>JAWWNH010000024.1:3058750-3721875 GCA_034641385.1 Darevskia mixta | reverse complement strand
GGAGCCAAAACAAACCCCAACTTTAAAAGAATAATTAATCTGAGCATGCATTGGCCCGGCATTTGGTAATGTGACAAAGCAGTTGTTCTAATGCAGGAGGTCTGCTTCTTTTGCAAAGCAAGCATTTCAAACCCCTGGGATCAGCCTTGTGGGCCAGGGCTTTAGTTTTCCATATTCTAGAGCTGAGAGCTGAGAGACAGCTTCACCCGTGAGCGAAAGGCAAGGGAAGTGGAGGTGGCCAGCCCTGAGAGCCACTGAAAGAGGCATGAATCCATCAACTGGATGGGATTTGTGCGTACATTTCAGACCATATTCACCTAAGAAGAGATATCAAGCGAGTCTGGCTCTCGGAAGGATGGAGCTGGAACAGACCTTCTCCAAAACCATTTCTCTTCCCAGAATGTTGATGATTATTATTTCCTAGGTATTCACTGACTACTCTAGCACTGAATGATTTGGGGCAAAAATAAACCTGATTGCTTCTGTAGCCGAAACTCTAGTCAAAATACTAGTCTCTTGCTGGGCTACTGCAGTTTTCTTAACATTTATAGCAGAGCTTTCCAAACTGTGTATCGTGACATGTTAGTGTGTTGGCTGCAGTGTGTAGGTGTGTCGCACGAATGCTCCCCACACTTCTTCTTGGGCTGGAAAGAAGTTGTCCCCAACATAAAAGTTTGGAAAGCTCTGATTTATAGAGTTAGGCTTGAGGTTTCAGCCCCAACTGTTGTGATCTCATTGGGCTGACTTGGACCAACCTCTTCCTCTTGAGCCTCAGCCTAAAGGTAAAGGGACCCCTGACCATTAGGTCCAGTCGTGTCCGACTCTGGGGTTGCGGCGCTCATCTCGCTTTATTGGCCGAGAGCCTGGGTACAACTTCCGGGTCATGTGGCCAGCATGACAAAGCTGCTTCTGGTGAACCAGACCAGCGCACGGAAACACCGTTTACCTTCCCGCCAGAGCAGTACCTATTTATCTACTTGCACTTTGATGTGCTTTCGAACTGCTAGGTGGGCAGGAGCTGGGACCGAGCAATGGGAGCTCACCCCGCCACAGGGATTCGAACCGCCGACCTTCTGATCAGCAAGCCCTAGGCTCTGTGGTTTAACCCACAGCGCCACCTGGGTCCTGAGCCTCAGCCTACACATCTGTAAAATAGGATGAATCAGAAGCCTACTCTAAAACTTAATAAGTTGTGGATACACAGCTTAGGTCCAAGCTATCTGAAAGACCACATTCTCTCACATGAACCTGCCTGGATTTTCAGGTGTTCAAAGGAAACTCTTATCTCAGTCCCACCACCCTAACAGGAACACTTGGTGGGGACACGGAGAAGGTCCTTCTCGGTGGCTGCTCCCAGACTCCCTCCCTGGAGATGCTTGCCAGGCTCCCTCCTTGTTGCCCTTCCACAACCAGGTGAAGACATTCTTTTCCAGCAGGCTTTTGGGAACTGATTGCTTTTAATGAAAGGACTGGTGCTGTGCTTGTTTTATTGTAATTATCTGTATATTTTAAACATATTATATATGTGTATATAGTCTTAATTAGATGGATTTTAATTGTTTTTTAATAATTGTTTTTTCTATGTTTCTAGCAATTCTTGTTTTTATTTGTAAGCCACCTTCAGTCCCACTAGGGAAAAAGGCTCAGTAATAATAATAATAATAATAATAATAATAATAATGCTACCCTGAGCCTTATTTATAGAACAGATTATATATCTAAATTAAAAGGGGACCATTACAGTTTAGAAATTAAATATATTGTTTCTCCTGTGCTTTCATTTCAGTTATGCTGTCTTGTGAATACATCCTGAAACTGGGACAAATGGATCTTTTTAGAGTTTACAGTTAGGAACAAGCTAGCTGACACAGCTCAATAAAATGGACAAACACTGACATCTGGAGGCCAGATAAAAAGACTGCACAGTTCCCGGGATACATGTGTCAATTCATTGTAAGAATCTAACTTTTGGACAAGTTTGCTGTTTGGATTCTTTCCTCTGCTACAGTAGCAAAAAACAGGGGGGGGGGCATCCATCTAAGCTTTATTCAGATCAGAACCACTGGAATTAATGAACCTAACTTTGTCATGCTCAATAATTTCAAGGAGTCTCCTCTGAGTAAAACATAGTTAAATGCCATCCGTTGTCTGTTGTTTCTCAGTAGCAATGCTGCTATTGCTATTAACTAATCGTAAATACAGACTTTCCTTCATGAAAGTTGTCTATCTCCACAAAAGAGCATTTTATTATTCTGACTCTTTCTTAGGGCAATTTTGAATTTCTTTAGGATTTCAGTGGGTGTGGTGTGTTGAGCTTAAGTTATCATTGCAAAGTGGACAAGTGTGTGTGTGTGTGTGTTTTCTGTTTTCTTTCTTTCTTTCCTGTAAATGTTTCTTCATCACTCTGCAGCCTCTGCAGCTGCCCACACTTCCTGATCTGAAAAAGCATCATGGGAGGTGTTACATCACAATGCCTCCCCCTGGACTTTGGTTTAAGTGCGGACATCCAGGAAGAGTGAAGAGTGCAGGCCACTGGTGAGATTCTTTGCAGAACAAAAGGATGGACTCTTTAAAAAAAAAGTGGGAGGGAATTTGGGCACAGTATCACTTGAGAGAGACTATTTTTATGCATTTCATTTATGAATGGCTTCCTATGAAGCACCTCAAGGTGGTCTCACAACACAACAAAAACACATATCAAACTACAGTCATACCTCTTCTTGCGAATACTTCATGTTGCATTTTTTCAGGTTAAGAACGCGGAAAACCCAGAAGTGTTTACTTCCGGGTTTCGCTGTGCCCGTGCACACAGAAGCGTTCTGCGCAGTTCACGCATGCACAGAAGCATTCTGTGTGCTTTGTGCATGCGCATAAGTGCTCTATTGCGCTTCATGCATGCGCAAAAGCTCCACTATAGTTGCAGACTTTTTGGGGTGCGAACAGCACCCTGGAACGGAGCGCGTTCACAACCAGAGGTACCACTGTATTGTTTGTTTGTTTGTTTGTTTGTATCTCACCTTTCTCCCAGAACTGAGACTCAAGGTGGCTCACACAAATTGAAACAAATACAAATAAAACACTCATGACTAAAAACAGATAGAAGGCTATAGTTCAAAGGTTACTGAGCTACCTATAGCATTAAACGATGTAAAAAAGGACAAGAAGGATGGATCCAGTCTAGCCTCTCTAGGAAAGGCATTCCAAAGTGAGGAGTCATTGGTGACTCAGAGTTCAACCATCAAGTGGCACAGTGTCTGACAACCACAAAACTTAAACACACCCATCCATAGGTTTCAAAGTACAATGAATACAAAGATGAAAGAATAAATATCCTCCCAGAAAGAAACAATAATCCCACAGTCACTGTGAAATAAGATTAATTGCTTTCCTTGATTAAAACAAAAAACCAAAAAAAACTTTGGAGGGTAGGACATGAACCAATCAATTCAAAAAGGAGATTCTGACTAAACATCAGGAAGAACTTTCTGATTATAAGAGCTGTTTGACAGTGGAACAGACTCCCTCAGAAGGTTGTGGACTCAGTACCAATTTATTCATATACAGGTATAAGCTATATATATCACACCCCACTGCTATTAACATTCTGAGAAACTGCAGGAAATTTTGCTCACAGCTCTCTCACATCATTTCTACTTTCTCCTTACACTCTTGGCCACACTGAAGTGTAACAGCTTCCTGGGAGCCACTTGCTTACTGAGAATCATGGAAGATTTAAAGACAGATAAAATAATCCTCACTGATTATAACTGCACTACTTCACTATGACCACCAGATGGGGACCCATTTTCAAAGAAGGTGCTAAGCATTCTACATATCAGAGGTAGTTTGAACTGAACGAGGCAAAGGTGCAGAAATGTCAGCTCACATGGATTGAGGTGCCATGTTTGTTATGGGATGGGATGGTAATCCTAACCAGGAATGCAGACTAATAGTGCATGGCTGAAATAAAACTGTAGTTCTTCATGTTGCCCAAAATCGGTCATTATTTGACCTCAGCTGCAACAGATTAAATATTCCAGGTACAAACCCCACTTTTCAACTTTAAGTAGAATACTGTATCTACCCCATGTTGTTATAATCCCATAGGCAACACCAGAGGGGGGAAGGAGAGCCAAGCATCTCCCCTAAACAAGGAGCTTGCCCCACTTGCCCTTCCCCCCATTTCCAAGCTCCTGTCATTAACATATCCTGTTATTTTTCTTTCTCATTCCCATCAAAATATACTGTATTTTTCCGTGTATAACACACACACACCGTGTATAAGATGCCCCCTATTTGGGGGGACTCCAAATTTATAAAATGGGGGGAGATTGCCCAGAGTTGCTGAGCTTTTGGGGGGGGGTTACGAAAAACGCTCACTCCTGTCATACACTGCCACTCATACGCGTCGCAAAAGCAAACTATCATCTGTCCCCTCACCGGCAGAAGCCGCCAATCCCCCGCCCAATTGCAGCAGCGACAGCCAATCAACAACAGCCCTTGCTGCAGGCACCAATAACACGACCAATAGCCACTGACAACCTGGGGGAGTCTCCCCTATGCACTATCTGTGTATGATGACCCCCAATTTTAACATATTTTTTTTAATTAAAAAACCCCCATGTCTTATACACTGAAAAGTACAGTACTTTGCGTCTTCTGTGCCCTTCCCCCCACTTTTTTTTCTGGTGCAGCCACTGTGTGACTCCCATGCTATCTTTCTTCCAAGGAGCTTTGCAGCCAATTAGAGATTTCAACCTGAGTCTCTCAAGGTCTTATCCAATGGGATGGGGAATCTTTCTCAGCTTTAGGGTCACAGTCCCCCTCTTTTCTGGAGGACACATGGCATGGTGGGGGGGGGCAGAGGCAAAAGTAGGTGGAGCAACAAATCTGATTTTTACCTTTGCAGAGTGGCTTACATTCCAGTCACACAAAGACCAGAGGTTGCTACACCCACACAACCACAGATCTCTTCAACCCAGGCAAGCACTATCACCATTCACACTGCAATTCATTCCATTTCCCAACTCTCCCCTAACAGTTCATTTCCTCTTTATATTTGCGGTTTCACAAAATGTGGAATCCATTTCCAAAAAAACTAATGGAATATAGCACATGTTTAGTTCTCATTTCCGTGTTATTCATAGCTGTCAACTTTTGGATTTGAAAATAAGGGATTTTTTCAGACTTTCGGATTTGAAAATAAGGGATGCTGCGAGGGCGGTGCAATGGCACCAAGTAGCCTCGCCACCCTGCGCTCCAGAGGCTGCGCGCGAACGGGTGAGCGAAAGAGCGAGCGCGTAGACGGCAGGCAGGCTGTCTGTCTGGTTGGGCGTGAGGGTCTGGCTGCAAAAGGCATGCAAGCTCCGCCCCCAGTTGGTCTCAGACTCCTTATTGGCAGCCGAGCAATGCAGCTGAGGAGCCTCCCTGGCCGGTAGGGAGGGAGAGGAGCTGCTTCCTTTGAAATCTAAGGGATATCAACAATCCGGGATAGCAGCGGGAAACGGCATTGGAATAAGGGAGTTTCCCGCAAAAAAAGGGAGGGTTGACAACTATGGTGTTATTTGATTCCAGGAAAACTCTCTTTGCAGTCACCTTAATGTGGAGAATCATGGGAGTAGAGTGACAAAATTTGGGGTGCTATGCCAGCATGCAGTTCTTTCCTGATGTTTCCATGGGGGAACACAGGCACACATGTGTGGAAAGGCTGGGGGAGTAGTGACATTGTCCAATAACGTTCGTTGATGTGATTTCCTTCAGCCCCTGGGTCTGATGTTCTCAATCTTACTCTAACCACTACACTACTTTCTGGAAACTTATGTTCGTGGATTGGAAATACACAATTGTTATACAGTCATACCTCTTCTTGCAAACGCTTCATGTTGTGTTTTTCCGGGTTAAGAACGCGGCAAACCCGGAAGTGTTTACTTTCAGGTTTCACCGCGCACGCGCAGAAGCATTCTGTGCAGTTCACACATGCACAGAAGCATTCTGCATGCTTCACACATGTGCAGAAGCGCTCTATCGCACTTCGCACATGCGCAAAAGCACCGCTCTGGTTGCGAACGGCATCCCGGAATGGATCATGTTTGCAACCAGAGGTGCCACTGCATTGTTTATTTTGTGACAGCAGCAATCTGCCCAGTTACAGATAGCCTATTATAAGATTTATTCCACACAGTTCTCACTGTAGCAGCAGAGGTTCGAAGTCTAGTCTCTTGCCCTAGCTGAAAAACCTTCTGGGAAACTTGCTGGAAACCACAGGAGGGGAGAGTGCTCTTGTGCTCAAATCCTGCTTGTGGAGCATCTGACTGGCCACTGTGAGAACAAGATGCTGGACTTGATGGGCCCTTGGCCTGATCCGGGAGGCTGTTACTTTTTTTACGCAAAGACCTCTTCCTGAGTTACATGGCCAGTCAAAGAGGTGTAATACAACTGCCACTTCTTCGGAAAAGATTTATTACTGATACACCTCCCCAGCTAAGCAGTTCCTGATGGCCATTGCTAAGTGGATGTTTTCATATGATTAAGCTTTATTTTATTTATTTGTGTGGGTTTATATATATATATATATATATATATATATATATATTAAAAAGCCTTCCCTTAAAAAAAATGCAGGTGAACGGGAAATACTGTAACCTGCTTAAATATTTCCTCTTTCTAAAGATTTGTGTCTCCTTTTCATTCTTCCTGTTTTATTTTGCTCTTGGTTTCTCATATTGGGGGTGTGGAGCACGGGACAGCTCTTTTGTTTGTCACATAAACCCATATATGGGGGCAGAACCTGCTATGGGTAACTCCTCAGGAAAGAGATCTGGGGGTTGTGGTTGACAGCTCAATTCTAACATCAGGTCATTGTATGGAGAGGTAGTGAAAAAAGGTCCCAGGAGTCAGGGATGGGTTTGGCCAAAAAGGGAAATATTGTTCTTCACTACCAGGATTACAACAAATGACATCTGTATATGTATATAAGAGACTTTGCCATTCTGGTGCCCTAAAGATGTATTGGATTACAATGCCCATCAGCCCCAGCCAGGGGTGGGGGAGAAATTTGATTCAGTTTGCATTTAAAGGCAGAGTTACACTTTTCAAAAATGAGAACTGAAACACAGTCATCCTTCAGTTTACGTGCGAGATTGCCTTACTCCATATAAGACCCCTGGACCACTCTGATCTGCAGAACTGGCACCTGTTGCAGGTGCCACATAAAACTTATTCTGCATTTGTTAGAAATTGATCTTTCAGCGTGGCAGCACCTACACATTGGAAATTATCACCTGCTAAAGTCCGCAGAGGAAGCTGCTCTTAAAAGGCAGAGGAGCAGGTTCCGGTCAATAAGTTAGCAACTGTCCCAAACAACCGCAATTTAGAGTCCCAATACCTGTACAGGTCTTCCAGCACAGCTAACCGACCTAAAATAGCCATCGCCTGCTAGAGTCCGCCGAGGAAGCTGCTGTTAAAAGGCAGAGGAGCAGGGGCAGGTGGAAACGTTGGCAAATCCCCCCCCCCCGCTCCCAGGTTGATGGATTGTGCGCAGGCGCCCTGGAGACAAGGAGGAGCGAGCGCCTTTCGCAGCATCTCCCGGTTCTCCTTTCGCCTGGCCGCGATGACTCTGTGCACAGAAGCGGCCGTGGCGGCGCTGGGAGGTGGATCTGCAGCCCAGGCGGGAGGCGGCGGCATGTCGGAGCCAGCGCTGCAACCGAGGGCGGTCTTCACCTTGCCCAGGCAGCAGTCGCTCGCCTCGCCGCTGGTGATCAACCCCTTCGTGCAAGAGACGCTCCTGGATGCGAAGGATAAATCCCGGGTACAGGGGATTGACAGCTGTTGTAAACAGACCCCGGGGGTGGGGAAGGAGGATGGCTGGGGGCAGCCGGGGTGAACGGCACGGGGGCAGCCTGCGAGCTCGCTAGGGAGGGGGTTAAAGGGGCCCTTTGCAAATGCCTCTTCAATGATGATAATAATAATGCGCGCGCACGACGCTGCGCTTTGCAAACCTTGACAGGCGTTTTTAAAGCAAAAAGCCATGCTGAAGATTGCAGAAATGAAATCTGTTGCAGTTATTTCTGGGTCTCCATTTGGTGCCTGCCGACAGAGAAGGGGGCGGCGGCGGTTTCTGGCTGAAAAGAGTCTGTCCTCCTTATTACATAAGCAGGCGAAGAATGCGTTCTGTTAGAATTCCTCAGAGCCCCACCTGCCTGGCGCTCCCGGGTCAACTTCCTGCAAACAAAAGAGGCAGCTTCATCCTTCAGTTGGCAGCTGGATGCAAACAGTTTGCATCCTTTCTCTCTCTCTCTCTCTCTCTCTCTCTCTCTCTCTCTCATTTTTTGTATGGATCATGTGAGGGTTATTTGGTTCTTTTGGGGGGTGGAGAGCGTTTGCCCTGATCTCAGCCAAGGCCTCAGCTGATTGATCCGTGAAATGGGGATAAGGCATCATTTATAAGCGAGGCAAAGAAAATACATGAGTGGGGATAGTTTATACAAATCTTCTAGTTAGCATTGCCCCCTTTTATGAATCTAGTGTCTTTTAATAGCTGAACCCCACATGTGCTTAAACAAACAAAATCTATTTTCCTGGCCAGCAATATGAATATGTGAACTTGACTAGAGTCAGACAGTGTGTTTGGGACTTTGATCGGTGGACAATATCTGGGGTCTTCAGTGGAGGCCACTCTTCAACGCACCCTTTAGCCGAGCTGGAAATGTCAGCATTGGACCCTTCTGTTTGCGAAGCCTGTGCTCTGCTTCTGTGGCCCCTTCTTATACACGATGGGCTTCTCCAGATGGGATGCTTATTGAGCATCCTGTTTTGCTTGGATGCTGTGGTTAGGCTATAAATGGCTATATTTATGTATTTATAGGGGAAGTGCTATAGATAATCCATTTTGCACACAGAAAGTATCCGGTTCAATCCCTGGCATCTCCAGGTACCGGTAGGGGCTGGACAGGTCCCCTACCTGAAAACCTAGAGAGATGCTGCCAGTCCGTGTAGATAGACAGTACTGAGCTAGATGGAAGAATGCAGTAGAAGGCAGCTTTCCGTGTTCCTTCTATTTAAGGGCAAGGTTCATAGCTCATTGGTAGAGCATCTGCTTTGCAGGCAGAAAGACCAGAGTTAAGTCCCCAATGCCTGGAGTGGGAGAGACTCCTGCCTGAAGCGCCTCTGTCAGTCAGTGTAAACAATACTGAGCTAGATAGACCAATATATGTTTTGTTTTGTTTATCAATTGAATGTATGTACTGTCCTTCATCTGAAGATCACAGGGCGGTATACAACAAAAAAATTCAAAATGAGAGCACAAAATTAATAACCAAGAACCAAAAACAACCCCCACCAACAAATTCAAAAGACCAGAGATAGTTTAAACAGCCAAAGGCCTGACTATAGAGGCCTGGTTATGTTCTGACTTGATATAAGGTAGGTTCCTATGTCCACACAGGTGTGGCAGGAAATTGTTGCCGTTCTTATTTTCTATGTGCAATATATTAATTTGCTTCCTTTTGTTTTCATACTGCTGCTGTTAGGTAAGCTACTATTCTTTCCATTTTAAAGATGAGAAACTGAGTCCATGCTTTGATGGAGGCATGCAGACTTCAAGCCTGTTGGACCTCCTAAAATAAAAGAAAAGAAAGAAACCTAAGAAGTACCAACAGAAAGCATACTGTTAGAATTAAAGAATGAGCCTTTGAGCACGTTCTGAGCTCCAAAATTTTGTTTTCAATGCAAGAATGTGAATTGAGCTTGCAGCCCTTTAAACACAAAATAAGTTCATAGGTGGTTTGCTTTCTGCATTCCTGGGGCCTAATTTAGAAGTGGGGAAACTATTTTGCTGTTACTATTTTTAAACATTTGGAAAGTTTTACTGATCTAAGGCAGATTGCCCAGAAATCTTATCAGTGGGCACTGTCCTGTTTTCTCTCCCCCCACCCAATGTATTGGGAACAGCATAGCTCAGTATGACCAGAATATATTGCTGATTGTCCAAAGGTAAGGGTTGCAGCTGTTTCTCCATCCACTTTTGCCTCTGGCCACACCCACTACTGGCATGCAAACTCCCCGACCCAGCCTGGAATATTCAGGGAATATGGCCTTCCAGCTGAACAACTGTAGATTCCCCACCCATGAAGTAGGCAGTTCTGGGACAGATTAACAAATTGTCTAACCTGGTAGGAGACAGCTTCTGGTAAACTTAACTTTATAGCTAATGGGATCAGATTTAGACATGGAATCTTCATCTCATCTCACCTTAGTGTTTCTGGAATTCCAGATATACTTCGAACTCCAACCTCTGCAAATATATATATATATATATATATATATATATATATATATATATATACACACACATATACACATACACACACACATATACATATACATATACATATACACATACATACAAGCTAGCAATCCTGGCAACTTGATGGCCCTCTCTGCCTGTAGTACAGACTTCAGATTAGCAGTTGCTTTGTTCAACATTCTTAATATAAGTGGTATGTTGAATCCTGCATTGTGGTGGGCTTTGATCATAAATATAAGATTTTTGCTTTATGCTGACATTCTAATACTTTCCTGACTTCTGTTTCAAGCCCACAGTTGTCAGAGTGTGGTTCAGACTTCTGCTTTCTCACTTCTCAGCAAAATTCTCCCCCCCCCCCCGGCCAGTAAATGTTTCCAGGATTTCCTTATTGTAATTTTATTTTAGAGGAAGAAGAAAAAGAAGTTTTTTTTGTGAAATGTTAACCACAAGAAAAGTGCCACTGAAGTGACATTTGCCAAAGATAGCTGCAAGCACAAATTAAACTCTGGTGTGGACAAGTGCTTGTAATCAGAATGAATGCTTAATAAAGATGGAACATTCATTCAGATTTGTTGAAAGGACGAGACTATGTTCTACCTCCACTTGTTGGAGTCAGCCAGTAGATGCTACTTATATTGGAAGATTCAGGACAGGTAAAAGAAAGGACATTTTCATGCAGCACATAGCTAAAAGCATGGAACTTGCTCCCACAGAAGGCAGCAATGGCCACCAACCTAGATGGCTTTAAAAGATTAGACGGATTCATGGAGGAAAGGGCTAATGATGGCTATTAGCCATGATGGCTGTACTCTGGCTCCACAACACAACAAAGGGGTGCAGGGACTCAGTCCCAGCTGAAAAAAAAGCCCTGCCCATAGGCATCTGACTGGCCACTGTTAAAACTGGATGCTGGACTAAATGGGCCATTGGCCTGATCCAGCAGGCTCTTCTTATCTTTTTAACATCTGATGTCACATGTAACCTTACTGCAAACTTTGCACAAGCAAACTGTGTTGAACGCTCAGCAAGAGAGCCATCTGAAAGTAACCTGTGTTGTTTTTAGCATTGTAGCATAGTAGATGACCACAAACTCTGCATACAGGAAGTCCTGTGTTCTATTGCAAAATTCTTTAAGTGGGGCAGGGAGTAAATGTAAAGGTAAAGGGACCCCTGACGGTTAGGTCCAGTCGCAGACGACTCTGGGGCTGCGGCGCTCATCTCGCTTTATTGGCTGAGGGAGCTGGTGTACAGCTTCCAGGTCATGTGGCCAGCCGCTTCTGGCGAACCAGAGCAGCGCACCGAAACGCCGTTTACCTTCCCGCCAGAGCTGTACCTATTTATCTACTTGCACTTTGACGTGCTTTCAAACTGCTAGGTTGGCAGGAGCAGGGACCGAGCAACGGGAGCACACCCCGTTGTGGGAATTCGAACCGCCAACCTTCTGATCGGCAAGCCCTAGGCTCTGTGGTTTAGACCACAGCACCACCCGCGTCCCTTTCCTAAAATTATGGGACACACACACACACACGGTGTCACAGAGTCTCCACCTCTGCCTTAGTGGCTTTCTAAGGTTGTTTCTGTGTTGCTAGTTTGCCATGGACCTCTGAACTACACCCTGAAGAAATGCACCCTGCCAACATTTTCTGAGGTCATTTTAATCCTAGGAAGATGACAGGTTGATCCAGAGCTTCTAAATCATGCCCATGGAATGTTTTCTGCAGCATGTCTGAGCAGACCAGTGCTTTACCGCGCAGTCTGATACAGGTCTACACGGAAGTAAGTGCCACTGACTTCAGTGGGACTTCACCTGTCAGGAATTCTTTAGTTGTGATTCCTGCATTGCTGGCAGTTGGACTGGATGCTCCATTGTGTCCTCTCCAGCTCTACGATTTTATGATCCTATGATCCTATGTATGTGTTGTGTTGCAGTCTAAACTGAGTAGTGGGGGCACAGGACATGCAAACCCAGCCAACAGAACTAGACGAGCAAAGAGGAAGCTTATGAAACTTTGTGTGTTTCCTTTATGCGGCCGGAAAAGAGGGCTGACACCCAGCCAGTCCTATGAAACTTCCCCACTCCGGACCCACCTTCCGTTTCGTTGAGAAGTGTAATGCTTCTCTTCCATCATGTGATTTCAAAGCTAAGATAAACCACTTCCCTTCCAGTCACCTCCCGCACTCCAAAAATATTGGAGGTACTTCCACATGCCCAGTATATGATGACTGGGAGATAACTTCCTTCCTGCTTCCTGAAATTGCTATCTTCCAGGGCATCTGACTGTTTTTTAGATGCTCTTAATGCGTTTAAGTGATTTCAATGTATTTTTAACCAGTTTAATCCAGATTTACTGTTTCTGCAGGGTTTTGGGTGGGGTTTTTTTTAATCTATCCAGATTAAATGGAAATATAATATGGGGTGACAGTTTGGTGAGGATGATGTCACATTGAGACTCCACAATAAGCTGCTGTGTGGAAGTACCCAGAGCATATCTGCCTTGGTAGCAAAGAGGGAGACTGCACAGTTTTCAAACCCAGGCTATCAAACCAGAGCCTGTTCTCTGCCCTGCTTCCACCCCGCAGATCTTCTGCTTTTTTCACCAGAAAGGATGTTCTCAGTGCAAATGCATATGCTGCAGCAGCAGGTGGCATTATGTTTTGGGGGGGGACCTATCAGCAGATTTGAATGTTCAAGAAAGCATGTGGGATGGTCCCTTCAGGACTAAACCACTTCCAAAATGCAGATTGAGGGTGTTTATATTTTGAGTACCCTCCTAATATATCAGAGGTGGTGGGTCATTTATGTGTGGACCTTGGGACTCTGCCCAAGGCACACCCCTCACCAGCCTGCTGTGCCCCCTCACTGAGAGTTTTTGGCTGGCTAGGATGTGTCCTTGAATGGCGATAGTGCCTATTCCCTGCCAGGATGGAAGATGGAAAGGTGTAAACCAGGCACCCCCAAACTGCGGCCCTCCAGATGTTTTGGCCTACAACTCCCATGATCCCTAGCTAACAGGACCAGTGGCCAGGGATGATGGGAATTGTAGTCCAAAACATCTGGAGGGCCGAAGTTTGGGGATGCCTGGTGTAAACCTCTGACTTTCCTGTGGCTAGAACAGAGCCTCTTGTACAAATATTTTAAAAGTGTCAATTGTTCCACCCACTGTTGCCTCTGGGCCCCACCCACCACTGGTCTTCAGCCCCCAGAATGCTTCATGGATGGAAAAAGATTCCCCACCTCTTCATTGCAGAATGCTAAGTTTTTCCTATGCACAGGGAGGGTTGTTCTTCTCCCTGCTCTGTGTATGGAAATGGAGCCATTGTTGCTACAGCTGGTGATAGCTGTTGGTTACAGAGGTCATACTCCCTGATACTGTTCAAGGTGAAATGTTATTTACCTATTTACCACCAAAGATCACAGGTTTTTCATATGGCTGCCGGACCAGCATGTTTCCTCAAAGAGCAGGTATAACCTGACATTCTGAGGAAGTGTTGTAAACGTTCATTAATGCTCTGAGACAGTTTTGCATTACTTGTTGCTCCAAAAGCCTGCAAAGACTGTCATTCTCTTCGTTTTCAGTCCCATATTTAGAGAAAAGCAATTCCTTTAAAAGCTCTGTAAAAAATATTTGCTAGAGCCTTTTAAAAAGAAAAAAAAAACTTGCTTGAGAGACCAAAAAACATAATTTTTGATTTGTTTATTTATTTATTTATTTTTAACACCAAAAGGAAGCCAATAGCTTCTTGCTCCATTTTTCAGCAGATTTGGCTGAAAGTTGCCTTCAGGGATCTGAAGAGAGGCCACTCCATGTGAGGAGAGGCTTCTTCATGCACAGGTCCTTTTTACAGGGATATACAAATCTTCTCCATGAAGCCAGTCAAGTCCTTCTCTGTGGTGTGTTGAAATTGGCACTCTTTGGCCTGGGCAGCTTCGTTAATAAATACAGCTCACATTCAGCTAGAATTGATAAGTGCATGAATATGCCATTTCTCCAAGCTTGAGTGTGATGAATGGCAGAAGTGATCCGCATTTGTGGCTTCACGCATGTGGCTTGCTCTGTGCCACCTGTTTGCTGGGAATCACAAGTGGGGAGAAGGCTGTTGCACTTGGGTGCATGCTTTCCAGGGGCATCTGGTTGGCACTGTGAGAACAGGATGCTGGATTTGATGGGCTTCTGGCTTGACCCAGCAGGGCTCTTCTTCGGTTTTTATTCTTATTGTGGGCGTTGAGTCTCATGTGTGCATGTTTTAAAGTCCATTTTTTTTCAGAATGGAGGTCTTGTGGATTCCACAAACAATTTCAGTTGTCTGTTTTGTCATGGAGGTAATCTGAGGTTGCATTCACATTGCAGTTTATTCTGTATTCCTGACATTCCCCTGACTGTTAATTTCCACATTATAGTTCAGCTTTCATACTACATAAAAGCCACTTCAGGAAATATAGTGGAATATAGCAAACTTTTAGCGTTCATTTCAGTGTTACTGGCTTCCAGAATAAAGCCATTTGCAAATAACACGGAAATGAGGGCTAAACCTGCTCTATATTCCACTATATTTCTGAAAGCGGCTTTTTACTTCATGGGAAAGCTCAAATATAATGTGGAAATTAACAGTTAGGGCAAAGTTGGGAAGACGGAGTGAGCTGTTGTGTGAATGCAGCCAGAGAATGCTGCATCTCCTCCTTAGTCAGGGAGGCCCAAGCATCATCATTCACATCCAGGGTGTGAATTCACATCAGGGAATTGGGGGAGGGAGTCTGTGGCTTCTAAGTGCTGGTGGACTCCCAGATCCCATCATCCCTGACCATTGGCCATGGTGGCTGGGGCTGAGGGGATTTGGAGCCCATCACAATCTGGTGGGCCACAGGTTCTCCACCCCTGGTGTGCATGGCATTTTTACATCAAACACAACCTTAGGATGCCATTGTTTTTGAACATAACAAGAGCTCTGCTGGATCAGGCCAGTGGCCCATCTAGGCCAGCATCCTGTTCTCACAGTGGCCAACCAGATGCCTGTGGGAAGCCCTCAAGAAAGGAGCAGAGCCCAAGAGCCCTTTCCCCTCCTGCAGTTTCCAGCAACTAGTGTTCAGAAGCATTGCTGCCTCTGACAGTGGAGGTAGGCATGGGCCACCCAAACTTCCTCAAAGGAACACTGATGAAATAACTCAAAAATAGGAAACGAACCTGGTGTTCCAAAACTGCATGGCTAACCTTTATTGACCTTCGTGAGACAATGCTACAAATGTTTTGTACTGATAGGAAATGGTGATTATTTTTCTGTAAGCTGACCTCAAATCAGGGGCAGCCACCCCCTTGTGTTGGCTTCATCCATTAGATCACCAGCCCCAGCCTTTTGCACCAAATATCCAAAGCTTCTCTGTGAATCTGTAAACTTGTACTGAACGCCTCACAGGAAGAGAATTTCGCAACTTCCTCAGAACTTCATTCTGCTGTTCCTCCTATAAACACCAGATGACAAGACACACAGTTTTGAAGGTGAAATGCTACTGGTCTAGCCGCAAGTTAATAATAACAATAATTGTTACACTTGTCAGGGATACTAATTGGCCCATTATCTTATTTGGCATAAAAAAAACTGCTTTTACCCGCCTTGCCCCTGTGTGGACTTGCCCGTTTGCACTCGTTTTAATTTGGAGGGAAATTTGCTGCTGTCTTTCAAGTTTCTCATTCAGTGTGAGGTCGCTTTCTGTGTTCCTGAGTTACTGCAAAATATGAGAGAAGGAAATTGGCTGGTTAGAAATAGGAAGTTTGGCAAGGGTTGTGACTCGAGACTTGCTCAGATGTTACGCTGAGCACAGGTACAAACTAGCTCTACCCGTGTACAAATGTGTGTGTGAAAGCGTGCAGTGGTGTTGGTACAGTGGTTAGAGTGCCAGGCTAGAACCTTGGAGACCAGGGTTCAAATCCCTTTGTGGCCCATCACCTTTCAACCTAACAGGGTTGTTATGAGGATCGAATGGAGTTGGGGGTAGGATAACGATGTACACCGCTTTGAGCTCCTTGGAGGAAAGGTGAGATCAAAATGCAAGGAGAAACAGAATCGTAGAGTTGGAATGATCCACTGGGGTCTTTCACCCAACGTGGAGCTCAAACCAATGACCCTGGGATTAAGAGTCTCATGCACTACTATACTGAACTGTCCAGACTCATGCACCATGAATCAGAGTGTCTGCCAATGAAACACCTGTGCATTGCAGAACCTCCTTTTTTTGGGGGGGGGGTGTCACATCAGTTTACATATGTCAGTGCTCTTGAAACCTACTTCAGTTTGTGTGTGCCATCTGTGACCATAAATCCAAGTATACAACAATGCATAATGCTGTGTCAGTTTGTCTTCAAATATTTACATTAAATTTGCTTTGAGTTATTACTTTCTTTAAACCAAAAAGGAAAAACAACCATCCCGTTCCATGTTAGAGCCAATACCTAGTCAAATAGGCAGCAGCTGTCCAGGATTTCAGACAGAAGTCTTTCCCAGTCCAACTTGGAGATGCCAGGGATTGAACCTGGGACCTTCTGCATGAAAACCACATGCTCTACCATTGAACTGTCCCCAGAAATCTTCTGCAATGCCTAAATAAACCAGGACTCAATTGCTTGGGACTTTTGCCTGCTACATTCTCTGTATGTCTGCATGTTACTGGGTTACTTGGCCTTTGATGACTAGGCAGCCTGTATTGGAAACCACAGCATTTTGAGTCTATTGTGTTGTTTTGTTGATTCATATACTTCTTAGTTGCCAAAGAGTCTTCTAAGCCATTTACAGGAATAAACCCAAGTACAGGGGAGAAATAGGCATGCATAATTAAAATGCATGATGAAACAAGGCTACCCTGTGAGAAATCAAGCCCATTTTGAAGGATCTGGGCCTCGTTCAAGTCAGGTTGAGACAGATAATGCGAATGGCCCAGGATCATCCAGTGAGCTTCATGGCAGATTGGGGATTTAAATCCTGATCTCCCAGGTTGTAGTCTGATGGCTTAAGCCATTATACCATGCTGGCTCAGCTGGGTTATCAGTGGTTTGTTACTGAGTTGGTAGATGCGATCACCGCTGTACCTCTGGCATGTGTCCTTTGGAAACAAGCAAGTGAATTGAAACATCACTTGTGGCCTAGCTGACTGGTTAACTCTGTCTTTTTATTTTCCAGGCTTTCTTGTTCGGGCTGATTCTGGTCCCTCTCCGTGTCCTATGCATGCTCTTCATTTTGCTGGTGGCTTGGCCGTTTGCAGTCCTGGCAACTTCCTGCACCCCTGAGAAGGGGACTAAGCCACTTCTGGGATGGCAAAGGTAACACGGCTGTTGAGGACCTCTTAATAGGGAATGCTTTCTGAATACAGCAGGACTTGTCCTTGTAACTGCTTTGCACATGATTTGCAAGGACCTCTTTGTCCTCATCCTGGAATGAAGCAACCCCCCACAATCATGTGTACAGCATCTCTCCACAGACTTCCAGGAAATAAGAGTGGTTACATGGCACCCGAGGTTGCAGTCCTAAAAAACATTGCCTAGGGAAGTAGCTCACATTGAACTGAGGATTGCGTTGTGTAGGCCAGCACATTTTGCAAAGCAGCCCAGTGTTTTTACTGCCTTTGTGATATAGAACTTAATGTGGGAGAACCATCACTTAGAATGTCCTTGTCTTTTTGGAGCACTGGGATGTGCAAGAACCTTAACTTTGTAGTCGAAACAAAATAAAAAACAATACCGTAAAATTCCTTCCAGTAGCACCTTAGAGACCAACTAAGTTTGTTCTTGGTATGAGCTTTCGTGTGCATGCACACTTCTTCAGATACACTGAAACAGAAGTCACCAGATCCTTATATATAGTGAGGGGGGGGGAGCGGTATTATTCAGAAGGGTGGTGGGAATGGGTGATAGGCTGATAGGTGTGGTAAACCTGTTAACGACTGTTAACAACTGCAATTGGTCTTACAGGAAAAAGCAAGGGGTGAGATGGCTAAAAATAGCTTTATCGTGTATAATGAGATAAGAATCCAATGTCTCTATTCAGACCAGGTCTCTCCATGGTTTTAAGTTTGGTAATAAGTTGCAATTCAGCAACTTCTCTTTCCAGTCTATTTCTGAAATTGTTTTGTAATAAGACAGCTTATTACATGCTATTTTTAGCCATCTCACCAGTACACATTGACTCTAAGACTATCCGCTGAAGAAGAATTTTCGAAACAGGGTCCTGTCCTGGTGTATAAACTTCATCTGACGTATAAACTTCTAGAAATAAATCCATCTACAGAAGAGACTATTTGAAACATTTGTATCATTTGAACCACTACCCAGTATTATTTTACTTCTGTGGCCTGAGTTCTTGCCCTTCCTCTATTTTCGTGTGAGCTTCAATCAAGAACTCCAAGTTCTTAATGCAGGTTAAGCACTTTATGAATTTAAAAAATGTCATATATATTTGTTTATACGGTGCTCTCAGTGTACATAACAACACAAAGCATGTGTTGGGAGCTGCAGACCCGGAGAGCCAATTGTGACCCTCCAAGCTTCTCTATCTGGTCCTCTAGTTTCTCTCCAGCGTTAGGGGTAGTGATCTTGGTGATGAGTGAAGTAATGAGGTTCCCAATTTTCTTTGTCCTTTTTCCTTAGGAGAGTATGCTATGCCAGCCTCACGCTCTTAGGCCGTGCCTTATTTTTTGTGATGGGCTTCCAAGTCAAAGTGAAGGGGCAAGTAGCTAGTCCTGAGGAGGCACCGATCCTTACTGCAGCGCCACACTCGAGCTTCTTCGACGGGATCGTCTGTGTTCTGGCAGGCTTGCCGTCGACGGTGTCTAGGCAAGAGAATCTCTCTGTGCCTATTCTTGGGAGTAAGTGTTGTTACGAGGCTTGAGGGAACGTAGGCTGGTTTCCCCCCAGTTTAAGTCTGGTCGTGCACACACACACACACACACACAGAGAGAGATGCAAATGTGGTGGTAGAGTTCTTGGATCATAGAACAAAATCCAGAATGATGCAGCATTCTGAAAAGAGATGGAGAATCCTCTGGCCCTCCTGACATTGTTGGACTCCCAACTCCCATCAGCTGCATACAGTGTGGCCATTGGTTTTGACATGCCAACTTGTCACCCATGCATTGGTAAGCTCAGGACTGCGCTCCAGATTCTTTCCTTTGACATAAAGTCATGTGACATCATCTGATTGACAGGAGGGTAGCCCTTAGCCATCTATTAAAATGGCACGAGTGGGAGCTCAGAATCTGGCCTGCCTGCCAGTGTGTGGCAGCTGTGAAATAGGTGACTTCCATGCTAGGGATCTCCAGGAAAGGAATTGAAAATAAAACTTCAGACATCATGATGCCATTACAAGTGGTACCTTGGTTTACGAGCTTAATCCGTTCCGGAAGTCCGTTCTTAAACCAAAGCGTTCTTAAACCAAGGCGTGCTTTCCCATAGCAGCGGGGGACTCAATTTACAAATGGAACACACTCAACAGGAAGCGGAATATGTTCTGTTTCCAAGGCAAAGTTCACAAACCAAAACACCTACTTCCGGGTTTGTAGCGTTCTTAATCCAAGTTGTTCATAAACGAAGCTGTTCTTAAACCAAGGTACCACTGTATACAAAGCTATGGTGCAACCACATTTGGAATACTGTGTTCAGTTCTGGTCGCCTCACCTCAGCAAGGATACTGTTGGAAAAGGTTCAGAAAAGAGCAGCCAAAAAGATCAAGGGGATGGAGCAACTCCTCTGTGAGGAAAGCTTGTGACATCTGGGAGTTTTTAGTTTAGAGAAAATGTGAGTGAGTGGTGTCATCATTTAAGTTTGTAAAAATATGCAATGCACGGAGGAAGTGGATAGAGGACAGTTTTTTCCTCCCTTTCTCTTAACTCTAGAACTCCAACTCTGGAATGTTGGAGGATTCAGGACAAAGTTAAACTATGGGACTTGCTCCCAACTTGGATGGCTTTAAAAGATGATTGGGCAATATCATGGAATATAAGGCTATCATTGGCTCCTAACTTTGATGGCTGTTCACCGCCTCCATGTTTGGAGGCAGTATGCCTCTGAATACCAGTTTCTGGGAATCACAAGTGAGGCAACTTGTGTGGGTGGTATCTAGAAATGTTCTTATTAAATAAACCAATTTTGACTGGTGCTTAGGCTCAAGAAATAATTATTAGATTTTTGGGGGTGGGTGGATGGGCCTTGGAAATGCTTGTATCACCCAGCGATGATAAGAATCTTTCTTTCTTTCTTTCTTTCTTTCTTTCTTTCTTTCTTTCTTTCTTTCTTTCTTCCTTCCTTCCTTCCTTCCTTCCTTCCTTCCTTCCTTCCTTCCTTCCTTCCTTTGCCTTCCTGCCTTCCTGCCTTGCCTTCCTGCCTTCCTGCTTTCTTTTTTGCTATTAAATAGGGATCCTCAGTGCTCTCCAGCCTGTCGTGGTGTCCCGTGTCGACCCTGATTCTCGGAGGAACACAATCAAAGAAATAACCCGTCGAGCAACTTCAGGGGAGCAATGGCCCCAGGTAAGATTTTTAAGATGGTTTAGCTGCTGAAAAGCTGAACCCTCTTTGTACAAATTGCTCCTCCAGGCTCTTCGTGACAAATGTTGAGAAATGAATGATGCCAGCTCTAGGGAGTCATCTGAGATAAATGGATGATGTTGTAAGCATAAATGAGAGAGCCCTGTTGCCCTGTAGGGGTCCAGGTAAACAGTTGACCTAACCCCATCTGCGTTATACATTTAAAGCAGTTTCATGCAAATATAAACAGTAATGACTTCTCCCAAAGAATCCTGGAAACTGTAGTTTATTGAGGGTGCTGAGAGTTGTTAGGAGACCCCCTCTTTCCTTCCTATAGGTTCAATTCCTAGAGTTCCTTAGGAAAGATGGATTGGCTGTTAAACCACTCATAGTATTGTGGTTTGAATGATAATTCATTCAAAATTATTCATAGTTGGTACCTGATTCCCTGTACTCAAGTACTAATAGCCCACTATGTGGGAGAGTCTAAGGAGAGTCAGGTGCCTATTTTCATAAGTGGTGATCTTGTGAAAAGATACAGGAAAAAATATAGATATATGCAGTGGTACCTCTGGTTAAGTACTTAATTCGTTCCGGAGGTCCGTTCTTAGCCTGAAACTGTTCTTAACCTGAAGCACCACTTTAGCTAATGGGGCCTCCCGCTGCGCCGCCAGAGCACAATTTCTGTTCTTATCCTGAAGCAAAGTTCTTAAACTGAAGCATTATTTCTGGGTTAGCGGAGTTCTTAACCTGAAGCGTATGTAACCTGAAGCGTATTTAACCTGAGGTACCACTGTATTATGAAGTGGGACTTATCATGGATCGGATACTGGACTTAGTTCCCAGGGTGGCATTGTTATCTATATTTGATGAAGAATGTCAAAACATTACAAACAAGGGCTCATTACAATTGTTACTATCCATGACACGCTTGACAATAGGTAGAAGTTGGTAAGTTTCCGGAGACAACTTGCTGTCTGAATTGTAACAGCAAATTTGGAAAATTGCATCAATGGAGAAACTGACACCGAAGGTGAAAGACAGGAAGAATTTCAAAAAAAACAGGAAATAAGTTCCAAGCGATATGCTACCGTATCTCCTTATTAAACATGTAACACAAAAATACATCCACATGTGGACTCTTGTGGAACAACTGTGTAAGATGACACTAATAAACAAAAATAATTTTGGTTATAAGTAAAGAGGCACAAATATTTTACAGCAAAACATAGATTCAATCAATGCTCTTAGCTATATGCTCCTTACATGTTTATGATTATGTATATTGGATGGTTCCACACTCCAAAAGCAAATAAAGTGATTTTTTAAAAAATGCAGGTTTGAAAGGTTCAGTCAGCCACCTTGATTCAAAATGGTGCCCCATGATATCCAGACATAGGAAAAAAAAACCTGCTCTGCCATCTCAGGAGCCATCATGCAACATTTGGTTATGGCATCTTAAGTGGTGTCCAAATGTATAACAAACCAACACATTTCCAAAATATGTGGCAGATATAGCATGTGGAAAGTGGAATGGAACAATAGAGCCTTCCGCTCTGTTAGATCAGGGTTATGGAGGCGAAAAGCTCTGACAGTGATCCATGGTTTGAGAACTGGGGTGTTATAAGGGTGCTCCTGTTTTTCTTCCATCAGATTTTGGAGCATATGTATTGCAAGAAACAGGGCAGCATTCCTGGAGTGTTACTACAGGTTCTGTTATTGTAGGGTCTTCCCCGGCCACTGTTCCAAACAGCCCTCCTCAGCACCTGGCATCTCCCATCAGCCCCAGCCATTGTGGCCAGTGATCAAGGATGATGGGACTTTGAGTCCAACAATATCTGATAGCCCACAGATTAAGAAAGAAAGGTTCAGAAAGACATGCGCCTCCCCCCCCATTGCTGTCTGAAGGAACAATTAGCAAATGAGTCTTGAACAAGAATTGCTGAATTTGTGGGACAGTTTAAATTAATGGAATATGCATGTCTTCTCCTCTCTTTTTTTGGATCCCAGGTATTGATTTTCCCAGAAGGTACATGTACAAACCGTTCATGTCTGATCACTTTTAAACAAGGTGAGGAAGGCTGTGTCAGATGCATTGTTGCTGAAAAGCTAGAGGTGGGTGGGGGAGTGTGTAACATTTGAAAAGCAGATTTAAAGCATGAATCTTTTCAGAGGAATGGAGGCGGTGTATAACCCTCCAATGCATTGCAAAGCAATCCTCCAGGCTACAGATTCTGAAATGGACCCATGAATCAGAGTTCTGGGGTTGCAAGGTAAAGGTAAAAGGTAAAGGACCCCTGGACGGTTAGGTCCAGTCAAAGGCGACTATGGGGTCATCTCGCTTTCAGGCCGAGGGTGCCACCGTTTGTCCACAGACAGCTTTCTGGGTCATGTGGCCAGCATGAGCAAACTGCTACTGGTGCAACGGGACACCTTAATGAGTGCCAGAGTGCACGGAAACACTGTTTACCTTTCCGTTGCAGTGGTATCTATTTATCTACTTGGACCAGTGTGCTTTTGAACTGCTAGGTTGGCAGGAGCTGGGACAGAGCAAAGGGAGCTCACCCCGTCTTGCGGATTCGAACCGCCGACCTTCCGATCAGCAAGCCCAAGAGGCTCAGTAGTTTAGACCACAGCACCACCCACTAGCTGACCCTACTCAGAGTACACCTATTGAAATCAATGGAATTATTCCAAGTCTACTCTGAATAGGAACAGCAGTGAACACATGATCTGCCTGGATCAAATCATGAGAGTCTGCTTTGGAATATAAATTAAATTCCTCATTCATCACTTACCAGGAGTGAACTTTTTATGCAAAGTAGTGATATTCTAGTACTGAAAAAAATGTATTATTGAGCTCAAATGTGCCCCATTAATCCCAACTGTATATTTTTTACTCCTAGCTCTGGTTGGTAGATCCTTTGGGGTTCTTGTAGAAAGCTGAATAACAATACTGGAATGTGCCCATTTCTGGAATAGATGCAATCTGACTTGGTTTAAGGCAACGTTCTGTCTTCTGTATGTAAGGAATGTTTCTATATATGGAGAGCTTCCCCCTTGTGGTCTGAAGCGGTACAGTCCAGAAATGAGCCTAGATCTCACCAACACAATAGACTTCCAAAAGACAATAGACAACCAAAAGAGTTGGTGTGCTTTTCTGCCTAGGGAGTTGGAACCGGTCTGCACTCTGTTGTTATAGAACAAAACAGAAAGGGGATTTAGGTGGCAACTGTATCGCTATGTACGCTTTATCTGATGAATTTCATTATTGCAATCTTTAAAATAGGAATGGGGAACCTTTGGTTCCCCAGATGTTGCCAATCTGCACCTCCTATCAGCCCCAGAAAACCTGGCCCAATAGCCAGAGGAGCTGGGAGTTCAGCAACATCTGGATGACCAACAGTTCCCAACTCCTACTTTAAAGCCCAGGCTTCAGTTCCACAGACTTCAGTTGTCTATTCCAGTGAACATTGAATCCCTCCACTCTCCTGCTGATAGCCACCCAGATCCAAGATAGTGGTGAAACTGAAACTGGTCCCAGGACAGGATCCCACACTATCAAATTTGCCTAGGTTGGTGGCTGTCTTCATTCTTCAACCTGGGATGCACCTTTTAACCATGACATGCTTTAGGAGACCCAATTCATTTTTGACCACATATTTGGTGATAGCGCTTCAGTTGTGATCTACCTTAGATCAGGAAACTGGTCCAGTAGTAGAGCAACCAACATGTGGATCTCAATAACAAGTCTGTTAAGGATGTGGCCCCTAACAGCTGTGATTTCCTGGGATTTCAGAGTCTGAGTGGCCATGGAAAGCCCTTAACTCAACATGTTAAACTGAATGGTTCTTGTTGGTGGAGTCCATTGATAATTCCCGAGTATGGTTTGTTCTCTAGGCACAAACTATAGTCCATGTAATTTCTCCCCATGGTGATTTTTCATGTCTGGCTTGCATTTCCAGGGGCCTTTATTCCAGGCGTTCCTGTTCAACCAGTGCTCCTTCGGTATCCAAATAGATTGGTAAGTTCCCTCCCAATTATTTTATTGATATAATAAGTTGGGTAGAGAACCTCAGACCTGGGGGCCAAATGTGCCCCCCAAACTCATTATCTGGCCCAAAGAAGTCTTTGCAGGCCACACCCCTCATTGCCCATGCTTTACATCCCTCTTGAGTGTTTTTACGTGGCTGGAATGAGTCCTTGAACTTGGATAACGCCCCTTGCTTGCCTGGATAGAGAATAGAAAAGAGCATATTAACACATTTTGCTTTGCTTGTGACCCACCTACCCACTATTGGCATGTGACCCTCAGAAAGTTGCCAGAACAGAAATATGGCCCTTGGACTGAAAAAAAGATTCCTTCATTCCCCCTATTGCAATCTTTAAAATAGGAATGGGGAACCTTTGGTTCCCCAGATGTTGCCAATCTGCACCTCCCATCAGCCCCAGAAGACTTGGCCCAAATAGCCAGAGGTGCTGGGAGTTCAGCAACATCTGGATGACCAACAGTTCCCAACTTTAAGAAATCAAAAGTCTTGACTTGTTGCAATCCCTCTAGAATGATCCATTTCCCTGATACAAACTATGGCCACATCTGCACTATACATACATTTAAAGTTCTGCTTTGTTCTGCTTTTAACAGTTGTGTTTCCCAAAAAAAAACCTCCAGAAAGTGTATGTAAAGAGTGCTGCATGTTATTAGGAGACCCTTTTCCCCTCACAGAACTACAATTCCCAGAGTCCCCTGTGAAGAGCCATTGTTAGGCCACTCTGGAAATTATAGCTCTGTGAAGGGAATTGAGGGGTCTCCTAACAACTCTCCGCGGGACGCGGGTGGCGCTGTGGGTTAAACCACAGAGCCTAGGGCTTGCTGATCAGAAGGTCGGTGATTCGAATCCCCGCGACAGGGTAAGCTCCCCTTGCTCGGTCCCTGCTCCTGCCAACCTAGCAGTTCGAAAGCACGTCAAAGTGCAAGTAGATAAATAGATACCGCTCCGGCAGGAACGTAAATGGTGTTTCCGTGCACTGCTCTGGTTCGCCAGTAGCGGCTTAGTCATGCTGGCCACATGACCCGGAAGCTGTACACCGGCTCCCTCGGCCAATAAAGCGAGATGAGCGCCGCAACCCCAGAGTCGTCCACGACTGGACCTAATGGCCAGGGGTCCCTTTACCTTTACCTTTAACAACTCTCTGCACCCTTAACAAACTGCACTTCCCATGATTCTTTGGCAGATGGTATAATACTGCTTTAAATGTATAGTGCAGACAAGGCCCCTAAAAGCATTGTTTGCCTGAGGTGATCTGAATGTTCTGCCTGCGGTTCTGAGTCTGCGATGGCCCTTTCACACATGCAGACCACCATTTAGGTGTGTGAACTATCCCAAGATAGGCTCCCTCTATGCATTCTGTCATGCTGCCTGCTGACTAAGAAAACTCCACCTGAAATACAGCTGAGAGCACACTCTGCCATCCTCTCACCACAAAAACCACCATCACCAAGGGCAGGAAAATGGTTAAGCTTTTCCACCAGTGGTTTTTGCAAGTTAAACCTCTTGGCATTTCCACATCTAAGTAAATGAGTTATTTGCTCCTGTGAGGGAACATGACAGGCCTGTGTGGTCTTGCCTCATATTGTGTTAGGGCTGAAGAACCTTTTTCAGCCTGGGGGATGTGTTCCTTCTGCAGGGTCAGAGACAAAAGTGAGCAGAGCAGTGGGTGCAAATGGGAACCCCACCCCACCCCACCCCCATTGTTCAGGCAGGCAGGCAAACAGATTTTTCAGAATTCAGGGACACATTCCAACCGCACAGAAATATTCAAGGAAAGCAGGGGCCAGATGGAGAGACTCAGGGGGCTGCATTTGCCTCCCTGGGACAGAGTCTCACCACTCATATGTTATGGTTTGGAAATTTTGGGTCCGGCGCTCTGTGCCCTGTCTGTAGCTCACAGTAGGGATGGGAGGATGAGCCAGATCCAGCCCTCTCAGCTTCTCATTTTTCCATTCTTGAATTAGGTTTTCTACATTTCTGCACCAATTTATGTTTTCTTTAAAAAATTAATCCGCGTGAAAATTCTTCAAAGTGATAGTGTGAATTTCTCCGTGTGAACACTTTTGTAATGTGGTTTTGATGAATGTACACATTTCACCAGCAATTTCTCTTAACATAACACCTTTTTTGAATGTCATTTTCACTAACACATTTTAGTGCACACATTTCTCCTCTAACACATGCATTCTTGCAAACATTGACAGGCATCGCAAAATTCAGATGAGTGCGAATTTTGAAAAATGCCTGCACTTCGGTCCTTGTGTTGTTTTGGACAGTGCAAATGTGATAAATTTTGCTTTAGGCGCAAACAGAATCAAATTTTCTCCCTCATCCCTTGTTAGGTTTCCTGCTAGAGACTTGCTAGCGAATCACACCCACTTCTTGGTCTCGGCTGTGCTTTGCTTTCCATTTGTCTAATCATGAGCTGTTTATAACTATTCATTTATTTTATTTGCTTTCCTCTAGGATACCGTGACATGGACTTGGCAAGGCTACAATTTGTAAGTGGCACCACCCTAATGACAAACGTTCTTATCGCCGGCGGCTGTTGACAATAGTAGTTGCAGCATCTTTGTATGTGCTGCATATACAGATCTTTAGATATGGGTGCCATGTTCAGAAGGTTTATATCGCAGCAATTGTATACTAATGGGGCAGCAGTGGGGAACCATTCTCATCCCAAGGGCCGTGTTCCCTTTTGAGCAACCTTTGGGGTGGGGGTGGGGCACATGCTGGTAGTGAGCAAGGCAAGAAGCGAAAGTTGGTGGAGCGACACATTAACTCGGTCACTAATCCCTCCCTGTTCTCCATCCAGGTAAGCAAAAAAATTTCCAAGTTCAAGGACAGTCAAAAGCACTCAATGAGGATGCAAAGCAGGACTGTTGATGGGTTGTAGCCTGGATAAGGCTATCAGTGGCTACTGCCTGTGGTGGCTACACTCTGTCTGCATGATTGGAGGCACTATGCTTCCGAATACCAGTTGCTGGAAATCTCAGGGGAGAGACGCTGCTGTGCTCATGTCCTGCTTGCAGGTTTCCCTCAGTCATCTTAGTTGGCCACTGTGAGAATCATACCCATAACTTGAACCCATGGGGGCTGGGGTCTTAAACAAGCCCCTTTCCTTTCAGCTTCGTCCATAATAATGATGTTTTGCTTACAGCGTCTTGATTGTCGGCCACTCTGGAAAGGCCTTGCATAAATTGCATAAATTGTCAAAATGTATTAAATAGCCTATCAACTCAAGGCTGTAGCAAGGATTACTAGCATGGATGTGAAACACTTCATTGCAAAGCCTAATTATCACTGCAAGTGCCTTCTAAAATTTTTAGATCTGTTTTATTTGTGATGTCCATTTGAAAACTTAGCTGTTTAAATGTCACATTTAAATGGATCGATTTGCAAATGGTTTGCAACCTTTGTTTTATTTTAATTCTTTTCCAGCAAGGAGGCATTAGTCTTGACTTTGTGCCAGCTGTTTACAAAAGTTGAAGTGGAGGTGAGAACCAGAGAAATGCTGCTGTTTTAAACCTGAATGTGTTGATTAGTTTGCAAGCAATTAGTTTGCAAAATGTTTGAGAACTGACATTGAGCAATGATAAAAAAGCTTCCTTTCTCTTCTTCCCTGCTAAGTTGGACCTAGAGGGTTTGTCCCTCTGCCCCAATCCTGTGCTTTAAATAATCTCTTGTGTTCTTTTCCTTTTAAAAAAAGCATCTTCAGCCCTACACCAAGGGTTAAATTGTTGTTGTTGTTGTTTAACCCTTTGCCTTTGCCAAAATAATTGGAAATATTTGGTTTGAGAAAGATACATTGATCAGATGAGAAAATTAAAGGAAGAAGGGAAGTCGTAAATGATTGGTTTATCTTATAGAAAGATATGGATGGGTAAATGCTTATTTTAATGTGAATGTGATTTTGAAAAATGTAACACTGAAAAATATAAATAAAATTAAAAGTTGATGCTCAGCATGTTAAGATGTGAGAAATGCTGAAATCGATTAAAACTTGAGTATCCCCCCTTCCTACTCCCCTTTTGCAGAAAAAGGAACAAACTGTATTCCATTTTTTAAAAAACCATTTTTATTGTAGTGCTTGGGGAAACCACCCCTACTTGCATTGCTCACCAACCCAGCTAACCCTGCACCAAAAGCCCACCTCCTCCCAAGACATAACCCCCCTTTATACCTAACCCAACCCCCTCATATCCCCACTGCTCCTCCAAGCTCCCCCTATATCCTCCCCCTATATCCTCCTGCACCCCTCCTTTATTCAACCCTCTGCTGTTGTTCAAAACCACCATTTTAAAACCAGCCTCCTCTTTTGTTCCCGTCCTCTACTGTGGCTTCATGCAAATTGGAATTCTGATGACGCACTAAAAATCTTCCATTGCGAGCTGCACAATGACAGCCTTACCTTTTTATGTATATAGGAAGAAAACGTATATCCGTTTTGTGAATCCAGGCCTTGCTTATTGATAAGAGAGACTATGCAGCCGCCTTCAAATAGTAGATCATGTCTTGACATGGACACACGCTGAGGTCAGCGCCATGCCAGCTAACCTGCCCTCACTGTTGCACACCCTCTGCCCCAGCCCTCACTCTTGATATCCCCATGTCCAGCATAGCTGTATGGGGAAAGGGGAAGCCTTAACCTGCTCCCTGCCCACCCATTGAAATCAATGCTAACTTCCCAAAACGGCTTATGCCACAACTGTGTTGAAGTAGCCATCCCATTCTTTGTGTATGTGCACTCTCAAAAGAAGAAGATGAAAGAAATGCAACAATTTAAAGAGTTATGTATAGTTACAGACAGTGGTTTTCTCCTGGGCATACGCAGGGGTACACATAACCCTAAACATTTTGTAAATCTATTTTTTAAAAAATAATTTTTATTCATTTTATAAGAAGAAAAAAACAAACAAACATAAAAACAAACAAAACACAAATAATTCTTCTTCAATCATAACTTTCTTTAACATTGTTAGAAGACTTCCCCCAGTCCCCTCCTCTGAAGTTAATTTCTAATCATCTTAGACAATTTTTAACACACAAAAAACCAAAATTAACCTAATTTTACTCTAAAACCTTCTATACAACTTAACCTAAATTCTACCTTAACACTGAAAGCCTATATTAACTTCCCTAAGGTACATTAAATATTACAATATTTTTTTCAAATAGAATTTAAATTTCTTCCAATCTTCCTCCACCGTCTCTTCTCCCTGGTCGCGAAGTCTCCCAGTCAGTTCGGCCAGTTCCATAAAGTCCATCATCTTCATTTGCCATTCATCTATAGTTGGCATATCTTGAGTCTTCCAATTCTTAGCTAATAGTAGCCTCGCAGCAGTAGTGGCAACATTTTGTGACTCTAAGTTTGACCTTAGATTCTGAGGGGCAGTATTTCAATATGAGTAGGAAAATGAGAGTACCCCTAAACATTTGTTTAGGGGGGAAAGCACTGCTTGCAAAGGTTTTTAGTGCAGCTAATTTTTACCATTGAGCATTCTGCTTTTTTTAATATATATGGATGTGCTGCCATCTACTGGCAAACCTGCTTATCTTCCCCAGCAGATTTCATCAAGTTTGTATATTGCATGGATGCATGCACACAGAGGCCCAATCTGCACTATACTTTTGAAGCAGCATCACACCACCTGAAACAGCCATGGCTTCCCCAAAAGAATCCTAGGAAGTGTGGTTTGTTAAGGGTGTTCAGAGTTGCTAGGGGACCCCAGAGCTACGATTTTCAGAGCTCCTGGAGAGGGCAGGGTTGATTGTTATACCACTCTGAGAATCGTAGCTCTGTGAGGATTAGCAAACTACAACTCCCAGGATGCTTCAGGGGAAGCTATGACTGCTTAAAGTGGTATGATATAGACCCATTGATAGATTTGATATATGCATACATAAATAGATATACAGGTGATAGCCAATAATTGACATACATTAGACCTGTTGAAATAAATGGATTCAAAATCAAATCCATTTATTTCAGTAGTCCTGAAATATAACCTACCCAGGTTATTAAGACTCTACTGGCTAAGCTCATACCAAGAACAAACTTAGTTGGTCTCTAAGGTGCTACTGGAAGGATTTTTTTTTTTACTATGGCAGACCAACACGGCTACCTACCTGTAACTGCATTTTTATTATTATTCCAGTTTCTTCCAGTCTACATTCCATCCGAGGAAGAAAAGAAGGATCCAGTCCTTTTTGCCAGTGGAGTGCGTAACAAAATGGCAAGGTGACATGGGAATCCTTTTGCAAGGTTACCTTAAGGTGGCAGGTGGCTGGTGTAAAATATATCAGACTTGAATCCTTCCAGCCTGTGTGAGTGCCACTACATAATGGGTGGAGAACCCCAGGCTCTTCAACCCTCTCTATCCAACCCTCAGGACTCTCCCTAGGCCAAATCCCTTCTCTCCGGGTCACACACAGTGAGGTCTCCTAACTGTCAGCACCCCTTAACCAACTACAGCTCCCAGAATTCTTGGGGGGAAGCCACGACTGTTTTACGTGGTACGGTGCTTTAAATGTACGGTGTATCAAACATTCCTCAGCCACCTTGAAAGGGAACATGAGCACATCAAAGACCCTGCATCACACTCAGGAGAAGGTCACCAAATTTTTCACTCTCTTTGATGATTTTTCAGTGCAGTTTTCTCATTAACTGATCGCAAACAATCAACCAAAATGTGGGGAAATCTTTCAGCATAGCACTAGTTTATACAGTCAGTGCTTTTACTTTGCCTAGAACAAGAAGATGAGCTTACCTTCTAAAGTGGTGTCATGCATATGTTTAATTTCAGGGCTTTGGATGTGGCCACTACGGACCATACGTACGAAGACTGCCGCCTGATGATCTCGGCCGGGCAGCTGACCTTGCCCATGGAAGCAGGATTGGTGGAATTCACCAAAATCAGCAAGAAACTGAAGTAAGTGCTTTGCTTTTGCTTGATTCGGATGCAAGATATGTTGGCTGTTGGATGCTTGACTTGAAAGATGCTCTGCTTGTATCCAACATCTGGAAAGCCACAGGTCTCCCTGTTCCTGCTGCATATGGATAGCAAACTCGAATGTGGCTCCTTGGATAGCTAATCCATCCATGCACAATAAAGAACTCCAGGGTTTGCAGATGTACAAGAGAAATAATGGGGCAGGGGGATAATCCAAAATAGCTCAAGCAGGATTGGGTGTGTTTAGTGGCCATGGGATGCTGGCTGACTGTAGGAAGGGGGAGACAGAACCATAAGGTGACGGGGGAATGGAATGGAATGGAGCATGGAATGGGGCTGGCTGGCTGGCTGGCTGGCTGGCTGGAACCGTGAACAGGGGCACGCTACTTTGTTACTTTTACTTTTGAGCTCTCAGTGGCCTTTACTAATGGCAAGTGGGGCCTCTGGACTCTTTCTTCCCTTTCAATAGTCTAAAATGGGACGGCGTCAGAGAGCAGTTGGACCAGTTTGCTGCGATCGCCAGCACCTCCAAGGGGGGCAGGATTGGAATCGAGGAGTTTGCCAACTACTTGAAGCTGCCCGTCTCAGACGCTCTCGAACAGCTGTTTGCCCTATTTGACAGGGTAAGCATGCTCCCCCACTCCCCCCACAATCCTGTCTGCAGAAGCTGTGCTTGTGATTCAATCCTCATGCAGCCTTCTTTTTTTATATAAAAAGAATCCAAATTTACCATAAGGAGGAGAGATGATGCATTGCTGGGCAAGGAGGGGGACAGCATAGAATCAGTGCGAGGAAGGAGGCACAGGGAATGACGTTTAAAAGAGTCTGGTGTCTCCAGGGAAAGGGTTTGCAACTCCCAATGTGCAACAAGAAGCAGCTGCCTTTGTTCATGTGCAGCAGAGGGCGGAGTCCTGCAACGCCCATGGATTCCAGCTGTGAAAGACGACATGTATGGGCATGGCAGGCGGTAATTGCTTTGACAGATCAGTTGCTCTTGCAGCGCACACCCAACTGTGCTCTCCCCAGACGCCCTCGGAGCTTTTTGGAAGGTGCTTGGGTCTCTCCGAATCTTCGCCATGTTCCTCGTTCAGGCTTTGTTGGACACCGCTACCGGTGGCGGTGGTGGCGGTGGTGGTAGCGCTGGAGGAGCCCTGCTGAGAAGCATTGCAGGAGGAGGTGGTGGTGGCGGTGCTGGCGGAGCCCTTCTGAGAAGCATAGCAGGAGGAGGTGGTGGCGGTGCTGGCGGAGCCCTCATGAAAGGCCTCGGAGGCGGAGGCGGTGCTGGGGGAGCCCTGGTGAGAGGCCTCGGAGGGCTCTTGGCAGGAGGAGGAGGAGGTGGCGGAAGCAAAGCGGGGAACATTGTGGGGATCGTCGGGGGGATCGTCAACATCATCAGCGAAGCGGCAGCTCAGTACACCCCCGAGCCGCCGCCGACCCCCCGCAGCCATTTTGCAAACGTGGAAGCCAACGAGAGCGAGGAGATGCGCCAGTTCCGCCGCCTCTTTGCCCAGCTGGCTGGCGACGACATGGAGGTGTGCCCCACGGAGCTGATGGAGATCCTCAACAAGGTGATGGCCAGGCACCAGGACCTGAAAGGCGGGGGCTTCAGCCTGGACACCTGCCGGAGCATGGTATCCGTCATGGACAGCGACACCACGGGCAAGCTGGACTTCTACCAGTTCAGATACCTGTGGAACAACATCAAGAAGTGGCAGTGCGTCTTCAAGCAGCACATGGGCCCTGCGGGGACTATCGAAATGGCCCGTCTGACTGACGCCTTCAAGGCCGCCGGCTTCCACCTACACGAGCAGATCTACGCGCTGATCATCCGCCGGTACGCCGACGAAGACGGCAGCATGGATTTCAACAACTTCATCAGCTGCCTGGTGCGCCTGGATGGCATGTTCCGAGCCTTCAAGTCCCTGGACAGGGCTGGCGATGGCAAAGTCCAGATGAACGTCCAGGACTGGCTGCAGTTGACCATGTACTCTTGAAAGCAACCCAGGGGGCAGGGAGGAGAATCCGGCACTCATTCCCAGCTTCAGGCTGCAAGCGCTCCTTTTTAGTTACATAACTGGACTCTGTTCCTTTCTGGAAACGAGGCTGACTCTTTCGCACCATCGCTATGTTTTAGGCTTGCCAGGGAGATAGGCAAGGTAGGGGAGGTTGTAAACTTACATCTAGCTTTACTCAAGGTGCTCGTTTTAGCTTTGTTGCCTTTTTCCTTTAAGTGCTTTTGTTTAAATAATGAGACTGGCTGGTGTGTTTTAGAAATGCATTGTTTATCATTTCGGGAGCATGCATACACTTTGCTTGTGTAAGCTGTACTTGTGTCTAGGACCAAAACTGTGTATTTTAAAAAGTGTCTAAATTGGGCAGAAAAGAACGTTGCTTTTCACAGGCAGCAATAATGTGTTGAAGGGTGTGGGGTGTCTCTGATACATAGTTATACTGCAGCAAAATGCATCGCTGTATGGTGCAGGGCAGAACTCCTGCCCCCTCCCAAAGAAACCTCCTCAAATCTTTCCCCTCCCTCCGCAGATGTTTACTGTACACCATCAGGAGCTTGCAGAGACCAGTTCCCATTCCCATGCCACCTCCCATTTTGGTTCCCCGCCCCCCAACAAACACCTCATCATTCTGTAACTGCTAGCTTGTTTTTGGGTGGAGCTGTTCCTCTTCTGAAACGTGACTGGCACTCGGCCACCCAAGTCCACTGTTAGCTGGAATGCTGTAAACTTAGACACAGGAATGGGTACTGGGCGGAGAGAGAGTTGCAAGCTGAGCAAAGTTGTAGTCCGTAGCTTTTTGTTTGGTGTTTTGCGTCATTTTGCCCAAGGGCACATTTGAATCCCAAGCAAGCACTGACAAAGTAGATATTCGGCTAATTCATGGCCATGAAGGGGTGAAAATAAGGGCGAATAAACTTGGATCATAACAACAAAGAAAGAGATTTCTGCCATTTATTTGATCATGTTGCAGCTTGGTATGACCCAGGGAGGGGGGTGAGAGGAACTTATTTTTGCACTCAGCAATGCAATAACTTGAAAACTGGGAGGGTGTGGGGAAACCCTCATTGATGTTTATAGTGGAATAGAGCCCAGGGCTTCAGATCCCTGGTTGATACCTCATTTCTTGTTAATGCTTTCTTACTTTAAACCAGGACTGGGGAACCTTTGGCCCTGGGAGATGCATGTGCCCCCCCCGACCATTCTTTCTGGCCCTCAGGACTCTCACCCTTCCCCAGCTCTGCTTTGCACCCTCCTCTGTTGTTTTACACCTGGCAGAAATCTGTCCTTGACCTGTGTTCATGCCTCTTGCAGCCATCAGTGAGATCTCGGCTGGTAACCTGGTCGTTGCATTGTGAACCCGTCGAAGTTTCCAAATTGCCTTCAAGGGCAGCTTCATGCAGAGTGACTTGCAGTAGGTCATTGTGAGATGCTGGGCATTGCATCTTTCACCTTCTGCCAGCAGAGATGCTCTGCCACTGAGCTATAGCCCTGTCCATATAGTATGAACAAAGGAAGCCAGCTGCCTTATACCAAACCAGGTCCTTTCTCCATGGCACCACACTGGCATTGCAATATGCAGTGGCATCGCCAGTCTACATATTTGACCTTCTGCTTTGGAGGATGGGGGAGAAGGAAAAGAGGTGCACAGACAGAGAGAGAACACACACACACAGAGAACACTGACCTCCACATTGTAACCTCTCTGCTCCCTTTCTTGTACGTTCCCCAGGTTTGCACCTCTTCTAAAACCACCTCTTCATGTTTCCACCATGTTACCAGTTCTGACTTTATGTTGAATCCTCCTGGCTCCCCTCTTTTTCTTTTTCAGACCTAAACCCAGGTGTTTGCGTGTTTAGTAAACGGAGTGTGCAGAGATGATTCATATTTTCTTGGCAAGTCCTTTCTCAAATTTAGAAACCCAGACACCTATTTTGGGCATGGCTCATCTCCCCAGCCAAAGTGGGAACGCCCTGCCATGTCCGTTGTTCATATCGGTTTTTGGAATGGTGTTCTTTGAATAGCTGCAGCTGGCCTGAGAGGGCCTCTGTAAACATTGTGTGATGTGCACAGCCAATCCTTGCTGGCTATTTTTCTTTTCTTCTCCTAAAAAGAAGCTGTTTTTGGAGGGGGCCATTTGGAACTGTAAAAGTAGGTGATGGTGGAGTGGGGAGATAATCACTGCCTTAGCTGTCTTCGCAACAGGTGCTCCATCTCTAGAAAGTTCTAAATGTCTGTTTGCTCTATCAAAGGTGCTAAAAGCTACAACACTCAAAATCATTTTAATTATGATTACTGCTCACTCCAGTTGCCAACCCTGCCTGCCCACCAAGCTTTTTGTCAACTCATTTCCATTTATACATCACCCACCCCTTGCCTAACCCCTAATACCTCACTCCAAGCCCTCCCCCTGACCACTTGCTGCAACCCCACCCCTTTTTAAAGGAGAGGGGCAAGATTCAGAGAGCAGTTTTCCATATCACTCTTTGAAGTGTGTCCCCCTTTCTGTTAAAATGCTCACCTGGGCCGCCTCCTACCCACACAGCTTGCTTGCTCACCTGCCTGCCACCTGTTGGCAGGCAGGTGAACTGCAGCGTGACAATTGCCTTACATTTATATGCATATAGGAGGAATGAAGGTTCATTGTGTTTTGACAGTTAACCTCTCTTTAGCTTATAAACTTCACTGGGCATTTTCTGCATACTTTCCCTGCAACTTTCGTATTTGCATCCATGAGGACATAAAAATGCAAGCATTACTGAAGATAACACAAAAAATTGCATGTTATTATTCCATTGCCTGTCAGAAATGTGTATATTAGTCAAAACTGCATGTTTACCGGGAGAAATTCACACTACATGCTGGTGAATTTCTAGAAGGTTTTTGAAAAGGAAATTTGCAGATTGCTGCAGTGGTGCGGAGAATTTCACTTTAAGACTGGAAATAGGAGAAACTAAAATTGACTAATTCTTCCATGATGGTAATGGCAAAAGGGGTTTGGCAGGTATCTATCGACCGACTTTTGATGCCAACTCAACACACTAGTACCAGTATGCTACAAATCTATCTTTTAGTTTTATTACAGAAGGCAGAAAAGAAGAGAAAATACTAATCTAGGCTTGCGATCTTTGCTACATTAACAAATAAAATAACTTTTATTTATCTTTGCAAGCCTGTTCTCTTCCCCCTCCCCCCTAGAGTAGAAATACTTTTTTCTCCCCTTACTTGGGATGCAGATGGGGGTGGGGGAGGCAATTAAATGTGCTAATTCCAGTTTGCACACATTCCATTCCTTTAAGGCAGAGCCCATCCCTTCCTCTGCCTTAAAGTCTGGAAACTGGCCAGTCTCCTGAGGGCTGGTATGCCAGCCTCTTTCAGATGATGTGTATAGCCAGTGGCTTGAAATGGAGCCTGCTCCTTGCACTTGACTATTGTGTGTGGGTACACACACACACACACACACACACACACACCCCACATATAAATGTTTACACGAAGGATATATTTTGTAAGAAGAACAAATAAATAAATAAAAGCATATTAAAAGCAAAATAAGCAGAAATGTTAGGGTTGCCATACGTCTGGGAATTTCCAGACATGTCCTCTTTCGGGGGTCCTACATGCCCATCCGGGGCGGAATTTTACATTTTAAAGCAAATGTCTAGGGTGGGTGTGGGTGTGGGTGTGGGTGTGGGTGTACCAGCAGCTCTGGTTCAGTCTCTGGCACAGGTGCAATTGCCCTAAAAGAGCTCAACAACTTTTTGTGTTCAGATTTTTTACCCCTTGAAATGTGGCAACCCTAAGAAATGTATAAGACCCAAAACGTATTAAGCAGTCCAATCTTATGTGTCAGGGAAAGCCTGGATGAAAAGATAAATCTTCACAAGATGTCTAAGCAGCTGGTGGTTGCAGTTTTATGTATATAACAGAGGGGAGGGCATTCCACAGAAGAGGGGCAACAGCAGAAAACACCCATTTTTGTGTCACTGCCCTGTGATATTCTGTAGGGTGTGGTGTGACAAGTAGAATTCGCTGTGAAGATGAATAGATGGTTGATCATTTTTTTGGAACTGTGCTCTGTGAGGGGAATAGGGGTCCCCTAACAACTCTCAGCACTCTCAACAAACTGTGGCTTCCATAATCCTTTGGGAGAAGCCATGGCTGAATAGAGTGGCATCATAGTGCTTTAAATGTATGCTGTGAATGTGGCCCAACAATGTCAGGGAGGGGAGAGCAGCACATGCCCTTTGAATGTCGCCCTGCATTTCTTACAGAATGGAGATGGTACCATAGACTTCAGAGAGTACGTTATTGGTTTGTCCGTAGTTTGCAACCCTGCCAACACAGAACAGACCATTCAAATGGCATTTCAGGTAAGTCCTCAAGCTTAGCATCTTAACTCCAAAAAGAGTTCCGCTATACATATAAACTTTCAAAATCCATGTGTGTGGGGGGGGGGTCTATAACAAAGTACTGCTCAGAGTAGACCCATTGGACTTAGTAGAGTAGCCATGGCCCCTTATTGTCAATGGGTTTAATATTTTTAAAAAGATAGATTGCTGCAAACTAGGGGGGGGGGAGTTTTTACAATCTAAATTACTGCACAGAAGCTGCAGTGTGTAGATACAGCCAGAGTTCCTGATGAAATAGAAAATGCCTAATGCCTCCATATGGCATTGTTTTCCTTTAATTTCTTTTAAAAATATTTATCTTATTGATTAAATCATTTATTTCAAGATAATTCATTAAATGAATTATCAAATGCTCATATTTATCTAGCCTGTTGATCTAATTCTAGTCTCTTTATCTAAACTGCAGCCTTATCAAGAGTACCCATCTCACATTATTTTAAACAGTGATGTATGGTTTGCCCAAATTCCTAACCCTCCCTTGATGTGCCGTGCCACCAACCTCCATCTATTGAGGATTCCTCTATAATTCCCTTGGCTTATTTAACAGTAAAGCCCTTTTGGCTATTCCCAATGTGACAACGGTTTCCGTTGCAAAACATCAGCACATGCCTCTTTTCTACAGCTCTTTGACGTTGATGAAGATGGCATCATAAACGAAGACGAATTTAGTTTAATTATGCGTTCAGCGCTTGGGCTTCCTAGCCTTGATGTTTCTAACCTGTTCAAGGAAATAGACGCTGACAACTCTAAAAAGCTCTCCTATGGTAAGTGTCACCAAGCCTAAACTGTCATGGTTTCTTGGGAATTGTTGTCTGAACCTGAGATTGCTGAGTTCCCTAGGTGAATCCTTAGGTTTTGCCTACAGTCCCAGTGGTTCTGTGCAGAAACCAATAGTAGCTCAACAAGGTGGACCTCCTTATGCATCTGTAGTGTAACTGTGGCCCTCTAAGCATTTATTGTTTATGTATGGTGCCCCCTAAAAGTTGTAATTAACAATCATCTTTGGATATCACGCTTCCAGCGCTTCCAGTCAGTTGCTCTTTTCAGGTGGGACTCAAGTGGTACATCTAGAGTGGTTTTGGTGGTATTGAGCAACCAACTCCCTTTCGCAAAAGATTGGACTTTTTGTGACATGGAAAGTGGTGGGGAAATGCTCTGGAAAGTGTGGGAGCAACATCCGCAACTTCATCTAACCTCCCTGCAAGGGCCAGTGGTGTCTAATCTCCTTGCAAACAAATCAGATTGAATGTGCAGTAAATGGTCTATCTAGATGTACCCTTAATCATAGTTTAGTGCAGGGGGGAGGAACCTCCGGGCCAAATTAGGGTTCTCAGGGGTATTTATTTGCCTTGTGAGGCTGCTTTCCCCCCAGCCAAGCCTAGCTGTCCTACATCTGATATCATGGGGAGTCAGGTGTTGGAGAGGTAAAACTGGCTGAAAAAGAACAATTGGAAGTGCAATCTCAATTGTTCCCTAACAAGTAGAGCTTGCATTCAGCAGCTTTAGAATTTAGTGTCAAAAGGAAGACCCAGTCAGATGGGTTTCACTCAGAAGCTCCTAACTGAAGCTCCTGAATGGAGCCAGTTTACCCTGACATGGAAATAGGGACAGTAGCCTTTTGTCTGAACCTAACACTGTGGTTTAATATTAACTGTGGTTTGTTTAAGCAATCCAATTTTTTGTTTAAGCAATCTCAGTCAAACCACTGGTTACCATGAGGTGCACTTCAGCAAAAGCAGAATCTCATGCTAAAGCTATGGTTTAATGCAGTGCCCAAACTCCCCCAGTGTTAGAAATAACTTCTTATGTTTCTCAATTTTCAGAAGAGTTCAAGGATTTTGCTCTGAAACATCCCGAATACGCCAAACTGTTCACAACGTACCTCGAGCTACAACGTTGCCAAATATTTCCAGAGACAGAATTTACTTGCAGCACGCCGACTGTGAAAACACCAGTTTCAGAAATTGCCTCGGTGCCAAGGAATAAAGTTTGTCCCCAGGCCAGTGATGATGACCATTCCATTGTCAGTGTCTCTGATAAAAAAGAAGACTGAATCTAAAAGGCCAAATATATTTGTGTATGTGTTGATGTTTTGTATTTTATTTTTAATATAAAGAGCGTACGGGTTTTCTTCTTTTTTTAAAAAAATAATAATTCTGTTTTTAAATTTTTATCAGAGAAGGCAAAGCTAAAAAAAATTATTTTCTTTAAAAATTATCCAACTAGTTTTCATGAGTCAATTATTCTATTTATTTTTATTTTTATCACTTGGGCTACATTAATTGCACCCCTGTTTCATTGGGCTGCTTGCACTGAGGCAAAATGCAATACAAGGGTTACTCTTTTGGAAAGAATGCCATTGATTCCCCCCCCCCCGGCCTTGTGGCAAATGTTTCCAAACAGTTAAGAACTATTTCTGGACTAGCAAACAGAATGCTCTAAGCTAACTTGGTCCTTTGGAGCAGAAGTGGAAATGTAAGATCATAAATTAATAGGGTTGGACCTTGCATTTGGGGTGACCTATGTATCAGAGGGACCCAGGTGGCGCTGTGGGTTAAACCACAGAGCCTAGGGCTTGCCGATCAGAAGGTCGGCGGTTCGAATCCCTGCGACAGGGTGAGCTCCCGTTGCTCGGTCCCTGCTCCTGCCAACCTAGCAGTTCGAAAGCACGTCAAAGTGCAAGTAGATAAATAGGTACCGTTCTGGCGGGAAGGTAAACGGCGTTTCCGTGCGCTGCTCTGGTTCGCCAGAAGCGGCTTTGTCATGCTGGCCACATGACCCGGAAGCTGTATGCCAGCTCTCGGCCAATAAAGCGAGATGAGCGCCGCAACCCCAGAGTCAGACATGACTGGACCTAATGGCCAGGGGTCCCTTTACCTTTACCTTTACCCCCTTCATTCTACCCCCAGAGTCTATGCCTTCCTCCACCTTCCTCTTCCCTTCTCTGAATTAGTATCTGATTTCAGTTCTGCGTACTGCTTGGTCTATTGGATGACCACCTTGATTGACCATCTCCCCCCTTTCTTTGGAAAAAGGAAAGCACACCATGGCTGTAATATGGGAGAAATCTGGTGGACTGTACTCTTTTATCCCTCGCTTAAGCAGGAAGAAGGTAAGAGGAGGTCATTGCTTGGGAACCGCCTCCCTCCCGTGCCAAAACCAGCAGTAAGTCTTCCAATTGGACACTTGATGTGTTGGCTGATCAGATGACATCCTCAACATTCTGGGACAACTGTACCAGGACTGTATCAGTCCCCAAAATAGTCATAATTTTGCTCCTCACTGTTAGTCCATTTGTGCCCCTCTTGAGAGTCATTTCCCAATTGACTGTGTCTGCATTGTACCTACTGAGAAACCAGGTGGGCATGTAGCTCTTCTGATACCTTTCTTGGCCTGTGTCCTGGGGTTAACTTCAACCGGGGAGATGATAGGATAGAAGAGGAGGGTGTATAGATTGAGAAGAGAAAATCCTCCAAACACTGATATGGATCTGTAACCCCACCCTCAAGGAGCTGCATTTGTCTTTATTTATTTCTTTAATCCAGGAGATCTAATCACCACGTCACACTAGCTGGTCTGATAGTATCCTCACAGGCTATTTTACCAGCCAGCTAACTATCTTTGAAGGTTCTTCAGCAGAGTGCATTTGTCTATAGAATAAATGTGTGTGTGTTCAGAAAGGGGAACGTGCTCACTCAGGGGATTTTGGCCTTGTAACTATACTGAAAAGCCATTTTACAATATTTTTGCACTCTACAAAATATTGCCTAGTGTTGTCTGTCTTAGCCTAACAAATGTCTGTCTTGTCCTTATCTGGTCACCTTGGTTGGAAGCGGTCTTCTGGAGTAGAAAATATGTGAATATTATAGGAAATAAATTAAAAATAAAACAATACGGTTTATTTGCACATGGTGGTGTATATGGTTGGCTTTGTGCTTAAAATAAGAGCTGGATCTGCTGCTATAGGCTTTTGTGTGTGACTGGCACTAGTTTGGTGTTTATAAAAATTAGAGCTGTAGATTCAGCAACTGTGTAATGAATGTTTATTCCTAAAATGCTCAGGAGAGAAAGTAGACTGAAGGTGTATGGATTGGTGCGATTTCTGCAGCTAATTAGGGCCTGACTACTTTATTTTAAATCTGTGGATGCTGCTCCGAGGTGGAAAAAAGGAATAGAAATGCATCAAATACAAAAACTAAGTGCTCTAGAGTAAAAGAGAAATTCAATTCAATGCACATAATAGAAATTCATCAATTTTGCACTTTCCAAAACAATATCCAAACCAAAACACAGCTTTCCTTTAAATGCCACTCTTACCTGAATTTTGCAATGCAATTCTCCAACCAATGTTTACACAAATGCATATATTTGGGCAAATTAATCAGGAGAAATTAGCTCTAAAAGAGTGATGAATTTGCATTAGGATTTTTTTTTTTTGAGTGAGTCCCAAATTGCTGCGAAATGTGGAGAACTGAATTTAAGATTGGAAAAACAATAAACTTAGAAAACGGAAACTGACATATCCTCCCATCCCTACTCTAGAGTACGGCTTTTTGTAGACAGAAAATGATATCCTTTTCAAAAGATTGGGTGTATGTTGTGCAGCATCCATTGAGCAAGACATCCCCTTTGGATTTAAACATAGTGGCTGGTGCTCATTGGGGCTGGTAGGGTGTAAGGCAGGAGCCCAACAGTAGGTGGAGCCAGAGCCAATGACAGCTAGAGCCAGATAAGTCTAGTGTTTTTTCCCCATCCACCTCCCTGATGAGTTCTACAAGAGGCAACACTGAGACTAAGGAGGAGGAAGCTGGTGGTCAGTGCCACCCTCTGGACTAACTGCAAGAAGGCAGGCAGGTGGGGGCTGGCTGAGGGCACACTGTGGCGGGTAGGGCAGTGACCTAATAGACCAGCTTCCAGGGTTAATCTTGCATTGGACTGTGGTCCAATGCTATGTGCAAGGAAATAGGGCTGATAGCCACATGTGTGCAAAGCAAGCAAGAATTCAGTGAAGGAGGAAATGTACTTTTACTAGAGTTATGTCTATAATTGCAGCACTGAAGCTACTTACATTTCTGGAATTGCACATGAGTTTAAATAAGCTCTGTTGGGAGAAGGTAGGTGGGAAACATAGGGGTTCATTTGAACAGAACTCTTGGAAAGAATATCTGAGTTTCTGGGTCCTAAACAATTAAATATCAGGGAAGAACACCCAAGTTCTAAATATTAAATGCAATCTATAAACCATAGGTAGGATATTGCTGTTTATGTATGGTGTTTCCTCCTCAAAGCTTGTGGGTTTTATGTGCTTTTTAAATAAACATCTAAATGATGCAGTGTCTCCATATATGAAAAATGTGGTCGTCGAAAAGCTCCAAATGGTTTCTGAATTTTTATTTTTATTTTTGTAATTGTTGAAATGAGGTGTTTCTCTGAATTTGGAACCAAAGACAGAGTGAGGGACCTCTAGATTCCCAGATTCCCTGTGCCTTTAACTTCTCAGCTGACCTCCCTATGTCTTTGATGTTAGACTGATATGTCTTAGGTTGCATCCTGTTCACAACTTCCTCCTCCTCAAACTTCTCTCTTGGACCTCAAGATGAGAGGTGGCCTTGGAACTACCCTCTAAGAGCAAAGGAGCAAGGTTAGCTAGGTGAGAACTAGAAACAATTCTATCCAAGTTATGCACTTCCAGGAATTATTTTGTTGTTTTGTTATTACTTTCAAGTATCTCTCTCTGTGTGGTTGCAAGAGGTAAAGTCTATTCTCTAGCCAGGTTCACTGGCTGTACACTGCACACTTCGCATACCAAAGAACTCCATTAGGTATGTGGGGTCATGCTTCCAAGAACATGCTCAACAGCCAGGGAAGGGAAATTCAATTTGGTATGCATTTAAGGGTGAATCTGTCAAATTCACACTTTCCAGGACAATCTGTGAACCCAAACACAACTAGCCATTGAAATTTGCACATACCAGAATTTTGCAATGCAATTCTCCAGCCAGCTAAGGTTTGCAAAAAAACGTGTAAGATATCCTAACCAAATTTTGCCTGATGGTCAGTAGTCCTGTCAATAGAGGAGCTATTTCATTTCAATGACCTTTTTTCATCCATTTCATCCATTACTTTTAAAGCCAAAGTGAAAAAAGCCAAAGTTGTAAAATATTAATAATAATAATAATAGTAATAATAATAATAATTCTAAAGAAATTCTCCCTCTTGGGTCGCATTGTAGCAGGCTGCGAGCGCTTAAGAGTCTCACCCTCGATTACTATTTGCAGGAAGTCAGAAGCCAAACCTCTTGTGACATTAAGGAGGTGTGTTTGCCATCTGCTTGAAAATGTGGACATTTCATTAGGAGGGAAGTTAACCTGACATTTCATTAAGCCAAAATGCAAACACAGACATTTAATTTGATCAAAAGGCAGCCGGTATGCTTTGAAGCCTGGTCCTGCATATGTTTACTCGGAAGCAAGGCTTACTGAGTTCACTACAACTTGGTCCGTGGACTGCGTATTTCATTGGAGGGGAGGGCGGGAGCCTGCAGCGGGGGGCTTTAATTGCTTCTTGTTTCTTGAGATACAAAAGAACCTGCGGAGAGAAATATTTTTACATGATGAACAGAGAGCAGTCAGTAAGGTAAAGGTAAAGGACCCCTGGGTGGTTAAGTTCAGTCAAAGGCGACTATGGGGTGTGGCGCTCATCTCGCTTTCCAGGCCAAGGGAGCCGGCGTTTGTCCACAGACAGCTTTCCGGGTCATTTGGCCAGCATGACATCTGCTCAACAACCAAAGCTAATTTTCCCCTCTCACTCTTATTTCAAAGCTATTTTTGTCTTTGTATCAGAAAAGCACCTGGCCAATTTGGTTGCCAATAAATATTGCTGCAAACATTTCTGAGATCATGGCCTTTCCAATGAGTGGCTCCTGTCTAGGATTGTTGATTGTCTTACTTTCAATGTTGTGAGGATCCTGTGCCCTTATTGTGGGGTGGGGTTATTGGGTTGTTGTTTTTATTTTGATTATGTATTTTGTGGTTTTCTATTTTGATTTTATTCTGTGAACCGCCTTGAGACCTCCAAGTATAGGGCAGTATATAAATTCAAATAATAATAATAGCCAGAGTGCACAGAAATGCCGTTTACCTTCCCGCCACAGTGTTACCTATTTACCTACTTGCACTGGTGTGCTTTTGAACTGCTAGGTTGGCAGGAGCTGGGACAGAGCAATGGGCGCTCACCACCGTCGCATGGATTCAAACCGCTGACCTTCCGATCTGTAAGCCCAAAGAGGCTCAGTGGTTGACACACCCACCCAGTTTGTACTAGAGGATGGATGAATCTGTCAGTTCTACTTAGCTAGGTTACTCACTTTTTAATCTTAAATTCAAGGTTGTTAAGAGACCCCTATTCCCTCTCTTGGAGGTACAATTCACAGAATACGTCCCTAAGGAACTTAGGGAATTGTAGCTCTTGGAGGAGAATAATGGTCTCCTAACAACACCTGTGTGAGAGTCAGCTGAGATGTGCTTGTGGATGAGAGAAGGGCAATCAGAGATACTCTTTTAATTCTTATCTTACAGGTTGCCAGGTTCTGGGTACTGGTGTTATCCTGAAAGCTGGCAAGGGAGAGTAGAGAAAGGGTGCCCTCTGGTGGTCCATGGCTTATATTGCATAAGACATGCCCCACAATGAGAAGACATATGAAGGCTCCTCCATGCAACCCATCTTTGAGGATTCATGCTAATTTTTTTACACAGAGGTTAGATTATACTGAAGCATTCATTCTGGTTGTTTTGTGGGCCAGTTATATGACAATAAACATTTGATCTGATTGGCTGGTGTGGTATTTAAGGTAAAAAGGTAAAGGGACCCCTGACCATTAGGTCCAGTCGTGTCCGACTCTGGGGTTGCGGCACTCATCTCGCTTTATTGGCCGAGAGCCGGTGTTTGTCCATAGACAGCTTTCGGGTCATGTGGCCAGCATGACTAAGCCGCTTCTGGTGAACCAGAGCAGCACACGGAAACGCCGTTTACCTTCCCGCTGCAGCGGTACCTATTTATCTACTTGCACTTTGACGTGCTTTCGAACTGCTAGGTTGGCAGGAGGTGGTATTTAAACATCTTCCCTTTAGTCATTTGTTCATTCCAAACTTTTCACTGTCACCTTCTGAAACTGAAAAGGCCTAGTTGACAAGACAGATGATAGATAGATAGATAGATAGATAGATAGATAGATAGATAGATAGATAGATAGATATAGATAGATAGATAGATAGATAGATAGATAGATAGATAGATAGATAGATAGATGATAGATAGATAGATTAGATAGTTATAGATGTAAGGCCTTTTCCATTGTGTGTGTGTGTGTGTGTGTGTGTGTGTGTGTTGATGTGTTGTGCTAGAGAGACAGAGTGCTTTAATCCACTTTAAATGAGCAATCCCACATCACTCCTTCAAAATACTGACAGTGTCCTAATGAGAGAGGCTTCCACATGTTGCATTCAGCGAGTGCACAATCTGTATACCTGTGTACAGAAGCAGTAGGGCCATATACCTGTACAGTTATTCACATGTAACACTTAGGGAGCTTACAGTCTTTGAACATAGTAGTTGAATTTTACAAAGCAACAAATGTGCACCCTGTCACAGAAACACTTGTCCACGTGCAGAGAGAGCTTGCACCTCCCTGGGTAACATGTAAATGAGCCTTCGGCACTGGAAGGCCAATATTTGAAACCCCCCACCCCTCACACTGCTAAGGTCCCAACAAGATCTGTGTCCACCAATGTCCCTTCTTCCACATCTCTTTTGTTTATGAGCCATTGAACATGGAACATGCCTCTTGCTTGCCTGGATGGAAGGAATTGTGGCTTTTAAAAAAAATAAAAATAAAACTGGTTGTCTTATAATATAGTCAGGAGAGCTGGGTTCCAAGGCTAATGTCCGTATGTGAAAGTCATGCCATCCCACAGCTAGCCAGACTGGGGTGAAGAGAGAGCACCCCCTCTAGTCCCAGAGCTGGCATGCCAAGCAGGCCTTGGCTGGGAGGCAAGGCTGGGAGCTTAAAAGCACTTTTTGCACCAGGTCTGCTTGGGATTACCCAGCACAAAGAGCGCTTTTAAGCTCTCTGCCTTGCTTTTGAGGTCAAGGCACGTGGACTCTTGGAGTACTAGGGATGCTCTTGTGAGATGCCATGGGGAAATCTCAGTTCCTGTGTGATCTCAAAAGAGTATCCAGATCCGTCCTGCGTATAGTTGAAATCATGGTTAAATGGGCGTCAGGTGTGGGTATACTATATATATGAAGTTGGAGCTCCCTGGAGTCGCCCAGATTCACCACCTGTTATGTCTCATTCACATATCACTTAAAAGCAAAACTATAAGAACACACTGAAGTCTAGCTGGTAAGGAAGAAAAGTCCTTTACTTACTGTTGCTTCATATTCACAAGGATGGCTTCAGATTCTAAACTACATGGCTGGAGCTACTTTCATGGCATCCTCGTGCCAGGAAAGAGGGAGAAGAAAGAGAGCGAGCAGGAGGAAGGGGCAGAGGTTAGGTGTTCAGTGGGAAGCCACACATTCCCTATTCCCTGACTACCTGTCCGTCCCATCCCTGCCTCCTACTTGCTGGTGGCATGCAAGGTTGCTTATGCCCAACAAGATAAAGGCTCACACAAATTTACGGCCTAAGCTGTACAAGGCTTCATAGGCAGGACCAGCCTGTCCATGAGGCAAGGTGAGGCAGCACCTTCCTGGCAGAGGGTGACACCGCCAGGAACCTGACACTTGTCACTGTCAGGCTGCTGTCAGGTGCTTGCCACCCCCTCCTGGTCCACCATGACATCAACCCCACTGCCTCACCTCCTCCTCTGATGCCTGGAGGTGGCTTAGGGAAGCCTCCTACAAATGGTGATGCTCTGCAAACACCTTTCCTCTAGGAAAAGCACTCGTGGGGCCTCACCCCCTCCTTTCCAATTGTGATGATCTGCGGGCACTTGTGGAGCTTTGCCCGTTCCCAAATGTCTAGCCCCACTCCCGATGATGCTGATTTTCACACCCCTTCCTTTTCTCATCCCGATGCTGATGCTCCCTGCAACATCTCATCCCAGTGCTGCCTGCCATCTCACTAAACTGGTAGGGGAGTCACTACCGGCACTCTGAATTGGTCCTGGAGACAGACCAGTTGCCAGTGCAGCTGCTATAACAAGTGAGTCGTGTCAGAGGCGATTTTAGAGTGGCATGACCGGTGAGCTGCAGGGGGCGCCAAAACAATGCTGTAGAACCGAGTGTGAGAGGTGGGGGGGGGAGCACACCAAATGGTTAGCATTGCACAGGGCACTGCTGAAATTGGAGAAACCCAGAGTCCTCCACTGGTCATCTGCTCCCTGTAACTAGCCCTGATCAACAGTCTGGCTGCAGGTCTTTGGGCCAGTTGCAGTTTCTGGTTTTCAAAGGCAGCCCCACATAGAGCACATTACAGGAATCCAAATGGGATGTGTCTCATTGCGGCTACGTGAGTTTTCATGGTGGCTGTAGAAAAAGTCCACAAGCTGATGCACGCATGTGGCAAACTGAGCTGAAGATGGGCCACATCAGAAGCTGCAATGCATGGGTTTTTCCTTCTTTACCCACAGGAAGGACACAGCAGGCCAGAAGTTTTCTCCTACCTCATTCTGCTGCAGCGTCTCATTTCCCAGACCAAATGTGCTTCAATTAAGCTCCTCTCTTCTAACCTTTTTGCTTATCAGTTCAACTTTATCTAATATAAACTACTAAGGCTTCTTTGGATCAATTATACCTCCTCCCCTATGTAATTTCTGAAGCTTAATATCTCTGTTACTTGTCAGCCCCTAGGGCAAAGTTGTCCGACTGACTCCTATAAACAATCTCAAGCCTTTAATTCAATTGGATCTTCTTCTCCTCTTTCTTTTTTTACCACAGCCCAGGCAATTAACGTAACTCTTTTATGGACAAGGAGCCTCTTTAGAAATAATCCAATAGCTCATATTAAAATATAGGCCCTTGCAAGAGCTGCCAAATAACTTGTCATAACTTTTGAGGATGGAGTTTCCAGCTTCTTTCATTTTGAAGCCATCAGGGCTTCCAAGCAGTACACATGACAGGAGGACACACCCTTGGGGGCAACTGGAGGTTCCCCTGGGGCCAGTCAGTGAAACAAGCCATTGCTTTATGTACCCTTAGAGAGAGATTCGTAAGAACATAAGAAGAGCCTGCTGGGTCAGGCCAAAGGCCCATTTAGCCCAGGATCCTGTTCTCACAGGGGCCAACCAGAGCCATCTGGCAAGCAGGACCCTTGAGCACAAGAGCCCTCTCCCTTCCTGCAGTTTCCAGCAACTGGTATTCAGAAGCATTGTTGCCTTTAACTGTTGCGGCAGAGCATAGCCATTATGGCTAGTAGCCATTGGTAGCCCTCTCCTCCATGAATATATCTTAGCATAGTCAATGCTTTTAAAAGGGAAGTTTTTAATCTGTGATGTGTTAATGTATTTTAATGTTTGCTGGAAGCTGCCCAGAGTGGCTGGGGAGACCCAGCCAGATGGGCGGGGTACAAATAATAAATTATTATTAATTATTATTATTTATTATTATTATTATTATTATTATTATCATTATCATTATCATTACTATTATTATTATAAAAGTTCATAATTTGTTTTTAAACTGCTTCTAGTGCTGTATTTTTAAACTGGCCCGGCCCACCCCAACACCTCCGGGTGAAGGGTGGGTTAATGATGATGATGATGATGCATGTATAAAAACTGCAGCTATAAAAACAATTTTAAAATATTACTTATATAAAAACAGGTAAAACAACCATTCCTTAAACACTGAGTGACAGCAAAGGATATATAATGTGAGCCTCATCAGAAAGAGGATATGTTTTCTATTATACAAATCCTTCTACAGGATGACCTAAATGCTTTAAAAAAATGATTCTCTCAAAGATGGAGAGCCTAAAATGACAGATGTTCCCAATCTTAAAATTTCACATTATGCCACAGCAGCCAAAGTTGGCTCTCCCCGCAACCCAAACCTCCCCAGTCAGAACTTCTGCAATAATAAAAGTTTCCACTCATCCACTGAAACCTCCTTCTAACATTCAGAAGAAGAAGAAAAATCTGGATTCTTTTGTGAATAATTTGATCTGTACAACTGCTTTTGAGAGTGAGTGGGATATGCAGAATTCAGAGTCTATAAATGCTGAAAAACATGGGAGATTTTTGACACAAGCTGAAACGGTATGGACAAGCTCTTCCTTGGAGTTGATGGGGGTGGGGATTAGCTTAGTAGTGCTTAGAGGAAAGCCATAGCTCTTTGGCAGAATATCTGCTTTGCATGCAGAAGGTCCTAGATTTAAATTAAGACAATTGAAACCCACAAAAAAATTAAAATCACATACCCTCAGAGATGTTAATTGCACAGTTTCATGTCCAGTATCGTGTTTTTGATTTTCTCCTGAAAGTCAGTAATGAGTGAGGCAGATGCACCTCACCAGGAAGAGTATTCCACAAACAGGGAGCCACCACCAAGAATGCCCTTTCATGGGTCAATGCCAACTGGGCGGCAGCTGGAGGCAAAAGCACCAACAAGGGATCCCCAGCCAAGCACAGGGCCTGAGATGGTTGTGATTGGTTTTGGCTAATATTAGTAAAGCATCCCTGCTGCATTTAGGAGTCCTTGTGCACATTCTCCTGAATGAGGTCCTGGACACCCACCCCAAATTTCTGTCCTGCCACAATCAAGAGTCTGCAAGCATGCTCCTCTATTTGTCTGTAAAACACTGTAGGATATGGAACCGGGAATGACTTCAGGCACAGGCCTTGGGGAACCTCACAACTTGGGTATGCCGGGAGTAATGAAGTCAGTGCCCTCTATATGTTGTTGGACTCCCAACATCCATCAACCCCAATTGGCATAGCCAGTAGATACTAAGGGTTGGTGAGAGTGAACAGAGCTCTCTCTCTCTCTCTCTCTCTCTCTCTCTCTCTCTCTCTCTCTCTCTCTTTCTCTCTCTCCTGCATTCTGCCCATCAGGCTCTCTTTGCAGGCTTCCAAGACAAGAGCAAAAATGAAGAGTGCTGTGTAATTGCAAATCTGCTGCTGGTTTTTTGGTTTTTGGTTTTTAAAGGGGGGCAAGTGTTTTATAGGATCTGATGAAAAGGCAGAGTATAAGCTTGCTTGTTTTAAAACCCAAGGTACCCAGTGTTAGGGCAAGTGGGGCACTGCCCCACCAACCTGAATCTGCCCTCAACCAGCCTTCACCTGCCTGCCTTCTTCATGACAAATGGCCCTGGGCTGGCAGCTTCCTCCCTCCTTAGTCTCACTGTTACCCTCATAAAAGTCGGCAGCAATGAGGAGGAGGAGGACAAGACTGGAATGATTAGCTCCACCTCTTGCTTGGGCTCCCTGCCTCCTGCACTTTTTCCGCCCCTCGTTGATCCCGCCCAAAGGCAACATCTTTCCTTAGGCTGTGGCTCTGTTAAAGAAAGAAAAGAAAAGCTGGCCTATCTATGCACGAGTTTTAAGGCTCCTTTCAGCCCGTAGCTTCTGTGTTTAAACAGCTGCTGCCTTTCGAGCCAAGAGCTCGTTGGATTTATCGCCCATGTCAGCTAATGTTTGCAAAGCAGTACAGCAGGTCTTCCTAGACTGCAATAGTTTCTGGACCTCATTCTCTGCTCTGATTTTCACTTCATATGTCAGCTTGAAAACATCACTGCTGAAGGCTTTGAAATGGTTTGGGCACCTTCCATCATGGCTGCAGAGCGAAGGAGGTTGTTAATCCTTACAAGGCAAAAGGTGTGATTTGCAGAACGTTAGGCTCATACTAAAATTTATTGCATTTTTTCCTTCTCTCTCCACTACTTGCCATGAATCCTGGGCATTGTCATTTGGGCTGCCTTCGCACAGCTGTTTGGTCCACTTCCCCGACATTTCCCTTGCTGTTAATTTCTACCGTATAGTATTTTTGAGCTTTCACACTTCTGGGAAGTCAGTGCTGAGGACTCATTCCTGTGTTATTTGATTCCAGAAAAGAAAACCCTGTTTGCAACTCCCTTAACCTGAAAAACAAGGGGAATAAAGTGACAGAATTTGGACCAGTATACTGGCAGACCGTTCTTTCCAGTTGTTTTCATGGGGGAATCCTGGGGGAACAGGAGCTCACATGTATGAAAGGGTGGGGGAACAGAGATGTTGTCCAATGATGTTCATTGTTGTGTCACACCATGCCCACTGGTGCAAATGAAATCTAGCACAACATGCTGGCATATTGGTCAAAATGCTCTGGTTCCATAAAACAACAAGTACTGGAGTGTGAAAGGAATGTTAGAAAACAGGACAGAAGGACATACATTGCAACCAGGAAAACAAAAGCAATTATTTCCCAGGAGTGAATGCACCCTTGTTGAAGATATCCTTGGGCTGTGTACACATTCCTACTTACTCTGTCTCTAGTTCACTTTCACCTCTGGTGCTGGAAGCCAAGTAACCAAGGTGTTTGCCAAAATTCAAAGGTGTCCTATAGAGCTTCTTGAGAAACACTCCCTTTCCCTCCAACCAGTTTCCATTTGATCTGAAAATGGAAGCTGATGCGTGTGCGTTCCAATGCACCAATGATACATGCTCAGATAACAGCACATGCACAAGCGACAGCTTCAGTGAACTGGAGTAACGAATCAGGTAATGGGCTTCATGTGAAGACATCCCTGCCCATCTCTGGTACGTACAGCACGGTAAGATTGTGACTTGAAACACAGTTGGAGGGGAAACAATCTCACCGCATTTCAAGCTGCAAATGTGTGCAGTGTCTTAGTTAGAGCTGGGTGGGAAACATTGGCAGGTACTGCTGGGCTACATCTCCCATCAGTCCTGACCACTGGTCATACTGGTTGGGGTTGATGGGAGTTAACTATGGGAGCACATTGTTAAACTATGGAAGGCATTGATAACCAATGGTGGTTTTAAAAGTTTAGGCAAATTCATGGAGGCAAAAGTTCTCAATGACTGCTAGTCATGATGGCTATGGTCTGCCTCCACAATCAGATGTACAGTACCGGTAGTAATGCTTCTGAATATGAGCTTCTGGAAACTGCAGAGAAGGGAAAAGCTCCTGTGCTCAAGTCCTGCTTGCAGGCTTCTCATAGGCACCTGGTTGGCCATTGTGAGAACCAGATGTTGGATGAGATGGGCCATTGGCCTGATCCAGCAGAGTCTTCTTATGTTCCTATATTCATATGTTCTCATCCAGCAGGCTCTCCTTATGTTCTCCAGAGGCTGCTCATGTGTTCCATTGAATGCAGGTGAAACCTGTCTCTATGCATGTATAAGTGTTTCTGTGAAAGGGATTTGTTGATTTGGGCAGCTCAACTATTCGTGAACACATGTACTCAGCTTGTACACCGGTTGGATGCGATGTGTGAACACCACTTCTCTCTCCACCCATGGCCCACCTCCTTTAAGAATGCCTGCTGTGTCTCTCCCCATCTGCTTTTGCATTTGTAAATGTAGCAAGCATTACAAAAATGTCCTACTTTCTCCAGTGGTGCAGTGAGGCAGGGAAAGGCAGGGATGAAACACAACCACTTGTTTCACAGCAGGAATGATGACACCATCTCCTGGGGTGCTATCTGCCTGTTTTCTGTATGCCAAATAAATAAAGCTCCCCACCCTCTCTCTCGAAAGAAACCTACCCAATAAGCAAAGCGAAGGGAGGCTAACAGTGTTAAGTACTAAACAACATCACTGTCTTATTTATACGCTACCTTTTCATAGTTAAAACCATGCTCAAGGTGGCTTGCAGCATGGTAAGAGTTACATAATTAGAAAATATATATATAACAAAAGCAGTCATAAGCAATATATTGAAAATATCAACAATTATGCAATAAAACCAAACAATCCCCACACAACGGAAAGGAGGTGTGGAGGGGCTCTTCACTTACAGGGTGGCTGAATGCATTGAAGAACTGAGTGCTGGTGGGACCCCAGATTTTTGCCACCTTAATTTGCCCACAGCCATCTATATCCATATGCAAATATTTCGCAAATTGGTGCAATGTTCCTGTGCCCTGCCGTCCGAGTCTTTTAAGTAGCAACACTACTGGAGGTCAGAAAGCAAGCAGGAGATGTATAGATTTCACCACCCAAAAAGAATTGTCTTTCCTCTGGTCCGATCCAGCCTCTCTTCAAAGTTTAAAGCATCTCAGGTCTTGGGGTGATCAATGCCACCAACTGAAGGCACCAGATTCTCCTTACTGACTCCCCACCCCACCCAAGCAAAAGCAAACACAGCCAGATTGTTTTCCACATCCCCTTTCTCCCTTTCCTGCAACTGCTTCAAGTGCTGTCAAGCCCCATTAGGCACAATGTGGTCCAGACTGATTCAAGATTAAGCCCTTTTTTGGTGAAATCCAATTGAGGACTTTTCTTACCTTGAGGGGGCAGCTGATATTACATTAACTAAGGCTGCCCACACTTTTCCACCCAGAAGCTCCGCAGAAAGAGAGAGAGGGAGAGGGGGAGAGAGAGGATCAGATTCTTCAGGGGAAACAACTATTGGGGGGGAGAGAGAAGGGGTTTCTGGGGCACCCCCTCCTTAATGCACTGCAGATCAAACCCGCTCCCCACTCCAAAGTCTTGAGCCTTCAGGAGAGAAAAGAATCCTTCCAGCTGCTCCAGGCTAAACCTACTTTCTCCAGTAAGGGAAAGCGATCAGGATGCTCCAGGGCAAAACATCTGGGAGGTTTTTATTAATACAGTAATTCAATCACGTGGAAAGAAGAGAGACACAGAGGTTTAAAAAGCTCTCTGGTGCCTTGCCTACAGCTTTTCCTCTCGTCCCAAAGGAGAGCCGGGTCTGCGACACTCATCCTGCCCTGCTGGTCCTGTATATGTATCACCCACCAAGCTCTGCGACCTCTGGGGCATGGGACATCTATCTTGGTTGAGTGTCATCTTCTGCTAAGAGAATTAACCTGTCTGCTGGTGAGTTTTCATAAGACCTCTGTTAAAGCAGGGGTTGGTTTTGTGGAGGGGGGTGGATTAAGCTTTGCCAGGTTTTGGAGAAGCAAGGTGTGACCTCTGTCTCTATCTGAGTACACACACAAGAATATTGTCTACTTTATGCAGTAGGGAGGAGTGGGTCTGGCGTTTTCAGTTTCTCTTTCTTTCTCATTTTTCCAATCTGAAATTCAATTCCCAACATTGCTACATAGGGTTGTGGGTTTTCTTATGTCTTCATGAAAATTTACCTGCTAATTTCTCCCATTTTCTGTATGCCATTTTGCCTAATATTTTTACAAAACAACGTCCCCGGCTGTGATGCATTTTTGTATGTTATTGTCATTAATATATGCTCTCGCTCTCTCTTTTGCACACTTTACCCTAGTATATACATTTTGTACACATTACTTGGATGGAGAACTGCATCACAAAATTCAGAGAAATGCATGTTTCAAAGACTGCCTGCGTTTTTGGTCCTCACACTGTTTTGGAAAGCGTCAATTAGATTTGCCTTTAAATGTGAACTGAACTGAATTTCTCTGTGCTGGTGTGCACAGCACATCGTGGCAGACTGTGTGTCAGTCTGCTGCACTGCCTGTGCACAAATATGTGTCTTCCATGTACAAGGTGTGAAATTTGTTTCAACAATGGGCCTGGCAAAACCTTAACAGTGTATATCTGAAGCACAGTTGTGTAAGACAGTGCATAGCTGGTTGTGTTTGGGGTTCTCTCTTGTGTGTCTGTGTGGAGGCATGTTTGTGTGAACAGTTCCTCTGCAATAGCTTTGGCTAACTCTGGTTCTGTTTTTCACTGTAATTGTAGGTAAATCCTGAGAACCCCTTTTATCTTCCATTTCATGCATATGCATTCCAGTAACTATGCAAAATGGGAGTGGGGAATCTTTGGTCCTCCAGATGTTGCTGAGCTTCAAGTTTGAAATCCCACTGATTTTCATGAGAGGGAAAAACATGTGCTTAACTTTCTTCTTACGCTGAAATCAATGAAGTAAAAAACACACACACCAAAAACTCTTGATTTGGGCTAGATTGCCCCTGCCCCTAAGAGCCAATGTGGTGTAGTGGTTAAGAGCGGTAGACTCGTAATCTGGGGAACCAGGTTCGCGTCTCCGCTCCTCCACATGCAGCTGCTGGGTGACCTTGAGCTAGTCACACTTCTCTGAAGTCTCTCAGCCCCACTCACCTCACAGAGTGTTTGTTGTGGGGGAGGAAGGGAAAGGAGAATGTTAGCCGCTTTGAAACTCCTTCGGGTAGTGATAAAGCGGGATATCAAATCCAAACTCTTCTTCTTCCTGGGCATGAGATGTGTCACTGTTGCCCACTGCCTTGAAGGCACACAGATTGTTTAGGAAGGTGTTATTTTTAAATGCATTATTGAAACTGATTTCCCTACCCTTTATTGTTTCCTACTCTGTGATTCAAAGCTGAATTTGGCTTGTTTTTATTCTTCACTCCAATAAGTGGAACAAGGGCAAACATTTTATAGCACAGATTAGACCACTATTGGATTGCAGTTTGAGCTTGTGAATGTGTGTGTGTGTGAATGAGAGACAGACAGACAGATGTCTGCTAAAAACACGGGAATAGCTCAAGAACTATGTTGGATGAAGGCTATGAAGGGATGGAGCAGGGAGAGGAATTCACTTCAGATCTTATTTAAAGATAAAATAACTTCTCAAAACAATACACAAACCAAAATGCAGCTTTCTTTTAGACTTCACTCTTCACCATATTTTGAGAGGCAGTGTGAAAATGCATGTACTGGGGGAAAGTGTGTGTAAAAATGCACATATTGCTGAAAATAACACATGAAGATGCATTATACTAGGGGGAATTACTTGCCAAATATCCCATTAGGCAAGATTGCATAGCCCAAAAATGTATATAGTAGGAGAAAGTTGCACTAAACTTCTGATGGGTGTTCATTACGACATTTTTTTTAAAGCAAACTGATGTGGAAATGTGGACTGAAGAATTGAAGAATTGAAAAATGAGACACTAAGAGGAACTGAAATTGACATATTTGCCCATTCATACCAACATGACATAACTATTCCAGAAGGAGTTAAAGCCACCCTCTGGACTATGTTTTGATTTTGTTGTTTGGGGAGGGGCAGTACTTCTGGTGGAGGACATGTCGTACTCCTTCTGGGGTAGTTTGTCCAACTTTGGTCCCCACATTGCATTCAGCTCTCACCTGTGCCTCCTAAAAGCTGTCAGCATGTGACAGTGGCCACACCCCAGGAATGGCTTTGACTAGCTGGCAAAATCAGGTGAAGGTAGCCAATTGGTCTCAAAACACTTGGCGAGTCAGGGACTTCCCCTGCATGCAAAGACAGGCTCTGGTGGGTTGAGCGGATGAGACCAATAATGCGTTCAACGGTCAAGGAGACAGTTTCTGAAGTGAGGGGCAAATCAGGTTCATTAACCTGGGAAGGCAGCCCATTTAGGAGAAGGGAAACTCTGATCCTAAACCTCCACTGCCTTGTGGGATATCTTTGGGAGAAGAAAAGGCTACGGAGTAAACCCTACACAAATCCAGAGTGGAATCCTTAAGACTGTTGGATGGCACCTTGTATGCCTCCATCTGGCAACCCCTGCAGCCAAGCTGGTGTCAGACGTATTGCTCTGCTTTCCTTTGGACCACATCAGTGAGGCAGAGAGCCAGGTATTGTTGTCTGAGCAACCCAGGACCTCCATACTCACTGCCCATGCTTGCCCCCTGGGTAGTTCACGGTTTGACTTAATCCACAGAGGTGCACTCCATTGTCTCTCAAGACAGACAAATGCCAACAACAGTTATTATATTTGCTGTGTGTGTGTGTAAGCCGCCCTGAGAATATTTTTCTTTTTATTCCTGCAATTGAAGGGCAGCATAAACGTTTTTAAAGTAACCACAGGCAAACAAATAAACACGCAAGGCATGCATGGATGGCCCTACCCCAAGACTGGCAGTGTTGCATTGTAAACTGTGACTCTTGGGAACAGCAGTGCTGATTTCTCTCCATAGAGATGCCTCCCTTCTTCCACAATTTCCTAACCGCACCGTTACTTGAGGATGGAGCATTTGCTCCAAATGGAGCAAATGGAGCAGTGATTCCGAAATAGTAATTATCATAATTATTTATTGATTTTATTGGTCACTTTTTAAAAGGTAACTCAAAAGCAACTTACAAAAATAGCATATACCATAAAAACAGCATAAAACTAAAACAAAGTAAAAGCTAAAGACACTTTCAATTTTATGAAAAGGCAGGACAAAAACATCCCACTCCCTGAAGGAGGCCAAAGGTAATTTAAAACCAAAGACCTGGCAAAAAAAGAAGCATCCAAGGACAGGTAATGAAGGTGACAGGTGGGCTTCCTTGGGAAGAATAATCCATCCCTAGTTCTTCTGCAACAGTGGTGGAAACCTGTGGCCTTCCAGGCATAGGTGCCAACTCCCTGGGGCCCTGGGTGCCTGAGCACCTACAAAATTCCCCATGAAGGGGCCAAGCACCCACAAATTTCGGTGCCACCCACAGCCCCGGGCACCCATGGTCGCGGGGCCAAGTTGTCACCCCTGCTTCCAAGTGTTGCTGGATGTCAACTACTATCCTGACCACAACTACTATCCTGATTATTGACCATGCTGGCTGGGGCTGATGGGAGTTGGAGTCCAGCAACAGCTGGAGGGCTGCAGGTGCCCGATCCTTGATCTAGAAGAAGTGTGCAGTATAGTGGGGGCTGGGACTGGGAGGCAACGAGATATCCCTGAGCAACAGGGGGCAAATCTCGTCTGAAGGCAAGAGTAGGCAGTCCGAATTATGTCTATGATTCTATGTCCACGATTCTAGAATCCACGCTGAACATTCTATCTGTGTGCCTAAAGAATCTCTCTCTGGCACTACTAAGCTTAGGTGAGCAATATGAGCAACATCCCTCCCCTCCCCTCTCCGCCTCGACGTGCGACTGTGCGCCTTTGACAAAGCGGTGAGTCCCCAACTGAGGGTGGGAAGCTAACAGAGGCGGGAGAGTTACTCCGAATCCCAGGAGTACCGTTGCCTTGTGCCCTTTCGTGGCCACCTGAGTGACGCTTGATGCTGGGCTGGTGCGGAGCAGGGATGGGCGACAAGGAGGAGGGTCCGCTCCGTTGGCGAGAAGAAGAAGGCGCAGACGGTGCACGACGGCGGCGCCTGGAATCAGGGACCAACCGGCCGGTTTAGTTTGCACCTCCTGAGGTGGAGGAGACGAGCTAGGGGTTTGCTTGGTTTTTTTAATAATAATAAAAAAACTGGGGAAGGGTGTCAGGAAGGCGAATTGCTCTTTTTTCCATTTTTCCTCACACACCCGCCTCATTTGCATGCCCTCCTCCCTCACCGCCTCCTTTCTCCGAGGCGCGTTTTTGCGCTGCGCTCTTGGAGAGCCCTCGCCAAGAGCGCCCTTGCGCGCTCCGGGGGAGAAGACGAAGGGGGCGCTTCCGTTCGCTCCCACTTCTCGCCAGTCTGCCTCGCCTCCCACTCGCGCTTCGCCACTCCGCTCTCCCACGCTGAGCTTCTCTTTCTCTCTCGGTGTGTGTGTGTGTGTCTTTCCCCCTCCCTCTTTCTCTCTTCGCTTGGACGTCTCAAGGCGACAATGACCAAGTCCCAGAGCCAGCCCGAGCAGAGGGACTCGGCGGTGGCGCCCTTGCAGGACTCCTCTGACCCGCCGCTCCAAAAGAAGGACGTGGAGCTTCTCCTGGTGAAAGAGCAGAACGGCGTACAGTACACCAGCAGCAACCTTCTGGAGCCCCGCAGCCCGCGCTACAGTCCCACCGCCGCGGAGCCTGAGCGGGAGACGTGGGGCAAGAAGATCGACTTCCTCCTCTCGGTCATCGGGTTCTCGGTGGATCTGGCCAACGTGTGGAGATTTCCTTATCTCTGCTATAAAAACGGAGGAGGTAAGAGAAGTCTCTTCTCTCTCTCTCAATCTCTCTCTTGTACACATACGATCTTCTCTTCTGCATCTTTGTGTTTCTCCATAGCAGGAGGGTGTCATAACCGATCCGACGAGCCTGTGGAAGTTTTACGCGGTTGGTTAGGAGAAGGTTTGGGGTTCCGGAGCCAGGGAGTGGGAGGCAGGTTCTTGTCCCACTGTGCCCTCCTGCGATGCACACGACGGCCCATAGCAAGTCGTATGCTCCCACCTCAGTTCCTACCGGGAGAAGGAAAACAGCAGCGACCTACCTCCTAGAGTTGTTGTGAGGGTGGCCGTAGTAAAGAACACGGGGGCACCCTGATCTGAAACATGGTTGACAACAAACAAGCCTCGAGTTCATTTATTTGCTTATCCTTCACACCTCTTCCTTTCCCTTCTTCCAAACAGTGTCAAGGAAGTAAACACCACCACCTCCTCTTTTTAAAAAAATTATATTGAGTGACAGGGTTGGCTTGGGAACTCCTAGAACTTCACTGGATGAGTAGAAATTTGAATCCAGCACATCATGCTCCTTGTACTACTGTTAACTGTGCATTTTAAACTGTATTCTAACTTATATTTTAATCAACTGTGTGTGTGTGTGTGTGTGTGTGTGTGTGTGTTTAATGTTTTTACTGTATTTATATTCAGTGTTAGCCGCCCTGAGCCTGGTCTTGGCTGGGGAGGGTGGAGTATGTATATAAAAAAATATTATTTATTATAGGATGTAACCTTGACAGTCCCAGCTGATGCACGTTTTACTTGAAAGGTGCAAGGGGTTACGACTTGAAAGTGTCATCCTATGCATGTTTACTTAAAAGTGAGACCCGCTAAGTTCGATGAAGCTCAGCAGCATAGTAGTGATTCCCATTGAGTTTTACCCCACTGATAAGTGTGTTAAGGACTACAGCTTGTGTTTAGGATTGCAGTATGAAACTCTTTGCAGATTAAAGGGGAGTGTACTGGGAGCAGTTGGGGGAAAGGGCAAGCTTCTTTTAAGCACTTCTGTTTTCCTTGAATATGAAAGAGGGAGAGAGCTGAGTTACAAGCTGACTATGACGAACATTTCTATACAGAACCAGGACTTTAAAATTTCCCAGCATCTTGGGGCTGATTCATTCACTGCACTCTATTCAGTGTCTCATCGCCTGATGACTCTGAATGGGTGATCTGCTGTGCTTTCAAAGAGAATTGTGTTTTGGGGGTCATGAAACAAATACTCAATTTCTTTTGATGATCGTTATATTAATGATTACATTTTTATCCCTTCCTTCCTCCAAAGAGCTCAATACAGTGTAGAGAGGTCTCTTCTCCACCCCTTCCTTTGTTCACACAACAACCTTGTGAGATGGGTTAGGCTGAGTGAGTGATCAGCCCAAGCTCACCCAGTATGTTAAATAGGATTTGAACCCAGATCCACTACTTTTGCATAGCCATCACTTGGGGTACAACAGTCCTCTAGTGATTGATATGGTAGATCTATCCTAAAGAAAATACAGAAGGGCTGCTAAATCAGAACTTTGTTTTTGTGAAATAGGTGTGCACCCACCCACCCACCCTGGCTGTCCCAAAGAAGCTTGACTTATTTTGAGAGTGGATCAAATCCAGTCACCCAGTGATCAGTGTAGGGCTGTGTACAGAACCCCCGTCCCTGTGAAACTAGGGGCTCCTAAACTGTGGTCTGCCAATCACAAGTGGTCTGCCCTCTCGACAATTTGCAGGTGGTCTAGTGTGTGTATGTGCAGATTTGGGTACCACTGACCTATGCAAACTTTTCCACCTTGCTGTATTTAAATTTGGATGAACTTCTTGTGATTTCCATTTTCCAAGCTTCTCTGACACACATAGAAAGGGGTCACATCATAGACCCATCTAGCCCACCCTCCTCCTTCCCACGTCAGTCCCCTGCTGGACCCTCTCAGCAACTGGTGTTCAGTATATGCTGCCTCTTAATTCCAGTTTGCCATCAGGGCTGCTAATAGCTGTGGCTCACCCAACAGCTCATGCACCCATTTGTTCACCACTGCTGGACCAGCCCTGGAATTTAAGATTCCATTTGCATGGCTTTGTATCCATGGCTGCATACACACCATGCATGGAAAACACATCTGCCAGCCTCCTGGCTAATAATCCTGGGAACTGTAGTTTGCCCCTCACAGAGCTACACTTCACAGCACCCTTAAGAAACCATAGTTCTCATGGGGTTTTGGGGTGAGGTTTTTTTGTGGGGCGCTTTAAATGTATAGTGTGTGTGCAGTCTATGTCAGGGACATGCCCTCCCTGCTGCCATTCCTCTTGAACAAGAACTCCCCTTCAGTGCAGAAACTGCAGGGAACCATGAGGACTAGGCAGTTGTGCAGAGATGCATGATTTGACAGCTGTGCAAATTTGTCACAGCGCAACCAGGTGCAGAGCAATGAATTAGGACAGTTCAGATTTCATCTGGTCAACAGATAAAAGGGATAAAGGCAGGGCTGGATTCAGGTTTGATGAGGCCCTAAGCTATTGAAGGTAATGGGGCTCTTTATATGTCCAGCTGTCCTTTGTCAACAACAAATTGTCGCTGTTTTTGTGTGTTGAATATATGCTATATGGTAATTTATGGACCTAAGCCATTTGCACATAACAAAATATGTATTTCAGCAAAGTAATTGTTGAAAGAAATACAATTAAGAAGAAGTACCTGTGTATTAATAGTGAAATAATTATTAAGCTCTAACTTAAAACGATTTTTTTATTCATAACAAACTTAATAATGCAAACACATTGGCATCTGGCAATAACAAAAGTTCCTTTAGAAACACAATTTACAAAGACTCATAATGAGCAAACCAGTGATATTTTAGGGAGCAGGCTAGCAGGCAGGGCTCATTACTTACATCAGAGGAGCCTACACAACACAAAACACTGTTGCTGTATGTAGAATTTATTTTATTTCTTTTTTATCTTATATTTCGGAAATGTACATCCAGGGTTTTTTTTTCCTTTAATTTTTGGGGGGGCCCTAAGCTATAGCTTGTTTAGCTTATATGTAAATCCAGCACTGGATAAAGGTGCTTTTCCTTAAGGAGAGGGGCTGTTGCTCAGTGGTAGAGCATTTGCCTCATATTCCAAAGGTCCCAGGTTAAGTCCACAACATTTCCAGGTAGGACTGGGTATGTATGTGCCTTGTCTGAAGCCCCGGAGAACTGCTGCCAGTCAGAGTAGGTGATGCTCAGCAAGTTAGTTCAATGGACTGATTCATATAAGGCTGTGTACACACAGCAGGCCCAGTCCTTCTAGTGTCTGTCTAATTGGACTTGCTTTTGACAACAAGATGCCTTCTGCATGCTTGCTGGAGTAACTCCATCTTTGGGAATCTGCCAGTTCCATGCTGGAGGAACAGAGAGCATGGCAAGCAGATGGAGAACTCTTGGCAAGACTGGGGTAGACGTTTGGCTACAAGGGAACCAGCAACAGAAGACACAGCTATGCTGTGATGCCTGGACCACTTGGTTGCCAGATTATAAAACAGTAGCTAAACATACTTCTTGCTTTTTAGTAAATGATTTTTATTGAGTTTTAGTCAACATGCAATAAACATAGAGCAATATAGACAAAGTACGTTAGAGGAATGTCTGCAACAGGATTTGGAGTGGTATTGCAAAAGTTCATAGCGCAGAATATCTGTAGCCGTGTGCCGTGATTCAGAGTAGACCAATATAAGCGGAAGTTCTCAAGCAGAAGGTAGACTTTTTAGATATGCCCTCCACAATGTAAGCTGACTCACTGAAAGCTGCAGCGGAAAATGGAACTCAAAGGGGATAGGTGAATGTACATTCCCCATAGCTTGGTGGGAGAGCATCTGCTTTGCATGCAGAAGGTCCCAGGTTCAATCCCCAGTATCTCTGCGTAGGGCTTGGAAATGCTAGATGGACCTAATGGAGATAGATGAGTCAACGAACTAAATGGGCCTGCTTCTGCAAACCTTTGCAATAATGTTTTTTATAGTGAGTTTTGATAGGTATAAATTAGAATTGCAAGGGATGGAACTAGCCTCATAGAGCTTATGTTTTGGGGCCCAGAAAACAGTTTTCAGTCAGAAAACTTGCTTTGTTCAAGTTTACTTACAATTGCTTATGTTTCTCGTTACAAATGCGACATAAACTGAAGAGTGTTTGGCACATTTGTTATGTGCCGTTCACACAAGGAGGACATCACTTGCTTGCCCTGCATATGATTCCGGTGCCTTTGATGACTGATGGCTAAACTTGTGAGCCAACTTGGCTGAAAAGCTTTGCATTTGAGATCATGGAGTGATAGGAAAGTTCAATTTGTGCTCTTCTTTCTCTCTCTCTCTCTCTCTCTCTCTCTCACACACACACACACACAACCATTGGCAGGTGATGGACACCCATATCTGACCAGTTATATGTGGGTCACCTGAACCCTCAGGCTATAATCTTGTCCACATATTACACTCAATGCATGAGCAGTCTGTGTATACCTGTGCACAAAATAGTTGATCTGTATACTCGTACAGTTATTCACATGCAATGTGTAACCGGTGTACAATTTCTATACCTTTATACACAGTAGTTGAGCTGTACAAATCAGCAAGTGTACACTCTTCCACACAAGTGTGTGTGTAGGGACAGCACGCACCTGTATTCAGTGCAACATGTGTCAACAAGCCAATAAATAAATATGTTTCCCAAGTTAAGTAATATGCATGGACATGCAAACCAGCCATAGGCATTAGAATGATTATTCCCTCAGCTAGATAGCTGTGGTTATCCCTACAACTCCTCTGGTGACTTGCTCCAACAACCCCACACCTAAGCAAGCCCTGGGCCCATTGTCATTTTGAAGTTGCAGATATATCAGATTAAAGCGCTCTACCAGCCAACCCATGAATTTGGGTCTTTCATTTCCATGCACAAACGCCGGATGCTTTAACTTCAATCACCTGGGTTTAAAAGATTTGGCCCAATTCCCCAAGTAGTAGCATAAGGATATTTAAACACACACACACACACACACACACACACACACACACACACACAAATCATTTCCTGCATTCTGGGGCTTTGTTCTCTGGTGATTTATTTATTTATCATTTGCCCTGGGAAGGTCATGGATGAGAGTTCTGGCACAGTGCGTCCTGACGGCTGTGCAGACGGCTTATCTCTACTGGCTCTTGCAGTAATTCTCCCCAAAGCATGACAAAGGTGAATGTAAAAGTCCATTTTCTTTGTAAAGGGAAGAGATTATGGGTTGTCTGGCCTATGCAGGGCCAGTGTTGGGAGCTGGCATTGCTGGGAACCTGTCAGGGCCTACGCACCAGAAGCAGCCATGCTGCTGACTAAGGATATCAAAACGCATCCTTTTCTGCTCTGCCCTGTATTCATTGCATGCAGTGTGGTTTCCATTCTGCTGCAATTCATCTTCCACCCAAACCAACTTTTTTCATATCAGTGTCTGCTGCGGAAAAATTGTGCAACTTATGTACTTTATGTAATTCATGACATTGTTCCACCCTGTTCATTTCAGGGCAAAGGAAACACAATGCATTAGGAAGAATTTCTTGACAGTAAGAGCTGTTCGACAGTGGAATTTGCTGCCAAGGAGTGTGGTGGAGTCTCCTTCTTTGGAGGTCTTTAAGCAGAGGCTTGACAGCCACCTGTCAGGAATGCTTTGATGGTGTTTCCTGCTTGGCAGGGGGTTGGACTGGATGGCCCTTGTGGTCTCTTCCAACTCTATGATTCTATGATTCTATGATTCAAAGGGAGGAATGTCATCAATTACATATGATTTTGCAAACTGAAAGCAACAACAATGGCAAATGTAAATTGCATTCACGTGTTTGATATTAGTTCCGGACATGGGGTAGCATTCAACGCTAGGGCGGCACAGAACATACCCACTGAAGTTAATGAACATTATGATTACCGTATTTACCCAAATGTAATGCACACCTTTTTTGGCCAAATTACATCGCGAAAATTAGGGTATGCATTAAAGTTGATGGTGCATTAGATTTGATTGCAAGCTTGAAAAACACCCTCTGACATAGCAAATACGTTTTTGGTTTCAAGGTTTTGAAAAGAGAGGTGTGCATTAGATTTGATGACACAGAAGATTCATGTAAATATGGGAATTTCATAAGGTCTACTCTGAGTAGGACTAGTGTTTCATACCACCCATAGAATAGCATCAGCAATTTTCCCTCCCTTTTCTGTTTTCATCTGAATTCTCTGAGATCCCTACAGCCTCCCTAGTGCTGCTTCTCCTCTTTTTCCTTGCTCTTATTACCTCTTCATTTGCTTTATGCAAGTTTGTGAGTGGTAACAAGTTCGAGGAGGAGGAGGAGGAGGAGGCTCCACTTGTAGTGTGTAGTGTGGAGAGTAGGAGCAATTTTTAAAAAAATTGCTCAAGGAACCCCAGAATATGGAGCAAATACTGGGAATAAAAGGTAAAGGGACCCCTGACCATTAGGTCCAGTCGTGACCGACTCTGGGGTTGCGATGCTCATCTCGCGTTATTGGCTGAGGGAGCTGGTGTACAGCTTCCAGGTCATGTGGCCAGCATGACTAAGCCGCTTCTGGTAAACCAGAGCAGCACACGGAAACGCCGTTTACCTTCCCGCTGCAGCGGTACCTATTTATCTACTTGCACTTTGACTTGCTTTCGAACTGCTAGGCTGGCAGGAGCAGGGACTGAGCAACGGGAGCTCACCCCGTCGCGGGGATTCAAACCGCCGACCTTCTGATCGACAAGCCCTAGGCTCTGTGGTTTAACCCACAGCGCCACCCGCGTCCCATAATACTGGGAATAATTTAATGCTAATGATGCACTAGATGGTCTTTGGGCAACTGTGAATCTTTCATACTCCAAAATGCATGCAAATCTTAACAAGGACGCTCCTGCTCCACAAGATTTAAAGCTGAGCCACATGGTCAGCGGCGCTGGATGGTGCAGCTCTTGCTAGACTGTCCCAGTTTGAATTGCAAATGGAGTGTTTCAATGCACTCCATGTAATAATGTGATATAGAACATTACAGTACAGCAAATTAGGGGTAGGGGAAAAGATCAACATGAGAGTCACATTCCCTCCTGGGCCACCTCCCAGGGGCCACATGTCAGCGTGTCCTTGGACTCTGATAAGACCTCCTGCTTCCCTGGATGGAGATTATAGCAGTGAATGTGTGTAGAAACTAGCCTCCTGTACAAAGGTTAGAATTTACATTTGTTGCTCTGCCCACTTGTCTCTGGCTCTGCCGATCTCTGAGATAGGGAGCTCAGAATTTTGCCCAGAAATGAATATGGCCTTTGGGATGAAAAGGGTTCCCCACTCTTGGGATGGGTGATCTGAATTGTTCACCCAGGCACACACTTTTGGATGTCCATACATCTTATGTGCCTGTCTTTCTATGCCTTGAAATATATATATATATATATATATATATATATATATATATATATATATATATGCACACAAAGCACTCTGGCAAATCACAAAGCCATTCCCCTGACATGTGTCAAAAGCCTTCCTATTGTTCCATGATCATTCTATTGTTCGTTGGTTGGTACTCTGCTAGCATGTGTGTAATACGGGAGATCTTTTTTGCTACTGGAGAGCTATTCTTAGCTGATGGAAATAAGAGCCCAATCTATGCCTGCTGTGTCTCGAACCGCTTCCTGTAGAAACCGCATGTCGCACACTAGTAGAACGGCAAACTACTGGGGAAAAGAGCAGTTTGGAGAGCTCCTTTTGGAACTCCTCATAATCTCATTTTTCCTCAGACCACCTTGATCAATTTGGTGCCACCAGGAAACTTGGCCGTTTTGCTACTTGCCCCTTACTCCAGGGCATTTATGAAAAAGTTACAAAGCACATGTTCCAGAAGTGATTCTTGGGTGGGTGGGGGAAATCCTACTTTTTACATCCCTTCATTGTAAAACAAAAGTAACAACAACTCTGTGTATTAATTCTGACTCTCTGCTTCCTTGGAACTTTGGAAGGTAGGTCCGACAGCTTGCCTGTCAATCATCTGACATATTTATGACATCAGATGCATTATCCTGCCCACCTGTTGAAGTCCTTTGCTCAGCATTTGATAAGTGCTCAACTGCCAGCTGGTTGTTGGGCGCTTGGGAAGTGCAGTGCGAGGCATTTTGCAAACCATATGCCCAGTGCTTGGGAAGTGCAAGGACTGGGAAAAACTGGACTGGGGAACTCAGCCATGCAGCCAATCCAGTTATATCTCTACCTGCCCCACATCTGATGCCACATACTATGGCAGGTGTGGGAAAGATGGGCATGGTTTAGGGAAAACAGCCTCATGGGACAAATTTGGCCTGCAGGTTGTTGGTTCTCCATTCTTGCTTTCTACCTATATTAGCATAGAAATGCTTTCAGTATTTACAGTGTCTCTCTCCAAAAGTCTTTGGCATGTTCATTTCGTTCTATGGTGCTTTGTACTCCTCGAATTGCCATCATGTCCCCCTTTTGCACACTGACTCCCTAGATCTACACCACTCCCATTTGCACCATCCTAAACAATTTAACCATCATCCCTTGGGGATTATTTAGCCTGAACTGGACACTCCTCATCTACTGTCAGCTTTCTGAAAGTTGCTCTGCCAGAATTTTGGCTGTCATGTCCAACAATCTGTTTCCATTCTGGTTGACACAGAGCCCTTCTTCTTTGTATAGTCTTGGCTTGTCCCAAAATGCTCTCCAGCACCTACCAGATCCAGGCATCTTTTCCTGACACCAGTGTCATGGCTACCAGCCATGATGGCTAAGCTCTGTCTCAGGGTGGCCCAACTTTTCATACTAAGTGAGCCACAAGAGTACTTTGACACAGAACCCACAGGTTGCACACTGCCTTATTGCACCGGGGGTGGGGGTAATGAAGACTTTCCCCAGCCCTTGCGCTGCCTTCCCAAAGCTGGGAAAGCACTAACTAGACTTTGGGAAGGAGGCGGGAGGACTCTTGAACCCTGCTACAGCCCTGTGTTTCCTTCCCAAAGCCCAGCACCATGCTTGAGGGCTGGGCTGGGGTTGTCAAATGTTGCCGAGGGCCACCAAAAAAGGCCTTGGAGGCCGCACATTGGACCACCTTGCTCTATCTCCATGTGCTTCTGAATACCAGTCATTGGAAACCACAGGGGAGAGTACTCTTGTGCTCATGTCCTGCTTGACCACTGTGAGAACAGGATGTTGGACTAGATGGGCCACTGGCCTGGTCTAGCAGGGCTCATCTTATATTCTTATATCCAGGTGGGGCTAGGACAAAGCTTACCTGAATGAAAGCTTGGAGAGCCACAGACTGTCATTGTAGACAATACTGAGCTAGATGGTCAGTGGTATGACTATGACTCTGAATAAGGCAGCTTCCTTTGTTTCACTAAGCATATGCCCACAACCTCTATCCATCAGGGACATTCTCTACAATACATCCGGCAATCTACCAGCATGCCTGTTATTGCTGTTTATTGAGATAATTTTCTTTGGTGCCTGGGTCATGAAATGGTGAGGTGAGGATAGTCTGTCCTGGCCTTATCTCACTGCTGCTCTGAACTCACACAGCTGCCTAACTCAGGTGTTTCCTTGGCTTGCGGATTAGGGCCTGAGATGCATCTTTGAGTGGGGTTCTCCTCTTTCTCACAGAGCTGTGATCAAAGGTTCCCTGATGATTTTCTATAGAATGAAGAAAATGCTGCTTAAAAAGAGGGGGGTGGGTCATTAGCGGTGTGGGAGGATTCACTCTTCTGTTATGTGTTCAGTCCCTTTCATTTGGAGAAGCCTCAAATATATATATATATATATATATAATATATATAATATAATTTTCTTCAGGCCACAAGGTGGAGCCATGTAACTTTAAAATAATAATTAACTTACAACATATATAAATGTATATGCTACATATTACCAGCTTCTGAAGTAGTCCAGTAGATATTTTCAGGAGTCTTTCTTTATTTTTATTTTTTGTAGTAAGAAATCTTTGAGACACCTTTTCCCAACCTGGCGCCTTCTAGATATTTGGACTACTCAGTGTGCTGGCTGAGACTGAAGGGTTGTAGTCCCAATCATCTTGAAGGCACCAGTTTGAAAAAGTCCTCTCTGGAATCGTAAATATGTACTTTACAGCTGGGAAGAAGAAGAAGAAGAAGAGTTTGGATTTGATATCCTGCTTTATCACTACCCTAAGGAGTCTCAAAGCGGCTTAGAATCTCCTTTCCCTTCCTCCCCCACAACAAACACTCTGTGAGGTGAGTGAGGCTGAGAAACTTCAGAGAAGTGTGACTAGCCCAAGGTCACCCAGCAGCTGCATGTGGAGGAGCGGAGGCGCGAACCCGGTTCCCCAGATTACGAGTCTACCGCTCTTAACCACTACACCACACTGGCAAATCTGCTGAGCACCAGTTTTAAACACCAGCCATCTAGATTAAATAATCTGTGCATCATATTTAGCTGGCCAGATGCTTCACGTGTACCACAGAATGACATGTTGCTGATCCCGTAGAGCTGAATTTCAGCCTTCAGTTCAAGGCAAATAATGCAACTCCTATGCTGAAGCTAAGCAAGTCTTGCTCTGTGTCTGAGGCTACTTGGGAAAGCCATGATAGAAGAAATGTGGTTAATAGGTTTGTTAATAAACATAATCCAATTAACAAACTTGAGATTGGAATTCTCTTCAATTTTGGTGCTGTATTATTTCAGAATATGGTAACAAAGCAGGGGTGTGGAGCCTTTTCCCTTTCCCTCAGAAATAACTTTCTGAGGACTGAATGCCCATGGTAGGTGGGGCTAAGTAGGCAGAGCAACAAGTGTGACTCTCTAGCCCATAGCTGTCAACCCTCCCTTTTTTGCGGGAAACTCCCTTATTCCAATGCCGTTTCCCGCTGCTATCCTGGATTGTTGATATCCCTTAAATTTCCCGGATTTCAAAGGAAGCAGCTCCTCTCCCTCCCTGCCGGCCAGGGAGGCTCCTCAGCTGCGTTGCTCAGCTGCCAATAAGGAGTCTGAGACCGACTGGGGGCGGAGCTTGCATGCCTTGTGCAGCCAGACCCTCACGCCCAACCAGACAGACAGCCTGCCTGCCGTCTACGCGCTCGCTCTTTTGCTCACCCGTTCGCACCCTTATTTTCAAATCCAAAAGTTGACAGCTATGCTCTAGCCCTTTCAGAGAGATGTCCAGAGAGACCCAGGTTTAAAAAGGTTGCAACATTTGAGACTTTTTAGTTTAGAGAAAAGACAAGTAAGAGGTGATACGATAGATGTATTGTGGTAAAACTGGATAGAGAAAAGTTCCTCTCTCATAGCACTAGAGTTCATGGACATGCAATGAAGCTGAATTTTGGAAGATTCAGGACGGATAAAAGAAAGCTCTTCTTCAACCAACACAGAGCTAAACTGAGTCACTGGACCCGTGGCTGCTCCTCCAGACATAAAGGACAGCAGATCTGACCTGGTGTTTGCTTTTGTTGTTGTTTTAATTGGAGTAGATTCTGCTGAAGTAAAAGCCTGCAAAGTTTGGAGCTATGCAGAATGCTTTGTTTTCATAAGCAGCATGTATGCTTCTTTTACCCAGTGAACAATTTTTGTCTCATTCAGAGAATAGATACCTGCTTTCTATGCAGAGAAAAACAGATTCAGTTAAAGCTCATTTTCTGTTGTATCATTTTATACTTTACATATTGTTGTAACAAGCACCCCCGCTCCCCTCTGGATGAAATTGCAGAGCAAGAACTATTTCTTAAAAGGCTGTGAAATCTTGAAAGCAGAATTTCAACCTTTACAGGGCACTATGTATATTTAATTTGGAAGGGAAACAGAATATTTTAAAAAAACAAAAAACCTGAGGTTTACGAGCACTGTTACAAGATGTGAAAGTGTGTGTGCGGGGCGGGGGGGGGGAATATAATTTCTCCCTTACAGTGTCTCATCTTGCACACTTGAGCCTTTCAGGATAAGACTTGTAAATGAACACTTTGATGTCAAATAACAGTCACGTGGTTTGGAATAACAAGGGTAGGAAGTGCTCTGTCAAAGCATTCGGAAGAGATTGCAGGATCAAAAGGGAGCAGCTGGATGCGATTTGCATCTCTGCATGACTTTTTTTTGCCAACTGTTGGGAATCGCAGCTTTTCCTGGGGGTGGAGAGGTCAGCCATGGTTGAAGGAACTGAAATATTACACTGAGATCATTAGTTGCACTGCTGTGTAAACCTTCCTATGAGCACCTTAAGGTGGGTGTCCAAAGAGGTTCGCTGTTGCCACAGATCAAAGCCGAGGGACACCTTGATATAGATATAGCTCCCATCTTTGAACTATATCTGTGCTTGAAATCCGTTATGATCTCCGGTTGTGTACCTGCTACAGCTTCATGGGTTGCTTATTTATTTCACATCCGTATACTGCTTGAATGAAAGAAAACAACAACCTCAAAGTGTTTTACATAAATAATAAAGCAAAACAAAGATCACTTTAAAAAAAGAGAGAGTTAAAAATTACTTTAACCATTCCGAAAACATTGAAATCAACGATAAGCTAAAAATCAGACTAAAGTGCATGTCTGCTATGTCTGGAGAGACTTGCCTAAACAAAAATGGTTTAGCAGGTGCAGAAAAGAGTACAATGAAGGTCCTTACCTGATGTCGATAGGCAGGGAGTTTCAGGGTGTGGGTGCCTAGATAAATAGGTACCGCTCCGGCGGGAAGGTAAATGGTGTTTCCGTGCACTGCTTTGGTTAACCAGAAGCGGCTTAGTCATGCTGGCCACATGACCCAGAAAGCTGTCTGCGGACAATATGCCGGCTCCCTTGGCCAGTAAAGTGAGATGAGGGCTGCAACCCTAGAGTCATCCGCGACTGGACTTAACAGTCAGGGGTCCCTTTACCTTTACCTATTTTGCACTTTCCATGACAATACGCATAATGAAAGACAGTCATCTTTGAAATTCAGAGTTTTCGGAATTTGGCAATGCATTTCTCTAGTCAGGTTATGTGCTCAGAAAATGGATATAGTTGGGTAAAGTCTGCATACAAATGCATATGTAAGTGAACATACAAAAATGCATTCGGAATTGCTTTACAAAAATGTGTATGTTGTGACTTCTGTTTAAGGGATGCATCCTGTTTCAGCAGTCGCTTACTTAGACAATGTCAGGGAGACATGAACCGAGGCTTCTGCAATGCCTCCCGTCCAGTTTGAAACCATTCCAGACCCTGCAAATGCACTGGCACTTTTATTGCTGTACCACTACGGTAGGAGATGCTTTTGGAGGACAGCAACGAGACATCCTTGTTCCAGAGGGCCATTGGTACCATGGGCTCATCTTGCCAATGTGTTCTAGGGCCAGCACTGCATGCAAATGCTTTTCTTGCTTAGAGTCCTCTAAGACCTGCTGCCTCTGCATAAGGCTCAGTCTAAGGTTGGTGCTTGCTGAAGCAACATCAACGTGACTCTGGAGTGCTGCAGGTTCCTTATCTGTGTTATGATGCAAACACTCACTTTGTCATTGATAGGGGTGGGGAAATGGTCCTCTGAGAAAGGGTTGCGGCATTTGGGGCTTTTATAATTGAGAAAAAGGGGTGGGGTGTGATAGAGGTGTATGAAATTATGGAAGAAATGGATAGTTTTTATTCCTCTCTAGTTAGAAACCCATTGATGTTAGCCACTCTGAGCCTGGTTTTGGCTGGGAACAGCGGGGTATAAATAATAATAATAATAATAATAATAATAATAATAATAATAATAATTATTATTATTATTATTATTATTATTATGGAATTCGCAGACTGACAATGGACTATGGTAGTACTTAACCCCTTCCATGGCAGGCTGCTGCTGTGCTCACAGTGATCAATTTCTGGTTGCAGTGGTGGCAGCAGGTTTCTTGATGGGAGGGAGAGGCGGGCAGAGGGAGTGGGCAGGGGCCGCCAGGTCACAGCCAACCAGCCTCTAGGGTGGAGAGAAAAGGGGAGCCAGGAGTGAGGGGGAAGATAGAGAAAGCAGGGGAAGCGGGGGGTGGGGCTGGAGGGGAGGACAAGGGGGTGATTGAGCCTAGAGCAAAAAATCTCACAAGCACCTCTTGGGTAGAAAACCAAACCATAATAAATAAGGAGGGAGGGAGGTGGCAGTAAAGCAGAATGAGGCGACGGCGGGTGGAAAACCCAGACAGCAGTGGCGGCAGCAGCAGTTCAAGTCTCTCGGAAAGGCTGATCCAGCAGCTGCCAAAGGGACAGATAGAGATAGATTTTTTTTTACATATGTACATATTAGTGCACTTTTTTGGCGGCGGGGAGAAAAGGTGCCAGGACTGCGCTCCGGTGCGCTCTGGCTTAAAAAAAGTACTGCCCTTAGCCACAAGGAACATAGGAAGTCATCCTATACTGAGCCACACTATTGATCCCTCTGGTTCTATACTGTCTACGCTAACTAGAGCAGGGGCTGTCCAGGGTTTCAGGCTGAGTTCTCCCCCAGTCCAACCTGGAGATGCCTGTGATCGATCTTGAGAGCTCCTGCATGAAAAGCAGATACTCTACCATTGACCCTTCACCTGCTACAACCTGGGAGCGTAGAGGCACTTTCTGCTTCAGTTGCCTGGCTGCAGAAACACCACTTGTGAATTAAAACACAGTTGATTGTGGCACAGTGATAAGAGCCTTAAGTGTAATCTTGAGACTTTCGTGTTTTTTGATCCTGCTCTGGGCAGAGTTTTCAGTCATCTACCTCCTATTGGCTTCCGCATTAATCCTCTTGAAAGACACACGGAGCTTATTTCAGCTGTTTTAAAGCACTTTTCTTCACCTTAGTGTGCAGTGGCTCTCAGTGATCCTTCTCCTCCCTGCCCCTCTTGACCCTTTTTGAAGAAGCTATTTTCTCTTTCCTCTCTAGAATGTGCTCCTTTTAGAATGGTTGTCTGGAAGCTTGTTTGCTTATTTGGGTCCCCCCCCCCCACTCTGACAATCAAGGAGGAGTGAGCTAAAAAAAGAAAGTATTAAAACATTTTGAAGATCTGACTTCAAAAAAGAAAGAAAGAAAGAAAGAAAGAAAGAAAGAAAGAGCAATGCTTTTGCAAATCCTTGACACTGCCTCTCTGCAGCAGTTGCTACAGCTGAAGTGTTAGACACCTTAAAGTAGCAAATCATCTTATGCGGAATTTGGTGGAATCCAAAATGACTGAGCTTTGTTCCAGAGGCGGAGCTAGCTGCTCTGGCACCCGGGCTAGTCGCCCGCGGGGTGGGGCGAGTGTCCCAGGGGAGCACCACCCGTGGTGAGCGGCAAGTGGCCCAGGGAGGTGCAGCCCGCGGCAATGTCACCCCACCCAAAGGGATGACACCCTGGGCGGATCGCACCTCCTGCACCCCTTTCTTCTGCCAGTGCTTTGTTCACATCAGATCACATCTTGCATATTTTAATTTATTTATTTAAAAGCATTGCTTGACAGCTTTAATATGTTAAAAATCTCTTAAGTGGGTGTATTCTTTACACTGATTTATTTTAATTCTGTCTATCATTTATTTATTGATTACCGTCTGTCACCCTAAAGTCCCAGGGTGGATTTACAGCATTAAAACACTACATAAAAGCAATTTAAAATGGATATGCCCCACCCTTGCTCCAGAAAGTTACCAGGCCACCAAACCTATCAATAATAATAATAATAATAATAATAATAATAATAATAATAATATATCAAGCATTATAAAGGTAGTTAAAAACAAACTCTCAACCAGTGATTTCAGGGTTGTCAGGGACGGTATTGTTCTGAGCTTATAGTGTGACAGAAAAGAATTTTGGAAGATGCTCATTTGATACCAATCCTCTGGTTATCTCAGAGGGGCCTTGGGGTGGGGGTTGTTGTTGTTGGGCTTCTTTGTTTTGTGCCGCAGTGTCTTATCAACTCCCCAAATGGATGCATGCAATCTGCCTCATTCTTATTTTATTTGATCTTGAACATCCCCCATTAACGCTTGTTACACTTTGATATTTAAATTAGCCATGTCCTGATGAGAGAATGCATTTGCTTTCCCAGAGAGACTTTATCGCGGAGATGGATTTACTCAGCCAAGTGTTGTAGCTATTGCTGTATATATATACACACACACATTAAAACATTATGTTATATCCCACATCTGGAAAGTTGCTCAGTCCATTGAATGCTGTCCAGCTACACAAAGCTTGGCAAATGAGCAGTTGAAAAGTTGGGGGGGGGGAGATGGAGAGACAATGCGAGGTTCTGTGTCTGCAGTGGGAAATCGAGTGTGATGCAGGAAGGGAATCCAGGGACTCAGCTATACAGCTGCAAATATAACGTTTTAAGTGTGTTTTAAGTGCATTATACAAATGAGATGGCGATGGTGAGCTAATGGCAAATTCAACATACTGTATTTTTCCGTCTATAAGATGCCCCCATGTATAAGACGCCCCCTAATTTTTGACTTTTTTTTGGGAGGGGGAACCTAGTCTTATACACTGAAAAATATGGTATATTTTAAAACATTTTTTTAAAAGAGCATTTTCACAGCACTTTTTTTATATATGTCTAGATTCAGCCCAGGAAGCATTGCCTGACTGAGTTAAAATGGGTTGCATAATTAGAAGCAGAGAATTGTAGAGTTGGAGTTTGGTTGATCTCTGTCTTGGTTCTTCTGTTTCCAGGTGCCTTCCTCATACCTTACATACTCTTCCTCGTCATTGCTGGGATGCCCTTATTCTATATGGAACTAGCTTTGGGCCAGTATAACAGGGAAGGGGCTGCCACCGTATGGAAGATCTGCCCACTTTTTAAAGGTAAATCCCAGGCTTTCTGCTTAATATATTTGCAATATCTTCTGGAGTTTCTTGATATTGAACACACCTCCAAGGCTTGCATTGAAAGTTTTTGGCAAGGCCAGAATAGCTAACATCTGAATTTTGAGAGTCACTTGTCACTAATGCCTTTACAGTGGTATCTCAGGTTACAAACACTTTGAGTTACGTGTTTTCAGGTTGCGGACCGCGGGAAACCCAGAAGTACCGGAAAGGGTTACTTCTGGGTTTCGCTGCTCGCGCATGTGCAGACGCGCTAAATCGCGTCATGCACAGACGTGGTGCTGCAGGTTACGAACGCTGCAGGTTGCGGACGTGCCTCCGTCACAGATTACGTCCGCAACCCGAGGTTCCACTGTATTGCACATCAGCACAAAATAGACTATAGGGTAGCCTTCAGCAACTTGGTACCTCCCAGATGTTTTTGCACTACAACTTCCATCAGCCCCAGCCAGCAATGGTGCACTGGCTGAGGCTGACAGGAGTTGTATTCCCAAACATCTGGAGGGCACCAAGTTGGTGAAAGCAGATATAGCAGGAAGATAGACACCATTTTGCATGAAGATATATAGGAGATTTTAAAAAAGGTTCCTCCAGGGAAAGTGTTAGCTATTTGACAAGTCTAAAAATATTTGGGCAAATGCTGATGAACTATCCCTGCCCAAAAGCATCCACCTTATTAGCAACAAAAAGATGCCTTGCTCATCAACAGGTCTGCACGAATCCCCAAAACAAACGAGTCTTTAATAAAACTGTAGTGAATTAGTATAAGGATGCTGGATTAGACAGTACATTGGTCTCATCCAGGAGGCTCCTCTGTTCTTTTGCTGCCACCATTGCAAAACTGGTAGCAAAAGTGAAAACAACAACAGCATCCTGAGTTAGGCCATAATTTGGTGCCCCACCCCTGCAACCCTCATATAGTGCCAGGCTTTGGGAAGGAGGTGGGAGGCTCTGGCAGGAACCTAGAGGCTTCCCTCCTCCTTCCCAAAGCTGGGAAAGTGGTAACTAAGCTTTGTGAAGGAGGTGAGAGGACTCTAGGTCCCTGTCAGAGACCTCAAACTTCCTTCCCATAGCCGGGCAAGTGCTTCTCTCTATTCAGTACACAGTGCAGGGGAACTGGCCAGACCATAGCTGTCAACTTTTCCCGGTTTTTGCGGGAAATTCCCTTATTCCGAATAGGATTCCTCGCAAGAAAAGGGAAAGGTTGACAGCTATGGGCCAGACTGCCCTAAAACTGCCTCTGATAACAAGGAAAGGGAATCAGGGTCACTCTTCTTTTTGTTATCTTTTCCCACCTGCCTCATTTTTAAACTGGAACTTCCCCAATGAGAATTTTGTCTCACTGACTCACTCTCAATTTTCTGTTTTATTTTTCCCCACAACACCCCCAAGTTAGCAATCGGGTGTTGCCTGCCTCACCTGAGCAATAGGAACAGCCATGGTGGATCTCTGTGTGTTGCCGTTTAAACTACATTAGGACCCAGAGTAAAAACATAGCCGTTGATGAAATGCTGATAGTGGGAAAGCCTTGGACAGAGCTAGGTTCAAAGCTCTAGCTTTGGGTGTTTGGAGGCTGCAACCTCCAAAGCTCTCATTTTCATGGTTTTTCATGAATTGAATCTTTAGTTGTGATGATAAGCCAACAGTTTATTCCTAATTAATTAAAAACTCTTCTAATTGGGGGGGGGGGAGGGAGAGAAGTTGGCTAATTTTAGTTTGCTGCACCTGGAAAGACCCTTTGGACCAGAAAGCAAACAGACATTAAACACAACAGGCTAATATTAGCTATAAATGGTAGTGCTGTAAAATCCAGGACTTGGTGGTAATGATGTGAGCCCGCCGTATTTGGCACTAAGAACCGAACCCTGCAATCACTGTGGAAGTATTCATTCAAATGTTGGGATAAGAAGGCTGTCTTCAACCACTTGGGTGTCGCCCAGCTGTTGTAAATAGCAGGCTGTGTCCAGATTTGCTTCTCAAATTTACTCTAATGACATGCTAGAATAATATACCCCAAGGGTGCTATTCTGGATTTTCAGTTTGGGTTTACACTACTTTTGTACACATTTTTGCTAGGATTCACAAGCCAATCAATTAACCAGTCAGATCATCAGTTTACACCTGTTTATTTCACTACGGTTAAATGTTGTCAAATATTCCAGCATACAGGTCACAGATCACCTTTGCAAGAATCTTTTAAAAGTTGGCCATTATTGCTATTTTAGCATCTTTCACCTTTACAACAAGGGACCCAGGTGGCACTGTGGGTTAAACCACAGAGCCTAGGGCTTGCTGATCAGGTCGGCGGTTCGAATCCCTGCGACGGGGTGAGCTCCCGTTGCTTGGTCCCAGCTCCTGCCCACCTAGCAGTTCGAAAGCACGTCAAAGTGCAAGTAGATAAATAGGAACTGCTCTGGCGGGAAGGTAAATGGCATTTCCGTGCGCTGCTCTGGTTCGCCAGAAGCGGCTTAGTCATGCTGGCCACATGACCCAGAAGCTGTATGCCAGCTCCCTTGGCCAATAAAGCGAGATGAGCGCCGCAACCCCCGAGTCGGACACGACTGGACCTAATGGTCAGGGGTCCATTTACCTTTACAAGGGAGTCATGTTCTAAGTCTTCTTCTTCTTCTTCTTCTTCTTCTTCTTCTTCTTCTTCTTCTTTTTAAAGGTTGCTATTACTTTCTACTATTGGAATTTTTGTATATTTCAGTAGCTGGGCACCTTTGGGAGGAAAGGCAGAAATAATAATAATAATAATAATAATAATAATAATAATAATAATAATAAGTGCAAAACATGACCCTGCTATAAAAACCCAAGAGAAGAACTATGCCATGGATTATTTGCATTTCCAGTTTACAATAATTCACTGCACTTTCCTTAAAAAGTTAATTTAATTATTCTCACAATATGTTAGCTATTTTTTTGTAATTAGCATAAGTATTTGGGTTGCTTGCTTTAATTATGGTGATTTCTCTCCTACCTTTCGAGTAAAAGGCTCTCGGTTTTCTGCTTTAGGTATTTAAGCAGAGACTATATAAGTCATCTCTCAGGGACACTGCAATTGAATCCTGCATTGCAGATCCTGCTTTGAGCAGAGGACTGGACTTGATTACTTTCAAGATCCCTTCCAACTCAATTTTTTAATTAAATTTGACATCCATATGGTCAGAAATACAACAAAGCAGGGAAACACAAAGGCTGTGCCTTGATTGACCAGCCTAAGTACCCCACCCTGAATGAAAGCTGATCTTGCTTCCCAGCACCAAGCAAACACCTTGGTGTGGAATTATTATTGTTAATAATATTTAGCAAATAGTTGGTTGGGGTGATGAGCAATGCCACCCAATTCCAGCCCTCTCTAGGAAGATGAATCTGATGTGACTTACAGCTTCATGTGTAATCTGGTTTTCCTTTGTCTTCAGGTGTAGGCTATGCTGTGATACTCATAGCTCTATACGTGGGTTTCTACTACAACGTTATCATAGCTTGGTCTCTGTATTATCTGTTTGCATCCTTCACACTGGAGGAGCTTCCCTGGACGAAGTGTGGCAACCCCTGGAACAGCCCCAACTGCATAGACCCCAAACTCATCAATGCCTCAACATTTGCCGCTGGAACCAGTTATTCCAAGTACAAGATAACTCCTGCAGCTGAATTTTATGAGTAAGTCTGGGGCTCCTTGTGGCTTTCACTTTTGGAAAACAGTTTGCAGTTGCTCTGGAATGTATTTAAGGGCCTCTCCTGATATCCTTTTAAATATGCGTTCGTGATGATTTGTGCTCATGATAGTTGTCACCAGTGCTTTTTTTCTAGAAAAATAGGTGCCAGTACTCACCATGAGGTTGTTACAGTAAGTGTCACAGTTTTTAACAACAACCCAAAAAGGGGGTGCTGGTACTGCGTACCCTTGAGTACCCCCTGGGAAACAATCACTGGTCATCACAATGGTTATACACAATCTCACTTTCATTACCATTTGAACCTGCTAAAATTTGGGGTGGCCAAGCTGCTTCATTTACAATTGGTGCATGCCCTATAGCTTCCTGCTCAAAACCTGCAACTTTTTATACCACATTTGTCCTGGGTTTGTGCATTTTCCCCACTTTTGTAGCTCAAGACAACAATAATGTTGTAACATTGGGGAAACATCCAAGGAAGACTAATAAAGCTGATTGATATGTAGGCAATCCAGCATTAGGGGAAAGGTAAAGGGACTCCTGACCATTAGTTCCAGTCGTGACCGACTCTGGGGTTGCGGCGCTCATCTCGCTTTATTGGCTGAGGGAGCCAGTGTACAGCTTCCAGGTCATGTGGCCAGCATGACTAAGCCGCTTCTGGCAAACCAGAGCAGCGCACGGAAACACCGTTTACCTTCCCGCTGCAACGGTACCTATTTATCTACTTGTACTTTGACGTGCTTTCGAACTGCTAGGTTGGCAGGAGCAGGGACCGAGCAACGGGAGCTCACCCCATCACGGGGATTCAAACTGCCGACCTTCTGATCGGCAAGCCCTAGGCTCTGTGGTTTAACCCACAGCGCCACCCGCGTCTACCACTAAATGCACTCTTACTGCATCAATGACTTGTTGCCAACTTTTCCACTAATCTGAAGGGAGCCTAAATTATGCCCTACCAATCATTTTTGGGCATGGGGGCACATGTGAATTTTTGAGTGAGTATTGTGGACACCACTGCCTCTAGCCACTTATTTTTCCTCTGCCCCAGATCAGCCGCTTTTCCTGGGGACAAGAAGCGTGATTGTACCTGCACACAAACTTTGCTTTCAAGAGATCTTGATAAAAGTTCTATCTAGTAGAATTAACCTGAACCTTGAAAAAGCACATAGAGATGAAAGTAAAAGTGGGAAAGAGTGCCCTTCGTCCATCCTGCTCCATCTACTTTTCAGGGGATAAAAAAGTAATCAGGGGGCAGGTTAAACCCCTGATATCTCCTGGTAGGGCTGGAAGAGAACCCTATCTGCAGTCTTTGAGAGCTGCTGCCAGTCAGTGTAGACATTTCTGAGCTAGAAGAACCAATAGTTTGAGTATGAGTCAGCCTCCTGTGTCCCTTTGTTCCCCTGGACCCACTCAACAATGGAAATAAGTTTCCTGAGTCTGAATGCTGTATTCAGGATGTAGCAATTGACGATTCAGATCCTCTTGTAGCCATTGATACCACTGTTTGTGGATTGCTGCTGGCACATCTGTGGGACCTAGTGGATGCTTCAGTTTCATTATCTTTGAGCCCCTTTCAGTCTGTGTTATTAAATGGCACAGAATTCGTGATTGTTACTAGCCAAGGCACAATGTAAAAGACTAAGTGGCTGTCTATTGCAAAACACACACCCACACCCATAGGTCTCTATTATTTGATCTAGGCAGTAATTATGGCAGTGGAAGTGGAAATAGATGTGTAGTGTTTTCTATTATTTCCTCTATAGTTGTATCAAAAAGATAATGCAAGGGAGAAGTCCGGAAAGTGGTGCTCCTTACTCAAGTTGGCCTCACAACACAGGGATGGAGCAATTTCCCTCTCAGCAAAGTTTATTTGTTTAGCAATCTGTTTCACATTGTAGTATTAATGTGTTTTCTTTTTAGAAGACAAACAAATACATTGACCAGTTTTAGAACCATGGGATCATTTATGACCTTTGAACCTTTAACCATTTCCCCTCATTATTTTGATAAGCTTCAGCAGGCATAATCAAATGCCACATAATACTAAAAACAAATAATAAAAATAAAAGCAGCTATTTTCTCCCACCATCTCTAATCTAGCACCTTTCAGATGTTACTGGACTACAGCTTCCATGTTCATAATGGTTTTGCCATTAGTTATTATTATTTATTAATTTTTTATACCGCCCTTCATCTGAGGATCACAGGGCAGTTTATAATATAACAACACAAGAATACATACTATAGTAACACAAAATAACCCCTTCACACAGTTTAAAAGGCCATAGATTGTTTAATTAGCTGAACGCCTTGGTGAAGTGAAATGTTTTTGCCTCGTGCCTAAAGATATGGAATGAAGGCATGATCTAGCGCACAGGGGGAAATGGGGAAGGCTATGTTGTAGATAAAAACAACCAAGAACAGCTTTATTGTTTTTTTTCTTGTGACTGTAACATCCCACATTAGCCTTGGTTTGGTTTGGTTTGGTTTGGTTTGGTTTTTACGTGTTTGTCTCATGAATTTTGTTATTTGGGTTATATGGATAAAATTTAATAAAAACACTTTTTAAAAGCAGAAGTTTGGAGGGACACTTTTATAGTCTGATTCATAGCTGTCATGACTGTGCCCCTGAATCCATGTGCTGACAGAAATGACTTCGAACTGAAAGCCTTCATATATACAGCTGTGCATACCAAAACTCACATGCAATTGGTCCATGAAAACATAGGAGCCATCATTATACCTGGTCAGTCCATTGGCAGCAGCTCTCCAGGGTTTTTCCAGGTGTCTCTCCCATCTCTACCTGGACATGCACCTTCTGCATGCCAATCAGATGTTCTACCACTGAGCTGTGTCCCTAATTACTGTTCTATAGAGACAGTTTTGAGGTCTATTTTTTTTAAGTGCCCCCCTTCTGGGTCTATTTTTTAAAAAAGTGTCCCCATTGCCTCTCTGTCCCAGCATGCCTCTCATCTTCCTACGCCCAGCTTCATTACTCTGAAAGCAATTCACTTCAGCAATATCTTAAGCCTGAAACAGCTGCAAGAGAGGGTTTAAACCTGTTATTTTCCACATGCAAATTTGTAGGTGGTAAAAACTGGGAAATTATTTTGCTGAGTTTTCCCCCAGGAGAGGAGAAAATTTCTGAACAATATCTATAGAGATATGGTTTCTACGTCATGTGTTTAAGTGTAGGGTGTTTGTTTTTTCTGGCTCCGTCTTAAAGACCAAGATTGAAAAACAAAGTGGGCACATCTCATCAAGGCATTTCACATTCTTTTAAATTCTGTTTCCTGTTTAGGCTTCATGTCCTTTTAACAGCGCCATAAAGAGTGGACTTTCAATGCAGCTCACAAAGGAGAAATTGAATCTACAATAGAGGGCAATCTAAGGGTCTTGGGTTTAGTTTGTATCCCTAATGACCATAATCTCAAACTCTAAAGCAAGAGTGTATATCCAGGGTATTTCCACAGCTAAGGCAAAACCTGTGTATGCTTGAGTATGCATTGTTGCTTAAGGACACAAGAAATGCCTTGATGGAGCAGAAAGAGATCCACCTAGTCCAGCGTCCTTTGCAACAATTCCTGAGTAGACTGCCAGAAATTGATTACTACACTGAACATGGCCTACATCATTGGTTAAGAGGAATGACAAAATATGCCTGGGGGTGCAGGAGGGCTCCCCCTCCAATCTAGGAAACCTAGATGACCAGTCCTGACATCAAACTGAGCTGTGTATTACTTTTTCTTTGTTTTTACTTCTATGTTTTTCAGACCCCTTGATGAGACCTGATCTTGACAAACAGCTCACTCTTTGCTAAAATCAAATCACACACTTCAAACAAGTGTGGAGCCAGTTAGTGATTGTTTTTCCATACAAAAGGATCTAACTCAATCCCTCTTCTGTCTCTTTTTCCTTAGGCGGAGAGTTCTGCAGCTTCACCTAAGCCAGGGAATTCATGATATCGGCTTGCCCCAATGGCAGCTCACACTGTGTCTCGTGGTCGTGGTGATCACTGTTTTCTTCAGCCTATGGAAAGGTGTGAAGACTTCAGGAAAGGTTGGCAAATATTTTCCTAATACATACATTTCTTTTCCTATTAGGGTTTTGGTGGTTCAGATGTAACATCAAACCATGGTTTGCACAGATCACTGTCTACTTTCAAGTCATGATTTGTGTTCCAGACATATAGGCACACAGTGGTTTGTGCAGCTTCCACCTTCCCTTCCCCTTCTCTGATGCTATGCCAAGCAGAGGAGTACCCCCTAAACTGTGAGCCTGTCATGGACTGGCTGGATGCAGAGTAGTGGTGGGAGGCACTAGCTGGGGAACCCCCAAGGTCAGAAGCCAAGAAGATATCTGGGTTGGTGAGCAGAAAGAGGTTATGGCAGAGGGTAGCTCAAACTCTGAGGCAGAAGCGGCTGGAGGAGAGTGGGGCCAGAAGATAGAGAGGCAGACTGTTGAAGAAGCCAGGGAGTCTCCCCCTCCTGCTGTGGCCAGCTCCCCCCCCCCAGTCTCCTAGAACACAGAGAAAAATGAAGAGAGTGGAGCACAGTTTGCAACTTCTTGGGAAATACATTGGAGAGGAGGAACCTTAGGGAATCATCAGTCCCTGCATTTGCCTTGTTGGAATAAGACCTACTTGGAAGAGTTGCTGTTATGGTTTCTGGAATAAAGAGTTAACTTCACTGACCCTGGGTTTTTCTTTGATTGCTAACCTACACTTAACTCTAGCTCCTGACAGCCTCAACCCATCTAAGACTGACCTTACCCCACTCACCACACTTCTGTATTGTATCAATTAAGTTTCAGCTTCTTTGTCCCCATCATCCATTCTAAGTTACCCAGGCTATATCCAGATACCTGTTCAGACTTCCACAGCCTCCCTTGATTAGGTGCCAGAGACTGAACATGGTTTGATTGAGGTTTGTTTTATGTAACCACAGTTACATCAAGCCACAATTTCCTGCATTTAGACTTAATGGCGAATTCTGCTTGGTTCAATCTCTTTTTATACATGAAAAGCAGAAGGGGGATAGGAATGGGGAGCAAGAAACCCCATACAACCTTATCCTGATGTATATTTTGCTCTAGGATGTTTAGTTTGGCCAGAATCGAATATACCCTTCTAGAGTTGGTGCTAAATACTGCTACCACAGCCACTAGAAGGCCATGAAAATTTGTGTCCCGGGCTTTAAAGACTTGTCTACCCATGTATTATCTGAAACCAAAGGGGCACATTGGTTGCCAGATGTGAATTCCCCCCCCCCAGCTCTCCTACCCCACTATACTGAAATGGAAAGATGCTTTTCAAATGGTTGGTTGCATTTCTTTTTTAACAACAAAAAAGCAGTCAAAGAGAGAGGAGCGTCTCCACCCCACCCCCCATCGTTGAGATCCAGCTCCCAAGGGCCTTCTGGCGATTCCCTCACTGCGAGAAGTGAGGTTACAGAGAACCAGGCAGAGGGCCTTCTCAGTAGTGGCGGCCACCCTGTGGAATGCCCTCCCATCAGATGTCAGGGAAATAAACAACTATCTGTCTTTTAGAAAACATCTGAAGGCAGCCCTGTTTAGGGAAGTTTTTAATGTTTGATGTTTTATCATGTTTTTAATATTCTGTTGGAAGCCACCCAGAGTGGCTGGGGAGGCCCGGCCAGATGGGTCGTATATAAGTAATAAATTGTTGTTGTTGTTGTTGTTATAATGCTGTCTGCCATTCAAGAGACAGATCAATATTTTTTGTTGCTTAACAGGTTGTATGGATAACAGCCACATTGCCTTATGTTGTTTTATCCGTACTGTTAATCCATGGACTGACATTGCCTGGTGCGTATGATGGAATCAAAGCATACCTCAACATTGACTTTAGAAGATTAAAAGAAGCCACAGTGAGTGCTTGGTTTCAACCTTCGCATTTAACATTGAAAAGGAGATTACAGTAACAAACCAAGTTTGTTCCTTCACATGCAGTTGATTTATCATTGGATAGAGAGAAGTTTTTGTGCCTCTCTCATAATAATAGAACACTTGGACATCCAACGAGGCTGAATGTTGGCAGATGGAGGTCTGCTTAAATAAAGCACCTCTTCATATATTGCATGGTTAAGCAATGGAACTCACACCCCACAGGAGGCAGTGATGGCCACCATCTTGGGTGGATTTAAAAGAGGATTGGACAAGTTTGTGGATAAAGATATCAGTGACTAGTAACCGTTATGGTTATGGTCCAAGGTAGTAATGCTTCTGAACACCAGTTGCTGGAAATCACAGGTGGGGAGTGTGCTCTTGTGCTTGGGATCTGCTGGTCAGTTTCTCAGAGGCATCCAGGTGGCCATTGTGAGAAGAAGATGCTGAACTAGATGAGTCATTAGCCTGACCCAGCAGGCTCTTCTTATCTTCTTAATTAACAACAACAAAATTCAGTACACTGAGCTTTCCATGTGCACTCATGCTAAGAGGTGCTAGGAAATTGCATCTGTTAAGGGTCATGTACTTAACAGATGTGTTATTTAGGCAATTCAAGATGAACCTCTGCTTTTTAGAACTGGGTGGCTGTCAGTGACAAAGTGGTGGACCTAAGTCACAGCTCTGTCTATCTGCTGTTCATTTCCAGGCCCAATTCAAGCTGCTTCATGTTGCTATTCTCTGGGGTTATCCCATATCTTCTCAAAGGTACCTGATACTGAACAATGAATCCCTGCCTCGGGAAGGAAGTAGTAACCTCATTGGCTCCCCAGCAATGAATGAATTGCTGTCCTGCAGACATCTAGTGTCTCTTTCACAAAAGGAGCAGCAGTAGCTATCCAGTGGAATTTGAGATGCCAGGAAGAGTGTGTCTCCCTCCTTCATTGTTCTCTGTAAAGAGCTTCCTGCAAATACTTTCGTGTTTGTGGGTGCCCTGGTTGTTTTTCTCTTCCTCAGGCTATAAATCTGCCTATGATTGTTTGCCAGCAAGAATCATGCATTACCACAATGGCGTAGTAATGCTTGCAATGACGGAATGCTAAAGCTTAGAAGAAGAGACTGGCTGGCACCTCTTGGGAAAATATTTAGGAAACCTGAAGTAGTTTTGGGTAAACAGTTCTGCGTAGTAGTCAACATACATAGCACAAATGTAGATTGCGGCCTGCAGCTGTGGTGTACTTGGAATTAAAACAAAAACAACAGTTGGATTTATGTGTCAGAGGTGAGAAATAAGAGTTTTAAGCTTAAATCATGCAGGAAGTAAATGTATGGGTGTGGGGGGGGGATGGAAGGTCAGGGGACGGTTATGGTAGAACAAATTATTTGAATTGGACATGACTTAAGGTTGAATCAGGTGTAATATCTGACTTTTTTTTAAAGTACAGTTTGAGTGGCAGGGGGAAAGCAGCCAGATGGGTGGGGTATAAATAAAATAATTATAATAATTAAATGATATTATTATTACCTTCATAAAGAATGCTGACATGTACATATAACATGGGCCCTAGGTTGGCATGCCTGTGGGCCTCTGAATGTTATTGAACTCCAGCTCCCATCACCTCCATCCACCATGGCTAATGGTCAGGGAAGATGGGAGCTGTAGTCAAGCAACCTCTGGAGAGATGCAGTTTTCTTATCCCTGACCTAGGGCACAGTAATTGCTAGATACATCACTCTTGGTGCTAACCAATAAAAAAAAAGAGTATAAGAAGAGCCTGCTGGATCAGGCCAAAGGTCCATCTAACCATAGAATCATACCAGCATCCCATTCTCACCCACAAGCAGGACCTGAGCACAAGAGCACTCTCCCCTCTTGTGGTTTCTAGCATCTGATATCAAAAGGCATTTGCTGCCTGGAGGCAAAGCTAGTAGCCATTGATAGCCTTTTCTTCAATGAATTGTCTAATTCTCACTGGCCCTCACTGCCTCCTGTGGGAGGGAGTTCCATTGTCCATAACTGTGTGCAGTGTGAAGAAGTTTTTTCATCTATCGATCAACATTCAGCTTCATTGGATGTCCGTGACTTCCTGTGTTGTGATTGTTTTGTATTACTCATTGCCTGAGTCCAGCGATCCTCTGCTTGACTTGTGTGTCACATATCCCCAATCCTATAGCATTTTTATTGGTTACCTGTTTGTTTCCAGGTTCAGTTGTGAGTGCTGGTGCCAACTTTCCCATCCATTAATGGCCTAGAGTAGCCTTCATTGACATGGTGTCCTCCAGATGTTTTCTATGCCAGCTCCCATCAGCCCCAGCCAGCACAGGGGAGTTTTCATCCAAATTGTCTGGAGGGCACAAGGTTGACACATTCTCTCCTAGTACTAAGATACATTAAGGACCATCTTCTCCCCCACTCAAACATGTCTAAACCTTAAGAGTGACTTTGGAGACCAGGGGTTACCTAATCTGCACTTTCCAATGCAATATGCAAACCTGAACACAGCCACTCTTTTAAATACCCGCTTCTCCGAATTTTGTAATGCAGTTGTCCAGCCAAGTAATGCGTACAAAAAATGCATATGTGGGGGGCAAAGTGTTCACAAAAATGCATCTGTTAGTGAAAATGGCATGCAAAAATCACTCAGTTTGTAATTTGGGCAAATGCATACAAACATATGCATATTAGAATAAATTTGCACTCAAATGCTAATGAATTTTCATGAGGACTTTTTAAAAAAAAAATCATAGTAATTAGCAAAGTGATTTGGAAGTGAAGTAAACACTAGAAAAATGAGAAATGGAGAAGAACTGAGACTGACAGATTTCCCTATCAGTCTGCCCTCAGGAGCCCAGTTTTCCTCCTCTGCTTCATGCTACAGATGTGCCTGTCCCCTGTCCTTGAAATACTAAAGTAGGGCACCTGGGCTCAAATTCTTGCTCACCTTTGCTTTCTGGATTTCAGCAGAGCTTTCCCCTATTTCTTAGTTTAAAATCCATGAAATGGATTCCCCCCCTCCCCAAACAAATTATATAATTGAAAATACAATTGTTCAGTTTTGCTATAATCCACAAACTACCTTCCTCTGTTCTCCTTATGCAGGTATGGATTGATGCAGCCACACAAATATTTTACTCCTTAGGGGCTGGGTTTGGGGTCTTAATTGCCTTTGCCAGCTACAATAGATTTGACAACAACTGCTACAGGTAAGCCGCAGTCCCTGTAATCAATTTTATTTGTTTAAATAGATGAGGAAAACATATTTTTGTTTGTTTGAAAATTGTACAGTCTGGTTATTTTGTTGCTCTCGTGGGTCACATAACGCACCTGCCTGGGCAAAGTAATTAAATTTGGCAGCAGATGAGCCTCTCATAGAAAAGCATTCCACCTCAGGGGCTTTCTCCCCATTCACCACTAGCCTAATCTCTGATGGCAGTGGTACCTGGTGAAGGACCTCAGGTGATGCTCCTAGAAACTGCACGTGCATATGTGGCTGTTGCTGGGCCACAACTCCCATCATCCCTGACCATTGTCTATATTGGCTGAGGCAAAAAACATCTGGAGGGCCATAGGTTTCCCAAACCTTCAGTAGATGGTTGGCGGTCATTTAGGATGGATAACTGCCTCAGAGTGGCTATGTATAGTTCCCTCTCACCATAGAAGCATCCATATTTTCATGCATCCTCCAAACTGTTGTCAGTGCAAGAGATTTGGACCAGTGGGTCTTTTCCACTGAAGTTATGGTACCTGTCTCTGCTAAGCCACAACGGCTACAATTGGAGGCAGTTATGCTTCTGAATAGCAGTTGCTGGAAATCGCAGGACAGGAGAGGGCTCTTGTGCTTGCGTCCTGTTTGCAGGTTTCCCACAGGCATCTGGTTGGTGACTCTGAGAACAGGATGCTGGATTGGATGGGCCATTGGCCTGATCCATCAGACTCTTCATGTTCCGCAAAATTCACAATGCCGCAATGAAGCAAATAGTGGCTTTGGCAGTCTGCTGTTTTGTTTGTTTCAGATTTGAACTGCGCTTTAGACTTCCAAGTAAGATATTCCACTGTGACAGTGAATGGGCATCATCTTGCAGCAGAAGCAACACCTGCAATCACATGCAGTTATCCAAATGACAACCATCTGCCTTTTTTTGCAATTAGATTACCATTAACCAATCACTAGGAAGCATGCCTTTAAAATGAGAGAGAGAGAGAACCGTTTCCTGCATAATTGCTTTTATCCTGTAATCTGAGTAAATTTGCCATGAAACATCTAAAACAGAGTGGGGATGCCACCCCACCCTGGCTAAGAACTGCTTGAGGCGATAGTCACTATTGCATTAAATTCTTCAAAGATTAATAATCCTGTCTTCTGCTCTTTGGCTCGTATCATTCACTCTCTTCCATATATATAGCCTTTAGAATTGATGCAGGGAAAGTGGTCCCCAGATGGACTCCAACTTCTGTCAGCCTCAGCCACAATAGACAATGGTCGGGGATGATGGGAGTTGTGGTCCAGCAACATCTGGTGGGGCACAGGTTTGCCACCTCCGCTCTCAAACAATGTTTGGTCCTGACACCATTTCAATTTATATTACTCTGTGGGTAAGGCAGTAATGACAAGGAGCCTGAGGAGACAGTTGTGTTGGTCATATGGCCTACCCTCTGCCCTCTCCTCGGGTGTTGCTGTAGGATGTTGGCCTATTGCCATTCTCACCACCTTCTGTTTCTGGAATTGGAAGGTGGAACCATTTTGCCCTTTGCCTCAGCTAACCTGCTCTTTCCCCTTCATTTATCCCCCTCACAACAACCTTGAGAGGTAGAATAAACTGATGGGGACTGGTTGTCCCGCAGTCACCCAATGGTGGCGCTGTGCTGAAAATCTGCCCTGCAATTTCCCAAAAGTTTTCTTCCCTCATGAAAGCGCCTTCTGTTTCTTTCTGCCTCATCTGCAGGGCATTTCACAATTTCTTTAGAATTATTAACTCTACAAGTCTGGCACACACACACTGGCCTCCTTGAAAGTGAGGAAAGCACTCTACCCATGAGCTTTTCACTAAAGTTTCATTTTCCCTTTGATAAAGACATTCTCAGTACAGCACTACCAAGTGATCTTTGAGGCTGAGTAGGAATTTGAACACATGTCACCTGGCTCATCGTCTTAACACTTTAACCACTGTGCCGAAGTAGTCTACCTGAGCCTTCTGTTCCTGACACTCGGAGTATTAATACACTGACACCAGTCCACTCAAAATTGCAATCTACCACAAGATGTCACCTCAAAACAGATGCTTTGGTCAGCAGAATTTGATGATCTGGGTGTAAATTGATGCTGGGTGGTGGCATTAAAAAACAGTAGTCAGATTGTATACAGTACTTCAAATTTGTGTTTAGCTCTACTAAAATGGCATTGCATGAGGTTCTTAACTGGGTAGGTAGGTAGGTAATGTTTATTACGGCCATTGGCCCATAGATATACATTTTATTACATCCAGAGAAACGAGACAAAGCAAATGCAGATAAAAATTCAAAATAAAACAAACAAGAAAAAATTATACAATAGAAATAAAATTTAAATATTTAAATAAAAACTATGTAAAACTATGTACACGGTAAAAACAGTAGAATCCATTCGTATAAAACCAAAATCAAAATCTGAATTTAGATCCAGCGGAAACAGATTGAAACAGTTTTATTTGTAACCCTTTAGGTTTAGCTACGCTGGTTTTTGAAATTTTTTGGGCTTAAATAAACTAACAGACATCTTGCAGTGATCCATTTCTCTTCTTTTGAGATAGTACATTTATCAGAAATCTTGCAACTGCAAGGGATCTACTAGCATCTTCATCGTTCAGAAGGAATATTACTTTTGCTTCCGGGATTTCATCAGTAATATTCACAAGATAGGGGGTTAGAAATTTGGCCCGTGCAGCCGAGTGCAATGGGCAACTGAGGATTATATGATGTAACGATTCTGTAGCTCCATTTTTGCAGTCACAGAGAAGTGAGATCTGACCATTTGAGAGTCTATTGCCCATAACGTTTGATGGGAAAGCATTGAATCTAGCCTTTATAAAAGCATACCTGTGTGACGCCACAGATAGAGAAGTTAAATAAGATGGAAATTTCGTTTGTGGTACTAAGCCAAGGTTTAGCGGGGAGCAGGAACCACCCCCTGTTGCAATATTATATTGTAGATCTATCTCTTCTAGTTTGAGGGTTATAATTCTCTTGGCTGAAGTTATATCCAAATTCAGTAATTCCAAGGGGGAAAGGCCGAGGGACACAAGTTTCAAATGTATTATTTTTGCCCAGGGGCTACAGAAGTTGTCTCTCCAGATACATTGTATTAGGTGGAGATTTGGGAGTTTGTGCCATAATGTCAACCAATAACAGAGGATTCGTTTCCATAATGCATTTTCTAAGGATGTGAGGTTTAATTCCAGGCGAATAGCCGAATTACTCACACATCTGGGTAGTTTTAACAACATCCTCAGGAACTGGTTTTGGATTACCTCCAGTTGGTTTAAATTTACAAAGGTCCCCCATATTGGGATCGCATATGCAATGGTCGCGATCACCTTGGCGTTAAAGACTTTTAGCACAGATGGGATATGGAAAGCCCCATCTGAGAAGAAAAATCGCAGTGTCGCGAGAGAAAGTGCCTTGGCTCTGTTTGAGACATACTCAAGTTGGGCCTTCCAACCCATGTTATGCTGTAGAAAAACTCCCAAGTACTTAAATTTGAAAACTTGGTCGATTGCTTTCCCATCTATTCTCCAGTTGTACATTTTCCGACTCTTGGAGAAAATTAGAACTTTAGACTTGGCATGATTAATTGTAAGAAAGTTTGTTTTGCAATAGCAATTAAAGATTTTTAATGCACGCCTAAGGCCGACTCTCGAAAAGGAAAGTATCGCTGCATCGTCTGCATAGAGTAAGAGGGGGCAACGGTAGTGGGCCAGGCAGGGAGCGTGTATTTTTCCTTGGGCTTCGATCAAAGGAGCCCTCATATCGCTTATAAATAAATTAAAGAGAAAGGGGGCAAGAATACACCCCTGGCGGACACCTCTGTTAATGGGTATTGGATTTGTAAGGTCGCCGGCAGGAGTGATCCTCACCCTGGCAGCAGCCCCATCATGCAGTTGAGTTATCAACCACAAGAGCCTTCTGTCTACTCCCCATCGGGCTAGTTTTTCCCAGAGTAATCCCCTGGGTATGCTATCAAAGGCGGCCTTGAGATCGATAAATGCCGCACAAAGTTGACCTCTTTTTGGGGCGGAGTATTTCCGGGCAAGCTGGTGTAAGACTAAAACATGTTCAGCAGTTGACTGGTTTGGTCTAAATCCTGCCTGTTCAGGACCGATCAGATTATTTTCGTCGGCCCATTTGGTAAGCTTGGTTAGTAAAAAACGTGCGTATAGTTTCCCAATTATTGACAATAAGCTGATATTCCTGTAGTTTCCAGGGTCATCTGGCGAGCCCTTTTTATAAATTGGGATAATGATTGCGTCCTTCCATATTTTTGGTACCATCCCGCTGTTGTTTATCTCATCGAAAATGGCAACAAGGACTTTTGCCCACCAGTCCGCATGATATTTTATAGCTTCTGCCGGGATTAGGTCGGGACCAGGGGCTTTGCCAGGTTTGAGTTTGGCAATAAGGTGTTGAATTTCTTCCGGGTCGGTGGGTGGCCAGCGGGGAAGATGGTCATGTAGACCGTCTGGTATATGGGTATTGCAGTCTGGTAGAGTAAAATACTTCTTTAAAAAGGATTCCCAGACTGGGGCAGGAATAACTGTTAGGGGGTAACTTTTGGTTTTTTGGTTGACCAATGTCCAGAATTGGCGGGAGTTACGTGAACTGGAGGCAGCTATAAGTGCTTTCCAGCGACCCTGCTGCCATTCCTGTTTAGCCATTTTTTGCACTTGTTTGTACGCAGATTTTTCCTGGTAATACTCTTTGGGGAGTGCAAGTGCCCCGGAGGCCCTATAATCTTTGTAGATGGTACGGAGCGATTGTCTAGCTTGTTTACAATTAAGGTTAAACCACGGTGCTCCTGTTTTAAGGTGACGTCGATTTATAAGGTGGACTGGAACCGTAAAAAAAGAGGTAAGTTTCTCTTGCAGTTTAGCAAATAGGCTGATAAGTTGGATATTTCCATATGTGGATATACCAGACACTGAGTATGTTTGTCTTATCTCCTGTTGGAAAAATTTGGAGTATTTTTGGGCCTGTGTTACAGACCACTTTGTGCCCTTTACTTGTAATGCCGCGTTAATACCCATATATGTTGGATGTTCTCCTTTCGTTGGATACCAGTCGATGGCCATTTTAGCAACCAGGGGAAGATGGTCGCTCATGTGGACATTTTCAACTTTAAAATAAGAAAACTTTGGAAAAATATTCTTAGATACCGAGAAGTAATCAAGAACACTGTTTGTTTGTGAACTTAAGTGAGTAAACTCTCCCGGAACATCAGGGGGACAAATCCCGTTCAAAGTTACTAGATTCAAGCGCAAGATCAATTTATAAAAGAGAGTGCCCGCCTCATTCACCATGTTATCTTTTGAAATTCTTTGAGCGTGTGGGGAAAAATCAGGGACTGGGTGTTCTGTTTTTATCCACCATTTAGCTTTGATAAGTGCATCCCAGTTTGTGGCAATTCGCGCATTAAAGTCACCTCCCATAACTGTGGGGGTGTTTGGATAGTTGATACAGCAAAAAGTAAGATGATCCTCCAAAGTTTCCCATCTAATATGCATGTCCGCAACCTGACTTCCAGGCGGGAGATACACATTCGTGACCACTAGCTCGAATTTACCGCCTGATATCAAAGCTGTAATCGCATAGGGAGGGGAGGATTTTATCAAGGTAAGTTTAGCTTGTAATTTCAGCGAAATTGCTATGACCAGACCTCCTTTAGCCCTTCCTCCTTTGAGAGATGGGCAGGCAGGAAGTGAGATGGTTTTATACCCGTTAATTTCCATTTCCTCAGCTTCCCATGTTTCCTGCAATAGGATTATTTGAAATGAATTTATGAATTTTGAAAATTCGGGGTCTGATTTCTTTCCCTTCCACCCTGCGATATTCCAACATAGGAACGAAAGCAGGGACAAGTTTGACTGGGAATTTGATGGTCAGGAAGAGGGAGGGAGGGGAGCTTGATTTAGGGGCTTCCCAGACCCAAAGAATTCTGTGATCTTCCTTTGGGAGTAGGACGGTAGCAATCCGCAATTTATCGAGGTTAGGTTCGTTGAACATTCAGTAGTAATAATCTGTCTGCAAGTTACACTAGAGATGGGTATTTGGCTTACCCCAGTCGTCTCCATGTGGTCGCAAGATTCACAGGCAGGGTCTTTACTTAAAGGAATAGAGATTTTGTCAGAATTGGTCATAGTCTTAGGCAAGTTCTCTTTCCTTGGGCTTATCAATTTGTTTATGCGGCCCATTGGGTCTTCTATCCAACCCATTTCTGTATCGGCTTGTACTCCACATCGATCGTTCACTAGTAGGGCGGGTCCTGAGCCGTAAAGTTGGATTTCCCCCACAAACGGGAGACCTTGCGATTGTCTTGTTTTGTTGGTTTGGAAATCTCCTTCCAGGGACGAGGACTCCAGGTCTGGCATTGATGGATGTGTTGACAAATTGGTAGAGATGTTGTGCTCTTCCTGAGTCTCATCCATTTTTGCGGATATAAAGTGGACAGGATCAGGGTTTGGGCTGAATTGTAGAAGATCCACTTCTCCCACATCACATCTAGGGATTAGAATTCCCTTGTCGGCTGATCTACTTTCCGGATAAGGAGGATTTTCTACATCCATAGAACTCAGCTCTGGGCTGGCGGGCTTGGCTTGGACAGTGAGCAGGTCTTTCCCCTTTTGCCGGACGTATATGAGCTGTTTTTTAAGATCGTCTAGTCTGTTTATTATTTCTTGTTGTTCCCTCGCTGGGAGATCGCCAAATGAGGCTAAAAGCTCTCTTTCCTCTGGTGGGGTCAGAAGTTGACTTGTCCTGGGGGGTTCCGTTTGTACTCGTGAAGGCGTAGAGTAGATCTGGCTTTGATGAGAGGGGGCTAACACCGAGTGAGGGGACTCGGCGTTCCGAGATGTTTCCGGCTTCTCAGGCAATGTTTGCCCATTGGTGGGATCAGTGAGTAGAAGAGGGTGGATCATACCATCGATGAAAACTCTCGTTGGCGTTATATCATGCCTGGCCAATAACGGTTTTCGCCTGATGATAGTTGAGGGGATCCTTGGAGAATGAAAAGCGAGCATCACTTTCTGCTGTCTGAAGTGCTGATTTAAGGGGAGTACTGCAATGAGATCAATTTGTGGGATCTTGATATTGAGCAGTTTGCTTAAATACTCTTTGACCCCACTCAGTGTGCACCATCTTGCAGACCCAGTCCAGATGGTTAAACAGATTTTCTTGGGTTGTAAGATCAGTGCTTGATGTTTCAGTGCGGAATTTGGTGTATATTTGAACTTGACACATCCTTTTTTTATTAGGGATGTGGATTGCTGAGATTTCACTTCAGCTATATCTGCAGTTGGATTTGGCTTGGGCCGAAGGTTATCAATTTTCTGCTGGAGATTGCATAGCTGGGAGGATAATACATCAATCTTCTTGAATATACAGTTGAGGGTTCTAATCACAAGATGTAGTTGTTCTTGTCTTGCACACTCCTCAGTTCCAGGGTCCTGATCAGCCTTCCATGGGGTACCCTCACCTTCAGGGCTTCCCATTGCGGTTTTAATCTGAGGTGTAATCAGTTCCTCTTCTGTTTGATTTGTTTCTGAGGGCACAAGTGGGTAAAAACGATTCCGAGTTTCCACCGTATAACAATATTCCATAGGGCCCCTCCCATTTCCAGTCAGGGGGAATTCAGTTTTTAGTTGTTTGGATCTTGGGGAGGACAAAGTCTCTTCAAAGTCCCTTAGTCGTTTGCCATGGCCCATTTTTTTAAAAAAAAGTTTAAATCATTTAAAATAGCCGTGCTAAGCTCTTGGCAGCTGGAGGTGAGCTGGCTAAAAGCCGGGGGAGTCAGGAGACGCTAATGGCGGCTGCCAGAGAGTACAGCTAATCAGCTCGTTAAAAGATTTACAGCGCCGGCTTCACAGAGTTACAGTAGTGTGAACTCCTGGCGTTGTCAGCAGGAATCTCATCTTCTTAACTGGGTTTGGCACTGGGATCTGCTTGCTGCCTTTTCATCATCTCCTGATTTCTCCTAGGGATGCGCTGATGACCAGTACGATCAATTGTGTCACTAGCTTCATCTCTGGATTTGCCATTTTTTCTATACTGGGCTACATGGCACACGTATACAAAGTCAAAATTCAAGATGTGGCCACCGAAGGTAAGAATGCATCAGCACACTTTCCTCATTTTAAATGCGCTACCAGCAATACCAGATTAATAATGATGATAATAATAATAATAATAATAATAATAATAATAATAATAATAAATTTATTTATACCCTGCCCATCTGGCTGGGTTTCCCCAGCCACTCTGGGTGGCTTCCAACACAATATTAAAATACAATAGTCCTTCAGATATTAAAAGCTTTGTTAAACAGGGCTGGCTTAAAATGTACTCTAAAAGTCTGGTAGTTGTTTTTTCCTTTGACATCTGGTGGGAGGGTGTTCCACAGGGTGGGCGCCATTACCAAGAAGGCCCTCTGCCTGGTTCCCTGTAACTTCGCTTCTCGCAGTGAGGGAATTGCCAGAAGGCCCTTGGCGCTGGACCTCAGTGTCCGGGCAGAATGATGGGGGTGGAGACGCTCCTTCAGGTATACTGGACCAAGGCCATTTAGGGCTTTAAAGGTCAGCACCAACACCAAAGAAAGCCATTCTGAGTACAAGATTGCATGTGGCCATCATGGAGGCATGTGGTTCACAAAAAAGAAGGTCTAGCACTAACTAACTGGGGGAGGAGGAGGAAGGAAACAAAGCCTGAGAATAAATGATCTACAGATAGTTACTTGTAAGCAACCTATTCTTCCCTCATCGATTCCATCTTGCCTTTCTGTTTATTCTGCCCCCCACAACTAGTTCAGGTAACAATGATGCTTCGCTCCCAACAAGAAGCACACATCTAGGCTCCAAAGTACAATTCTGGCTAATGTTTATGTGTTCCCTCTGGGATTTGTTTCCCTGGTCTATATGCAATGTCTATCTATTTTTGCTGTTGACAAAACCACTTCTGCACCACCTTGAAGCAGTACTTTTCTCCTTTTTCTCCTCTAGATTTTCAATTCTGGCCTATGTGCCTCTCTCAGTCTTCTGAGTTGCATGCTGTGAAATGAGTGTGGTCTAATCCTGCAAAACCGGAAAGGTTTCTCTGTCTCAGAAATGTGTTAAGAAAAGACTGGTTATTTTCAAGGGTTGTTTCCTTATTCATTTTATAGGGAATAATATTTTACTGTATCACTTGATGTTCTTATGCCAGGTGACGGTGTTGCTACCTATAACAAACATGAAAACAGCCAATCTTTTCTTAACACATTTTGGGCCCAAAGCAGAAGCCTTTCCAGGCAGGATTATGTTGCAAGCTGTGCAAGCAGCACTATAGTGACACCTGCTGACATATTACAAGCATTACAATGCAGCATATATAACTTTCCAGCCAAGGGTTGGGGGGGGAAGCAACTGAATTAGAGACAATATTAAAGAAGGCTCTCTAACCAAGGCATAACTAACCAATATTAAATATAAATATAAAATATTGCCTTAAAGTTGTGCAATTAGGAAACTATTTTTCTTTCCTTCTTCCTCAGGAGCTGGATTAGTTTTCATCATTTATCCAGAAGCTATTTCAACCCTTAAAGGCTCAACTTTTTGGGCAGTGGTGTTTTTCATAATGCTGCTTTCACTGGGTATTGACAGTTCTGTAAGTATATGTTATTTTTCATCTGCAACACTCTTTATTCACACATATATATGAATGTCACTCCCACGCTGCTGCTCCATTAATGTAAGAGGTCCCACCGTAGAGATCATTCAGTTTTTAACTTAAGGGTTAATTCTGTTATCAGCAAGCCTGCCAACCAAGAAGGTGGTGGTGGTGGAGCTGTTTCTTAGCCAGCAGGCAGAGCAGCATGAAGTTTGCTGCGTTAGCACACTCTCTGGTTGATTATGTAGTTCTGGGGGAGCTTTCCTCTGTATGGCTGGTTGAACGTCTCTCTGCTATGTACAAGGCTCGAAATAAGAAAGACAAAACGCCTATGTTCCTTTCTCAAATGATGCACTGTTTTTGTTTAGCTGCCTCAGTAAAGTTTTACCAGGATTTCATTTCTATCTGGATTCAGCCTGTGTTTATGGCTGGTGCTTGAACAATAAAAGCTAAATGAATCTCAGTCATTTCATCACGGATTTCAGTGACCTAAATGTAATTTCACAATCAGGTCCCTCAACGTCTGTTAACATATTAAGAGAGATTTAGAGAAGGGGAACCAGCGGCAAGGGAGAGCTTTCATAAGTGTCTGTCTTTACTTTCTTTAACTAGGATTAAGTGGCTTGCTGAAACTTCAGACTTGCCCCATACATTCAGAGCACTCTAACTGCACTCAGTCCTTCTTGTTCTTGATGCTGGAGTGGCATGAAGATTTCTATATTTAAATCAAGAGTGAGTTCACTTCTGGGAAAAACAAACAGAGCCTTCAAACTACAGTATGGTGACCGGCTGTTTGTGATGCTCACGGGGGCTATTGCCGTTCCATCACCTTAAAGAGGAATAAAAGCTCTTGAAAGACACCAGTCATTTAGCAAAGGGAAGCAAGAGACCCAATGTATGTCAGCATAAGGTAGAAACCAGAAGTCATGTCTGAGCCCGCGCTGTGGGTGCCATGCACCCACACACAAAAATTGTGGGTGTCCAGGCCCCCAAGGCCCCCTATAGTTGGCACCTGTGCTCCCCTCATGAGGTTTCCAGCAACTAGTAATCAGACACATTACTGCATCTGACTGTAGAAGTAGAGCAGGCATAGGCAAACTCGGCCCTCCAGATGTTTTGGGACTACAACTCCCATGATCCCAGTGGTCAGGGATGATGGGAATTGTAGTCCCTACAATTGCCTATGCCTGAAGTAGAGCATAGTCATTGTGGCTAGCCTTCTCCTTCATGAATTTGTCCAACCCTATTTTAAAGGCATTCAAGTTGGTGGCTATCACAGTGGCCCCCCCATGGGAGGGAGTGCCATAGTTTAATTATGTATAAATAAATTATTATTATTATTATTATTATTATTATTATTATTATTATTATTATTATTTTATTATATGTGCTGCATGGAGAAGTACTTTCGTTTACATGTCTGAAATCATTCCTATGAGGAGATGTTGGCTATAGAGAATGGTTGCTGTTGTTCCCTCTCATTTTACTAGCTCTTGGATCATGATGAAACTAATTGGTAATAGGTTCAAGACAGGCCCCCTCCCCCCAAAAAAAGAAAAAAGGAAGAACTTGCACAACAGATAATTGACTTGTGAAATTCAATCACACAAGTGATTCATGAAGGATTGGTCTGTCCATTGTCATTAGATGTCATATGGAACCTCTCATGTCTGGATACAAGATATCTTTGGTTACCAGATGTTTGTGGCAAACAGAAGAAAATAGCCATCTCCCATTTTGCTCATCTGATGAGTTTCTCTTGGCCAATTCGACTCTCAAGGTGGCTCCAGAGTTAGAGACAGAAGCAGATTTGGTGGATCTTGGATCATGGGAAGCTGCCTTATACTGAGTCAGATCATTAATCTATCTATTTCAGTATTGTCTACACTGATTCACAGTGACTCTCCAAGATTCTCGGAGCTGTAGTTTCTTAAGGGTGCCAATAGTTGTTAGGCAACCCCTATTTCCCTGCCAGAGCTACAATTTCAGAATTGTTTAACAATCAATTCCTTTTCACAGAGCACTCTGGAAATCTTACTCAGAGTAGACCCACTGAAACAAATGATCCTAAGTTAGCCATTCCCATTTACTTCCACGTCTACTCCGTGTAGGGCTTGCATTGGATACCACTCTTGGAGTAATTAATTTATACTACAGTTTTAAAAAAATGGGAGAAGGTTAAATGATAAAGCATTTTTGCTAACCTGCAATTTTCTTTCTTTCTTTCTTTCTTTCTTTCTTTCTTTCTTTCTTTCTTTCTTTTTCTTTTTAGATGGGTGGCATGGAAGCTGTCATCACTGGCTTAGCAGATGATTTCCAAATCCTAAAAAGACATAGAAAACTTTTCACATTTGGGGTCTCCTTTGGCACTTTCCTCGTTGCTCTCTTTTGCATAACAAATGTAAGTGTTCCTTTGGGAAGTCTGTGCCTATTCTTGGGCAACAACTCAAGTGACTACCAAGTGGATAGCTGCCAATCCTTCCATCAAATTTGGTGTCGGGGAGATAACGATTTGGCACAATGGCCAGAGACTGCTGCCGACCCCACGCATAGATGATAGAGAAAATCCTGTTGTCTTATGCTCCAGTGAGAGGTTCAAATTACAGAATTAAAAATTAGAAATGTATTTATTGCATTTATATCCCCCACTCCCTGAGCTCAAGGTGATTCTCTACGACAGAACTGTTTCTATTAAATCTGTCTCTTCCTGGAATGGCTATCTACTTTTACTCTGCATGATTGGCGAACAGCCTCCAGGATGATAACCCAATGGTCTGTCCATCACAGACACCAGGTTAGAAAAAAAACTGGTCTGTATTGAATCAGACTCTCCTAGCGCTGAAACAGATTGGTTACATGGGTTGTCAAGCAAATTAGATCCCATCCAATCAGAGCTTTGAGTGTTCGAGTATTCCTGGGCTGCTTGTTTTATTGGATGCTTTCTTCTTGTTACTTAGGGTGGAATCTATGTACTGACTCTGTTGGACACATTTGCTGCTGGGACGTCCATCTTGTTTGCTGTTTTAATAGAAGCCATTGGCGTCTCCTGGTTTTATGGTGAGCCAGCGGTGGGGGAGGATTGTTCCAATTATTTATGACTGCAACCAGTCAGAGTAAACTGCAGTATTTCCCCCCAAAGTAATTGCTGCAGTAACATCATAGTAGTTTAGAGAAAGGGAATGTGGATGAACAAGAATCAAAGAAGAAGAGACAAAGGGGCTATCTAGACCAGCATTCTTTGTCCACTGGGGCAAACCAAATGAGAAGCCCAAAGCAGGGCATGAATGCCACAGCTGTCTCCTGCAGATGAACCGCAGCAGCTGGTATGTGCTGGGTAAAGAAGTCCTTCCTTTTGCCTATCCTGAATCTCCCACCATTCAGCTTCACTGAATGGCTCAGGTTCCAGTATTACAAGAGATTGGGGGTGGGGGTGAGGAAAATCTACATCCTAATTAAAAACACATCTCATGAAAATTCGTCAGAAATTGAGTGAAGATTTCTCCTGATAATCACACCTTTTTGTGTGCAGTTTTGACTAATGTGCATATTTCTCCAGCTGTTTTCCCTAACATAATGCGTTTCTGTATGTTGTTTTCAGTTGCTGCTTTTTATGCACATTTCACCTCTGATATATGCATTTTGGTAAACATTGTTTGATTGGAAAACTAAATTGAAAAATTCTAAGAAGTGCAAATTTCGAGAGACAGCTGTGTTTCAGTTCTCATACAGTTTTGAAAAGTGCATATTAAGGAGGTTCACTATTAAATGCAAGCTGAATTGAATTTCTCCTCCATCCCTAGCTCTGGAATGTGTGACATCAGGCTGCAACTCAGTGTGATTGCCTATTGAACAAAAGTCTCCATTCCCATATACTAGAATATGCACATGAAAGTCATGTTATGGCCTTTCTCCTCAACATCTAGTTTTCAATAGGCTGTTTTTTCGTATGCATTTTATGTTATATACAAATCAATATAATATTGTGAGCCTCCCATCAGCCTTATGCAATAGTCCAGTCCAAACGGAGGTGTTTCTTTTTTCTTTGAGGTCTTCATCGGCTGTCTATCAGACAGAGACCAAAACAGCAGGTCAAAGACTCCCTTTATTTACACACTCAGCTCAGCTTTTTGAGATTAGTTGCCATTCAACATCAGAGAACAGAGCTTTGCCCTCTGATGCCTTCTGTATGTCAAATAGCCAAAGGACATAAACACAGACCAGTGGAGTAAAGGAGACACAGAGAGATTAATTTCCCCCCTCTTTCCCACTGTGTAGACAATCATAACACTGCCAGCAAGCCAGATGTCTCTCCTCCTTCTCCTGCAAATCAAAATGAATGTGCTTAGATAACCTGGGCTGGGGAAGCTTGCTGAAGCTGTATTTATTATAACAGCTCTTTAGAGAGTTTACTAAACACAGCAGGGCAACCTGGGGGGAAATGGCTTTTTAATCACACATGCGCCTGCCAAGAGGTAAGAGCGAGGAAGCTTCTGACCGACTACCTTGAAGGCTGGGAGCACGGCGTTAATTATGCCCTCAATTACGCTGTTCCCATCATGTTGTATAAATGCATGTGATTGCAGGGCAGCTCAAGCTCTGCTAGGACAGCGTTCCCTGGAGGGAGGGTTGAACCACAGTCAGTCCCTCTTCCCAAGAATCTCTGGGAATTGTAGCAAGCTGCAAGCAGAGTAGGGCTCTCCTGGCAACTCTCAGCACCCTTAACAAACTACAGCCCCCATGAATATTTGGAGGAAGCCATGGCTGTTAAAGTGGCATCATAGTGCTTTAAATGTAATGTGCCTAAGACTAGATCCCTTTCTTTCTTTCTTTCTTTCTTTCTTTCTTTCTTTCTTTCTTTCTTTCTTTCTTTCTTTCTTTCTTTCTTTCTTAGAGTGGGGAACCTAGTACCATTAACATGTTGTTGCATGGCAATTCCCTTCAGTCCCAGCTAACATGGCCAATGGTCAGAGACAGAAAGTTATAGAGTCTGAAGGCAGCCTGGGGATCATCTTGTCCAACCTCCTGCAATGCATGGGAGTGAAGATCCAACAACATCTGAAGGATTGCCTCTTCCCTATCCCTGTTTAAAAAGGTTTGCATCAGTGGAGGCGCTCCCTAGCCTAGTCTGAGCCACGAGACCCTTCCACGCCTTTTTGCTAAATTTCTTCTCTTCATTGCTCTTCTCAAAATTATCTCCCATTCTGTTGAAACAAGAGGTCCAGAACTGAGAACGCTCCACATTATTGCCAGCACGGAATGAAGTCCACCCCCACACCACCACTCTTCCTTTTTTTCTCTGGTCATAGCCAGGTGTCTTCTTAAATGGTTTTCTTATGAACTTTTCTCCCTTTGTTCTTACCATTCCTTTCCCTCATCAAACGCCTCTGCTTGGTCACAAACATTCTCATCTTTCAGTTCTTCTGCCAAAGACCTCAGAAGTGCTTTGGCAACACCAAAAGCACAATGAGGACACGATCATCCAAACAAGATGATGCGGGTTGTTGCATGCTCCCTCACCCCTTTCCCCATCTGCATTAAAAGGCCTGTAACCAGGTTCATGGAAGTAATTCTTCATGCACCATATCATTTCAAACTGTCCCTATAAAAAGCTCGACATTAATCAACACCTTCCATAGAGATTGCATTTCGTCTTCATCTCTTTGACTTGTTAATCCTCCAGATTCTTTCCCCTTTGATTCAGCTGTCTCCTCTTCAGTATAACGGACAACATAGCTTCAGTCCTCTCAAAGTTGAAACAAGGTCAACTTTTGTTGTGTGAAATTCATCCTATGCCTTCTGCTTTGCTGCTTATAAATGGGCCTCCACACTCCCTGCATAAGTCTAAATGCTGGGATGTGATTGAGGTTACGGCATATCTGTTGGAGTTTGCTGATCAAAGAATATGACATTAACAGCATCCCTATCTTCTTTGCACTCAGAAGTTATTTACTCCTCCTGAACTCGGATTTACTGGCCTTTTTAGAATAGCTTCCTTTTGGTTGCAGTTCATGTCATTGACTCTGCAATTATCCAGACTCTGTTCATTTCTTAGAACTATTCTTTCCTAATTACTACCATTCTTCCTCCTCTTGTTCATATCCCCTTCCCTTTGGAAATTCTACACACAAAGGGCCCCAGGTTCAATTCCTGGTGTATCCAGGTCAGACTGGGAAAACATCCTGCCTGAAACCTTGGAGAGCTGCTGCCTGCCAGTGTAAACAGTGCTGAGCTAGATGGACCAATGCTTTCACTCAGTATAAGGCAGCTTGCTATGCTCCTGTTCAGATTTAATGCTGCACATAGCTCAGTGGTAGAGCACACATTTTGTATTCTAAAGGTCTCAGGTTCAAGCTCTGGTATCTCCAGATAGTGCTGGGGGAGACCCCTGCCTGAAATCCTGAAAGGCCACTCCTTATCATATAGACAATATGCTGATCTAAATGGACCAGCTGTCTGACTCAGTGTATAAGGCACCTTCCTATGTTCCCATGCTCAATGGCGTTTAAAAGATGTCTAGTAGAATAGACCAGTGGTCTGGCCGGGTAGAAGGCAGCTCCCTACATTAGACCAGGGTCATGACTCAGTGGTGGAGCATCTTCTTTGCCTGCAGAGTTCAGTTTCCAGGTAGGTCTGCCTAAAATTCTAGTCAGTTACTACCAGTCAATGAGGACAGATAGATGATCAGCTATAGAAGGTAGAAGGCTGATTCCTTCCTGTGGATCAGTATGAGGGGAGACTTTCAAGTCAACTGTTTCAGGCAGCTAACAGATGTTTTTTGTTGTTGACACATTGCTCTGTAAAACGTAATTTATTATGGCTGCAGGGAATGTTAAAATTGATCATTGGTTAAATCTGCCATGGCTCTGCCCACCTACTATCTTTGGAGTTGATCTCTCTCTCTCTCTCTCTCTCACACACACACACACACACACACACACACACACCAGCCATCCCCTTCCTTCAATGCCCAGTTGCCTTACTGACCCACAGAACACTATGTTTAGCTGAAAGGTGCACTTGACATTTTAGCACCAGCCAAAGGAAGTTTTTCTGAAATGTTTTGAAGGCAGCTTAAGCTATACCTGTGTCAGTTGATGTGAGGAAGGAATGACTGCATGTAAGAGTTTTTACAAAGAATGATTACAAATAGGAATTTGTTATTACATGGATAAACTGTGGTGCTTGCAAATTGAGTAGATATTCTTATATGTTTGACTGTCATTTTGGGCAACAAAGGGATTTTAGGGAGGGGCAAAATGTGCACATGTATCCTTCTGGTTCTCTGGCATTATTTTTCCTCTTCCCTGCTTTAGTTCCATTTTCCTGGGCTGGCTTCTTCCTGAAAAAGAGGCACATGGGAGAACCCAGATAACCATGGGCAACCTTAGGGGTTAGAATAGATGACCCTGGGGGTCCCTTCCAATTCTATGATTCTAACATTAGGAACTTGGTGCTGTTATGGTGCTGCAATGCAGATGTTGCTGCATGATGCATTTCCCTTTTTGGAGAACTCATTGAAAATCATAAAAAATAAGTGACCTTTTTTGCCATTGCAAAATGGAAAAATGTGCCCATTTCAACACAACCCTAACTAGCTTTGCTAATTAATATTGTAAATTATGGTGCTTTGTTTTTAAAAACCCTCATAATAACAGATGTTGGGGAAAGTTTTGTAGAATTAAGGGACTTTGCTTACAACAATTGAGCTGAATTAGGGTTTTAGAGAGGACAAACCTTTGCTGTGATTTGCTACTTGACAGCATTCCAAATGTATGAAACCTTACCAGAGCTTAGTCCCCCCTGAGTTCCTGGGACTTACTCCCAAATAAGCACACACAGGAACCGCAGCAAAAGTTGCTTAAATCTCATTGGATTTAGTGACTTCAAGATGGTAGTCATTTGGCCATCATTTCATAGAGCACCATCCTTTTGATGATCCCACAGAACATGAGTCACATTTGAACAGTTTATCAGCTTTAAGTGGGATGGCAAGCAAGTAGTGTAAACATCAAGCATTGCAGTGGCTGTTGTTGTCAAATGTATCCATGCGCTGTCTGCTTCTGTCTTATATTTGTGGTCAACCTTCAGGTGTGGACAGATTCAGTGAAGACATCCAGCAAATGATGGGCTTCAAGCCAGGCCTCTACTGGAGACTTTGTTGGAAATTCGTGAGCCCTGCTTTTTTATTGGTAAGCCTTTCAGATGTTTTAATAGCTATGATAGAGCATGTGAATCTATGGCAGGCATAGCCAACATGGCGCCTTTCCACATGATGTTGGGCTTCAGCTCCCATCAGCCTTATCTGACATGACCAATGGTGACAGAAGCTATAGTCCAGCAGCAACTTATGAAGGGAACCACATTGACTACTCCTGTGACATGGTTTGCTCCCCTGCCTCTTCTGTTATAGATCAAAGATGTGGGTCCTGTCCCAGACATGTTCATGTATAAGAAACCTACAATCAGGTAGAGTGGGGATGAGCATGCTAGGTCAGCCTCACTTGCCTTCCATGAACTGGAGGGTGACCATTTTCTGTTCATACAGACTTCCTGTGTACCGTATTTTTCCATGTATAAGTCTAGGTTTCCCCCCTAAAAATAATGTCAAAAATTAGGGGGTGTCTTATACACGGGTCCCTCTCCCCCCATTTTCTTAAATCTGAGTCCCCCAAAATAGGGGGCATCTTATACATGGGGGCGTCTTATAGATGGAAAAATACGATAAGCTTTCTGCATAACACAAGGAGGCTTTCCTCAGCAGATTATTGGCCTCTAACTTGTGGAGGGCAGTAAGTGTGTGTGTGTGTGTGTGTGTGTGTGTGTGTGAGTCCCTTTTCAGCCTTTCAGTCATGAATATCACACCTGAATAAGGCTAAGAAGTTTGGTGCAATTAGCAACCCAAATAAGTGGTTCGGCATAAGATGAATGGGAAGAGATGGCCTCAATTCAAATTGTGCGTTAAAAGTCTCACATCAAGACATGTGATGCAGATGTGCACCTAAGTCTGTCACAGAACACAGATTTAGGTCCATTAATTTCAGTGGGTCTACTCTAAGTAGAGTATTGGCATGGTTACATCTCAATATTTCTATCACAGTTCCTAATCCAATACAAAGACCTACATAGTTGTTTATATTATTTATTCAAAATAAATAAAGATAATGTGTCACAATATATAAAAGTACAATGGAACGTAAAACACCATAGAAAAATAAATAAAAATAAGCATTAATATTAATCATAGAATTGTAGAGTTGGAAGGCAAACCAAGAGTCGTCTAGAGCAACCGTCCGCGATACAGGAATCACAGCTAATAACTGGCTAATCAAGAAAGTTTAAGCAGCTGCAAAGGCCAGTCGGCATAAAAAATAGTGTTCAAAAGATGCCTGAAATTCAAAACAAGATGCCTGCTGCATCTCTGCTGCAAGACTATTCCAAAGCACAGGACCAGCAATACTAAAAGTCCAACTTCTCATTGAAGCTAGTCAGGGCTCTGTAATATTGGAGACAGCTAACTGTGCTCCTCTGGATGATCTCAGAGATCAGGCTGGGATGTAAGGGCTCAGGCAGTCCTTCAGGCATCGTGGACCCAAGCTGTTTAGGGCTTTGTATACAAGAGCTCTGAACCTTCCCTGGTAGCATCAGACAGACAGTGCAGATGTTTTAGCAGGGGGGGGTCACATGCTGTCAGTTGCCAGCACCCGCCAGCCATCTGCAATATCAAAAACCTTCTTCTGTGTTTGAATCTCCCTTGACCTTGGACACCTTCAACTTGAAATTGCTCTGCACAGTTCTACTGAAAGGAATGGGGCTTCAGATCAGCACGTGTTAATGGGTTTTGTGCAAGAAATAGATTGTTCCGTAGGTGCAGGAACATGAAGATTAATGGGAAAGAGTGATCAGTAACTGGACTGTTGTTGAATGGAAGTTTCACAGTTTTGTTTGTGGGTCTGGTTTTGTTGTTTTATTTTCAATCTTCAGCTGCTGCAAAGGTGCTGGTGGTGGAAAATAGAATCTGAAAATGAGATATTTGTTTATTAATTTTAAAAGGGGGGAAACAGTAAGCCATTTGGCCTCATTTAAAATTTTTAACACATGGAAAATGTTTCTGCTTGGAACACTCACAACCCACTTTTGTTAACATTTCCCTTTTTAATTTCCCACTCAAAATCTGAAGATCCCCCACTCCACTACTTCTAATCATGGGACTCTGTAAGACCATTAACTGCATCTTTTTCAAATGAAATATAAATAAATAACAGATGCATCCCACCTTTCTGGGCTCTTTGCTCTCATAAGATTTGAAGAAGATGAAAACACGCATACTATCTAATTGCAGTGATGAACAGCAGACGGTTTCTTTTTTCTTTTTAATTGGAAGCAAAAAAAGAGCAGATCAACCCAAAACTTCTTTAATTTTTTTATTCCAGATGTCGAGTAAAGTGAGTGTGAATGTAGTAAATATATATATATTAAGGATAAATGTGCTTTCAAATGCTGGTGGTGGGAGAATTGCAACCTGATGTGGAAAAGGGGTGGGGGAGGGAGACTGGAAAAATGAAGGAAACTGAAATTGAGAGATTTGTCCATTTCTAGTCCATAGTAGCTTCCTGGAAGCAAATCTCTTGCTTTAGTATAAAGTTGGAGTTGGGTACGTTTATGCTGGAGAAGAGAAGCCTGAGAGGTAATATGAAAACCATCTTCAAATATCTGAAGGGCTGTCACATGAAAGATGGAACAAGTTTGTTTTCTGCTGCTCCAGAGAGTACGACTGTCAGGTTTGCATTTATTGGTACAGGAAGTATTGGTTTAAAGTGTAGAGAGATCTTTCCTATTCTAATTAATTCAAGAAGGTTCTGGAAGCTTCTCTGTGTGAGACAAGCTGGTGCAAGCTGGACGTTTCTAGCTAACAAGCAAGCTTCTATCCTGCCTGGAAACAAGCAGAAGGTTCCTGATGTTTGGGTTATTCCTTCAGAGAAGCTGAACAGCTGGTTCAAACTGATTCTGTTATCTCTTTCTGTCAAGGTCATGCTGACTATAACAATAGGCCAGAAGGAGCCTAGGTTTCACTTTCTTTCTGTCTCTCTTTCCTTCTGGTGTGGCGGTCTGTATATAGTGTTAAGGTTTTAGTCTTGTTGTAAGTTTAAGTTAAGTCTGCTGCAACTGGATTTCTTATGGATTGTGATAATCCTGAAGACTTTATGCTCATTTGCCTTCAGTAGTAAAAACTCTGCTGGATGAAGTTGATTGCCTATGGTTTATTTTTTGGGAACCCTGCACCATGTTTAATTTTTTACTCTGCTAACTATACGTTGGAGTCTGCTCTGGATCAATATGGAGCAGAATCATGACAAGGACCTGAACCAATGGGTTGAAATGACAGGAAAGAAGATTCCAGCTAAACATTAGGAAGAACTTTCTGATGGTAAAAGCTGTTCAACAGTGGAATGGACCACCTCAGAAAGTGCTGGATTGGCCTTCACTGGAGGTTTTAAAGCAGAGGTTGGATGGCCATCTGTCAGGGATTGTTTAGCTGTGATTCCTGCTTTGCAGTGGGTTGGACTAGGTGAGGATACCTTCCAGCTTTATGATTCCATTGTTCAGCATCCAGCTTTTACCGGGTTATGGCAGTGGTGTTTTTGTTTGTTTGCTTGTTTTCTGTTCCAAAGATGGCATGCTGCTAGCAAAGACTATAAACTCACGCTGAAGCCTTTTCTCCAACATCTAATGCCTTTAACTTGATGTTTGAGCGACAAGCCTAATAGCTAACATTATAGGCAAATCAAAACCCTTTCGGGCTTTTCTTCTGTGACAAGATTTAACTTGACACTCAATATTAAACAATGAGGTGCTTCGAGTCTTGTCCCCTTTCCGAGATTGCCATTTGCACTCGTGCTGTTAAGTTTGATAGCTGAGAATGCTACGATCGACAAGCGCATGGTGAGGTTAGACAGCAGAAGCAATTGGAATTTTGGGATGAGAGAAGATTGAGTTTTTGGGTTGTGATACAGACAAGTGGGCTCCCACTACAAAATTGGTGTCCTAGGCCAGGGGACATTCAAAGCTCCTCCTTCTCAGGTAGAAGACTGTTCGGGGTAGGTCAATGGGTAGGCACATCAATATGGTGTAGTGGTTAGAGTGTCAGGCTAACAGCTTGGGGACCAGGGTTCATATCTCCGCTCAGTCATGAAGTTCACTGGGTCTCCCCTTGGCCCAGTCGCTGCCTCCTCTCAGCCTAACCTACCACAGAGTGGTTGTGAGCAGGGGCATAGCAACGGGGGGGCGGGGGCGGGTCACCCCGGGTTCCACCCCAGAGGGGGGTGACACTTAAAAAAAAAATTTAGTTTTTTTTTTAAAATTTTAACTTCATTGAAAAAAGGAGATAATAGACACACACACAACCCCCCCACCTCACAAAGTGGCACCATCAGAGGGGGGGGGTTGACACTTTTTAATTTTTTTAATTTTTTTTAATTTTTATCATTTTTTATTATTTTTTTAATTTTAACTTTATTGGGGGGGAAAGAGATAATAGACACACACACACACACACACAACCCCCCACACCTCACAAAGTGGCACCATCAGAGGGGGGTGACACTTTTTATTTTATTTTTTATTTTTTTACATTGTTATTATTATTTATTATTATTTTTTTATTTTAACTTTATTGAAAAAAAAGAGATAATAGACACACAGAAAACCCCCACACCTCGCAAAGTGGCACCATCAGAGGGGGGTGACACTTTTTAATTTTTTTAAAATTAAAGTGGTGGGGGGTGACAAAAAAAATTCCGCCCCGGGTACCACCTGGGCTTGCTACGCCTCTGGTTGTGAGGATAAAATGGGGAAGAGAACCATTTACAGTACACCACCTTGAGTACTGGGGGGGAGGTGGTACATGGATGTATTAAATATATAAAATAAAGATCTGTACACCCCTTTGTCCACCCTCCCTTTCCAGCCACTTTGTACCACTCCTCCCCTTCACTGGGTTGCCACTGGTCTTTCCTTACATATTTCACTTTCCTGGCCTTGAAATCGAGCATGTGTATATGCTGTTCCTCTGTAGATGGGGTAAAGCCCAGTGGTGAGTCAGTTGTAAAGCCAATTCTCTAAGGTGATTCTATCATATTACTTTTTAATAGGAAGTTTGATAAGCTGTTTGGTGACTAATGTAAGTGCCGAGAATTATTGTGTGGTCACTAATACAATTGCAGATAAATATTGTATGGTTATTTTATGCTAAAACGGTCATCTTCAAATTACAAAATAACCCTCAGAGTTCTACAGTAGCCTTTGCTAATTTTGTGTCCACAGATCTTGATGGATGACAACTCTCATCCTCCCCACCCAGCAGGGCCAATGGCAAAGTGAGGATGGGAGTTTTAATCCAATAAGATCTGGGAATCCAAGTTTGGGGAAGGAGCCAGAGGATGGAGGTAACCATAAAGACCACCTCCTTCCCTGCAGACCCTTGTGGGTGTTGAGAATGGCAGAGAAGGCTTTCTTGGTTCTTCCATTGCCCTCAGAAGCATGGTTGCTGGTGGCGGCCTGGAAGAGGGCATTCTCTGTGGAAGCCCCTAAGTTGTGGGACTCCCTCGCCACAGAGGTGTGTCTGGCACCTTCATTACACAGCTTTCATCATATACTAAAGATACACCACTTTAGCCTGGCTTTTGATATTTGAGAGATAAATATCTTAGGACCCACCTTATTTCTGTGATTGTAAATTGTTCTAAAATGTTTTTAACATTGTGCTTTAATTGTTGTAAGCCGCCCTGGGACCTTAGGGTCAAGAGTGGCATGTTCGTTGTTGTTGTTGTTGTTCCGAGGAGACACCTGAAGAGTCTCCTTTGTTTCATCTTGGAATAAACATATGGTTCAAAGGAAATTGATCGTAACTTTCTCCTCTTATTTCCCAGTTTGTGGTAATAGCCAGCATTGTCACTTTCAAACCTCTGACCTATGATGAGTACGTCTTTCCACCCTGGGCCAACTCTGTCGGATGGGGGATAGCATTGTCATCAATGATCCTTGTGCCTGTGTATGCCCTCTATAAATTACTGAAGTCGCGAGGGACCTTTAAACAAGTGAGTGGCCAAGCAGTGAAATGTCATGGAAATGTTCTTTGTGAAATGAAAATCGCCAGTATTAAGCTAAGAGTTTGCTTTCTTTAATTCCACAAACACTTTTGCAGATAGGTGACCTTTTGGAAGCAGCTTTTAAGTAATTTGCCATTTCAAGAAGGGATTTAGGACTCTTTTTCTACTTCCTGTTCTGGAAGTTTGGAAGCTAAAACACCCCAGGACCTGACCTATTAAAGGACAAACCAGGCATGAGATCCATCATCTCCTTTTCTAGCACGATGATAGCCAATTTGGTGCCCTGCAGGTGCTGTTGGACTCCATTTCCCATCAGCCCCAGTCAGTGTAGCCAATAGGCAAGGATGATGGGAGTTGTAGTCTAGAGGGCACCCTGTTGGCTCTGCTAGCAACTTGTTCTTAACTTCAAAACATCTGCACAGATTAGATTAAGGAGTGGAATTCATTGAGCATTTCTTTTATGCCATTTCTATGATTTGAAATTTGCTCCTTGAATGTGCTGGGACTCATCAAAGCTTCAGACTGGGAGGGATGTGATTTCAATCAGGAAAAAACAGTGTTGGGAAGAACCATTAACACCCCCCACCCCCAAGTGCACCCCTGAGTGCCTGTTTTGGCATTAGTGAATAAAATATCAGTGAATAAAACAGGATAATAATGTATAGAAGCAAAATGTAATGGGGAAGCTTTTAAGATACACTTCCTTGCCTTGGATGTGAAAATAAATTCTATTACAGAAAATGAGTTACAGGAAATTCTTCCTCACACCAGATGTGAAAATAAATGGGGGAAACCCTTCAGTTTTTTCACACTTAAGTTGTTAATGGAAGCGAATCACTTGCAAAGTAATGGGAATGTGGCTTGAGCAAAAGAGGTCAAGACAGAGGTCAAGGCTGGGACAGAGGCGGTGACAGTGACACTCCTTTTCCAAATTTAAATCCCAGCTGTTACTTCAAAACTCTCTCTGTAGGCCAGTGATGGCAAAGGGTTCTAGTTCAGTGGTAGAGCATCTGCTTGCATGCAAGCCCCTCCAGGTTCAATCCCCAGCATCTTCAGGTAAGGATGGAGGGAAGCCCTATCTGAAACTCTGCAGAGCCACTGGCAGTCAGTGTAGACAATTCTGAGCTAGATGGACCAACTGTCTGACTCAGTATAAAACAGCTTTCTATGTTCTTAACCTGTGGTTCTCCTGACATTGTTGGACTACAACTCCCATCGCCCTGACCTGACCATGCTTGGGGGGGGGCACAGGTTAACCAGCACTGGTATAAGGATAAAGGTAAAGGTAAAGGGACCCCTGACCGTTAGGTCCAGTCATGGATGACTCTGGGGTTGCTGCGCTCATCTCGCTTTACTGGCCGAGGGAGCCGACGTACAGCTTCTGGGTCATGTGGCCAGCACGACTAAGCCGCTTCTGGCGAACCAGAGCAGCACACGGAAACGCCATTTACCTTCCCGCCGGATTGGTATCTATCTACTTGACTTTGACGTGCTTTCAAACTGCTAGGTTGGCAGGAGCAGGGACCGAGCAACGGGAGCTCACCCCGTCGCGGGGATTCGAACCACCGACCTTCTGATCAGCAAGCCCTAGGCTCTGTGGTTTAACCCACAGCGCCACCTGCGTCCCTGGTATAAGGATACTGAACCCAAAATTTCTGTAATTGGGAAGTGAGCACAGTGCAATTGCAATACAGAATAATGGGAGACATTTTTCACCATAGAAACCAAGGCTCTCTTTTTGAAAGTATAGATAAACCAAATATGATAAATTTTTGGTATAAGGATACAGAACCCAAAATTTATCATATTTGGTTTATCTATACTTTCAAAAAGAGAGCCTTGGTTTCTATGGTGAAAAAATGTATCCCATTATTCTACATTGCAATTGCACTGTGCTCACTTCCCAATTACCATCACTAAACTGTGCAGAATTAAGTTTTGTGATCATATTAATTTTCCTGTCACTGCCATTGGAAAGCCTTTTCAGTGCTGTCATGTTCACTTTAGATGTGCTTCAGCCTTTCAGTAAGAAAGCATGAAGGCACAATTTTCCCTCTCTTGCTTTTCACTTCCCAGCGTCTTCTAATGCAAAGCAGGTTCAAAGCAGGTTATGTTATTTGCCACTAAGCTTACTGTGTCCCACTCCTGCCTTCTTTTGTTTAAGGTGCTGTGATGTCACAGAATCCTCACATGCAGCCAAAGATGTCTGTGTAACTTGTGATGTGTTTACTAACTAAAGTGTGTTTTTATTACTAAAAATAAAAAAGAAGTCAAAAGCTTTATTCCGTCATCAATGTGCAAGTATAATTTCCCTTAAAGTGAGTCTTCTCCTCTGCCTGTTCTTCTCTGTAGAGACTAGCATACTGCATCACACCTGAGAATGAACACCATCTTGTAACAGAAGGGAATGTGAGGCAGTATAAGGTTTGTATTCTTCTCTGAATTTTATTCATCTGTAAATGTCTATTCCTTGTAAAGATGTACAGGGTAATAATGTACATCAAACAGGAATACATGAATCACAAACATGTATATGTGTACAGATAGACAGATGGATTAAGAATATATATATATATATATATATATATATATATATGCATGCGCCAAACTGATATTTTGATTCTGAGCCATTGTATAAGTGTTTTATTAGAAAGACAGCCCCTTGGATTTATGTAGAGCAGCGTAGCCAATGTGGTCCCTTCCAGCTGTTGGCAGACTACCACTCCCATCATCCCTACCATAGGCCATGCTTCCTGGGACTGATGGGAGTAGGTGTCCCACAACATTTGGACATCCTGATATAGTGGGATCCATGTCATTCTTGCAAAGAGCAGTATGGACCTTTTTGCAGAGAAGCTTTCCAAACCCAAAGAAATTTGAAGTTCAGAGGTTGTACTTACTGATTTTATATTTATTGCTCCCTAGCCTTCTCTTCAGGTTTTAGCCTCGTGAAGTGTGCAGGGGAGGGAGGTCTTCATTATTGTTTTTGTTAGAATTTAGCAATACAATTAACATCACCATAGTATTCAGACAAATCTTTTCTTCTTCTTTTCCCCCTTGCAGTTCCAGCATTGGCTAGCTATATGATGATTAAGAAAAGGAAAGCCAGTACATTATAAAGATAAATTGGGAATACCTGCGAAGTCAGTGACAAAGCTCTCAATCATGCTTGGTCCTGGCAGGCTGGCACACTCCGAAGAGCATCTCCAGCTTTCTTTGAGCGAAGATTCACCATTCACACACTATCACACAATCATACAGTTTGCCAAATGAACTTCCCAGACCATTCATTGGTTTTTGTTTAAGGTTTACAGGGTGGGTGGGGATTAACACATAAGTTCTCAGTGTGCTGATCTTGATCCTGACCAAAGGAGTCATCTTTGTTAATGACTGAAGCAAAAATTGGGGGGGGGGGAGATAAAAATCAGTGTTCAGCTAAAGGCTGTCATATCTGGGGGCAGAAAGATCAACAACATATTTCAAATGCTTGTTTCAAAGGGAGAAAATAGGAAGGTGCCTTATACCAAGTCAGATCATTGATCCATCTAGCTCAGTATTATCTACACTAACTGGCAGCAGCTCTCTAGGGTTTCAGATAGGAGATAGTCCCAACCCTACCTGGAGACTCCATGGATTGAACCTGGGACCTTTGCATGCAAAGCAGGTGCTCTGCCCCTGAGCCACGGCCTTCTCCCTTTAAAGTATGTCTGGCATTGGTCTGACTAGACAAAATTCTAGTCTCTGAAACAGGTATGTCCATCTGCAAATCAACATTGGATTGTGAAATCACAGACCCCAGTCCCATTGTCAAATTGCTCTTAGCATCAATATGTCTCCCCCTCCCATGTTCAGTCAAGTGGGTGACTTGCTTAGGTAGAACTTTGGAACACCCCCTTGTCATTTCTGGTGCGATACGTTTCTCAACAAAGGTGGTTGTCTTAGTTGCACATATCTGCCATTCCTGGAAAGTGGCCAGAGTTGGAATTAGGTTCCAAGCTCTTGAGGCCAAATGGCAGAGAACCTGTGTGTGTGTGTGTGTGTGTGTGTGTGTGTGTCACTGGGCAAAATCATTCCCTAGTACTTCCTGTGTTTTCTACACAAGTGAAAGTGGAGGACCAGAGAGAGAGAGAGAAGTAGTCAAATACTCTTGCTATGCTTTGTTTATACTTTGTGCTTTAAAAATTACACACACACACACACACACACACACCAAATTCATTATGCTCACACACACATAAAATAAAAGGCACCACCAGCTGGCTCCATGTCAGATGTGCATATGGTGGCTCCTCTGAATGGGTTGACCTATTCCACAAACCATCGTGTCAGTCCTTTATAACTGAAACATATAGGTGCTCCTTGCTGATATACCATGATCTATCTAAATTCTAATGATCTTCCACAGAAGCTAGAAAGACAAAATTTGGTTAGTAATTTTTTTTGGAGGTGATAATCTAAAACACCAGTTTTTAAGAATGGATCAATTCAATAGCTTTTAGGGGGTTTAGCATATGTTGTATAGGGAGCCCCCCAAAACCTGGTGGCTAGAATGTTGGATTTGATGAATGTGGCAATCCCAAGGTCATTTGGACAAATCATTGGCCTAGTTCTCACTGAGATGGTAAAGCTGTGCATGCGCTCTACCAATTTAGGCTTTTGTTTGGGGGTTCACATGGTATAATGTTCCATCATACCACCCCCAGCCAATTTCTAAACAAGGTGCTTATCAACCTTTCTCAGTCCAAGAACTGCATTCTTTCATGAATAACCTTCCAGGACCCAGGGGCAGGCAGCAACCCGAGGAAAGAGTGAGTGGAGCAATGCAATTGGCTCTTACCTTTAGCACAGGCTACAGTCAAGCTACATGTATATTATTTTCAGAAAGGCAGCCAACCCCTCACAACACACATTTCTCCATCCAGGAAAGCAAAGGCATGCTCACGTCAGGGACACATTCCAACTAAGGGAGATATGGGGCAGGGTAAGCGTAGCGTGGGGAGAAGGGGGTATAGAAGGACAATGCCTGGGGGAAAGTCCAGTAGCTTTGAAGTTCCAACCGACAGAGCCTCTCTCAAGCCCTTCTGCCTACAACCTCTTCCTGACCCCTGCTTTCTCCCTCTTTCTCCTCCTTGCTACCACCAACAGATCTTAACTATCAGCATTCTACCTCAGAAAGTTTCTTCTCCTCCACCTCTCCAGCCTCATTTCAAGTAGGGTGTGTACACACTCATTTTCTCCACCGCCACCCATAATTATTGAAGTCAAGCTTTCAGAAGTTATTTGCCACAGAGGAGGGGGGAAATGTTGCCCTTATGTGGGGCTCTGGGGGCAGTTTTTGCTCCACTGCGTACCCTTCTACACATCTGCCCAGCACATTGATTTCATTTCAAGAAGTCCAATAGCAAGAAGTCCATCTGACCCCAGTGTGCCTTAACATCATTACATATATGCTGTTTAGCATTAGCATGACATCCACACCAAATCGGACTGTTGTGCAATTAATGCACCACAAACACTTTGAGTGTAGATGATTTATGAAGTAAAGTAACCCAGACAATACAAATCTTCATTCTTCACTTTTCTATACATTGCTTTCATTGTCCTCTCTTTTCATCTAACATCCCCTTGAGAGTAAGTGCTTTAGATCTGAGGAACCATCAAACCTTCTAAATGATTGTTTAAATACACTGTTGTTATATTAGTGCTGTGCATGAAGGGCAATTTGAAACTGGATAGAAATAGGGAACCTAAGAATACCAAGTCATCCAGCTTAGTATTAAACAAACCTCATCCACATGACCAAGTGCCAACATCGTGTCTCCCTCTAGCAAGACTGGGGAGGGAGGGAGACCAGCTACACTGTTGAGGACATGGAACAGAAGCTTATGGTAGAGAAGACCCAAATATGCTCAGTTTGGGTCTTTCCAAAGCCATGTGCAAATCCCAGTGTTGGACCAATATTCATTTGAATGGAAGAAGCAGAGGCACTTTTGACAGGGAACACCCTCCAAGACCCACCTGTTCTGTTTTGTTTTCCATCTTTAAGATGGATTCTTGGCAATAACTTAATTCTGAGTGTTTCAGCAGGCAGAAGACGAGTAACGTTATGACTCTGTGATCACAAATTGAAGTCAGCATGAGTACACAAAGTCAACAGCTTCCCCTTTTGGACTCAATATTTAATTCATTGAAGGAGTATCAGAAATAGCATTTGAAATTTGTAGCAGAGGATTATGCCTTTGTGTTACCTCACATCATCTTCACAGATCTTGGTGTCGTACCCAAATGAATCTCTGGAAGAGTGTGCAATGCTGGTGAGGGGAGCCTGGCTGTTATTGGGGCTCACCTGCTGCCAGTCTTTTATGTACCTGTGGATCAGCCTTCAAAATTATAAATGATCTGCTTCCATATATCTGTATAATGTACCTGATAGCCGGGATCCAAAGGGTTGTTTTAGCCAGGCCCGGTGGGATTTTTGACACACTTTACTTTGAATAGCAGGAATGAGTTTCACATCAAATTTTCATAAGGGTAAATTTTCACTGTGAAAGTTGTCATCTCAGGGTGAGACAGAGAGGGTCACCTTCTGCAACTTGCAGTATTCTGTATTTTTCTTCTTCTTCTTCATGCTGGTTGGCAGCCATTGTCCCTTGACTTGCAAAGAGGTGTAGCAGCACACACATAGCAACACACACACAAATACACACACACATTCACAGAAAGAGTTCCCAACTCGTTTTGGCTCAGCACTAGCAAACATCCATACTCATGAATTATACCCAACTAAGTTCTGCTCAGAGTAAATCCATTGAGACTGATAGACCTAGGTTAGTCCTGTATGTTAATTTCAATGTGTCTAAACTGAGTAGAACGAACATTAGATACAAATGCTAATGGTCACCTGCCTTGAAGCTCTCTACAGTTTCAGAAATGGTCATGGAGTAACAGAGGTGAAGAGAAGTAAAAAAAAAAAGCCCCTTGAATGTGCATACCTAATTGTGTCACCCTTTGGATCCTGGCTCCTATTATCTTTTCTCAATCATGCACTTCATTCTATTAAAGCAGGAACCTTTTCCCAAATATTGCGCAAGTATCTTACACCATATAGTCTTTTCAAGTTTGCCTTACTGAGAAGAGCTTTATAGTTAGCATTTACTTGGTTGCTTTCCCCCTCTCCTTTTGCTTAATTTGTAATGCCTTTTTATAGCAAAAGGTTCAATAAGGGTACCTCTGTGTATATCAATATTTTTATCAGTTTTTTATTATTTTTTCATAAAATGAAAACAAATGTATATTGTAAAATGAAATGTTTTATGCTTTTTATGTGGGAAGCTCCCATCAAACCCAATCTGATTAGCCAGTCTACTTAGATCTGGGCTAGCAGGATGGGTTCGCCTTTTTTGATTCACAGTGTAACGTGATAGAAGGAGAATAACGCATTGGCACCAACAGTGTTGTGATCTGCAGTGCAATATTCTCCAAAGCTGCCTTAATCTGATAGAGGAAGTCATGTGTATTTGTAGTCTATATTCTCCAGAAACCAGAGAGTATTTTTGTGTGTGTTTATTGGGAGAACAAAAAAAACACCCTATATGTAACCAAAATTGGAAGTGAGGATGGAAAACCCAACCCATTGCTCTGATCTAGCTTTCCATGTATAATCTGCACGCACAAAACACATAGGCTCAGGTTCCCATTAAGCAAGCCGCCAGTGTCCCAAAATGCATGTGCGTCCTTATAGATCATCTCCCTTAATGGAAATGATTGGGGGGGAGCCATTCTAGGTAATCTTGTGTATTCATTAAAAAGCACCTGCTTCACTACTATAAAGGAAAGAGCACAGGGCTTGGAGCTAGCAATGACTAAGGTCCAGATCTCTTCTCAAAGCAAACTTGGGCAAGACTCTTGTCTCTCAGCCCACAGGGTTGTTGTGAAAATTAAAGGTGACCCCCCCACACACACACCAACATCTAAAGCATCCCACAAACCCTTTGGAGAAGTGGTGGAAGACAAATGTGAGTAACAGACTCATCAATCACTGGATTGGGACCAGTTTGTTATTGAGACTCTGTGGAACTTGAAAGATCTCCAGGGACATCTTTGGATTCTTCCGATACATTTGGAGCAGAGCTTATTTTTAATTAAAGATGACTGAGAGCTCACTCATCCCCAAAGACGTCAATCTCAACAGAGTACTTGTTATCACAAGAAGGTGTGTACAACTGCCCAGGCAAGTCCTGGAAGATTCACAGCTCTTTCCATTGGCTTCAGCCCTCTGTAGGTGCAGTTAGCAACAGTTTCCTTTTAACACAGCCCTGTTATTACTTTAGGCAACTGGAAATATCATCTTATTCTATTCCCTTCCCACTACCCGCCCCCCATGAGAGTTGGGACAAAGCTGCATCCCTTGGTATGGAACCTGGAATAGCCACGTCCCCTATAATTATGGACTTAAGTGTGATGTATGCACTGGTTGACTATATTCAAGATGTGGGTCAAGTTGTTGAGTGTGAAATATTTGTCCTCATATTTTTTTAATGTCCTCCTATGGGTCAGTGTAAATAAGAGTCAGTGTTTTTGTTTTTTGTTTTTTTAAAAAAGCTGTGCACTGTAAATGTTAGGGGATTCTTCAAATATTGTGTTACAAAGTCTTATTTAAGTTGACATAGAAATATGCACTAAAATGAAGTATATACAATAAAGAGTATCTTCTGTACCAATAAAACTGTTTTGCAAGGTGTTGTACTTTACAAAATAGTGGTTGTGATGTTCTTGAAGGCATCAGTGAGGTTAGATTACTGCAATGCGTTATACGTAGGACTGCCTCTGAAGATGGTTCAGAAACTTCAACTAGTGCAGAATTCAGCAGCCAGGTTGCTCACCGGGGCAAGACGGTTTGAGCATATTACACCTATACTGGTCAAACTGTACTGGCTACCAATTAGTTTCTGGGCCCAATTCAAGGTGCTGGTTTTGACCTACAAAGCCTTAAATGGCTCAGGAGCACAATACCTCAATGACCATCTCTTTCCATATGAACCTACCCAGAACCTGAGATCATCTTCTGAGGCCCTTCTTCATGTGCCTCTTCCATGAGAGGTCCAGAGGGTGGCAACACAAGAACAAGACTTTTCTGCAGTGACTCCCCATTTGTGGAATGCTCATCCCAGGGAGGTTTGCTGGGTGCCTTCATTATACACCTTTAGGTGCCAGGCAAAAACGTTCCTTTTTAACCAGGCCTTTGGTTGATTGACATCCAATGCCCTGTTAAAATGTGTTGGGGGGAGGATTGGGGTTGTTTTTATTTTATTTTATCTTGATTATGTATTTTGTGTTTTTATATTGTGGGTTGATGGGAACTGTCATCCAGAACATCTGGAGGGCACCAAGTTGGCTACCCCTGAGGTAGGTCTTTAGTCAGAACCAGCAGAGTTCTTCTTATGCTCTTTCAAGGACAATTCCTGTCCTCTTAAGAGGACATACTCGGGGTCATTTAATTTAGCTTTGCCTGATAGGGTTGCTATGCACCTGGAATTTCCTGGACACACCCAGAATACTGTATCCAAAAGCAGTATTTGGGCAGAAATCAGACTCAAGCTTCATAATTCATTGGCTGGGAATATGAACCTCAGTTACCCAGAAAGCTCACTTGGAATACAGGGTGGTTTAAAAGAAATTAAAACCCATTAAAACTCAATTAAAATTGCACTATCTGTGGAGCTCCGGGCCAGCTGCCTGACCAGTCGCCATCTTAACCAGAAGTCCCAGTTTGGAATACAGGGTGAGCATAGTAATTCCCCGCAAGTTCATCTCCAACTTGGGCTTTAATCCAAACCAGAGAGGAATTCCTTGCACAATCGCTTACCTCTGCTCTGACTTCCCACCCTCTGCTTCTGAATTGCCAGCACACACTCCCCTTCCCAACACCCTGCTTAAATTACAGTGATTCTGACTGGTGTGGAATTAAAAAAGGAGTGGGTATGCCTCTCTGCCCACTCCCCTCTCCAATGCTACTACAGCAGCACTCCAGGCACCAGGAGGCCTGGGTGAGTGCAATTTCCCCAGTGCTCCCAAAATGTGTCTGGGTTGCTGGGAAAGCTAAATCTCCCAGGCATCCTGGTGTGAAGTCCACTGCATTGCCAGTGCCAGGCTTTCTTCCGCTGGAGCTTCAACAGAAGTAGCACCTTTGGAGTAAGTGATCACGAGTGTGGCAGGCTCAGAAGTGAGCGAACAGGTTTGGGAGGTTCATGGAGTAAGTGGGAGAGGAACCAGACTGTATTATAGACCCTTGCTCTGGGGTCCAACCAGTTTAACACACAGTATTTCAGAATAAGCCAAGCTATTGCCTGATCATCATCTACATAGTTCTACATCGGATAAAGCTTACATCCACACCATACATTTAAAGCACTTTTATAGCAGTGCAAGTCATGCCTCCCCACCCCCTTAATAATCCTGGGAACTGTAGCTTGTTAAGGGTACTTAGAGTTGTTAGCAGACCCTCTCACAGACCTACACTTCCCAGCACCTTTGGCCAACTATAGTTCCCAGGATACTTTGAAGGAAACCACAACTGTTAAAGGGGTATAAGGATGCTGCAAATGTATTGTGTAGTGCAGTGATGGCCAAACTTGGCCCTCCAGCTGTTTTGGGACTACGGTTCCCATCATCCCTGACCACTGTTCCTGTTAGCTAGGGATGATGGGAGTTGTAGTCCCAAAACAGCTGGAGGGCCAAGTCTGGCCATAACTGGTGTAGTGTGACCAAAGGAAACTAACCTGCATGAGTCTTTGGATGTTATGTGCACACACCATTCGTCTTCACTTTAGAGAGACTAAGGCAGCACAATCCAAAGCACATTTACTTGGCAGTGAATTCCACTGGGGTCAGAAGGATTTATTTCTGGGCAAAGATGCTTAAGACTCATTACACTTCAAGTATAGCTTTTAATGTCTTTAATTGCTCTCCTTAAGAACTGGAGAGAATGAGAGCAGAATGAAATAAATGTTCTGGTTCATGGAGGGCGACAACGAAAATATGGCGAGTACCACTGTCGCCACAATAACTATGGATTAATTCCAAACATCTGATCTGATGACACTGAATTATATTGAAGGGAGGAAATTAACCAAAAGGAACAAGAAATGGCTTTAAATGGCCCAGCTATGCTAGCAAATCACAATGGAAAGAAAAGGCGCAATCAGTTGCCCAGCTGTGATTTTGCACAACCCACCATGAAAGCTTGAGTTTGAGTGATGGCGATTGCTTACGCTTAGCAAGTTACTGATCCTCATGAATGCAAAGGAAAGCTCTTCATTTAAAAAAATTGCTAAAGGTTTTGCAAAAGAAGAGTCTGGGCAAAGAGTGGTGGTAGGAGTTGCTCACTCATAGCCTTCTTACCTGGAGATGTTTGTGCCAATGCATGGATGTCCAGGGGGCAGCCACAGAACTCTGCTTCCCATTCAGTCCATTGACCTTGCTTCCTATGAGTGAAGAGGGCTGTCACATGGCAATGCCTTCCCCTCCCTATGGTTATCTATGGCTGTATAGAACCATGGTCCAATAAGAACACGGGACTACTGTCAAAATTTTCTCCAGCACTTCCTTCCTTTCCCCACCATTCTCCATCAATTAATGAGGAAAGGGAATTGCATTTGAGCATAGTCATTATTATTGTTAAAGGGAGATAACATCTCAGTGAAATTATCAAGGGTCTGGTACAGGGCTTTTGTCATTCTTAGCTTACTTTCAAGGTGGGCTAGGGTGCTTGTGGGTGTCCTGCCTTTCAATCAACAAATCATCTCACCAGTTACATAGCCTGTGCTCTGCAGGATTCTTGGGTGTGCACATTTCAATTAAAGCTCAGTGAACGATATCATGGGGCTTTTTTCAGATCAATAAATGTGGGCAGCTAGGGAGGCTGCAGGGTGCCAGGGTGCTTACTGGGAAGGAAAACACACATGCCACTCTTGGCCACTCATGGGGCAGAAGTATCAATGGGTACTAGTCATTATGGTTATGTACTGCCTCCATGTTTGGAGGTAGTAATGCAGGGGTCAGCAAACGTTTTCAGCAGGGTAACTTTTTCAGTCCACTGTCTCTCAGACCTTGTGGGGCACTTTCAAGGTGGGCTAGAGTGCTTGGGGGTGCACTCTGGGGGGGGGAATGGACGAATTCCTATGCCCCACAAATAACCCAGAGATGCATTTTAAATAAAAGGACACATTCTACTCATGTAAAAACACCAGGCAGGCCCCACAAATAACCCAGAGATGCATTTTAAATAAAAGGACACATTCTACTCATGTAAAAACATGCTGATTCCCGGACCGTCCGCGGGCCAGATTGAGAAAACGATTGGGCCGCATCTGGCCCTCGGGCCTTAGTTTGCCTACCCATATAGTAATGCTTCTGAATACCAGTTGCTGGAAACCACAGGAGGGGAGAGTGCTCTTGTGTTCAGATCCTGCTTGTGAGATTCCCACAAGCATCTAGGTGGACACTGAGAGCAGGATGCTGGACTAAACGAGCCATTTGCCTGGTCCAGCTGGCTCTTCTTATGTTCTTATGCCATGATAAAGTTAGCACAAACCCCAACACCTCCCCAAAGTATATAATAATCATTAAGAAATTCTCAAAGGGCCTAAGAATGAAGCATAAAAAATGAAGCCTCTTTCACAGAGGAAGAAACCCTTTGAGAAACCGGAAGACAGGTTTGCAAACAGCACTACAAAGGGCAGCAGATGAAGTTTTGAGCTCAAACACAAGCATGAAGACATTTCAGAGCAACACACACACACACACACACACACACACACACACTGCTGCTGCTCTCCAGCCCTGGGCTCAGTCTCACCTAATTATTTTTCAAACTCGCAGGGAAAATGGGGTTGGTTTTCACTTGGCTGGAGCACTAAGAATAAGGCATGTTTGTGTGTAGCTGAGCTAATGCCAAGCCATTCTTGGGCATCTGGGCACTAAATTAGAGTATGAGGTGAATGTCAAAGCACACAAGGAAAATGAAGTTTGGGTAGGAGAGAGAGATTTGTGTGAAGCCATTAATACCTTGCAATAAGGCCAGCTGTGCTCTGCATTGCAGAAGGAAGACTTCAGGAAGAAGCCCAAAGAAAAGAGTTCGGAACTTAACTGTACTGCAGGGGTGGGTAACTTCAGATACTGAAATCTCCACACCATTCCATCTTCCCTCGCCTATTGTAGTTTCACAGCCCCAGAACAACGTGGCTCCAGCCCATTTGAAGATTGCTGCCGGAAGAGTGAAAAGACAGCCCATTTCTCCAACCTCAAGCCAATTTCCCCCCAGGCTTTGGAGTGGGCTAGCTGCAAGGTGAACAATCTTACAGACTTTAGGTTGAACCAAAGGCAGCTGGGAAGCTCATCTGCAGATATATGCATTGGCTTCTAACCAAGTCAGCTTGAACCATAGCCTTGGATTTGAAATGCCTTTTAATTGTGTACAGAAGCTGGAGTTTTGTTCTTAAGCCAAAAATACTTGGGGTACCATATTCCTACAGGCATCTGGTTGGCTGGAATAGATGGGCCATTGGCATGAACCAGCAGTCTCTTCTCCCCTCACCACTCCTGATGCAGGTCCTCCTTAGGTGCCTTTACTAGGCTGGAATGTGCCCTGGAACTATGATTATGCTTCTTGCTTGCCTGGATGGAGGGTAGAGACGTGGCCTACACTATTATGCCAATCCCCATTTAATCCCCACAACAGCCCTGTGAAGTAGGTTAGTGAAATAACAGTTAGGCTGAGAGGCAGTGAGTGGCCCAAGGCCAGCCAATGAACTTCATGGCTGAATTGGGGACTTGAACCCTGGCCTCATAGGTCCTAGCTCAATATTTGAACCACTGAACCACACTGGAATGTAGCATTCTATGCAAAGGGTAAGAGTCCCATCCATGACTCTGCCCAGCTTCTCATTGGTCCCTTCCCACCACTGGCATGTGGTCAGCCTATGAGAAAGTGTGGCTCCCAGGTGGGAAAACCTTTCCTCCCCCCTGCTGTACTGGTTCATATGATCCTAGCTGAACAAAAATCTAGTGAGAGGACCTATGACCCATCCACACACCCAAATTCAGATGGTACGTTTGGGTAGTGTTTTGTAGATGGCCTAGAGCCAGGGAGGTTGGCAACATAAGAAGTGTTCCACTGGATCAGACCAAGTGCCCATCTAATCCGACTTCCGGTTCTCGTGCCGGCGCAGCTAGCTGGGTCTCCGTCGCGTAGCGCGGGGATCAGCTGAAGATCGGCTGGGGGTTCTGTCACCGCGCGACGAACCCCCGTTTAAACTTCAGCCAGGACGGGCTGAAGGCTTGGAGAGCCGGCGGCGCCCATTGGGACCTCTCCCCACCTTCGGAGGACCTCGTAAGGGGTCTGGGAAGGAAGAGCGGATCGAGGTCTGGGCGCTGCGGCTCCGAGAACGGCCGCTTCAGCGAAGCAGCGTAGCGGGCTGCGACGAGCGCAGAACACCTCCTTTCAAAAGACTGACTCAATTTTCAACGGAACCGTGAGTAATTGGGACAATTAAAGGTGCTAATTAGGCTAATTAGGCTTCGTCAATTTGGCCACGGGAAAGGCTGAAAAAAGGAGGTCCACCTTTCCCTGCTGTGTGACTGAATAAGCAAGTCGCCAATATAAACGTTAAGAGGTTTCTCTTTTTTGCTTTAGAACGTTGACATTTGACAGCTGTCAAACAACCCCCTTTGATAGGGGGAAGGATAAATTGACTGTACAGAGAATTAAAAGGTATTTACGTGTGGATTAGACCCACTGTCACCTCTGGATTGTAGATGAGCCGGGCAGTACAGGGGTTGAAGAAATTTAATAACTCTGCTACACTCTGTGGTTACTGTTTCTAACTTTTGACATTTGGATACTTTGTACCAGCTACAACCCTGTGGATTACAATTTATAATTTGTTGAACTTCGCAACTATCTTGCATTCTGGTGAATAGGCAGGATTGCTATTCCCCTTAAAAGTGAAACTAACTTGAGGATCAGAGTGGAATGTAAAATCCTTTGTTCCTTTGGCAAGCAAGTAGCTACAGGAAGTGCCTGCTGTGAACTGACCTTGAGCAGCAATTGTTTTGACTACAGCAGTGATAAAGGTAACAGCTGCAGTGGGAGCTGTGTGAATTGCAGAGAAATAACAGAAAGTTTACTACCATAGCAACAGAGGCCTGGATTACACAACTACCATAGCAACAGAGGCCTGGAATATTCAATTGAGCAGATTTTGAATTAAAAATCGGCTGTAAAATTGGAAATAAATGTCTGCAGGAGCAGGAAGGGGCATATCAACAAGAAGCACTACCAAAGCAGCAGAAGGAGCCACCAAGGAAAAAAGAAGATTGTCACAACAAGTGGACCCTGCAGGCATGAACCAATTACTTGAACATTTTGAGGCACTGAGGAAAGAGATTAAAGATAACAACGAAGATCTTAAACAGGATATCGCAGGAATTAAAACTCAATTGGACCAAATCGGACAATTCCAACAAGAATTAGAAACAACCAAGGAAAAGGTCAGCCAAGTTGAGGCCCAGGTACAGACGTTGGAGCAGACACACATTAGAGACCACTATAACACTCAGGTATCTCTTGCCTTTATGCAAATGAAGCAGCGGGCTACCAATCTAAGAGTGAGACATCTGCCAGAACGGGAAGGAGACAATCTAAAAGCCTACGTAGTCAAGGTCCTCGGAGAGCACTGGGGACTGGACCAACAAAAACTGGAAAGCACTATCGTGAGAGTATATCGTTTTGGACCAAAGGACAAGAAGAATACAAAGACAGTTAATGACTGCCTAATTGAATTTCAAACAAAAGCTCAAAGAGACGAGATTCTGAAACTCCATTACGAAAAAAACCTTGAGGTTGGAACAAAGAAGGTCATACTATACAAAGATATCCCCAAATTCTTCCTGGATTTAAGACCCAACTATACCGATCTGACACAGGCTTTAAGCAAGAAGAAGATCAATTATAGGTGGGAATTCCCACAAGGCTTATCTTTTGGATATAAAGGAAAATTCATCAAAATCAAATCAAAAGAAGACAAAATCAAGTTCATACAGAATAACTTGGACGAATTCCCTGGAATTTTAGCTGGAAGCCCTGCTCCCACACCAGAGGAAGACGCTGAAGGAGCAGCAGGAGGAATTGCACAATAGAAGATGGCATTAAAGATCCTAACATGGAATGTTAATGGTTTGAACATTCGATCTCAGAGAAACCAGGTCTTTCATACATTGAAGAAACAAAATCTGGACATTATTTGCCTTCAAGAAACCCATGTAATAAGATTACATAGAAGAGTTCTGGAAAATAAAAGAATAGGCCTGGAATTTATTTCTTCAGCAAAAGTGAAAAAGAGAGGAGTAGTAATTTATGCCAAAGAGAAATATAATCCTAAATTGGAATTTAAAGACGAGGATGGAAGATTTGTTGCCATAGAGATAACAGTAGAAGGCGAAAAATTATTGATACTGGGACTGTATGCGCCAAATGACGCAAAATCGGAATTTTACAAGAAGATCCACGAAAGGCTGTTAGAATATATGGATTACAAAATAATAATTCTAGGAGACTTCAATGCGGTAGCCTCCACGCTTATGGACAGATCGCAAAGAGTAAAATTTACAAATGAGGGAAGACTACCGAAAACCTTTTTTGATATGACCGACAACCTAGATTTGATAGATGCATGGAGAACATTGAATCCAACGGACTTAGAAGCAACTTTCTACAGTGAGTCAGCCAAAGCCTGGAGTAGGATCGATCAAATATGGACATCCAGGGAACTAACACCCAGGATGCTCCAGTCGGAAATACACCCAAGGACATGCTCAGATCATAATCCGGTACAACTGGACTTAAGACTAACCCCGAAGGGTTCCTTTAGATGGAGAATGGACGATTCATTGTTTAGAAACCAAATTATCTGCGAAAAGGCCCAAAAAGTAATAAAGGACTATTTTGAAATAAATTTAAATACGACAATAGAAAAAAGAATAATCTGGGACGCTAGCAAAGCGGTGATGAGAGGATTCTTAATACAACAAAAGGCAATCAAAGCGAAGTTGCAAAGAGAAAAAAAGGATTTAATCTTGCAACAATTGAAAGAGAAAGAAAAACAATTAAGGACAAAACCAAAAGATATTAAATTACAGAAAGAAATAAAGCATTTACAAGTTGAATTCTCTAAGATGATTAACTGTGAAATTGAATGGAAAATTAAAATGCTGAAGCAAAAGACTTTTGAATCAGCAAATAAGTGTGGAAAACTGCTAGCGTGGCAACTGCGAAAGAGGCAGAAACAGAATACCATCACAAGCATTAGCATCAATGGAAATAAAGTGGTGAACCCATCGGATATAAGGAAAAATTTCGAAAAGTTCTACAAACAGTTGTACAAAGAAGAACCTAAAGAAAAAGAGAAATTAGAGCAATATATAGCAGAAAATGGCCTACAGAAAATCCCAGAAAGTATGAAAGGCCCCCTAAACCACCCAATAACATCAAATGAAGTGGAAATAGCAATCAGCAATATGAAATTAGATAAGGCCCCAGGACCGGATGGACTCTCGGCAAAATATTATAAAACATTGAAAGATTGGATAATTCAACCACTAATGGAAGTATGCAATGAGATATTGAAGGGAAGAGGGGCACCGGAGTCTTGGAAGGATGCATATATAACCCTGATACCAAAGCCAGATGTAGATCGGACATTGATGAAGAATTATAGACCTATCTCCCTCCTAAATGTGGATTATAAAATCTTTGCAAATATCATGGCTAGCAGACTCAGGAAGGTTCTAAAGGAGGTTATCCACCAAGATCAAGCCGGTTTCTTACCGGAAAGACATTTAAATACCAATATAAGGAACGTGGTGGATATCCTGGAAAAACTTGAACAAGATAAGAACAACAAAGCAATCCTGATGTTTGTGGACGCCGAAAAAGCATTTGATAATGTATCTTGGACTTTTATGAAAAAGAATCTGAAGCATATGGAGGTGGGGAATGGTTTTATGAATGGTATCGAAGCGATCTACACTGATCAAAAGGCCAAGATTATCATCAATAATGTGGTATCAGACAATATCAGAATCCAGAAAGGAACAAGACAAGGTTGCCCCTTATCCCCGTTATTGTTTATCACAGTCCTGGAGGTACTGCTGAATGTGATTAGAAATAATCAAGATATTAAAGGGGTGGCGGTGGGGGCCAAAGAATACAAGCTAAAAGCCTATGCTGATGATTTAGTTCTGACATTACAAAAACCAGACTCCAGTGCTCCAGCGGCACTGGAGGTGATACAAGACTTCGGGGAAGTAGCAGGATTTAAATTAAACAAAGCCAAAACCAAAGTTCTAGGGAAAAACCTGACACAAGGAGAAAAAGAAAACCTGGAGAAAGAAACAGGCCTGCAATTTACAAAAAAAGTAAAATATCTGGGCATCAATATGACAACGAGAAATCAAAATTTGTTTAAGGACAATTACGAAAAGGTCTGGAATGAAATAAAGAAGGATTTGGAGATCTGGGACAACCTGAAATTGTCCTTGATGGGCCGAATTGCGGTTATAAAGATGAATGTGCTGCCTAAACTAATATTTCTTTTCCAGGCAATTCCAATACTAGATAAGATGGAACCTTTCAAGAAGTGGCAGAGGACTATATCAAGATTTGTCTGGCAGGGGAAAAAACCCAGAATTAAATTCAAGATACTAACAGATGATAAGAAAAGAGGGGGCTTCTCCCTGCCGGAATTAAGCATCTATTTTGAAGCAGCAGCCTTCTGCTGGCTGAAAGACTGGTTCCTACTAGAAAATACTGATATACTTGACCTGGAAGGATATAACAATAGATTTGGATGGCATGCATATTTATGGTATGACAAGATAAAGGCCCATCAAGGATTCAAAAACCACATAATAAGAAAGGCTCTCTTTAGAGTCTGGATGAAATATAAGGATCTCCTTGAAAGGAAAACACCCAGATGGTTGTCACCAGCAGAAGCAAAGGCCCACAAAAGAGTCAATGCGGAAGAAAATTGGTTAAAATACTCGGAGATGTTAATATATGAAGGAGATCAAGTCAGGTTGAAACCCTATGAACAATTGAGAGGAAGGATTCGAGATTGGCTACAATACCATCAGATTAATGAACTTTTCAAATTAGATAAAAAGATTGGCTTTCAAGTGGAAAAGTCAAAATTGGAAACAGAACTACTAGAACCAAAGAATAAGACCTTATCAAGAATGTATGACCTGTTGCTGGAATGGCATACGCAAGATGAGTTAGTAAAATCTGCAATGATAGACTGGGCAAAGGACGTGGGACATAATATTATGATGGCGGACTGGGAAAGACTATGGAGAACGGACATAAAATTTACAGCATGTACTTTGTTAAGAGAGAACATAATGAAAATGATTTACAGATGGTACTTAACCCCAGTGAAGCTAGCAAAAATCTATCATTTGCAGGACAATAAATGTTGGAAATGTGGCAACACGGAAGGAACTTTCTACCATATGTGGTGGACCTGCCCAAGGTTGAAGGCCTTCTGGGAGATGATATATAATGAATTGAAGAAGGTGTTTAAAAGCACTTTTTTGAAGAAACCAGAGGCCTTCCTCCTTGGAATGGTTCACCAAGTACTACCAAAAGAAGACCACACGTTGTTTATGTATGCCACCACGGCAGCAAGAATTCTTGTTGCAAAATATTGGAAGACTAAGGAATTACCGACATTGGAAGAATGGCAGATGAAAATGATGGACTATATGGAAACCGCTGAACTGACCGGGCGAATCCGCGACCAGAGGGACGATGCAGTGGAAAAAGAGTGGAGAAAGTTTAAAGATTATCTTAAAAAACATTACAAACTACAGAATTAAATATAAATAGAAATGTCAATGTATTAAAATTAGTTTATAAAGATTGGAATAGTAAATAGAATGGTAGATATATAGTATGAATAAGTGATATTGAATTTAAGTCTCTTTTTTTTTCTTTTATTTTTATATATTAATAGTTGTTAGGAAATACAAGGTTTTTGAAAAAGATTATGGAAGTTATGCTAGATTTAAAGAAGGTAATTAAAATAAGATAAAGTGTTACGAAATGATAAGATAGAAATATTGAGAAATTGCTGGTAGTTAACAGATAAGGAGAACCGACACAGAGGGACAGGATGGAGGAAGTCAGGAGAAATGTTAAGGAAATAGGATAAGAAAATATGATGATAAATGTGTAGTGGTGTAGTGTAGTGTAGTGTAGTGTAATGTAATGTCTAGTTTTAGTTTTAGTATTGTTTAGGTGTATGCGTCTGTGTTTTATTGTTTGATTGTATGTTGGTTTATCTTGTGTTACAAAATAAAAAATATTATTTAAAAAAAAAAAAAAAAAAAAAAAAAGTGCCCATCTAATCCAGCATCCTGTTCTCACTGTGGCCAACCAGATGCCCACAAGCAGAGCCTGGCTGCAATGCCAATGCTCCCCACTTGTGATTCCCAGATTGCCTCTGGCACTAGATTCCAGCCATTGGATTGCACTGATTCCATAACTTTAATGTAGGGATCCCCAAACTTCTGAGCCCAGGGAAACATCTGAAAACCATATAATACCTATTTCACAAAAGTGAACTTGTGATGCTTAGAACCTGACCCCAAACAGGCAAAACTCTTAAACCCAACCCAAAACAAACAATGCAGATTTGTTTTAAAGCAGATAACACCCCACCAAGCACCCCCAAAAGCACAAAAAAATAATAATTTAAAATTGGGGGGGGGGGGCTTTGCTAGTTCTGCTGTCCTTTTTTACCAGAGACTGTTCCTATATTGTTGGTTCCAGGCTTTGACCCTGGTTTTGCTATCATTATGTCTAGTGAGAAAACTGAGTGCCAGGTAGATAGAGGCCACATGGCTCTTGTCAAACTGAACCCGCCCTATCCAAATAAAAGTTTAAAATCCTCAAAAGGCACAAGTGACCCTTTGTAGTGAGGAAAGAGTTGCACGAAGCGTTTCTTATCACCACCTCTTCAGATTAATGAAGTGTCCCCTAGGCATTCCCCATTAAAGTTATCTTTCATGTGCTAAGTTGCAACTTCCTTTCAAGTTGTAGGTTTTATGTGGAAAAATGCAGCTTGTAAAATCCTTGCACACTACAGCCAGGAATTGCAAGCAGATGTGCAAAAGCGACCTCAACTTTGGGTTGTGGAGATGATAGCTGGCTGCAAGTCAATGGTAAGACGCTCTACAAGCTGCAACATAAACACTCCATTCAGAACATCTGCCCATCCTTTTCTCATCGAAGTGCCAAATGGATCTCATTGATGTCCAGAATGTTCTGTCACTGCTGGCAACATGCACTTAGAGAAGATACAATGTGGCCCTTGGAAATTTTGCCGCTTTTTTTTTTTTTGGCTACAAATAATACAATTGTTTTTTTAAGGCTGCACAGAAGATGACTGAACGATTAAATGACTCACTACTCAGAACACACAATGGGATATTAAAACAGCGAGACAGAAAAGCAATTCAAATGCAGTCCAAAATTTGACAAAAACCAATTTCCAGCAGAGGGTTGCCCACCACTCCCCAGAAGCTATTGATCAGTTGTCTCTAAGCTGGTGACCTCAAAAATGTTTTTCAGCCCAACTTCCAGCAGCCCCAGTATAAATGGCCAGTGGTTAGAGATGATGGGTGCTGTACTTCAAAACATCAGTTGGGCACCAGTTTAAAAAGGCTGCTCTACCTCTTGGCTTTTGTTTGATAATGGCAATGGCTTGTTGCAGTTTAAATGAATGCAGAGTGGGGCCTTCAACAAAATGTGAGACAGTGATTATTGTAATGAATTGGGATGCTACATGCACTTTTATAGAGACAGTCAATTGGAACACAATAGATTCAATCCGGACCCAAGCAGTTGTCATGCAATCCCAAAACATTGCCCCCTGTCCCAAGGCCAGTGTGTTCTGTTCTAGTCTGGTGGAAAAGGTAGAAGACAATGTGGCAAGATAGGCCAGGAGTTTCAGCACCACGGAGAACTCTGAGTGAGCCACTTGCTCCAAAAAAGGTTGAAAGCCACTTGAGCTTTTTCAGAGCCTCTGCCTCCGGGGCCACATTTCCTAGGCTCTGGGCACTCCTCCTACATTCCATGGCCTTCCATCTGGTGAGCTCCCTGTGGCACTGGACCAGTGACATATTGTGGGAAGCATTTGGTTCCTTAGGCTCAAGGAAGGATGACCATGAGGGTATTGGCTCTGGCTGTAGAGCCCCTGTTGCTATGGGAGATGGCTCCAAAGGCTCCTGTCTGTCAACCTTAGGCTCAGTGGACTCCAGTAGCAGACTCACAGCTGTGAACCTGGTCTGGCTATTTAAATGGTGACTGCAACCTCTGACTCTGTGTCTTGATCACTGCTGGATTCTGGGGTCATAATAGACAGCCTTCTATGAATCTGGTGCTCTCAATGTGCTGTTTGGTGCTTCTTATCACTAGTCATGAGCCTCTCTCTCTCTCTCTCTCTCTCTCTCTCTCTCTCTCTCTGTGTGTGTGTGTGTGTGTGTGTTTAAAAATAATTAATGTGTGGAATTAGGGGTCTATTGCATTGCAACCTTATACCCTTGAAAAGGCCAGTAAATTTCACCCGGTGATTCCTATAAAATGTACAACCTTTTCTGCCCCCAGTGTATTTTCTCTTATTTAACCAGGCTTTATGGATACAATGTAAATGTTGATTTTATTATGTGGCCTATTCAAAAAGGGGTTGGGGTGAATGTCAGGCAAGCTTTAATAATAACAAAGAACACAAAGAAAACACACGTTGGCATTACCTTTAGAGAGGGCTACAGCAGCTGAGTACCAGGGGGAGGTGGGGGGAACAACAGAGCGCCACTGACTGCCCTCGTAAGATAAAGTGTCCATTGCTCACTGCTTATCACTCTTTAAAAAACATCTCTTCTCACACAGCTGAAGCTTCACATTTGCCAAGACTGATCTCTCCCTCTCCATCACTCTTCTCATCCACTTACCAAAAATCTGGCTTTTAAAAAGAAATCCCAACATTGCTTGCAGGTCTCTTAATGATGTTAAAAGTTTATTGAGTTTGAAGCAACTAGGAACGGCTAACCTCCTGTTCCCACCACTTCCAATATATTCCATCCCTCCCAAAGCACACACTCCAACCACACACAGATGAATAAAAATGAGCATAAGCGCCTGCTGGGTCAGCCCAGTGGCCCATCTGCTCAAGCATCCTGTTCTCATGTGCATTTCCCCCCCATGGTGGACAGATCTTCTGTCCAGGTTTCAGCTAGCAGTGGGGGTGGGGGTTTCCAACATGGAAGGATAATGTGTTCGAGTGCTATGACAACATGCTTATAGACTTCTGACAGGCATTTCATTGGCCACTGTGAGAAAAAGGATGGGCCTTGTCATGTAGTTACATTTTGGGATCCAAAGTCTATGCGCCATCTCAGTCCTTCATTCATCGGAAACACAACCTAGGAACAATGAAGCATTGTGCATGGAGGTGTTCATCCCCTAATTCTGAGAAAGCACAGAGGAAAAACCACTGAATATTGTGTTTAGTATGGCTCTCCAGACATTGTGGGACTACAACTCCCATCATTCCTGAGTATTGATTAGAACTAATGGGAGCTGGAGTCCAACAACATCTGGAGGGCCACAAGTTCCCCATCTCTGGAGTAGAGGAGTCAACTTCCTGAAAACCTCAGCTCACATTATAAAGCAAATGCCCAAATGTCTATACCATATGGCAGTGAAGATAGGTGCTAGGATGTGCAGGTAATGTCTAGTGAAATCTGAGAAGCCAAGCAGCTGAATAAGATGTTAAGGTATCAAGATTACAGCAGCCTCCATAGTTATTTGCTAGGGTGGCCAACATTTCACCAGCTAGTCTGGCAAGTGATAAATCCTTATTATCTAGCCACAAAAAGCTTTGCCTGCTTTTTCAATGGATCATGCTGCTCTTAAAGACATAAAAAAAGGTAAAGATAAAGGACCCCTGACAGTTAAGTCCAGTCGCGAATGACTCTGGGGTTGCGGCGCTCATCTCGCTTTACTGGCTGAGGGATCCGACGTTTGTCCACAGACAGTTTTTCTGGGTCTTGTGGCCAGCATGACTAAGCTGCTTCCACCGAAACCAGAGCAGTGCACGGAAACGTCCTTTAGCTTCCCGCCGGAGCGGTACCTATTTATCTACTTGCACTTTGTTAAAGACATAGAAGTGAGCTAAGCTAGTTGTTCTGGTCAGCTGGCAACCTTATTCCTTAGGACTCCCCATGACTGCTAATATTATGTGGCATTACACAAAGTTACTCTACTCAGAAACCCACTTTCCTTGGCTAAATGAATAGAGGTTTGATATATCCTCCTGTTTTCTGCTGTGGAATAAATGGAAGTCTAGAACAAATAATTAAATGTACTTCTTGAAATGACTGCTAATTCCTTGAACTGTTTCATTGTCCTATCCTTTATTAAATGGCTGCTTCAATCTATTTATTGAACAACAGCTAAACTGTAAACCAGTCCATGCATCTCTATTTGAACTGCCTTCCTTTGTTCAGGACTGAGTTGCTTCGTATTTATTTCATGTGCCTTCAGAGGTGGCTAGTGCCCACCAGAGAAAAAGTCAGGGAGGCTATCAGTAGGTGGGGCCAGAGGCAATGTCTGGCAGAGCCAGCTAATTTTGTTCGTGGAGTAGTGCCCCGTTTGCCCTAATGGGCTGCCACCACTGGGGGACATGTCATTTTTGTCCAAAATAGATTGGGATGGGCTGCATTATTGAGAAGATTATTTTGCATGGGAATAGTGTTCTTCTGCACTTTAAAGTAAGAGGGAGGTCTTCTTCACTGCTTAGTATTATCATAAAAACATAGAATAAAGGAAGCAGCCTTATACAGAGTCAAACAGTGGTCCAACCAGCTCAGTATTTTTTATGCTTCCTGGCAGAGGCTCTCCAGGGCTTCTGATAGGGGGCATTCTCAGCCCTACCTGGAGATGCTGAGGACTGAACCTGGGACCTTCTGCCTGCAAATCAGATGTTCTACCACTAAGCTACCAGCCTTCCCCAAACATAATACAACCTCGTGTTAAGGCCTTCTGGAATTTGAATATAATTTGTCTTTACAGGTGACATGAGAAGACCTGGCATTTTGATATTTCCCCCATCCAGCTCGTTTTCCTCTAGGCTCCCCGCCCCACCCCTCACCGCCAATTGTCGTTATCGGATGTGAAAAAAGGTCAAGCTCAGAAAATTCTTTCAAATTTGGTTAAACAATAAAAGTCTGCAAAGCGGCCGCAAACCTCAGCATAATTGTTGTGGCTTGGGGAGAACTTAATCCAATTCAGGGGAAGAAAAGGAGTGTTCAGAGAGCCAGCTTGTATCACAAACTCATTCGGACAATACTGGCACTAATCTAATTGGCAAGATGTTAATCCGCCTGGTTCCCGAGCTAAAAGCTACCATTGTCAAAGAAAACCCTGCAATCTAATCAAATTTGAATATTTTAAGACTCTATAAAAACAAAGCCTCAAAGGGCACCTTTGCTGAGAATAGCCATTGACTTGAACGTTTTCCGATGTACCTTGGCAGTTAGAATGAAGGCAATGGTCAATATTGTGAGAAGCACAGCTCTTTGAATAAGGGGGTTCAGTACTCTACTGACAGGAGCTCACACAAAGAGTTTGGTACCTTTTAGGAACATGAGGATCAGCCTTAAACTCGGAAAGAGCATGGATCCCTCTAGCTCAGTATTGGCCACACTGGCTGGCAGCAGCTCTCCAGAATTTCAGGCAGGAAGTCCTACCTGCATATGTTTCAACCAAAGGAATTTCAAAGTACGGTAAGTATTTCAAGGGAAGCTAAGAGAATGTTGATGATACTAACAAACTGTATCAAAGTGGGTTCATACACCCTTAACTCAAAATGAATAATAGATAGGTTGTTTGATTCAGACTTGTACCAATTTATTTTTAACATGCTAGGAGAGTTTTGCAATAGATTGTATCCAAGATTAGTAAAACAGGAAAGAAAAAAAAGATTGGTTTCTCAGAAATTCCTCTCTCTTAAAAATAAAACCAAATTCTTATTTATTTACACATTACGTTTCATGTGGACTTAAGGCACAGAGGTACCTTATTTAGCATTTCCCTATCTTACGCCATTAATTATGTGTGATAGCATAGTCTAAAATAAGACTATGAGACTGCAATAAAACGTCTAATGTTCCAACTAAACTTGGACAAGAACACTTGAGAAACTTGCAACACTGCACACAGGTTCCTTTCTGGTATCAGTTTCTCCAATCATAATGATAGCCATTTGCTCGTTAATTATAATCTACTATATACTTTGGAAAGTGGTTCACCTGTCTTCTCTCTGTGCTTTTGGACATTATTGTAACCAAATTTCACACAATGGTTCCTGACATCAAGGAACAGAATTCCATCTATTTTTTGGATGCAACCAGACACCATTGCAAATCAAGGTGGCAGACTGAACCTTGCAAGACTCCACTGTTTTTAACCATATTTTAACCCTTGCTTCCTTACCCCTAAATTCAGAACTAAGATGCCAGTTGATTGATAGGTGGGTGGCCCATGAGAAGTCAGAGAGATTAGGATCTAGTCCACTGGCCAGGAAAGGTCCCCTATACAGAGCCTTGGTTTGATCCACCACAGATGGGAAACCTGATGTGCTCCCCCTGCTGCTGGATTATGGTAATCCCAGATCATTTGCCATGCTGGTTGGGACCAATGGGAGTTGGAGGGCAACAACAACCAGGAAGTCAGTGGTTCCTCACCCCTGGTCCACACTGCCTGGCGACAGTCCTCCAAGGTCTCAGATAGGATTCTTTCCAAGCTTTATCCAGAGATGCCATGGATTGAACCTGGGACCTTCTGCAAACAACACAGAGCTACAGACCTGATTCAACTGGTAAGAGTGGGAGGAGTGATTTGAAGAGAGGCAGAGGGAAAGGTTGCATGACTTAGCTATATGGAAACAAGATGAAATTGATTTTTTTTTAAATGCCAAATTTTGGCAGAATCCTTAACTTGCAAATGACATACATGATGTGTTTGCATACAAATGGATCACTCCCCTTCGCCATTGAGACCCAGTCACTTACACACAAAGAGAATGACAGCTGTCATTGAAGCAAAGGCAGCCAAGGAGACAAGCACATAAGAGGGTGCGAGATGGTGAAAAGCTAAGTCCCCATTAATCTGTCTCCTTGAGAAGCCTTGTTACAAATTTGCCATGGGGTGTTCTCCAGGCCCATTGTAAACTCCACGCAACTTAAGAGTGGCAAATTTGCTTTGTTAAGTTTTAGCTGAGCCCTTGTGGGTCCGATAAGCTTATCTTCCACCACTGAGCTGAACAGCAGGGTTTCAGTCAATAACCAGCTGTCTTCAGACTAAGTAGTAGGACCAACTCAGGTGGTTCAAACAGGACTTCTGAGTACAAATTGTTTCTGTTCATCCTCATTGCTGGGTAGCATACAATGAATAAATCTGTCAGAATTCAAAGGGTTGGCACAATGACACCCACTTGCTTGTGAAAGGCTCATGCAGACCAGCAGATACGTTTTTAAATGCAGACTGTTTTACTAACCCAAACCCTTTCCAACTTTTCCACTCTCTGTGGTGTGTGTGTTTTTGCCAGCACTGCGGATCACTAAGCTGGCTGTTTACACATGAAGAGTATTCTTTCGTCTTATCGGTGCCTTCCTGCTGGTGAATCCATTATGCAGATGTCCCAACATGTACCTACTCCATAATAGTACAAACTGACCAGCAGATATTCGTCCATCAGCACCACCCAGAAATCTCAGAGATCACAATGATTAATGGTGACTTACCACTCAGGTTCCATAAATTTTCACTCCTGTAAATGTTTGGGATTTTAATCTCCAGTACCAGGGCTGGGGAACCAGTGCCCCCCACCCCAGATCAACAGGACCCCAATTCCTATCTGTCCCAGTCAACAGGACCAATAGTGAGGGAGGATGGGAGTTGTAGTCAGATAACATCTGGAGATTCACTCCTGATATAAAGTAATAGCAAACTCATTTTCCATGTGAATCCTTATGTAGACATAATGGCACCATCCGTATCCCAATATTTAGGAATATAGGAAGCTGCCTTATACTGAGCAAGACCCATCTAGCTAATCACTTGCCCAGCTTCTAAAAGCGTCCGGGCAGCAGTACATTTGCATGGGGAACAGAAAGAAGGGCATGAAGCCATTTCCGGCATTCTCCTGGGCATGTGCCACCATAGGGGCAAAGGATACAGAAAGCTAGCCATTGTCATGGTCTGGGTTGTAGGTGGTAGCAGTCCAGACCTGACACTCCGGGACCAGGGTATGGATGGTAACAATGGTAGCAGTTCAATGGAGGACGGAAACTCGAGGAGGCTGGAATACAGGAACTGAAACTGGAACAGGATCAGGAACTGGAGCAAGGACAGGAGCGCTGAAACAGGATCAGGAATTGGATCAGGAGCAAAAGCAGGAATTGGCAACAGTAGGGTATAAACCATTTTGCTGGGGCAAAGAACCAAGGCAAAATGCTGGCCTTATATACTCCTTTGGGGCTTGCCTCCAGGTGCTGTACATCTCCTGATCTAGCCACACCTGCCAGTCTGCACCCGACTCCCCCAAGACAAACACAGCAAGGGCCTGGTTCTGCAACTCCTCACTGCCCCTGCAAATACTCATGGTACTCCCAGTGGCGGAGCTGCGTGCTCTGGCACTGGGAGTGGAGAACAGGCGGGGCAGAGCTGGTGCTTGTCCCAGGGGCGTGACGCACGTCCCGGGGGCGTGGGGCATCGCCCAGAGGGGCTTGGCGCCCAGCGCCAGGGGGTGCATGGCGTGCATCCAGGGGCACAGGCGCGATGGCACCCCACCCGGGATGGTACCCAGATCGGGCTGCTCCCCCCCGCCCCCACCTTCTTCCGCCAGTGGGTACTCCTTACAGCCAGCCAGCCACAATCCCCTCCTTCTGCAAAATTACAGCACCCAGCCTGCTCTCCTGTTAGGCAGTGTGAGATTATTTGGTTGCCATAGTTGAACCCAAGTTGGAATTGTTTTGTCCTTTGTGATTGGCTGATGGGGGAAGGATTTCTCAGCTACTTCATCCTGTAGTCAGGAGCAGCTAATGGTGAGACCTGGATAAATAGGTTGATTAGTTTTGGTCACTTAGCAGGTTGGGGAGGGTGGATAATGTATATGGGGCCTTGGATGCTTTACCTCAGCCTTTGTCAACCTTGGGTTCCTAGCTATTGTTGGACTGCAACTCTCATCATTCCTAACCAGCATGGCCAGTGGTCAGGGGTGATGGGAGTTGTAGTTTAAGAACACTTGGGGGCCCAAGGTTGAGAAGGAAGTGGCTCAGCCACCTTTGGCCTTTCTGGAGCTTCTTTCTGTCCAACTTCAGTAGCCAAACAGCCCAGGACCAATGAGTGCCTAGATCAGGAACCTGCCAGAAAGCAGTCTTGGCTCTAGCACTTAGTCTTGACCAAGCTGGCACCAACTTCCAGCCCGCAGCCCAGTCTCTTGAAGAGTTCAGCTAAAAACTTTTCCAGCTCTCCAGTAACCCACATCATTCTTCATGGTCAGTATATGCATAAGGTGTCCTTTATAAACTTTTTAGTCTCAGGCAGAAGAAAGGGAGATATGCCACAACCCCACCCAAATCTAATTGTGAGCCTAATTTTAAAAGCCAGGATCATAATACGATATCCGCAGATGTAATAAAAGGATGTTATAAGATTTACAAAGAGCCCATGAAGTTGTACAATGCCAGATAGCTGGGAAAGAGCATAACTAATGCTTGGTTTGGCTTTTCAGTGAAACAGTTCCTCTTAACGCAATTACACTGGTCAGCTCTTAATTTATGAGCAATTGCAACAAGACTGACAGAGCTGATCAACACCCAATTTATATATCTGTCTCTCTATCTCTATTTATTGATCTCTGTGTGGTGTTGTGAGGAACATGGAGAGGTTTGGATGAGGAAGCCAGGGTTCAAATCCCTGCTCAGCTCCAAAGCTCATGAACAAAGATGGTGCCATGTGGGAACTTGGCATGGCCCACATCCCTGCTGAGGGCCCACTGCTAATCCATGAGACAAGATTCAGGAGGCAGAAGCTCTCTTGAGCATGATACCCTGAGGCAACCACCTCACCTTGCCTCATGGGTGGTTGGGCCCTGGCCTGTTACACTTGATTATACTCTCTCTGAAACAATTAGGAACATGGGATAAGTTGGGTGAATTTAGGTTCCATTGAAATCTGTGAGTTACGACTAAGTGAATCCCTGTTGATTTCATTGGGAACTAAATTCAACTAACTTAGCCTGGACCTAACCCATAAAGATAAAGGGACCCCTGACCATTAGGTCCAGTCACGGACGACTCTGGGGTTGCAGCGCTCATCTTGCTCTATAGGCCGAAGGAGCCAGCGTTTGTCCGCAGACAGGTCATGTGGCAGCATGACTAAGCCGCTTCTGGCGAACCAGAGCAGCGCACGGAAACGCCGTTTACCTTCCCGCCAGAGCGGTGCCTATTTATCTACCGTACTTGCACTTCAAACTGCTAGGTTGGCAGGAGCAGGGACTGAGCAACGGGAGCTCACCCCATCATGGGGATTCGAACCGCCGACCTTCTGATTGGCAAGTCCTAGGCTCTGTGGTTTAGACCACAGCACCACCCGTGTCCCAGACCTAACCCATAGGAGATTGAAAATCCCTCTTCCTAGGAAATTCTGGGAGTTGTAGATCTCTGAGGGGAATGGGTAGGAGTCCCCTAACAACTCTCAGCATCCTTAACAAACTCCCGTTCCCAGGATTCTTTTGGGAATGCCATGAGTGTTTAAAAGGAAATGCATAATGCAGATGGGGCCATGGATGGATGGATGAATATTCCATGTTTCAGTCCTGAATTAATGCTTGAACCAGGATACTCTTCCCTTCCTGCTTCGTATCAGTGCTTTGCCAAACCATCTGTGTATTTTATGGCCCACAAAGCCTGAGTCAACCTCACAACCTCTTGTGATGTGCTTAAAAACTTCTCCCTACGGGCTGTCTGTGAATTTATGGACTTGGCAGGCATGGTCTTCTAGGAAGCAGGAATAACTGACATTCAACGCTCAAAAATCTCGATTTGCCAACCGCAGGTCCTCTCAGGTCATATCTCACTCCTAATTCCAATTCCCCTAAACTTTTTCACGGAAAAACCAAAAGCTATGGTACTGAAGAAGCCTGCAGGTCTCAGATTCTCCATCAGGGAACATTGCTGAAAAGCAGCTAATCAAATTGTGTGCAAATAAAGCTTACTGGTGGCCAGTTTGTTCTGTGTTTATGGCTCGATTCTCTCCATTTGGAAACACACCACATCCCTGAAACACTGCGTAGACGGGGAATTGCATTAGCTTCAATTTACTGATACAACTTCATCACTAATGCAATAAAATGGAAAGAGAAAAAGATAAGTTTGGCTAAGATTTCAGCAACATCTGCACCATACATTCAAAGCACTGTTATTCCATTTAGCAGTCATGGTTCCCCCCCACAAGAATCCTGGGAAGTGTAGTTTGTTAAGGGTGTTGAGAATAGTTAGGAGACCCCTACTCGCACCACTGTGATGTTGGACTCTAACTCCCATCAGCCCCAGTCATGTTCACCTGTCAGGAGTGATGGGAATTGCAGTCTACAACATCAAAGGATCTAAGGGTGAATTCAGAGGTGGAAAATGTTATATTAGTTTTCCTGATTATAATGCTAGTGTTTCTGCCCTGTTTTCTAATGTCCCTATCACACTGCAGTACCTGCTGTGTTATGGAGCAGTGGCTTTTTGACCGACATAACAGTTTGCTGTGCTAAATTTCACTCACACCAGTGGGCGTAGCATGATGTCATTGGTCAACGTTGCTACTCTCTCACCCTTTCTGCACATGTGTTTTTCTGTCCCCACCTCTGCGATTCCCCCATGAAAACAGCGGGAAAGAAGTGTATGCCAGTATGCTGCCACAGATTTCATCACTTGACTCCCGTGATTTTCCAAATCAGGGGGCTGCAAATGAACTTCTTAATGGAATCAAATAGCATGGAAATAAGCACCAAACATGCACTGTACTCCATTAGTTTTCCAGATGTGTCTTTTACACCATGTGAATGCTCAACTATAAGAAAGAAATCAATGGTTAAGAACAGTGGCGTAGCAAGGTCAGGTGGTACCCAGTGTGGGAAATTTCTTGTAAACCACCACCACCCATTGATATTATTATTATTGTTGTTGTTGTTGTTGTTGTTGTTGTTGTTGTTGTTGTTGCCTGAAAAAATGGTTTGACTTTATTTCATTTTCTTTTGGCAGAGCCACACTTGTTGAACTTTCTGGGAAGAGATCACATGCTTTGCGACGGTGAGTCTGCCACCCACCCTACAGCTGAAGGAGAGCCAGCGGGTGAGCCGTTTTGGCAGCTGGAAGCCTGCGTGCACCAAAACCAAAGCGTCTCACCATGCAGCATTTTGTCACCCCCTTCAGAGGTGGCACCCAGGGCACACAGCTCCCACCGCACCCACCTTGCAACACCTCTGGTTAAGAAATGTTGGGGAAATGGAATAAACTGCTGTGTCAATGCAGCCTAAGAGAGGGAGCAGTATCCTGACTGAGTAAAGTCCTCCTCACATAGAATCATAGAGTTGGAAGAGACCACAAGGGCCATCCACTCCAACCCCCTGCCAAGCAGGAAACACCATCAAAGCATTCCTGACAGGTGGCTGTCAAGCCTCTGCTTAAAGACCTCCAAAGAAGGAGACTCCACCACACTCCTTGGCAGCAAATTCCACCGTCGAAGAGCTCTTACTGTCAGGAAGTTCTTTCTAATGTTTAGGTGGAATCTTCTTTCTTGTAGTTTGAATCCATTGCTCCGTGTCCTCTTCTCAGGAGCAGCAGAAAACAACCTTTCTCCCTCCTCTATATGACATCCTTTTATATATTTGAACATGGCTATCATATCACCCCTTAACCTTCTCTTCTCCAGGCTAAACATACCCAGCTCCCTAAGCCGTTCCTCATAAGGCATCGTTATGGAAGAACCCTACCTGTGTACACAAAGAGAACGCTTTCTGGTGCCCACTGAATGTGCAAGCACCTGAAGAGTGCAGTAATGGCACGCAGCAAAAGTGGGGAACTTCGGCTTCTGCAGCTGCCTAGCCAACCCCAGGCACATTATTTCAGTGGGTGGAGGGCTCCATGTGAGCATCGCCTTGGAGTGCATCCATGGAGCACTCAACTACATCTTCTTTCCTGTTCTGTAGTAGAAACGTCTACAAGCACTCACAGTCTGTTGGTGTTTTACCCTTAAGGTGAAAAAGAACATGGGGGGGGGGGGGGTTGTGAGGGTAAGAAACCTCAACCTAATCACATTATAAATGTGCTTACTACTCCTACCTCAAGGGCACAACAGGAAATTGCTTTTATTTTCTAATTAGACTGTTAAGCTTCTTTTCAGAGGCAGGAGACACAGTCCAAAATCTGCTTGTCCTTTGCTTTCTCGACTGGCACCAGCCAAATGCCACCTTTGAGTTCAGACACAAATGATTTTCCAAGTGAAGGAAGCTCTACCAATATAGATATTGCATGCATGCACACACCTGGTTTGTCAAAAATCACTCCTGCATTTCCCCTCCCCCCAGCTGTACTCCATCAATTCATGAGGAAATAAATTATCAAAGAAAATATTTCATCAATGGAGGTGCAGAGATTTGGGGGGCAGGTGGGTTGTTAGCCACTGTGTGAACAGGTCGCTCACCTGATCTTGCTAGCATTTCTTATGTTCTTAACTTATTTCACGTGCATTAATGCCGTTTCAAAATATGTCCTCCATTTTCCCAGTTCTTTTCTTCTTCTGCAAATGAGGCTTTGGGGGTTTTTTTCCTGCCTTATTCTCAAGCCACTTGAGAATTTGGGTGGGTTTGAGGTTTTGTGCTTACCTTCTGGACACAGGGTGACTGAGGCTGGTGTGTGTATCCCTCCACCCCCCACCCACACAAAACTTTCCTCCAGCCCTTTTCAACCTCCTCTTCTGCCCATGCTTCCTAATCTGAGAAAGCTCTAGGATAGGAATGACCTCACGAGGTCTTCTCCTGGGCTGCAATTGAAATGTTGGTACCCAATAACTTTGCACTTTGCAGAATGCTGGCGAGAGGATTTGAATGATTAAAAAAAGGACACTCACAAACACCCCTTGACCTCCTCAAAAGTGAAGCAAGAGTGGCAAATACCCTGCACCCCACCAGTTAGAATGTCACTGAAATTTTCTCCACCATTTAATAGTTTTCAAATGCAATTTCGTTTTCTTGTTAATTGATGGAGAGTGGTTTGGGGGGAGTAGTATACATTTTCAGCATAGCACTAATCCATGCACAAGAGTCAGGTCTAAGCATGAACTGGGAAAGTGTCTAAGCAAGATCAGGGGCAATTTCCATCATCTCTGATCATGTGCTATGCTGGCTGAGGCTGATGGGAGTTAGTCTTCACCTAAAGAGCCAAGCCAGTGGGGCCATTGCACTCTTGTCAAGTAACATACCCAAGGTTTTTGGTACAAGGAGGAAATATTCCTTGCAGTCCTTTGTTCCAAGGCCACAGATGTCCCTGTAAACATGCCCAGGAGAGAGGAGCACCCTGGTTCCCCCTGTCTTAGAAGAAGAAGAGTTTGGACTTGATACCCCGCCTTTCACTCCCCTTAAGGAGTCTCAAAGCAGCTAACAATCTCCTTTCCCTCCCTCCCCCCACAACAAACACTCTGTGAAGTGAGTGAGGGTCAGAGACTTCAGAGAAGTGTGACTAGCCCAAGGTCACCCAGCAGCTGCATTTGGAGGAGCGGGAAAGCAAACCTGGTTCATCAGATTACGAGTCCACAGCTCTTAACCACTACACAATGCTGGCTAGGGAACTTCCTGCCCAGACTATATTTTGATTTGGCTAATTCTTATTTTGTTTGCAGATCCTCTAGACTGTTATGTTTAATAAATATAATCAGTGGGGTTTTTTCTTTAAAAAAAATGTTTAGGGTTACTCTCATTTTCCTACAGATATTGAAATACTGCCCCTCAATGAGGCCAAACTTAGATTCACAAAATGTTTAGGGGTATGCATACCCCTGTGTCCCCCCAGAAAAAAGCACTGAATATAATGCCCTTTCTCCATAATACAGTGTCCTGAGTCTTCTTTTGGTGTGTTGACAGTGTGCCGCTGGAACCTTTTTTAAAGACCTGAGCTTACTTTCGCGAGCATCACTCCTGAAAAGTAGTAGCCCTTTTTCTGACTGAGCAGACCAACACTTTTTTGAATAGAAAAAGAAAAAGAAACCCTCTGAACTGCCTATAATTTGCTAGAGGGGCTTTTAAATGGCACATTTAAAACAAACGCTCCAGCAGTGATCATTAAAATGTCAAAACTCTGTAGTAACTGTTGACAACTATCGACTTTTCTTAAATGTCGGCCACTTGTTAGACAACACTGGCAATATTTCAACACAGGCCGCCTGAGAAACCTTTGTGCTATTAAACGGGAACTGCTGATTACTTTAAGATCAGCAATTTCCCTCTTCTTTGAGAAACCATCAGCTTGATTGGACCCCCCCCCCACACACACACAAAAAAAAAGGCATGGAAGAAGCCAGATCTAAAGTGTTTGTTCACACAGTCGTTGGGGTGATTTAATGCAAAGTTGAAACAAACACCAAGAGATGGATGGCAAAAAGGGCAACTACTATTCCTCAGGCTGGAGAGGGTTCTGGCACATGGCATGGTCACTAATTGTCACAGCTGGCCCAATACATTTTGGCACCCGAGGCAAACCACAAAATGGCACCCTCTGCCACTGCCAGGGAAGAGGAGGTGAGTGAAGATCTACACCAGGAGCAAGAGGGAAAATCAAATCAACTTCACCTGATGGCTGAAGTGAGATTCAAAGGCTGCTGCAGGAGGGAAAGGTAAGGTTACCAGATTTTTTTCGATGAATCCGGGGACACTTTTCAACTTCAATGGATTTTGTATGGGGACTGATTTGTAAATCCGAGGACTGTCCCCAGGAAATGGGGATGTCTGGTAAACTTAGGGAAAGGGCCCCACTCTGAATCATACCAAGCAGGAGCAGACCCCAGGATTCCCCAGAGGGCAGCCCCACCATTTCCTCCTGGGAGGAGACCAGCAGCACCTCCTCTTGGGTGAGAGGCCATTGGAGAGGTGGCATTGGGGAGAGGCTGATGATGAGGCAACAGATCCAAGCAGCAGTGGGTGGCACATTCTATGGAGCCTGGCTATGCTGTCCCTGTGGATCCTGCCACCCGAGGCGGTCGCCTCACCTTGCCTGATGAGTGGGCCAGCCCTGCTAATTGTCTGGCCCAAACTTATACTTAGGCAAACAGCATCCGCATAAGAGGAAAGGGAAATCAGCAACAACAAAACAAGCAAACATAACCTTAGTCTCCAGTTGTTAAAGGGGTGGCCCTTGCCATTGCACTCCCTCCAAAGCAGAACTCCTCAAAAGGCTAATTCCCTTTGTGTGTTCCCCACCCCCTGTGGTGGTTAAGGAACTAATAAAGCCCCAGTTGCCCTGGATGTTGAGCCCATGAGGATTCAACACCATTTAGAGGAGTGCAGATAGCTACGTTCCAGTCCTTACATTTATCTGAGAGATGTAGAATGAGTTCTAGGGCTGTGCGTATCCTCAGTCCCTAGCCTCAACCACCCTGACTTTTGACAGCCTTGTCAGAGGCTGAACCAGGAAGTGGGTCAACCCAATTTGGGGAGATTTGGGGAGATCCCAGTACGTTTCTGAGCACACTTCAAAGTCTTGGTGCTGACCATTAAAGCCCTAAACGACTTCAGCCCAGTATACCTGAAGGAGCGTCTCCACCCCCATCGTTCAACCTGGACACTGAGGTCCAGAGCTGAGGGCCTTCTGGCGGTTCCCTCACTGCGAGAAGCAAAGCTACAGGGAACCAGGCAGAGGGCCTTCTCGGAACTGGCGCCCGCCCTGTGGAACGCCCTCCCATCAGATGTCAAAGAAATAAACAACTATCTCACGTTTAGAAGACATCTGAAGGCAGCCCTGTTTAGGGAAGTTTTTAATATTTGATGAATTATTGTATTTTAATCTTTTGTTGGAAGTTGCCAAGAGTATGGCTGTCTCAGCTTGGCCCGGACAAAGCTCAGATACACTGAAATGCACAACCCTAGTGAGCTCCTATTATAATTCCTAAATATCAGATAGATCATGCATCCCTTATTGATCCTCCATCCCTTCCATGTGACCAAGGGCAGTAATGTGGAAAGCTAAAAGCACGGAAAACCATGCAGCAGAACACTTCATGGTTGACCCTTTTCAAATGAAGAAATGACACCTTTGCAAGCCTCATTATTATTATTGATTTATTTTATTTACGAATTGTCTCCCATGGACCACCTCAAAGTGATTTCACAATGTAATGAAAAGTATCTCCAAAACAATTGTACATCTCAAAGGGGTTTAAACAATTGCACTTATAAAAACAACTAAATCAATTACATATATAGAAATGGTAAACAATGGCATTTATTTAAAAACAAGCAGTTGCATACTTAAAAGAATTTGAAAGAAGTCCAGGTACCAACTGGGATTTTAAAAAACACCCACTTAGAAGGTATTGTTGAAAGAGGAAATGTATTACGATATAGAAACATTTTTTATAACCCTTTCTTAAGTGCTCCATCCCCATCCCGCAACATATTGCCCATTCAGTCTTACAATTTAGACCCAACAAAAATTATGAATATAACTGATGGTGAAAACAGTCTACAACAATGTATGGTGGAGGAAAAGTCAAATAATTATTACCCACCGGCCTTCAGCTTCCGTGACAACAACTCACTTCTTACAACAGCAGCCACTGCAGATTTAGACAAAATAATATTGATCAGACAAATGCAATCCGATTAATGAACCCTTAGACTGCCTGGAGGTGCAGGCCTTTCCATAACCTCGTACCATAATAATAATGAAAACCAAGTGCTTGGTATTTTAAGAAAACAACACAAAAGTCAACAGGGAAAGGGTTACATTTTAAGATACCATAAAGGCTGGCAAATGTCAGACCGTGTCGGGGAGAAAGAGTTCATATCATAGCAAGCTGATGTCTGCTAGCATTGTTTGTAAATGCCTTGATTATGGCTAGAGCAGAACCCTGTTGTTCCCTTTCTGTTCCTGGAAATGGAAGGACAATAGCAGCCCCCACCCCACCCCAAAAGAAAAGGAGCTTAGCTATCAGCTGAATGGGGCCGACTTTGTGAGATAATCAAGGCAGCAACTCTTTGGCCATTCATCCAAGGCAACTCATAATATACAGGTGAAACTCGAAAAATTAGAATATTGTGGAAAAGTCCATTTACCGTATGTAAGCAATTGTTTTCATTAGCTACTGGAGTTTAATATATGAGATAGACTCATGACATGCAAAGCGAGATACATCAAGCCTTTGTTATAATTGTGATGATTATGGCGTGCAGCTGATGAGCACCCAAAGTTGAAATTGCTACTTTGGGGTTCTCATCAGCTGTACGCCATAATCATCACAATTATAACAAATAAAGGCTTGACATATCTTGCATGTCATGTCATGAGTCTATCTCATATATTCGTTTCACCTTTTAAGTTGAATTACTGAAAGAAATGAACCTTTCCACAATATTCTAATTTTTCAAGTTTCACCTGTACATATTTGCTATTGTTATCACCATGATTGTTGGTCCCAGGGTGGCGCCAGGTGCTAATTTAGCTGTATTCCCTATACTCCCTATATCTGTGGGAGGAAATGGATGCCTGTTGCAGCCCCTCATGCTCAAGCCGCCATTGTGGTGAGCCCCCGGGCCCCGCCGTTCCCTCAGAAATAAACACACAGACACAAATATGTTGGGTTAATGGGATAAATTAGGCCACAACTTTAGATGTGAGCCGTTTAGCTTGGGCAATTGGGTGAAGCAAGACTATATCCTGACTCCTGCCCATCTGTAGGAGTCCCATAAGGGTCAACCACCGATAGGGGGAGCCCTATGATATACATCAATTTAGAGCACCCCCAGGGTCACCGATGGGGTCGTGACATGGCCCTAGCCCACACCCAGGTTTCAGACAGGAACCACACTCCCAGATCCCTTTAACGGGACACCCTTAACGTGGAGGGGAAGGCCAGAGGCAACAACCGCACCCCCCCCCCATGACAAGGCTTACCCAATGCCTAACCTTACAAAGTTGTGACGATTGCTTCTAGGTAGGCAAAAACCAAATGGCTGGTTCCAATCTGCCAAGTGGAAAAATTCCTACCCGGCCCCAACAACCAGGTGGCCAACATTAGTCATAGCAAGGCCATAGTCATGCAACGCAAGAAAAGAGGATGGGTGGGCTGGGAGATCCGACGGAGGAGGCGAATGGAGGCTGCTCTCCCCAGCCGCGCTCCCCAGCTCAATTGGTCAGCCGTGGGGTGTGACGCAGCGGCTGGGAGTCCTAATGACATGGGCAGCATCCCTCCGCCCACAGCCAGGTCACTGGGAGGTCCCAGGTTGCCGCCCGCAGTGCGGTCCTTTCCCCCCTCCCTCGAAAAGGGGAGCCGTTCTCCTGGGCAGTGAGAATGGAGCACACATGGCGAGGCATCCCTTAGGGGAATTCCTCCTGGGTGCCTGGGTAGCTGGCTTGAGTGCCCAACAGCTGCTGCATCCCAAATTGGCCAACCAGTGGCCTCTCCTGGGGGTGTGCCTCGCAGGCTGAGAGGGCATTGGCTGCAAATGTGCCCTCACAGCTGACGAGGCATAAAAGCTGGTAGTGCCATCCTGCCTCAGCGCAGTTCGTGTCTTATCCTGAAACCTCTGGTTGTGCACCTAATACTAATTGCGTATTTAGTTACCTTGCAAGAGGGGAAGGATGCAGCCAACATAAATTCTTGGACTGGGCATACTTAGATCCATTAATTTAAACGGGTCTGGTGTGAGGACAACTTACCTGGATACAACCTTGTTTCTTCAGGGCAAGCATTAGTTCCTAGCAAAAAGTTAAATTCCTTTGTATTTGGCCATTGTTTTTATCTAGATGCAAGAGCTGGCAAATTGTTTCTTCAAGGTGGCTGGCGATATTGGCAGGGTGGCTTGCAAAATCCGTCAGGGGAAATGGTAAAATGAACAAAAATGTCATGGGTAAATGTCATGGGCTTGATATGGTTCATTCATACCGACACCCACAACCCCTCCCCAAAGAAAACACTACTTGGAATATGTGATGAATAGATTAGATTTGGCTCTTGGTGGGCACAGGTGCACTTAGATCTTACCGCGTCAAACGTGGAATAATGATTTAAACAATTGTCTCCAGGTGCCCAAGCCAGGACCCAGGGCACACCAGGCAAGCTCCAGGGCTGCACTTCAATGCCGAGAACCCAAATGATGCATTTTTCGAATTCTTCAGGTCAATTTGCTTCTTGTTCCAGCAGACCATGTACCCACCCCCAGCAAGAAAAAAAACCAATTAAAAAGAAAATTGCTTGGGATGTGGGATGTGATTCTTTTCTATAATTCTAGAGAGAAGTCACAACGCTGCTGTTGCCAATTTTGTAGGGTGGGTCGCAAGAAGCCTTTAGAATAGAAGAAGCTGCATTATACAAAGTCACATCACACGCCTATCGTGCTCAGCATTGACTACACTGACAGGGAACCACTTACAGTGGTACCTCTGGTTGCGAACGGGATCCATTCCAGAGGCCCGTTCACAACCTGAGCAGCGCGCAACCTAAAGCGTCAAATCTGTGCAGGCTCGCCATGCAATTCGGCACTTCTGCACATGCGCAAAGTGCGATTTAGCACTTCTGTGCATGCTCGCCCTGCCGAACCTGGAAGTAACCCATTCCGGTACTTCCGGGTTCGGCACGTTCGTCTCCCATGACAAACGCAACCCACAGCGGCCTCCGGAACGAATCCCGTCTGTAACACGAGGTTCCACTGTAGATAGATACAAACATACATAGATGGACAGACAGATATAGAAGCAGAATCTGGAGACGTAATAGGACAGGAGTACCAACTTGATTTAAAAAAATGGTGGGCAGGTAAGCCCTGCCCCGTATATTCTATCACAAGATGCGGCATGCACACCCCATTTGAATGGCAGTGCCCATCAACTTGCCCCCCTCAAATATTTGATTGGGTGGGTCAAAGAGACCTCAGCCCCTAGGAGTTGGCTCTTATGTAACAGTGTATTTTTGTAAAGGGGGCTATGGTACATCTATCACGCCCTCTCTTCAGAGCAGCATCTATAGAGGACCTTGGAATACCCTAGATGAACACTATCTAATCAATAAAATGAATGAGAAGCATACAGAAGACATTTTAAATGAATGCATGGTCTTGAGAACTCATGACTTATGTTTAATATTATCAAATCAAGCTGTTTGGGGGGGATATTTTCCATGGATTATATAACAAACTTTGTGTGTGCGTGGGGGCATAGCTCAGTCTTAGAAGGTCCCTGGTATCTCCAGGTAGGGCTAGAAATGTTTCTTGCCTAAAAGAAAAATCCTGGAGAGTTGCTGCCTGTCAGTGTAAACGGAACTGAGCTAAATGGACCAATAGTTTGACTCACTGTAAGGCAGCTTCCTGTGTCTCTGCTGCCCCCGTGTGGCTGTGTTGGGGTGTAACACACAATTTCTCAATCCTCTGTCTCTGCTGCCATCTAGCGGCCAAATATCAGCAGACGCATGCAAGATGTTCCTCAATCTTTCAGGGGCAAATACGCTGAGCATATTTTCTCTTCTTTCTCCAACTTGCATTTCTCCCACTTATTAGAAAAAATAGAGTGCAGGAGTCCCTCACTCCATTGGGCAAGGAGCAGCCTGTGTCCTCAAACCCAACATCATTCTGGTGCAAGATGGACATAAATCTACCTTAGAAGTCAGGCTGGGTAGCTCCAGATTGTCAGTTCTTTTGCAGAAGAGGGGTTTTTTTGGGGGGGGGCTGTAGCTCAGTAGCAGAGCATCTGTCTTGCATGCAGTAGATCCCAGGAATGATCCCTAGCAGCTATTGGTGGGACTGGGAGAGAACCCTACTCTTGCAAACCATACCAACGTTCAGAGATGCTGGGAGCTGCAGGTCAGCAATTTCTGGAGGGCCAAAGGTTCCCTACAGCCAGACTAGAGGTCATTATTATTAAAGTGCTGCATATATATTATAATCACCACCACGGCACCCACACACCCACGTTGGCCTTCTCATCTCCCATGCCCACTAAAACTACGCTTGAAAGAAGTATACTAGTGCGCCAAACAGAAAGGGCTATGTATGGGGTACGCTTGGCTGCAAGGTTCATGGTGCCCATTACATATCTCCAAACTTCATGGACCCCGAAAGATTGATGACCCCTGAAATAATCCTGCACCAGAAAAACTTTGGGCTCCCACTCACTCCTTTTCCTGAATCTGTTATACCAGCATGGTGAGCTAAATTTCATTCACACCAGTGGGCATGATGTGACACAACGACAAACATCATTGGACAATGTTACTAACCCAGCCATCCTTTCCACACATGCCAGCTTCTGTTCCCCCATGATTCCCCATGCAAACAGCAGGAAACAGGTGCATGCCAGTATTTTGCACCAAATATCTCCACTTTACTCCTGGGATTGTCCAGGTTAAAGGGGCTGCGAATCAAATCACATGGAAATGAGCACTAAACGTGACTTTTCTGGAAGCAGCTTTTACATTGTGTGAAAGCTCAAACACAATGTGGAAATGAACAGTTAGGGAGACGTCAGAGAAATGGAATAAATGGTTGTGTGAATGTAGCCGGTGTCCTCCAAAAGCAAATTCTTCATTTGTTTTCCTCTCTTCTGTCTCCTCTTCCCTGCTGCTTTGATCATTTCAAGCTGTTTCTCACTTGCTTTTCTTTCAAGTCTTCCCTTTCCTCGTGTCCAAGCATAAATTTCTCCAGGCTATCCTGGGACTTTGTAAATCTTCCTTGCAATTTGTTGCTGTTGCTGCTGCTACCGCCGTTCCTCCCTTGCTATGAGCTTGAGCCCCGCTCCCTTCCATATATCACGGTAAGAACTGCACAGGAGTCAAATACATCTCTCCCCTCGGAGAATTGATGTATGTTTTGTGTGTTCTCTCCATCAGATCCCAAATTGGTTTCCTGGGTGGAGTGACAAAGTGAGGCTGTGAGGATGCACATCATTTTTGACACACACCATAGCTCTCACCTACACCCAACGCCTGAAGCCCCATTTATGGAAGACCCAGGAAAGAAAATGGCAACCTAGGTGATCAGGGAGATGGAGCGACTCCCTTATAAGGAAAGGTTGTAGGGTTGGGGACTTTTCAGTTTAGAAAAAAAGAGGTGGCATGATAAAAGTTTATAAAATTCTGTATGGCACGGAGAAAGCTGGTAGAGAAAAGTTATGTAATTTGCCCCATCTCAAAACACTAGAATTTGTGGACAACACATGAAGCTGACTGATGGAAGATAGTTGAACTATGGAACTCACCCCCAATGGAGGCATCAACGGCTTTAAAAAAGGATTGGACAAATTTGTGCAGGGCAAGGCTATCAACAGCTAGTAGCCATGATAGCTATGTTCTGCTCCAGAGTTTGAGGCATTATGCCTCTTAATACCAGGCAGAGGGCCTTCTCGGTAGTGGCACCTGCCCTGTGGAGCACCCTCCCATCAGATGTCAAGGAAATAAACTATCTGACTTTTAGAAGACATTTGACGGCAGCCCTGTTTAGGGAAGTTTTTAATGTTTGATGTTTTGTTGCTTTATTATTATTATTATTATTATTATTATTATTATTATTATTATTATTATTCTGTTGGGAGGCACACAGAGTGGGTGGGGTATAAATGTTGTTGTTGTTGTTATTCCAGCTGCAGTTTCCTCAGTGCGGATGTAAAATGTGCACGTATGAAACTGCTTTGAGTTGCACCACTGGTCCATCTAGCTCACAATTGACTACTCTGATGGACAGTTGACAGACAGACAGCAAAGCTCCAGAAGATGGGTTCATTTAACCAGAGACAGCAAGGGCCTTCTTCATTAAAAGTGTGGGTTCCGCCACTGAGCTAGGTATGGGAAATGGTGGCAGATCTCTCAATGAACTTGCTCCGCTTGCAGTTGGTGGGTTGGAGAGGACAGAGGGTGAAGAAAGAGCTGGTGAATGGAGAGGGGGCCTCATCCCACCTTTGGACCCTCCCCTCCCCAGGAAACTCAACTAACCTGTTGTACCTGGAACTGGATCTGGAAAGTGCACCTGAAAATGACATAGCAGTGGGAAGCCTGACGAAGTACCATCCACCTTGGGCTTGCCCATGAAAAGCAAGTCTAGAGTGAGAGACTAGAGTGATACTCTGTGAACTCTTTGGGTTGTGAGACGTTGGAGGGTGAGATGGGAGCAGAGGCAGTTTTAGGGTAGCACAACCGGTGCAGTCGCTCTGGGCACTATGCTGCTGGGGGTGCCCAAACAATGCTGTTGAATGAAGCGTGAGAGGCGGGGGGGGGAGCCAAATTTTAGCGTCACATGAGGTGCCGCTGAAATTAGAGAGCCCAAAGTCTGCCAGTACTGACAGTTTGTTGGACCCCGGAGGCTGAGAGAAAGCATGTGTCAGAAGAAAAAGAAATTGATACTTATTTATACATATATTAGTAACTTTGATGTGCAATACTTTGTTTAAGTTGTCTGTTGTTGCTTCAGTTTCCATGTACACTGCTTAGAGATATTTTTAAGATAGCAAGCAGTGTAACAATTAAAGAATCAAAATAACCAAAATTGTTGACATTAGATGAGAGTGATTTTTCAGTGCGTGCGTGCGTGCGTGCGTGCAAGCCCATTTTACATTTTTAATAGATAAAACTCAACAACCTTTAACATAAATCCAGAGGGAAATTCTGCTCCGGAATGGGCAATTTGTAATGAAAAGAAACATGATTATGAAAACACCGAAGGACCCCGTTCCAAAGACTTCATGCCAGCCTTGAGCCAGAAGGTGGCGCCCTAAGACCTTTCAACGCTGAGCCTCTTTAATGCTACATCGTGAAAGAGAGGCTGCCACATCCTTGTTCAACTTTTATCTGCTTTTAAAAGTTGGATTTATTGATCATGGGTGTGACCTGCTGCACTGCTCCTGACCCCTCTTTGCTTGCCTCTCTCCAAGCCCCAGAGGAGTGTGAAAAGTATTGTACGACTACCAAGCCAAAAGAGAGATGACCTTTTCCAGAGAGGCTGCAATTCACAGCAGCCGCCTTCACACAGCAGGATCCTGCCTTCAATGGGACTGTGTCTCAGGACCAGCCCTTCAGCTTATGGGGTGCTGCTGGCTGCACCCCCGGCATTAAGACAGGGGTGGATAACTGTTTAGGCTCCTCAGACCAGCGGCTTTAAAACTACTCTTCTAAAATATATATATATATATTACAATAACCCAAAGAGTAAAAACCCAGCCAACCAGTGGAGACTTGTACATTAGGGCACCAGCCTCAGTCTGCTCCCAGTCAGTTCCCACCTGCTTGCCTACTTGCTCACAGCTAATTGAGGGGTGGCACCACCTGTCAGCTTCCTCTTCCTTTGTCTCAGTGTGCCCTCTTGTATAACTCAGCAGGCAGGAGGATGGAGACAAAGCGAGAATGACTTGTCTCTGACTGTCATTGGCTCTTTGGCGCCACCTACTGTTGGGCTCCCTGTCTTCAGCCCTACCGGCTGCAATGACCACCAGCTGCCACTGGAGGCATGTAAAATAATAAATCCAAAGCAACTCAGTTCAGGGCAAAGGAAGGTGAGTCAAATCTAGATGTCTGTGTGCTCTCATGGTTGAGCTATCCACTACCGTATATATTTTGGAAAATGCTTTGTCTATCTGTCCGTTTGTTCTCTATCAGTTCAGACACCTCGAGATAGCGTTGCACGAGGGTCTCTGAACTGGGAGTGTGGTGGCACTCGTCATCGATATTTGGATGGCGGGCGCCATTTTTGCTCAAACGGGTAGACAGAAGCATCACTTTGGCATGGTTTTGCGCTTCTTTGACATGGTTTCAGCCGCCCCTCGAGATATCATCGAGAAACTCAGCACGAGGGCTCCCGAGCTGGAGATATCATACAAAATGCTTTATTTAGTCTTCTTCCTCACCCCTCAAAAATGTACAGCCTCACTTTGAACGTGAAAGGTTTTGTTCATTAAGAACTTCTATATACATTTATGGTTGTGAAAAGGGAAACAGCGACAAGACAGCAAAAGGGGACTGAAACTGAATGAGAAGGCAAAAGATAAGCTGTTTTGGCAGTCCATCTTTTACGGAAATCCCTTGCTCCTCCGAGGAATCGTTTTATCCTTTGCAAATTGTACAGTGGGGGCTTTGGCATCAAATGTACATGTGAGATGTTACTGTTCTCAGCTGCTGTTCATCAAGGGAGACGTCATGCAAAATAGCACAAGTTTCCTGAGAAATTACTGTGGCTTGCGGGGAAGAGGTTGACACGAGCCGCGTGTGCAAAAGTTGGGATGTAAAAAGTATTTCTCAGTTATGTGCTACCCCAATCTCTAAGCAGTGAGACTCCGGTGGTGCCTGTGCTTTACCCAGAGTTTGGTTTCTTTTCTATGAAGGTCAGTGGAGATTGTGGTATCTTTAGGATAGATGGCTTTATTTAATAGATTTATAGAATTGTAGAGTTGGAAGGTACCAAGAGTTATCTAGTCCAATCCCCTGCAATGCAGGAATCTCAACTAAAGCATTCATGACAGATGGTCAACCAACCTCTGTTTAAAAACCTCCAGTGAAGGAAAATCCAAAATCTGAGGTAGTCCATTCCGCTTTCAAACAGCTCTTACAGTCAGAAAGTTGCACATCTACACATATATACATCCGGAGCATAGGACAGAGGGGCTTGCCACATTAGCGCACCCATAGATATTGCTTCTCTATTTGATTTCCAGAGAAGCCCCAAAGTCCAGTTTAGGATGAGCACAGAGCAAGCCATCTCTCTCTCCAGCTTCCAGCATTTTTGCACACACATACACAACAACAACAATGGCCGTTTCTCATCTACCTACCAGCCAGGTGAGGAGCATGGGTGAAAGGCTAACTCATTTGCTCTCTCTCTCTCTCTCTCTTGATGCAGATGGCAGGTGATGAGCCCATCAGCCAAGGTCATTACCCTGACCAAGGGACTAGCATGACCTGTTCACTGTCTCCCTCTTATCCATTCTAGCCTCACTGATACAGGATCTGACAAATTGGAAGGGAGCCAGGGTTTCACCATAGCAGTATGTATACAGAGGACGAAGAGAAAGAGAGAGGGCTGAGATTTATTCTGTTTATTTATAAAAGTATTTCTATACCACTGTGTCTGTCTGTCTGTCTGTCTCTCTATCACAGCAGTTTACAACAATATAAAAACATAGAAGCAAACATGTGTAATGAGAGCCAAAGCAGATGAGAAGCAGCTTTGGGCAGTAAGAACAGTCCTGCTGGATAAGGGGCGAAGAGGGCTCAGTGGGAGAGCATGTGCTCTGCCTGCAGATGGTTCAATCCCTGGCATCTCCAGGTAGGGCTGCCATGTCTGGGGAGTCGCTACCAGTCAGTGCAGACAACCCTGAGCTGGGTAGACCTACGGTCTGACTCCAAATAAGGCAGCTTCATGGGTTCAAAAGGATGCTACCCTTGGAAACCATTTTCTCTCTCTCCCCAAGCTGGCTGCCAGAAGAAGCAAGGTGCCGGAGGGCCAGCACTAGTTCCCAAACTTTTCGAAAAGGCCCTATTTTATGAATAAAGTTTGGGGCTCTTTTCTTTTTTAAGACAATTTAAAGAACAGTAAAAACAGATCTGTGAATATGGCTTTGATGCAAATCGAGCCTTTACAGGTGCAAATGACAAATTCATGCATACATTGATAATACTCTTGATTTAAAAAACAACAACAACCCAGCTTTGAACTTCAAGGGATTGGAAGATATAAAGCGGTAGCATACATTCAAAGTGTTCCGTATCCATTTTGAAGGAAAGAAGGGGTGCACACAGGTGTGTTGTGTGTAAATAGCTCTTAAAGCAAAAACAAACAAGATACAGCGCTACCTCATAGTTTCTTTCTTTCTCTCACTAAAGAAACGGTTCCCTTTGGTGTACAGCGTCTACTGCCAAGTGGGAAACAATGTGATTTTTTTTTCCTTGCCATTTGCTACTATTAGGGTGAAATGACCAAGGTGAAGAGACAAGATTTCAAGAAGTGTGTGGTTGTTTGTTTGTGATTGGCTGTGGTGAACTTTGTGTTCATGAGTGAGTGGGGTGGGTGGGTGTTTTTGAATCAGGTTAGCCATATTGATTCGTATGCTGTTGGCGGGTTTTTGTTTTGTTGGGCTGTGTATGTGATAAAGAGGAGCCATACCGGGGTGAAGGCATCTCCTTCTATTTGTCCCCGTGTCAGTTTCAGTTTATTGGTTAGTTTTTCAAGTAGGGCTGTTTCCCATACTGTTTGGTACCATTGGTCCATGCTTACGCCTGACAGGTCTCTCCAGTGTCTGGCTATGATGTTTCTAGCTGCTGAGAGTAGGTGGGTTATGAGTTCTTTATGGTGTGAGTGGGCATTGTTGTCTTGGAAGATGCTTCTGGACAGCAATCATAAAAGAAATATGCAAAATAACTAAGCAAGTATTAAAAGTCACCCCAGAACTGGCCCTACTTAACATCTCCTTGTGCTTCATGCTAATGTGAAGCCTTCCCATCCTCCACCCCTTCGCTGCCCTCAAAAACATTCTGGGTTTTTGATCTGAGATGGTTCATTCACAAATGCAAGAAAGACACCCCATGAATAAAAGAGGTTAACAAGCATGTGTGAAGCCACCTTCTCCACACAATCAGGTGGTTTTGTAAGTAGCATCTTCATTCCGAATCCCTCCCACCCAACATACTGTTTGGAGAGAAGAGCTGGATTGCCTTCATTTTTTTGTGATGCAGCAAACAGAGTATTATTTCCACTGTTTTTTAAATGATTATGCACATGAAAAACAAGTGTGTGTGTAAGAGGGGAGCCAAGAAACTCTGATTTCACTGGAGTTCCTGATTCTGTGCCTGATTAAACAGCTGCCTACAATTCCAGATAAATCACTTTCCTTGTTTAAGGTTTAAAAATATCAAAGCCTACTCTCTGTTGCTTTCAAGGTGTTTGGGGAAGGAAAGAATACACTTCAAATGCCAACATTTCCAGTTTTATCCATTTCTACTTGCAGCTGTGCACTGATTTCAACAGCACACATTCTCTCTCCCCCTCCCACCTTTTTTTTAAAAAAAATACCCCCCCAATCTTTTAAGCCATGCTTCAGATAATCTATATTTAGCACTAAATGGCACACTAAATTTTAGAAACATTATGACATAGTGCTTTGGTTCAAATAATTGCTGGCATTATCTATGCCCGATCAGACAGAAAAAGACGACAAAGGCTAAAAGAGCACCAGCTTAAACCTGCCCGGTATCTGTGATCCCCCCCCCCCGCTAAAATGAAAGTGCTACAACAATGATTCCCAAACACCATTTTGAGCTACCGCACCCTTGGTTCCATAAACTCATCCTTGGTGCTCCCCAACCCTATAAAAACCACTTTGGTTTGCACAACCCACTAAAGATAACCACGCAATAAAATTCAAAACAATAACAATGATTTGCACATTTATTCAAAGTTGAGTTTAAACAATTAAGTTTAATTAATTCAATAAAACTGACGAACTTGATCCAGTGATACCACCTTTTCAAAGGCCGATAGTCAATTATGCCGTCAACATCCACTTGCTGTCCCCTTGCCTCTCAGCACTTGCCTAGGTAATCCTACGGCCCCCAGGGGGCAATACCGCCCAGTTGGGGATCCACTGTACTACGATAAGTATCTAAATGCAGCCCTCAAGTGGATAATGGTCTTTTGCCCGACATGAGCCCCGATTGGGCATTTAGGGACACGTTGATTGTAACTGTGTAAGGGAACGTAAGGCAAGAAAGTGGGGTCACCCATATTTACGCACTGGTGTGCGGTCCGACAGTGGGGTAGGTCACATGACTCCCCCCCAAAAAAAATGTTTCACATTACAGTCACACATTGCCAAATGCCTCAACCAGTGGCATGTGTGGTGTAATGGTTAAGAGCGGTAGACTCATAATCTGGGGAACCGGGTTCGCGTCTCCGCTCCTCCACATGCAGCTGCTGGGTGACCTTGGGCTAGTCACACTTCTTGAAGTCTCTCAGCCCCACTCACCTCACAGAGTGTTTGTTGTGGGGGAGGAAGGGAAAGGAGAATGTTAGCAGCTTTGAGACTCCTTAGGGTAGTGATAAAGCGGGATATCAAATCCAAACTCTTCTTCTTCTTCTTCTCAACAGGGCTGTTGCCAAAAACTGCACCACACACTGATCCTATAAAAAGCCGAAGGGGATGCATGCAACCCTGCCTTTGCCGACCAATTTGCTTTAAAAAATAAAATAAAATAAATACCCATTTACCTCCCATCTGAAATATAATCCCCCATTAAAAACTTTTGGGGCTTAGCGAGAAACAAGCAGAATTTTTCAGCTGGCTCCAGATTCCAAAACGCAGAAGTAAGTTAAGAGGCTGCAAGCCTGGGATTTAACGTTATCAATACGGAGGCTCACTCCAAATGTAAAAATGGCAGCTCCCTAGATTATAAATTTAAAGTCTGCTTGATATTTCCGCTCAGTGCTATAACGGGCAGAAGACGGAAAACAGCAGCCTCATAACTGCCGTTCCAACATCATTCATCTCCATGTTCGACCGAAGTCCCTTTTGGCTCACACGGTTTAAGTTAAGGCTTTTATTTATTTATTTTTCTGTTTCCAGAAAGAACATTGCAAGCAAGGGAACATGAAACGAGCATAAAAGGAGAAGTACTTACAACAAGGGCGCTAAGAAGAAACTCTGAAGCTGTGAGTTTGCTGGAAGAGAGATTAGAAGACCCCCTGGAGGCATCAGCCAGCAAGCAGGTGTGTTTATAATTAAACATCAGCAACAAACCCGTAAACCTCAAGTTTTGCCAAGTGTGAGGCTCCGGCAGTTATTAGATATAACACCTTTTACAAGTACTCCAAGAGGCAAAATATTACAGACGCCAGCAGGAAAAGGGGTTCCCAAATGATGGACGGCGAGCTTCATTCAGGTGGTGTGTGAATTTACAATCAAGGCTGGGAGAGGAAGCAACCACAGCATTCGTACTGATGTTTAATTGTACTTTATCGTCTATTTCTGATACTGCATTTTATTTTGAGACAAGTTGCATTGTTTGGGATTCAAACCGTAATTCAATTAAACGTGAAAGGTAAAAAAAAGAAATTAAAATATCATACAGTGTCCTGCACAGCCAAGTGCTGCTCTAAAACCCACAGTGTGGTTGGTGGTTCAAGCCCACCCAGGGACGGCTTAAGGTCCCTTCCAACTCTACAATTCTATAATAGAACATAATGTAGGAACAGGGGTCAGATCATTGAGCGATCTAGCTCAGCACTGTCTGCACCAGGAGTGGGGAATCTCAGGCCCAGGGTCTGAACGTGGCCCTCCAAACCTCTCTATTCGGCCCTCGGGACTTTCCTGGGGCCATACTTCTGCGCCTGCTCTGCCTCCACCTCAAGTGGTTTTGCTTGGCTGGAATGCATATTTACACTTTGATCATTCCTCTAGCTTGCCTGGGTGGAGGGAAGCAATCCCAAAGAATCCTGGGAACTGAAGTCTCCTTTCCACAGAACTACAATACTCAGCACCCTTAGCAAACTACAGTTCCCATGATTCTTGTTGAGGGGGAGTCATGTGCTTTAAATGTATGGTGTGGAGATCCTTAAGATGTTCCTACATCCGGGTTAGCAAAGAAGGGCTGATTCCCGACACGTTCTTATTTTACCCGTGTTAAAAGAAGTACAAAGAAGCCTGTCTCCTCGCTAGTATCTGGTCTCTCCCATCAGACGACTCTGGGGAACCAGGAAAGGATCACCACCGCAAACAGGAGGACAAGTACCACGTCCCTAAACAAATGTTTTGCAGTGTACCTCCTGGACTTATGAACGTAGCCATGAGATTTAAACCACTCGACTGATTCTTTAATGCTGTGCGGACATGGTGCGTACCCCAGCTCCCTCTTGGCCTTTTCCAGGCTGAAATAATGAGAGACGCCAGTTTTGTAAACTTCTGTGCGAGTGAGGAAGGGCTGGAAGTTATATAAGCGCCCGACCACAGAATGCACCATCTCGGTGAGGAATGCGAAGAAGTAAACAACAGACAGAGGGAGGCGGTAAGTCGGAAAGGGGTAGCCTAAGCCTTCTACGAAAGGCCGGAAAAAATCAAAGTTGTTGACCGGCCTGCCATCTGAAATGAAGTAAGCTTGACCAGCTGACCTGTGGCCCTTACTATCTCCCAGAGCTTCGGAAGCTAAGATGTGAGCTTCCACCAAGTTGTCCACATGTACAAAGTCCATCAGGACTCCAGGATCCCCATACAGGAACTGAAACCAGCCCTGTTCGAGGTAGCCAACGATCCTAGGCAGATGTCTCTGCTCTCCGGGCCCATAGATGGCGGCAGGTCTCAAGGCACAGGTCCTCAGCAACCCTCGCCCTCCCTGGAGGGAGCTTCCGTTTGCTTCTAGAACCTTCATCTCAGCTAAGGCTTTGGTCCTCGAGTAATGGTCAGGGTGGAGATGAAGAGGGAGATAAGGCAGAGACTCATCCCCGTTTTCGATCACTTGGCCCCCAAACACCACATTGTAGGTGCTCGTGTAAACCAGCCTCGAGACGCCCACTTTCCTGCAAGCTTCGATTACGTTTTCAGTCCCCTTGAGGTTGACGTCTTCTATAAGTTTTCGGTTCAGCTGCTCCCGGCCAGACATCCCGTAGGAAGCAATATGGAAGACGCAGGTCACGCCTCGGAGCGCCCTTTCCACTTCGGAGACCGCGCAGACATCGCCCTGCACAAATTTCACTCCTTGTGGCATCGGTTGGATGGGCTCGGTGACATCAAAGAGGATGACATCTACTTCCTTCTCGGAAAGGGTACCACCTAGGCTGGAATGTGACAGGCAATGAAAGTTACTAGCAAGGAAACCTGGAACAAAAGAGGCTCCACCAGAAGGATGTAAGAAATCAGTAGCTATTTGACGGCAGCTGAGTTTCTCTGAATCCATTCAGATTTCATTTTGCTTGCAGTTGGCACGCTGCCTTTCCAGTTACACAAGGCAGTTTAAAAGCCGTAGAAACAACAAAATATGAAAACTGCACATCCTATAACAATCCAATCCAATCCAAATAATAAAATATATGACTTTGAAACAAACACCTTACATCAGATAAGGTAATATTCAATACCAGTTAGAATATATTATTGCGCAATCAAAGGAACTCTCAAAACACCAGCAAATAATAATTAAACAGAAATCTACCTAACACCCCCTTGTTTTCATTCAATGGGGCTTTTCACGGTTCTACTGATAATAACTACGCAGTCTGCAGATTTTAATCAGTAGACCAACCCAACCTAAGCTTCAGTTGCTTAAACTGGTGGGAATCAAAATTATGAAATTACAGGTAGCACATCTGTTTTACATGCCGAAGGTCCCAGAGTTCAAACCCTGGCATCTACAGGTAGGGCTGGGAGAGGCTCCTGCCTGAAACCCTGGAGAGCTGCTGCCAGTCAGTGCAGACAATACAGAGCTAGAATTTGAAGACTGAAGTGGGACCTTCTGCATGCATCTATCACTGAGCTACAGCCTTTCCCCATAGCTGTATAGTGTATGTGTGTACATAGAAGTGTGTGTGTGTGTGTGTGTGTGTGCTGGTGAGGGGAGAAAGAAATTAAAATAATAAATTATTTTAAACAAACATATTACTTCATTGCTAAATATGATTGTTCCATGTGTCCTAAAATAAAAGTATACTAACCGGAAACCAAAATAACCACCTCCTCCTGTAATAAGGACTGTTTCCTTGATGGGGCTTTCTGCATCCATGCTGTGCTTTTTGCTGCTACTTCCAGTCATTATCTATAAATAGATAAAGATAACACATCATAGCTGTTATTCTAATAATATAAAAAAGAAAAAGATGCCATGGCTCTTAATAGCTCATGAATTGCAAAACCTGCACATTACAGGATTTCGTTCCGAGCGATTGCTCCCTCCAGATTTCCCCAAAGCCATTTTAGATTTGTGCATATACGTATATATTTGTGCCTATACACACACACCGACCGTATTTTTCCATGTATAAGATGCCTCCATGTATAAGACGACCCCTATTTTTTTGAACCCAAAATTAAGAAATTAAGTTGTTTAGCTTTTTTTGGGGGGGGGAGGTCACTTCTGCCAATCGCTCACCCGTCTGCCCACCACTGCCAATCGCTTGCCACAGCCACTGCTGATCGCACACCTTGCCGCAGCCAATTGTCTGCCCTCTCACCGCCACCAAAAGCCCACCCGCCCACTTGCTGCCAATCACCTGCCCGCCTCGCCACAACCGCTAATCGCCTGCCCAATCACCGCTGCCAATCTCCTGCTTGCTGCTGCCATTAATCGCAGCCCCCCCCCTGCATTCACTATCCATGTATAAGACGACACCCAATTTTTGCCTAATTCTTCTTAGCAAAAAGCACCGTCTTATACACGGAAAAATACGGTATATCACAACTGACTTGCCGCTTTGGTGCAAAGTGCACTTAGTCCATTTTGTAACCAGAGGCAACTAGCCAGGTGCAAACAGAGTATGAAGGGAGGTTGGCAGCACCTGTGATGCAATCGTAATTTCCTCGAAAGTTCGGGAGCTGAGTGGCACTCTATAGATTGCCAAAATGGAACCAGCCATGCAGGAGAGGTTGGAAGAAGCATTCTTAAAATATAGGGAGGAAATAAGGACTTCGCATGCTCTGTGGGCACAGGATGCTGAGCATCTACTGGAGTGAAGGAAATGAAATGGCATGTTCTAGGAAAGGGTGTTGCTCTCTAGTGCCTCAAACAGGAGCCTTCCACACTGAAATATTATGTTGCATCAACAGCACAGCTATCTTTTCCCAGCAACCAGCGCTCAGGAGTATACTGCACAAAGGCTAAGAGATTTGAGCGGAGAGTCAAATAATAGGTCATTTGAGGTTCAGGTTTTACTCGCTGGGTCTGCAATCCTGTGCATGCTTATTTGGCAGTAGCTCCCATTACTATCCATAAAAAATGCAGTCAAGTGAACATGAATAGAATTGGGTTGCAGGCAGCCTTAGACAAAACACTATTCTCTTGGCTTCAGTTTCCCCCCTCAACATCTGTAAAATGGGGAGAATAGTACTTATCAGATACCCATCCGTTAGATACCACATCTAATAAATAGCTAAAATTGTGTTTATTAGTTAGGTGTCCCTTTATAATATTTCCAGGGCAGTTCACAATAAAACAGTAACAACAATTTAATAATATAGGGTTGTCATATTTCAAAAAGTGAAAATCTGGGCACAAAGGTTGTGCCCAGAAATCAGCAGTAAAGAGTAATGTGCTATCTCTCCTAATGTTTTAAAAAACCATCTTGCAAAAACAGATCAGTTGCTATCACTCAGCCTACTGGACCTCACAAAGTTGTTGTGAAGATAAAATCAGGAGGGGAGGGAACACTATGCTAACTTGATCTATCATTGGTCAAACTGGGTCTACCACTTCTCTGCTTAGCACAGAAAGCACTTCACATGAATAAAATCCACACTAAACTGCTAAATCTCAAAGCCCTAACATTTCACCCATCACTATCATACCGAAGGACCTTTGTCCATCATTATCAATTCAATATTTGAAGAATCCAGGATAAGCCATGAATTGCAATAGCACTCCAGCCATAAATGGAAAACTTTTGATATAGATGAGAATTGGTGGTTTATCAGGCATATCATGAGGTCCTTGAACACCAAGCGAGGTTGACGATTGGAGTCTAGGGTCGCTGCTAGATAAAGGTAAAGGGACCCCTGACCATTACGTCCAGTCATGACCGACTCGGGGGTTGCGGCGCTCATCTCGCTTTACTGGCCTAGGGAGCCGGCGTACAGCTTCCAGGTCATGTGGCCAGCATGACTAAGCCGCTTCTGGCGAACCAGAGCAGCGCACGGAAACGCCGTTTACCTTCCCGCCGGAGTGGTACCTATTTATCTACTTGTACTTTGACATGCTTTCGAACTGCTAGGTTGGCAGGAGCAGGGATCAAGCAACGGGAGCTCACCCCGTTGCGGGGATTCGAACCGCCGACCTTCTGATCGGCAAGCCCTAGGCTCTGTGGTTTAACCCACAGCGCCACCCACGTCCCGGGGTCGCTGCTAGACTGTTGCTATCTTAGGGTGGACTACGATAAAACACCAGCACTTGTTTTCTTTTCTTTCGTTTTTACATTTATATCCCACCTGCCCTCCAAGGAACTTAAAGTGTCATACAAAGTTCTCTTCCTCCCTATTTATCCTCACAACAACCCTTTAAAGCAGTATCATAACACTCTGAAAGAGGAGGAAAGCAGAACCTCTTCTTCTGTAGCGTGTAAGACCTCTGGGTGGGAATCGTAGCGGATCAGTCCAACACTGGGGCCAAATTCAAGCTCTGTAGTAATTCCCAATCGATTCTCCCCCCCCCACCCCCTGCAATGGAACCCTAACCTTTTGGAACACCACCCCCTTGGTTCCATAAACACATCTCCAGCGCTAGTGCCCACCCTATGGAAAGTATTTGTTTAGGATACGGGTTTGCACAGCCCACTATGGAAGATGATAATTCAAAACAGTAACAATTAATTGCACATTTAGTCACTACCCAAGTAAAACTATTTTATGAATTCCACGAAATGGATGGACTTGATCTGGTGACGGCAGCTTCCCCTGCATCTCCCTTGCCTCTTAGCGGCCCCCCACGTCCAAAGCCCCGCAGAGGGCCGAACGGCCCACTTAGGGAACTACTTCTCTACAGGCTTGCTCCAGATAGGCAAGAGGGAGCACACCTTCTGCAAAGCAGCCAGACAAGCCTGAAGTAGGAACTTCCCAATGCAAGCCCACTCCCCAGTTCCGAGGAGCCTGCATACCCCCTTCTCAGTAACTTAGCTCTCATTACAACCTGTGCAATATGAGCTTGGATTTGTGGGGAGGGGGGCTATGCACGAAACGGACCGCGCTGAAGACTGGGGCAATTAAAAGAGCCGGTTCACTGGGTTCCTCCCCTCGCCCCACTCTAGAGCAGCAGGTTTTCCCCACCTCCGCTCCACACAGGGTCTGATCTCCCCCACTCCCTTACCAAACAAAGTCTCTGACTTTCTCCCCTTTGCAGAACGCGATGAGCCGTCTTTCCCGCCCCATCACCCTATATGCCGGCTCCTCCCCTATAGGAAGGGAGAGTTACGAAACCAGTGTGAAGCACCTGCAAAAATATGCACCTTTCCCTCGCATCGAGGCACGCAGAGAAAGGAAGAAAAGGACGCGCTGCCCGACCTGCCTATCCCCACTCCGTGCCGACCAGACCCTTTAAAACAAAGCAGCCGCGCCAAAGCACGACAGCAAAACTTCTCACGCTCTTATCTCTGCAGTCTGAAACCGGCCGGGACTTCGCGGGCTTCCGTAGCGCCAACATGGCGCCCTCCATAGAGGATATTTTCCGTACAGCAAGATGTCTGAACCCGAGGACCGGGCTTTCGTACAGCAAAATGGTGCTCTCTACTCGGGATAGAGCCGTACAATAAGATGATATCTGGTTTTGTTTATGCTATTATTATTATCACGCCTACTCCTGTTATTATTTGCTGTTGCTTCTGTTTTTATTGTTGTTGCTCTTTGTTTCTGATGCTATTGTTATTTTATTAGTTATTTCTTCAGCTACTGTTGTTACTTCCTGTAGCTTCTTTAGCTTTTATTGTTATTTTTTTGTTTTTCATATATATAATTTTTATTTAGTTTTCTGTTTTACAATTTAACATACTCATTTTTACATCCTTAAGATATCAATGACTTCCCTTCTTCTCTTTCCATGGTTCATTTTACATATCAAAATCTCTGCATATTTTACAAAAACTATGCCATTCAGTATTCCATTATTACACCCATCAAAACTTATTTACACTGTTGAATTTATCTTAATGCTGCCAGCGTTTTCAGCTGTACACAGTTATTTCTCATATATTCAATAAACGTTTTCCAATATTCTGTAAACATGTTCTTTTTCTCTTCTATATATATAAAATTGTTCAAGTTGGATGTTTGTTAACGATCGCCTTTCTCCGTAACCCCTTGATCGATTCCGTTCAAATTTGGACACAACGTTCCATGGCCATATGGGAGTGATCATATGTACTTACATTGCACAAATACCACACCTTTCCCAGGTAAAAATGTGATTTTGTGCAAAAAATATAGCGCCCTCCAGTGGACGCTAAACAGTACACCACAACACACCCGTTTCCGACCCCTCCTCCTTTCCCAACGTCACTACCACCATCCAATCGACAGACCGCCCACTAACGCTACTGCTGGCTCCGCCGGCGGGTATACAGCCACACCGGGCGGAGTCGCCATTTTCGCCGTTTACCCAAAAATGGGAGGGGCAAACAGAGAACACGTAGACTGAACTTCAACGAGATAAAGTGTAAGGATACCCTTTCTCTTTCATACTGTATCTTACTTTTCCATTTCACCAAATCAGCCACAGCAAGGCGTGGCCGGGTCAACTAGTATTCTATATGTTAAGTCTGCAAGCTGCGCATATTCTGTCAACTTAAGTTGCCGTTCTTCTTTGGTTAGGACCTCGCTTGTTTTCCATTTTGAGGCTACCAAAACATGGGCCACAGTAGTGGCATACATAAATAACGTTTTATGAAACCTGGGAATTTCAGTCTGAATTATCCCCAACAGAAAGGACTCTGGGTTTTGTTGTTGTTGTTGTTGTTGTTGTTGTTGTTGTTTGGGGGGAGTACTTTTAAACATTTTTTTCAACTCATTATGGGTCATTTCCCAATACTCTTTTATTAAACCAATTTTGTATGTTTTAACATTTATAAGTCAGCTAAAGACTGCCCAGTGCTTAAGACCAACAAATTAAATAATAATAATATTCTGGTTTGTTTATTACTATGAAAGCTGCTTTGAAGGTCCTGCAAAATAACAATAATGCAAATAACAATAACAACAAAAATAATGTGCAGACCTTTAAGGTATTTTACCATCAACCCCAGCCAGAATATCCAATGATCAGGAATGATGGGAGCTGGAGTCTACCAACATGTGGCCACAGGGTTTCACATCTGTGATCTAACTGATTAATCAACTAAGGTTGCAATCCTGTACACACTGAAAGGAAAGCACGTCCTATTGAATTATTTGGGGGTTACTTCTGAGCAGACATGCCTTACAATCATAGAGTTGGAAGGGACTCAAGGGTCATCTAGTCCAACCCCCTGCAATGCAGGAATCACAGCTGTATTGCAGCCCACATTTCTTAGCATTTATTATGCATGTTTAACAGTGCTTTTAGGGTGCTCACTAATCCAAACAGCAAACCTATAAGCTGTAAATCAGTATTATTATCAACAGGTTGTAAAGGAGCATGACTGAGTCTGAGAAAAAGAAGAAGCTCGTCAACAGTGGCTGAACCAAGATTTGGTTCACGGGGCCAAAGATTTGGTTGCTTTGGTTTCTTCACCAGGGTTGAGCAGAAGATGTGACAGAGGGATCCTCAGGCACCAGTGGACCAGTCTCTAATTTCCTACATTTATCCTGGTTACTGAGGAAGAATTAAATGTGTGCCATCTTGAGCATCTTGGAGGAAGATGTGGGATATAAATGCTAATGATGATGATGATAGTTTTGGATTCTGCCCATGGCAAACAGTGCTCACCGGTTACAGGTAGGTAGCCGTGTTGGTCTGCCATAGTAAAAATAAAAAATAAAAAAATTCCTTCCAGTAGCACCTTAGAGATCAACTAAGTTTGTTCTTGGTATGAGCTTTCGTGTGCATGCACACTTCTTCAGATACTTCCATTTCATGCGGCTCAATGTGGTGCCTTCCACGGCTACCTACCTGTAACTGGAACTATGGAAGGCACCACATTGAGCCGCATGAAATGCAAGTATCTGAAGTAGTGCTCACCGGGATTGCCATCTTCCTGCTCCCCCACCCCCAGCAGAGTTCCTGTGCTTTCAGTGTCTGCTTCATAGACAGATATCCAACTGTGGCAGGTTTTTTCCTTGCTCTGTTTCCACACTGTGGAAACAACCCCAGTTGACTTTTCTTTTTCTTTTTTGCTTTTTTAAGCCATGGAAAAACCTTGAATGGGTGCCAAACAGCCTTTACTCTGGAACGCAACAGGTGGTGCTATTGCACCAGTAAGCTGAAATAATGATTATTCTCTGCAGCTGCTGCCTTTACGCTTCTCAGATCCAAAACTTCATTTTTTTTGGGGGGGGGGGGACAAACAGCCCAAGAAATGAAAGAAACGGCACAGATTCGAGTTAGGGTCTGGTATAATGTTGGAATCACCAACAGACCTACGTGGCTCAGGTGTGCGGACAATGAGGGCACTTGGGAGGTGAGACTGTGGAATGAAGGTGCTCCCAAGGTTGGAAAGAATATGTATCTGAAAAGAAATGAATACCAAAAATGAAAATAAAAACCCACATACGTAGTTCTAAATCCACATGGCTAAATAATGGGTGTTGTTCAGCTCCCATCATCCCTGACCATTGACCATTCTGGCTGGGTCTGATGAGAGTTGTAGTCCAACAATGTCTGGAGGAACACGGGCCCCCACCCACCCCAATGGACTTAAAGTCATACTTAGAGTAGTCTGGTTTTAATAAATTGACTTAAGAACTTAAGATGAGCCTGTTGAATCAGACCAGTGGCCCATCTAGTCCTGCATCCTGTTCTCACTGTGGCCAACCTCATGCCTGTGGGAAGCCTGCAAGCTGGACATGAGAGCAATAACACTCTGCCCATCCGCGATTCCCAGCAACCTGTACTCAGAGACATAATGCTTTGGACGGTGGAAGTAGAACATAGCCCATTATGGCTAGTAGCCTTTGATAGTCTTGCCCTCCATGAATTTTAGTGGGGAAGGAGAGCTGAAAATAATGCCAATATATTTCACATCTGGCAGCCAATGTGCCCCTTTGGTTTCTGATAGTACATGGGTAAGATGGGTCTAAAAAGCCCGGGACCCAAATGGCTATGATGGCTCATTTACCAGAAGTAATGTATTTAGTGTTAACTCTGGAGGTGTATACCGGTACTTGATTCTGACCAAACTAAGCCTAGCTGTTCACAAAAACCTCAAAGCTTTTCACAAAAAAGAATAAAACAACAAAATTATCTGCCAAAAAGCAGATAAAAGCCTATTTAAAACTTTCAAAAATAATAATTACCGGTAAATCAAATGTAAGATTTAAAACCTAATTAAAGCACATGGCAACATTCCACATTTCTGGATAGGCTTGCCTAAACAAAAATATTTTTTATCAGGTGCTGAGAAAGGTACCGTGAAGGTGCCTGCCTGATGTCAATAGGCAGGGAGTTCCAAAGTGTGGGTGCTGCCACACCAACATTATATTTCTTACAATGGAACAAGTATTACGTGGCACATGTAACAGTGCCAGTTTCACAGAGCTGAGTGGTCAAGTAGATATGTATGGGGTAAGACAGTCTTGTGATTTAGCCAGCACCAGGTAGGCAAAGACAGGATTAATGTTGGATCAATGTTTTGGTCGATGTATATCCAGCTGCGATGAGCTACAAAACAGAAGGCCAGAAAGTAATTCCTTCTTCCTCTCTTCCCATGCTCAAGTAAAAATTAATAAAACCACTAAGGCTACAATAGTATAATCACTTTTACCTCAGAGTAAGTCCCATAAAGAAGGCTGATTGCCAAAGAATTGATGCTTTTGAATTATGGTGCTGGAGGAGACTCTTGAGAGTCCCATGGACTCCAAGAAGATCAAACCTATCCATTCTGAAGGAAATCAGATCCTGAAGCTGAGGCTCCAATACTTTGGCCACCTCATGAGAAGAGAAGACTCCCTGGAAAAGATTGTTGGGAAAGATGTTGGGAAAGATTGAGGGCACAAGGAGAAGGGGGCGATAGAGGACAAGATGGTTGGACAGTGTTCTCGAAGCTACTAACATGGGTCTGACCAAACTGCGGGAGGCAGTGGAAGACAGGAGTGCCTGGCGTGCTCTGGTCCATAGGGTCACGAAGAGTCGGACACGACTAAACAACAACAACAAAGTCCCATTCAGTTCAATGGATGTTTCCTCTGAGTAGGCATGCATACGCTTGCATTAAAAGCAGCTAATAGGTCTCCTGTCTGATAGATCTTTCCGCACATTCCTCTCTGCTCAGCTTTTGGGAAATGCATCATGTCATCCTGGCAGGAATCCTTTGGTCAAAGACATCTTCTTTGATCGCTTAAGGATGGATTATTATTATCATTTATCTTGATGGTTACCCTGCCAGGTTCCTGTATGCATAGCCTCTACTCCATATGGAAAGAATTTGTTAAGGCTGATAAATGTCTTTGATCTATACATTGAGCAATGTTTAACTCTTTGTGGGTCAGAACACAAGAGCCTGGCTAGACTGGACCAGAGAGATATCCAGTGTAGGAGAACTTCAGACTCACAAATTATGACCTTTTCTTTTCCTTGCACGACACTGGGGCTTCTGTCAAATTTGTATTGTGGGTTGGGGTGGTGGTGTTAATCTGGATGATGCCCCGAGTCCCTTCCAATTCTTGGGATCCTGTATCTGTGGGGGTAGAATGTATAAGAGCAAGCTTGCCAAACCAGTCCCTTTATCTAGGTAACAGTTTTGGCTGTTTAATTAAGCACCACCATCAGCATAAACAAAGAAGTTTCTCTGTACCATAGAACAAATGGGTAGGCCTTCCCCTTACCTGGTTGCTAGGTAGGAGAACAATAACCAACGTGTGTGAGAACTGAGCTGGAAGCAGGCTGGAAGCTGGAGACACATAGACATGCTTGGATCTAAAGTTGTGACTAAAGGAGAAGCAAGATCTGTTTGGGGTGTTAATGCTGTGAGCCCCTACATCCTATGCTCAGGTTGTATACAGAATGCCACACATGCACAGTCCGTATGGGTTGCCGCTCGCACACGGCAGCCATATGGGCTGCCACTTGCACGGCAACTGTACAGGCTGCCGCGCGAGCGGCATCCCATATGGATGCCCATATGGACGGCGTGCGAGCGGCAGTCCATACGGATGCTGCGTGAGCGCGAGCCCTCGGCCACTCTACAGCTGGGGGCAGACAGGAGCCATCTTGTCACCCCTCCCAGAGTGGAACCCGGGGCAACCCGCCCCCTCCACCCCTCCCTTCCTACGCCCCTGGGGGGACTCTTTTGCATCCCTCCATTGGGAGAACTATCATTTAGACCTGCTCTCTGCTTTCTGTTCCTTAACCAGTTACTCATCCATAAGGTGAGCTCCCCTAATTTTTGGTGACTGCAAAGCTTCCCCCGGAGTCTTTGGTGAGGTACTTTATCAAAAGACTTTTGAAAGTATAAGGACACATCGAAAGTCTTTAAGTACACAATTTATAGTTTACTTTCTCCTCAATACCTCATTTTATTTCTGTGTGAGACTTGGACCTGACTATTTTTCTTTCTTTTTTAAAAGAAAAGCCACAATTTTTTTCATGAACCAAGGTTATTGCAAGGTGACCTGTTTATTGAACATGCATCCTGTTCTGTTTTGCACAACTGTTGTTGGGAGGTTATATGACATTCACTGTTTATTGAGCAATTCATTTGTTTGCAGGGAAGTTCAAACAATTGTTATCCCACACTTTACAGAGCACTTCCCCATTGCCACAAATCACCCTGGGTTTTTGGGGAAGCAGGTGTGTTGCATAAAAGTGCCAAGTCCACTTTCATTCTGCATGCCTGAATTTGTCCATATGCAATGAATCTAGGCAGCAATCCACAAGTAGCTTAATATTCCGTTTGGATGTCCCTGTTTGGATCCTGTTTTCTGGACATCATACCGGTACATATCTTTCCTAGATGCTAGAAGCCTGTACTTTGGAACTGCGCTGTAGATTGTGTCTAGCTGTGTTCTTCAACTAAACTATGGTGTTTTATAATTAGGAGAGCTGGGAATGGAGAATCATAAAACTGTAGAATTGGAAGTTATCCAAAGGGTCATCAAGTCCAACCCCTGCAATGCAGGAATCACAACTCAGTGGACTTTAGTATACTTTAACCAGGGTGCTGGTAGTATTTTTGGTGGACTAATGTGTCACAAATGCAACCTGAGGTTGGAGATGTACAGCAAGGAAGGCATTGGTTCCAGTTTACAAACGTACTCATTAAATTAATTTATACAAGAACTTTCAGTCATGCTTTGCAAAGATACTTAACAACAGCAACAGCAACAACAATATAGTTATTAAAGATCATTGTTGTGTCTAATAGGTGGCCAGCACAGAGGGCTGGTAGAGCAGGAGGATTGTGAAGCTTCACCCTGCTGCCTGGGGTGGTGCTGCAGCGGTTTGCCGAAAGATGGCTAGTCATAGAATTGTAAAGTTGGAAGGTACCCGAAGGATCATCTAGTCCACCCCCTGAAATGCAGGAATCTGAACTAGATCATACATGACAGATGGCCATCCAACCTCTGTTTAAAAACATCAAGCGAAGGAGAGTCCTCCATCTTCCAAGACAGTCCATTCCGCTGTCAAACAGCTCTTACCACCAGAAAGTTCTTCCTAATGCTTTCAGTATTGCGTAATCCGTGCATCATCTTTCAGACTGAGAACAACAAAAAACCACCACACAAAGGCTGAAGATAGAATGAAAGTTACATCAAAAACTCTTATGAGAAACTAATAATCTGTCAATAAAGCCAACTGATAAATGAAGCCATGTATATATCGTATGTATAACAGAATGTATACAGTTTATATACTAGAACCATTCAGCAATGGATAGGTGTAACAACGAAATCCCAGTGCCAACAAACGTTCATGTTAGGTCGATGGTGAATGTGCCACGGAGTACTTCGGCAGATGGATAAAACAATGTCCTGAACACGACGATAGAAGAAAAATATTGTATGAGTCTAGTAGTGTCACCATCCATACAAACTCAATCCGAGTGGCACATGGGAAGAATAAAACCTGTCCTCCGGATATAGCTCAGGTTTCACTCTGAGGCTTTATCAGTTCTAGGTATTACATTCTGGTCAACAGAACATGTGAATATCACAGGCACAGCTTTTTTTGTTGTTCTCGGTTTATATTATCACCACCGTGATACTGTATGCTGTTCCTCTTTCAGACTACCATCTAAAATAGTTTATTGCTCTTTGGCCAATCAGACCTAGCACATGTACACACATGTACTAATAAATGCACAACAAAGCAAAAATAAGAATCAAAGTAAGTCCCGGTACATACAGGATACATTATCTGTCGCGAAATTAACCTATACTTCATCAAAATGAGATTCACTCACTGGCTTTCTGCTGATGTATTTTAAATATATTTTCCAAACGGTTTTCAGCCTCCGGCCATATTTGGTCACAACCCTCTTTCCTATAGAGGCAAATTAAGGACTTTAATTTCACTAGTAAAATGTATAAAGGTCCCTACACTTATTTTTGCATTGACAGTGGAAAACGGGAACAAAACGGAAGATGTTCTGGCCAGCCTCAGCCCCAATTATCAATATCGCTCTCATCCTTACTTCCCCTTCTCCTCCCTTCATCCATATTTCAGGCAGATAGCGATTGTTGCTAAATGAATCCAGAGCACGTGCCCACGGTCATCTGAAGGAAATGCAATCTATTAATCTGTGGAGTAAAGATCCTCCCTTTGAAACATGAAAGAGTTTTCTTCATGTCTTTGGAGGCCTCTCTCAAAGAGGATTTTGGGAGAAATCAAAAAAAGGAAAGAAATCACCTGGCTAACAAATGCTAGAGAAAGCTCCCCAGGGAAAGGATAAAAGCCTGATGGGAGCTGGGCATCCAACAACTTTGCACTGTAAACTGCCCTGAGATCTTTGTATGAAGGGCTGTATATAATATTTTAATGATGAGGAGGAGGATTATGATGAGGAGGATGGAAAGGGAGCCCCATGGTTAGAATGTCAGAGCAGGAGTGGGGACAGACCCAAGTTCAAATTTCCTGTATCACTAGGTTGGACCTTCAGCTGGTCCCTCTCTCCTCTTCTCAGCTTAACCCACCTCACAAAGTGGTTGTGAGGATAACCTGATGGGACGGAGAGCCTTTTCTGCCACTCTGAGCTCCTTGAATGGTGAACAGATAGAATGTCTTATCCTAAGTTGGAGCACTGGTCCATCTTACTCAGTTTTGTCCATACTGGCTGGCAGGGTCTCTCCAGGATTTCAGTCAGCGCTTTCTCCTAGATCTACCTGGGAGATCTATGCCAGGGATTGGACCTGGGATCTCCTGAATACAAAGCAGATGCTCTACCCATGAGCCAAGGCCCTTCCCGAAAATCTTTCTTGCCCTGTGTGAAACTCAAACTCACGGCCTTCAAAATATGAGGCTGATTGTAACATGCCAGCGAACCTCCTCCTAGAAGCCGTCAATGGGTGACCACCAATCTTCTTAAAAAAAAGCTGGAAGACCTCTAGAACCTGGAAGACCTGGAAGACCTCTAGAATGCCACTGCGGCCCTCACCGTCCATGGAAAAATTAGCCTGGAAAGCTAATTCAAAGAAGTGGGGAGCAGGGAGAGACCAGGGGGGTGGGTTGCCAAAGGGTGACAATAGGTTACTTCTGAAGTCAAATAAGTGTGTGAAATTAGCCGAGCCATTTTCAAATCTCAGAAACAGCTTGTGCTATTTTCTGAGCCAGCCTGACGCAAGCCCAGGAGGAACTGCTAAACAACCCTTCATGCAGCGATAGAATGGAGTAGAAAATGTTTCACTGTCAAATAACTCAGTGTTGTGGGGCCCGAGGCTGCTTCTGCCCTAATTTTGGCAGAGAATAAGATCATACCTCCCAATAGTTGGCAGGTGGAATTACCGGTAGATGCACTTGGTGTAAACTAGGAGAAAGATGTCATTTCTCACAGTACGGCAGCAAGAAAATTGAAGCAAGAGCCAGTACTGCTATACGGTGTGTCCCAAGGAAAGGCCTCTGCCAAAAATTTGTTTCAGAATGTACAGGGGCCTTCAGGAGCTCCAGTATGGCCTATTTTACCTATAATCCAGACTTAACATGGTTACAGAGCACTACAAAGCTCATCAGTTAAAAGCATGTTTTACGCAGCGTATTATTTTACAGACAGTATAATTAAACTGCAAATGACAAGCAATAATCTTACAAGAGACATTCTATCTAGTGGATTTGCTGGAGAGCCACTTCAACAATCTCAAAGTTAGTCAAGTTTGTTGGGGGGGAGGGGGGGAGGAAGCTTTATATGCACTGGTAGTACAAAAGTCACAGGGAACTTTTTTGACGCAAAACACTTCTGATTGCCAAGTGGATTTTTTCATTTAAATTATATGGGGATCTTTCCAACTTTACGTTTTGTCAGTTTGCATGTCTTAAATCATTTGTGTTAACATTTGCCTAATTTCCATCCTTCTCTCTTCATTGGGGTGGGGTGGGGCAGGAGATCAGATATTATGATCCTGTTATGCCAGCACTTTGCCAATACCAGTCCATTTCTACCCTTGTGGACAAGATAATTAAAGGATGCCACTCCACACTTTCCAATCAGTGTCAGATGCCTGCTGGATCAAGCGCCCATACACAGACTGACTTTGTATTTGTGGTCAACCTCAGGTGGAAGACATCACTCATATCTGTTAGCCTGCCCCTTATATAGAGACCCAAGAGATGGCTTTCTGAAACCTATGTTCTCACAAGCAAACAGGTACACAGAGGTGATTTGGTTTCTTTGACAATAATAGCATTGCAGCACACAGAGTGGTCCTCTATGCACTGGCTGCAAAAAGCGCAGGAGGGGGGGAATCAGGAAAAAGGAGATAGGTACATTTGCAGTAAGTTGTGGTTATTTGGAGGTTTAATTTGAAATCAAGTTAGCTTAACCTTGTTGGTGTCTCTGTTATGATTTTTGTCCAAGCCGAGCGGCAAACAGAGGGCTGGTCTGACTTTTGCCTGTCTCACTAAGCCGTGAGAAAGCTGCCTTATCTTTTCCTAAATGGAATGTTTATGTTTCACTGTACTATTGTAATTCTAGCCTTTGTGCTCACTCTTCTGGCTTGCTACGATGCCGAAAGGACGTGCTTTATGGAAGCTCTGTCTTATTGAGCTACCAGCAGAGATTCTCTCTGCACTATTCCTACAATAAATAGTTTAGCCTTAATTATGGCTTGTGTGTGTTGTTCTTCATGCTCGGAACAATCACATATGACTGCGCCACCGGACTCTCTGTAGCAGGGGATGTGCGCACACAGTTTTGCTCTGACTTTGGGGCAGCTTCACAACCTGCCCCAGGCGGGGTATTTACTGACAGTCTCTGGTATCTCCTCACAGTTACATCGTGGGTGGTGGCTTAAATAATGGGTGTATGTTCTGTATTGTTTTATTAATACTATTGCTACAAGTTTGTCATGGCCTTCAGATAGAACAATAAACTTATGAACTGAAACCGAAACTGAACTTACTGAAACAACCAACCTACAGTTATCCTTCAAAATAGATATTTCTCTAAATTCCACAATGCTTCTCTGCAAGCAAAACAAAAACAAAAACAAAAGCTTGTATCTTGTGGAAAGTGTATATAAAAGAGCCATACATTTGTGAAAATAACAAACAAAAATATTAGGGTAAATTGTTTGCAGATAGATAGATAGATAGATAGATAGATAGATAGATAGATAAGGGGAAATGTCCACTAAAATGCTGAGGAATGGAAGAAATCGAAATTGACCAAGACTCATCCATTCTGTTCCTGAGCCCACTAATACTCAACCTTGTGTAGCAATATGGCTCTGCATTTCCACCCCTATGCCATATTTTCAGATTATAGTTGATAATTAGAGCTATTGGTGACCCCTTCGGACTGATTCCATGACTGCTAGTTTCTACTTGAGCCTTTGGAGGAGTTTCTACCGTACCACAACCCCAAAGTCTATTCTCTTTTTATAACCCCACCCACCAAATGCAGGAACTGTGCTGTAGAGGTATTATTCCAGCCATTTCTCTGCAACAGTTACTTCCCATTTCAAAAGCTTGAGAAATGGAGACGTCAAGAGCTTTTTATCTTCATTGTTCCCCGAACGGACTGTTGCTTTCTTGCAAACTCGTCTGTGTCATTTAAATAGGTAAACTGAATGCTGACGCACAGAAACAGAACAAAGATGTTCACAGTCAAAGACAAAAAAACATGGGAAAGTGCCCTTTGTCTCCTCTTCTCTGCCACCAGAACAAAGCTGTGCGAGCTTTATTTGTGTCATCTGAAGTCTCTGCAACTGTGCTTACCTGGGGATCTGCTTTCCAGAAGGAGAGAAGCCTCTGGATCTGGAGGGCTGGAGGATGCAGACCATCCCAGGTTTCATCCTTGGCATCTTCAGGTAAGACTGGGAGAGATATCTATAAGAAACCCCGGAGAGCTGCAGCTGCAAGTGAACAAAATATTGTCTTCAGTGTTGACTGGTGAACATTGAGACTGGTAGGGCAGAAGGCAAGGAGACTAACAGCAGATGGCGCCAGAACCAATGCCAGGCCTGACTGGTTGTAAATAAGAAGACAGACAACTGGTTCTCAGAGTGGTTTTAACAACCAATCCCTCTTCCCAGTGAACTCTGGGAGGGGAATAGGGGCCTCCTAATAACTTCCAAAACCCTCAACAAACTGCAGTTCCCAGAATTCTTTGTGGGGAGCCAAGACTGTTTAAATGTGTGGTGTGAATATGGCCTGTGTGAAGAGATACTTCATTTTGTCTGTCTTGAATCCCCCCCCCCCCATTCAGCTTTCTTGGATGGCTCCATTGGATTCCAGTAATATGATAGAACAGGGGAGCATGTCTCTCTGTCCTTTTTCTCCATTACTGCTCCATTATAGGCATTTCTTATAAACCATGATCAGTGTGTGGATGTCTGGGAGCAGAGCCAGACCTCCAGACCTCACCATAGCTGTCAACTTTCGGATTTGAAAATAAGGGATTTTTTCAAACTTTTGGATTTGAAAATAAGGGATTTTTTCAAACTTTTGGATTTGAAAATAAGGGATTTTTTCAAACTTTCGGATTTGAAAATAAGGGATGCCGCGAGGGCGGTGCAATGGCACCAAGTAGCCTCGCCACCCTGCGCTCCAAAGGCTGTGCGCGAACGGGTGAGCGAAAGCGCGAGCGCGTAGACGGCAGGCAGGCTGGCTGTCTGGTTGGGCGTGAGGGTCTGGCTGCACAAGGCATGCAAGCTCCATCCCCAGTCGGTCTCAGACTCCTTATTGGCAGCCGAGCAACGCAGCTGAGGAGCCTCCCTGGCCGGCAGGGAGGGAGAGGAGCTGCTTCCTTTGAAATCCGGGAAATTTAAGGGATATCAACAATCCGGGATAGCAGCGGGAAACGGCATTGGAATAAGGGAGTTTCCCGCCAAAAAAGGGAGGGTTGACAGCTATGGACCTCACTCCCAATAATCAGCAAACACCCACAGGTTTGAGTTTATTCCATAAGGCAGGCATAGGGGAAGTCATCACCATCAGTGATCCTGATGGTCTTGGGATCACTGTGATCTAGTGTGGTGTAATGGCCAGAGTACTAGACTAGGACCTGGGAGACCCAGGTTCAAATCCTCACTCAGCCATGAAACTCACTGGCTGACATTGGGCTAAACCAAGAAGAGATGTTGGGAGTGGGAGAGAACAGCATATGCCACTTTGAGCTCCTTAATGGAAAAGGTGGAATATGACTCTAATAATTAAAATTAAAATCCACAGGCGGGAAGAAAGGGCAGGTTTAGCTTGCACACTAATTTTTGACTGCTACAATGTAATATTCATACATACTATATTAATGCAGGGATAGCCAATGTGGTGCTCTCCAGATGTTTTGGACTACAACTTGTATGAGCTCCAACCGCCATGGCCCCAACATCTCCAGTTAGGACTGGGAAATAATCTTGTCTAAAACCTGAGAGCAGGTATGGGAAAATGTTGGCCCACCAGATGTTCTGAACAAGAACTCCCGTCACTCCTGATTGTTGGCCATGCTTACTAGGGCTGATGGGAGTTATAGTTCAGCAGCACCTGGAATGTCAAAGTTTCCCCGTTCCTTCCCCAGAGAGCCACTGCCAGTAAGTATAGCCTGGTACCAGGAACCTGGGCCCCCTTACCTGCTGTATTACTACAATTCCCATCATCCCCTGACCATTGGGCCAACAACAACTGGAAGACTGCAGGTACAACACTCTTGCTTTGAAGGATTTCAGTCCATGCTAATTAAGCTGCATTGCAGCAGCTTAGAACCAGTTGGTAGAGGAGCAGACACTGTAGGTTAGATACAATTATAGTTTTCCTCAGACCCATTGCAATTAATTGGCATGTCTAATATAGTTCCATTGATTTCAGTGGGACTACTCTGCATAGAATTCAGTAGGATACAGCTCTGCATTAAGGATGGGGGATAAATCCAGAGTTGTTGTTTTTTTTTTTTTGTATTTTAATGGGAAACCATCTAATTCACATTTTTCGAACCAATATGCAAAACTTTTCTCCTTCAAATTCACCCTTCACCAAATTTTGCAGTACGGTTCTCCAGTCAGCCAGGGTGTACCAGAATGCCAACATTAGGGGGAAATGTACACAAGACTGCATACATAAAAGAAAAAAACAACTTACAGAAGTGCATCATTCTTGCAAAAGTGTGGATAACATGCGTTCAGAAATGTGCATGTTGGGGAGAAAGGCACACCAAACCAAGGACATTTTTTCCATGAGGATTAAAAAAAGAAAAGATTTCAAAATTGCTGCAAAAAATGTGGAGACTGGAAAAATGAGAAACTGAAATGGACAGATCCATCCTTTCCTGCGTTTGTGAAATAAGCAGAGTTGGGAGGTGAGCATCAAAGGACAGCACAGAAACTCTCCAAACTAATGAAGCACATCCATCCATCACTCCCCACTCCACCCCCCACTTTTCCTCTTAAGAGCGACACCTGTAAGCATGCAAATGATGTAAGAGCTGTCAAATGCCTTGGGGTGTGCTGCTTCATGTTCACTCTTATCCTCCTGCCTCTGTCAATCATTACCCAAGCTGTGTGTCCCTTAGAAGGTGGAGTTTCCTTGCAATAAGAATAAAAAGAAAAAAGGTGAGAGGAAATGTCATAGGGCTTTGCCCTATTTGGCAAGCAGCTCAGATAAGCCACCCCAGGCTTATCGGTATGTATGTACTGTACATACATACATTCAGGAGACAGTTGCTCTTGCAACTTCCTTGCTTGAAGTCCCTAAAGATCTTTCGCAACCCCATCTGCAGCTGACCCCTCCTCCCTCCATCCTCTTCGCACAGAAGATACGGCCCCTTATAGCAATGCATGCATTCTGAAGACTGCTAGGGGGTTGTTTTCTTTTTGTCCTATTCTGCTGTGCCTGGATATTGCAGTCCTGTCTGTCTTCTGCCTGCGACCGCTGCCATGCACCACTCTGAAGCTGACAGCTCCCTGTTGATCTACATGGGTGCAGTGGTGCTCTACGGAGGGACGATCCTTTACCGAGCCAAAAAGAACTGTGTGGAGAAGGCAACCCCCTTTTCCTGGGGTCTCCTCTTGCTCCTTGCTTCAGGAGTCCTGTGTTTCGCCACGCTGAGAAGTTACCTGGGCTTGAGTTTGTTCTCGCTGATGTGTTTCCTCTTCTGCATTTACACATCTGATCAAGCCCTGCTCCCTGTGGACCGCAAAGCAGTACTCATCACAGGTAAGGAGAAGGAAGAACTTTGGCTTTCATTAGCTCTTGAGAGAATCTGTAAAACTTTTACATTACTCAGTCGTCTCTGAATTAGCACAGTTTTGACTCTCTTTCATCCCCAAGGCTTGCACCCTTTTATTTATTAGCATCCATTTCTCTGATCCATCCTTTTCCAGGCAGGGGGCCTTTCTGGTGCAGAAATATCAGGCCGTTTGCTCCAATCAGGAACCATATGAAATTTCTACCTTCTTAGCAGCACAGAACTGTGTATGTTCTCACTCCTTAAGTAAACATCCATCAAGACAGCATCAGAGGCGTAGCCAGCCCAGGTGGTACCCGGGGCGGAATTTTTTTTGTCACCCCCCACCACCACTTTGCCAGGGCACTGGCAGAGCTGCACCCAGTGACATAGCAAGTCACCCCCACCCCCCAAAAATGATGGTGCCACTTTGCGAGGTGTGGGGGGTTTTTTTGTGTGTGTGTGTCTATTATCTCTTTTTTTTCAATAAAGTTAAATTTTAATTTTTTAAAAAAAATAAAAATAAAGAAGTGTCACCCCCCCTCTGATGGTGCCACTTTGTGAGGTGTGGGGGGTTGTGTGTGTGTGTGTCTATTATCTCTTTTTTCCAATAAAGTTAAAAAAAAAATTTTAAATTTTTTTTTAAAGTGTCCCCCCCCTCTGGGGTGGAACCCAGGGCGGCCCGCCCCCATCGCCCCCCCCTTGCTATGCCCCTGGACAGCATGAGAATTACTGCAGGTCTGAACTGTGAATTGAGTTACGATGGCGGAGTTGGGGAACTTCTACCTGGGCTTTTTATTCAAAATGAGCTGGTGGCTCTGTAGCTAACAGAGAACCTAGGTTTACTTTTTGCAAATTTGGATAAAGCAAAGTCTTAGAGTGGGGGAAAACACAATTTCATTTTTGACACAGATCTTTAAATGGTGCGTCAGGCTTGACGGATTGTGACAAAACTGCTTCCAATGACAAAACGCTATGCACCCAGATGCAGATTACTTATTTGCCTGTGGGGTGTCTTGTTAAAGAAAGGACACTGCTATTCATTGGTCCCAGTGAGGTGGGCGGGAGAGGAAAGAGAAGGAAAATCCATCAATGGTTTCTAAAATAAAGAAATACGGGTCATTCACAAGGAACACCAGCAGACAGGACACAATGTTCACTTACGAACTCTTGCATGCCTGTTTTCTGCATTATGCTGGAAGGTTGAGGCACACTGTGTTTCAGCAACACCTGGCTCATCTTTGGGTGTTAGGTGCAGGGGGTGAAATCTCTCTCTTTCTTTATTTAAAAGGTTGGCGCTGAGTCACTAACAACTGTAAACCAGATTGTTGGAGAGGTCCAGAGAGACGCTCCTCAGTCTAAGTGTACCAAATTAGGCAAACAAGTGATAGAATCACATCTGCAGTCTGTGTTCCCATCGTAATTGTCCCAGCCAAGTTCTGTGCTGTGTTGAAGCAGGTGCAATACAAGAAGGGACAAGCAGGGAGAACAAGAACAAGGGGTTTATTCAGAAGACATAGGCTTAAAAACTGATCCTAGCCATGCTCTAGATTACTCGTGCTTTACAGGATGATATCTAGACATTTTTATTCGTCTTTTTTTTAAATAAAAAAACCTATCATTATTAAAGTGCCTCATTTCATTTGTCATTTGCATTGAGTTCCTGACCCCCACCCCACCCCCAAAATAACTTCCGGCCCACATCCTCCCCCCACCAACAACACTTTGCGAATTAAAATTCCCCCACCTGAGCATAGAGGGTAGATTTAACCATTTTCTTCCCCTGATGCAGCCTTCAGGGACATCTCTTTCTGAAGCTGGAGTTTGCATTTGGGAGGAAATCTCTCACTGAGACCAACAGGGAATTCCTCCCTAAAGCTAATGTCCCTCCTTCGTTCCCTTTCGCTGGTGCTCCTCCTCAGCTGCCTCCCGCTGGTCTAGCATTGTGCAGGTCCACCGCCGCTTCGCCCCTCCCACCGCCCTGACCTGATGATTACTCCTCCCGCCTTCTCCTCTGGGTAGGGTTGCCAGGTCTGCTTCCAAAAAATAGCGGACAAGCGGGGGGGGGGTTTAAATTAAATTAAATTATATATTTTCTTACAAACATTTTAACACGTATTAAAATAATCAAATATATTATAATAATATGTAAAATATTAAATTACATTTTACTTTGCTACCCAAGTTCCCAACAGGGGTTCCTTCTTACTGTTCCTGTATTAGGGAGGCGATCCTTGGGGCAAGGATCTCGCTCCCTCAGGTCGTCGGGCAAGTCTCCTCCAAACCTGCCTTTTCCCCCCGCGCAGTAGCTGGTTTGCTGCTGCTCCTGCGTGTCAGGAACAGGAAGGGGCGTCTTTTTCTTTCGCGCCTCTCCCTTTTGTTCTCCCCGCGAGTCAGGAACAGGTGGGGCAGAACTCCAGCAAGAGGCGCCCCCCCCATTTTTTAAATGTCTTGTGAAACAATTGAGTATGATTAATAATTGTTTCGGAGAATCAAGTTCAATGGATATTCAATCTTTGTCTCATTCTTACTTATGGAAAAAAAGACAAAACGCGATTCTCCTATCCTTATTCTCTTAGACTGTACAGCTTTAGATTACGTACCATTTCATCATAAAGCTTTTGAATAAAAAAAATGTCCACTATTTTGTGGGGGGAAAATAGTGAACATAATGTGAAAAAAGCGGACTGTCCGCTCAAATAGTGGACACCTGGCAACCCTACCTCTGGGCAAGGGGCTGGAGCTGTGGCTCGTCACCCATGGAAGCCAGCCATCTACCCCTGGCCCCTGCCCGTCTACATGAGTCAAGGGGAATAGCAGTGCCAGAGGCCGAATGCAGGGAACCCCACTCCACAAAAGGTGGGAGGATTTGGTGTCCCTGAGAGTGTATGTGCCCCCCACCCCTACCTGTCCTTTATTTTGACTGACCTGTCCCATATTTTGACCATCCAAAGGTGGCAATTCTAGTCTCCACTGTTCCTCATTCCAGGGAAACCAAATATCTGATAAGCACCTGGAACCCCTTAGAGTTTACAGCCCTTGCCTGGCAAAATCAAGAATGGGATCCTCATTTAGATTTTAACTCTTTCTGGATCCAGGAATCAGAAGAGACTAACCAGTTTCCTGACTGAGCCTTCACTTAAGTGCAGAACAACAGTATTACTATAAATCAGAACAACATAGGTGTTCACCAGCACACAACTCCCTGTACCGCTCAAATCAACATTCCCATAATTTTAGAGATATCAGCTCTCAGCTACGCCTTATTGTTCCTTTTCTGTATGCAAAGAATGACTTCCAGATATCATCTGAGCACAGTGTACCTTCTTTGGTGGCCAGAGCAATCTGAAAACAAGTCACACGGGGATGCATAAGCAATGGTGAAGAAATGCAGAAAGTGTTGTGTTTAAAAAATAAAAATGCTAAGCAATAGTAATGTTAGTATAGCATAGCCCTGAATGGGGAAAAGTCTGTCTTTGAAGTGTAATGATGCCCTCAAGCAGGACATGAGTGCAAGAGCACTCTGCCCACCTGTGATCTCCTCGTAGTGAAGGTAAAACATAGCCATTGTGGCTATGAGTTTTTGATAGCCTTATCCTCCCTGAGTTTGTCTAATAGTCTTCTAATGACATCCCAGTCGGCAGCTTTCACTGTCTCCTGTGGGAGTGAGTTCCATCGTTTAATCATGCAGTGCATGAAGTACTTTCTTTTCCGTGTCTTGAATGGATGAAGGGTGGAGAAATGAGTGTGGAGTTGTGTGTGTAGAAACCATTGGCTTTTGCATGGCTGGAACGCAGTCTTATTTTTCCCCTAGCCCCACCTACCTTTGGCATACATCTCCTCGGGCATTTCCCATGACAGAAGGCAGGTCTGGGAATGAAAAAGGTTCCTTATGCCTCCACTGCTTGCTTGCTTGCTTGCTTTCTCTCTCTCTCTCTCACTCACTCACGTTGTCTGCTGTGTTGGAAACATAAATGAGTGCTGTACTATTGCCAGCTCAAATATTTAGCTTGTGGCTTAGTTTGCAGTTTTGTTCCTTTATTGATTGTGTTTATTTTAATAATTGCATCCTGCTTTAAAAATCGTGATGGTTATAAGTCAAGGCCATGAGTAGCATAAATAAATAGAAGAAGTCATCTTTTACAGGAAGCGATAGTGGCATTGGACATGCATTGGCGAAGTACCTTGACCGTTTAGGATTCACCGTGTTTGCCACCGTTCTGAATGAGAGAGGGCCTGGTGCAGAAAAACTGAGGCAGTCCTGCTCGGATAGACTTTTTGTTCTGCAACTAGACATCACCAATTCGGCGCAGATTAAAGAAGCGTACTTTGAAGTAAGAAAGAAGTTGCAAGGTGCAGGTACGTGCTGTGAAGAACCTGTACACAATCCTCGTGGGTGTTGCTTGTGATCTGAAATGACATTTTGCAAAGTTTCAAATGTTATCTCGGTTGATCTAGGCCTCAGGATTCCAACACTCCTATTTCAGTATCGAAATCTGACATGCCACTTGGAGCAGAAATTAGATTCTGCTTGCTTTGGAATACGTGAACATACAATGAAGCTGAATGTTGGAAGATTGGTGGCAGATAAAAGAAAGTACTTTTTCAGCACAGGAGGCAGTGAGGGCCACCAACCTAGATGGCTTTAAAAGAGAATTCGACAAATTCATGGAGGAGAGCGCTCTTGGTGGCTATCAGCGATGGCTATTGTCAGGACCTCCCCCTCATCGGTCATTCAATAAGGGAGCCAAGCCATCTGTCTTTCAGTAGTTTTAATCAGTGCTCATTAATTTACAGTGCAGAGCTGAATCATATCATGTCTCATCACTCACTAGCAGAATCCGGAAGTGGCCCCCTGCGATTCTGGCACCAATAGAACAATTTAGGGAACCGGAAACGCCTTTTCCTCCTACATAATCTCTGCGCCGGACCTGACTGCTGGTTGGTGCCAGACCTGTCTCTATATCTCTCGAGCCCTGGCACTCCTTCCCTCCCAGCCCCCAACTGCTTCTCCCCCAAAGAACTGCTGGTTTCACTCGCAGATGAGTCAGTAGTCAGAACAGGTGGATGCTCTCTATAAACACTCAGGGCTGGACTGGCAGGGGGAGGCAGATCCCTGACAGCTATTTTCTGCAATGGTTCTGAATACCAGTTGCTGGAAACGACAAGAGGGGAAAGGGCTGCTCTTGTGCTCAGATCCTGCTTTCTCATTTCCCACAGGCATCTGGTTGGCCACTGTGAGAAAAGGATGCTGGGCTATGTAGGCCATTGACTTGATCCAGCAGGCTCTTCTTATTATCTGAAAGCTGAGCCAACATAATTCACAGTATGAAACAAAAGCACAGCCAGCCTTTGAAACTTACCTTTCTTCTGCACTTTGCAGTGTACTGTATTTCTGCAGACATGTAATGCACACAAAAAAGGCATGTGCTGGGCTAAAGTGTCCATAAAAATACATAGATTCATGAAAATTACACACACAAATGCATTGCGTATTATATAAAATACACAAAAGCCCCTTGCACAGACTTTAAAATACAAGCATCCATTATTAGAATGCACCATGAAACAGTCCCACTATTTTAAAGTCTGTGCAAGGGGTTGTTATACGTTGTAAACCACACAGAAGCCTATTTTAGCATTGAGCAGCATAGAAATTAAATAATGATACCTGCTGCCTGTTGCTTCCTCCCGTCTGCAGTCAGATGTTGTCAAATCAACTATCAAATGGATTGCTATATGTCAAGATGTTCTCAGATAATGACAAAACAAAACAAAATAAAAAAATTCCTTCCAGTAGCACCTTAGAGACCAACTAAGTTTGTTCTTGGTATGAGCTTTCGTGTGCATGCACACTTCTTCAGAAGTGTGCATGCACACGAAAGCTCATACCAAGAACAAACTTAGTTGGTCTCTAAGGTGCTACTGGAAGGAATTTTTTTATTTTATTTTGTTTTGACTATGACAGACCAACACGGCTATCTACCTTTAATCGGATAATGACACTTCAACATCTTTGGGTCAAAGGCTGCTGTTAATTAGCACATATATCTGCTGCATATTTGGAGACAATTCAATGTGAGGAATGGATTGATAAGTCCATTTTGGTTTCTCTGAGTTTTTTGTTTTTTTAAATCTTCATGAAAATTTACAAGCATTTTAGTGCAAATTGTTCACTATATACACATCCTTGTATGCAATTCTGCCTGATATACACATTTTTGCAAAGCCATATCCCTGTAATCAGTGCTGTTTTTCTAGAAAAAAGAGGTGCCAGAGCTCACCATGAACTTCTCCCTCGTTCTCTTAGAATGGCAATGGCACCCACCTAAGAGTTGCCCGAACTGAGCTCCAGTGAGCTCCAGCTGAAAAAAAAATATCCCTGGATTCTTGTATGGTATTCTCATTCATTTTTGTGTTTTATGGACACTTTCCACTAATGTATTTTATAGACATTAGTTGCTTGGCACTTTCCAAACCAACATGCAAATAGAACCACAGCCATCTTTTGAAATTTGCACTTTTCCCAGTTTTTCAATGTAGGTCTCCAGCCATGTAAGCCAACTAATGTATATAATAATGCATACAGTAGGGTACAATAACCATAAAAGGCATATATTAGTTAAACTTCTTTGCAAAAAATGCATTGCATTACGGGAAATTGTGTTCCAAAAAAAATGTATATCTTAGGCAGAAATGCGTGCAAAAAAATTGTATATTATGAGAAATTTGAATTAAAATCCTGATGAATTCTCATGATGACTTTTTCTTTTAGAAAAATCTCGAACAAAGGTGCTGAACCGAAGAATGGAAAAAATGAGAAAGTGAGAGCAGCTGAAACTGTCAGATTTGTATAGCCTTGTTTCCTTCTTCCTTGCCAGATCTCTGGGGTGTCGTCAACAATGCCGGGGTCCTGGGTCTCATGGGAGATGGCGAACTGCTCCCTATGCATTCTTACAAGCAGTGCATGAATGTCAATTTCTTCGGTCCCGTTGAACTGTCGAAAGCATTCTTGCCATTGCTCCGCAAGTCCAAAGGAAGGCTTATTAACATTTCAAGCATGGCAGGTGAGTCAAAGAAAATATGTTCATGCCATTCATATATTTACAGACTTGCTATTCTCAGCTGGCTGTTCTCTGCTTACCATCCTGCTGTCTTTATTCCTGTCGCAGATGCCCAGTGTGGGAGGATTCCCAGTTGAAAACTCCACTCCTGCAATGCTGTAATGCAAAAACAGCAACAACAATGTGCAAGTCAAGATTGAATGGATGGAAGTTAGGACAGAGCACACTATGTGTACAGGCTTCCATATAACTGTCTAGTCTGGAAGTGGTGGTTGCTGGGATGGAGACCACAGCCTTCATGGTTAGACTCAAACACAGGGCTCAACTTCCTTCCCCCCCCCCAAGAGGAGAAAGATGGGTTCCCCGCTCCCCATAGAAAAACAATTGAGAAATCTGTGGTTTTAGCATAACTGGGATCAGACAACATAATGTTCTACCACACAAAGGTAGCAGCAAAGGCTAATTCATCTCACTTACCGGTACATCTTCTTTCATATGACTAGTGTGATGATGATTAATATTAATACTGTGATTGTTTTACTGCTCACAGTTTTTGGCACTCCATCCCGAGAGAAGCTCGACTGGCTCTCTCCTTGTCCCGGCTGATTTTTTTTGTTCCAACAGGCTTTGGGGAACTGGCTGCCTATCATGAAAGGGCTGGTGCCAGGCTATTTTTATTGGAATTATTTGTGTGGTTTTAATAGAGTTTGTATATGTATATAGTTTTAGGTCTAACAACATTTATTTTTTTTAATAATCGTTAAATAATGATAATGATAATGATAGTTTTTTCGATGTTTTGGCGGTTCCTATTTTTATATGTAAGCCTCTCGCCTTCTGTTGGATGTCATAGTTGCTGCACCCCCTGCGCTGCCCCATAAGCTCTGCGCCCGGTATGATTGGACCATTCGCGCTCCCCTAGATCTACCTTTGCACAGGTCAGAGCTTCTGCACCCCGATGCATACTGTTAAAGACATTAATTGTCTTTAGCTTTACTTTTTTGACGATTCCAATGAAGACAATGTAGCGATTTTACCAAACATATTACTTAAAGGTGGACCCTGTTTCACAGCCATAAGAAGATAACGTTATGAGATGTGTTCCTACAGAATAGGGAACAGCACATTATGCATCTTTTAGAAATCTCACTTCTCTTTGGGGGCCTGTTAAACATTTGTAATAATGGAAACATGAGTTGCTCGAGGCACTGTTGTCCGCTAGCCAAGGAAATTTGTGTTGGAATCTCTTCAGACTGCAAGGTTTCCTTCCTGACAGTCGGGATTGATGAAGACAGGGTAAAGCGAGGCAATTGGAAACTTGTTAAAAATGTTCCTTCGCCTCCTGTCTGTTGCTTTAGGCTCCATCTCCAGCAATGGCAGGAGTCCAATTGCTGAGCCAAATGGCGTATGTATTCATCAATTTCAGCAGGTGAAAAAATCCGGTTTGTCAAAAGTGTCAGCATCACTTTCGGTTTTGCAAAATGAGAAAACAGCCAACTGAAGAGCATTTGGAACGACAAGCTGATAAATATGTAACCAAAATATCCACAAACCCACTGACTAACTAAGATCATGAAAAATGTAGTTGGGTTTGCATTATAATGGGGAACCTGCCTCGTTTTCAATTTCCGGAAGAATACATCAACAGAAATGCAGGTATCCTTTGAAAATTGTGCTTCTCCAAATTTTGCCATCAAGTGCATATTAGAGAAAATCAGGGGGAAATGCATAATTTAGTGGAAATAACATACAAAGATGTGTTTATATTTGGAGAAATGGCTTGCAAAAAAATGTGAGTATCAGGCAAAATTGAATACAAAAGTTATGTGTATTAATTGTTATTGCTGCAGCAACAAGCAGCAGTGCACGAGGTCTATAATATTAAAACACAAAGAAAAAAGAATGTTGATTGAGTCACACTAAGATTGGCCTTTTTGTAGTGTTTTATTAGTGTATGTTTTCATTAGAGATGAATGAATATGTCACTGTAGGTCTCTTTCAGCTTCTGATTTTTCCAGCCTTAAAATCAGTTCTCCACATTTCCATAACAGATCACATAATTTAAAAAAGCCCCCATGAAAATTCATCAATACGTTAGGGCAAATTTCTCATAATATACATACGTTTGTATGCAATTTTGCAAAATGTACACATTTTTGTGATTTCCCATAACATAATGCATTTTAATGTTATTTTCATTAATATGAGCATCTGCAGATATGTGGCAGATTGCATGCTCTGGTCTAGGAATTAGCGTTAAGACTTTCTCCCAGTTAAACCAGAATTTGGGTGTGGAGTGTGATGAAGAACAGAGTGAACACTAGAACAATAAATTGAAGGGAACAGAGCAAACCCATCCCTAGGGAAAACCTTAATGCAATGGTTTCATGTCAACTACGTATTGCTGGGGACACGTGCATTGGATTGGCAATGACCATGCATCTCCCCATACCATAGATTGGGTCATGGCCATTGTGCAACACCAATTCCATCTGTGTCTATTGCAACAACAGTCACTGTTGCAGGAGAAACAGGGCTTAACTTTACCCTTCTGTGCATTCTTGTCACTGCCCTTTTGTTCCATTATACGCAGTCCCTGCTCACCGGAGTACATAGCAATGAGGCTTAACGAAGTCAATCTGACCTCAGTATTGGAATTAGCTAAGCAAGTTAAAGGGAGATAACTTGGATTTAGCACGTATAGGCTGCAAATAAAGCAGAAACGCTTATCGTTCCATCTATCTTACTTCTTTGGAAAACTTTGAATTAGGTAATAAGAGAAGAGCTATTGCCTTCCTGCTGATGTGCATTCAAACAAGTACATTCAGAGCTTCAACAATCAAAGGTACAGCTTTTTGAATTAAAATTTGGAGACATTCTCCATTCCAAAAAAATAGCTGCTGGAGCCGACCAAAGGCTTATCAAGTCCACCATCCTCTTTTCACACCTCCCAAACCAAGAGACAAAGTGAAGACTATCTAGCCTTTACAACCTCTAAATTTTGTCCTGCAGCTCTCCAACCAAAGGATGTGTATTTAAAAATATGTAGCAATATATTATTTTAGTGCGGAATTGCTTGGAAATAATGCATATGCTGGGCAAAATTGGGTACAGAAATGCGTATATTAGGAGCAATGTACACGAAAATGAATATGAATTTCCATGCAGGCTATATCTAACGTGGACATGTATGTTGTGATTATCCATCCACCAGCCCCATTGAATGCCAAAATCCAGTTGTTTTGAAGGGAAAATGAGACTAACAAATCAGATTTTGCTTTTAGCTGGCAAGGACTTGTATACTTTTCCGTTTATTTTGTGGTTGCTAGCAAGCAGCTCCCTCCACACCTTGTATTTGACCTTAGCCTAAATTTGAGCTATGCTGCAATCCTTCAGTCTCAGGAGGATGTTTTTATTGCTTCCATAGGAGGTATCCCCATGCCAGGCCTTGCTGCCTATGGTGCATCCAAAGCAGCCCTATCCATGTTTTCTGGAGTCATGAGGCAAGAGCTCTCCAAATGGGGCATTAAAGTATCTATGCTTCACCCATCAGGCTTCAGGACATGTAAGTTGCTGGTACTTCACCTGGTTATCTAGCTCATGATGCGCGCGGGGGGGGGGGGGAACCTCCTTGGAGTCCTTACAGCCAAAACCATGAACGACACAGAAACGCCAGTGTCACCCACAGGAATGTGCAAAGCCTGTACTTCGCTATTAGGGTTCCAAGTGGATTCTTAGTGATAGGTTGCATAGGGCAACACTTCTAGGAGTTCATCAATCTTCCTCAAAAGGGGCACACTTTTATTTCCCCTTCCACAGAGGTGGCTGGCCTCCAAGGGTTGTCTCCTTGTATAAATGCCAGTTTCCTAGAGGTCAAGGGAAAGACACCCCAAAACAACTTGGGCTTATTAGATTCTAACCAGGCAGCTACCGGTAATTCGTTTGAGAAGGTTTATTGCCAAGGTATGATGTCTTTGAATAGCCTGCGAACTGAAATGTGCAAAAGGAAATGTGGTTAGCCGGATGATCTATCATGGTTGCGTCCCACCTGAAATAGATCTTTTCATTCCACATTATGTTTTTGAAGCATTTGTCTTGATGTGGCAAATTGGAACCTGTGTGTGTGACTCAGAGGATAATTAAACCAGCACACATCAAGTCCAAGCATGCCATCACTTTCTCAGACAAAATTTTTATAATAGCATTTATAAATAAGTGAACTAGTCTTCAACTATCCAGGGAACTCCTGAGACCACACACACACACACACAAATATGGATTGAAAAGATGTTCATTCATTTCTGAAGCACAGTCCCTATGGATTTGTGTGTCATTGTGGCCCTTTTCAGTTGATTCATTTGTTCCTTGGTGGCTCTTGTGAATGGCTGAATATCTGTCCATACCACAAATAAGTCTTGCCCTGTATCACCTTTCCTAATCTCAAGGGGGAGATTGGACAGTATCTGTTTGGCTCAGAGATTAGAACTAGAATAGGGAAAGTGGTGGAATTCACTCTAGGCAGACAGTGCATCAAACTGGCCCATAGCACACTTGTCTTCCTTCTTTGCAAAGCATTAGTAGTACAGTAGTAGTATACTGCCCTTTATCCACAGATGGGGTGGTTCACAACATACAAGTACAATGTATAGAAACCAAAATACATAATAAAAATAAGGACAAAAGCAAACCAGTACTCCTTCCCCTCCCACAACACATTTAAAAGGGCATTCCACAAAGTGCCTTAGTTGCAGTGACTTTCTGCAGATTTCACCAATACTGGTGTGTGTGTTTCTTAAGAATTTTTAGAATAGGACATTTGTTCCTATATGATTTAGTCAGCTACTCTCATCATCTTCACTGTCTGCTAACTGGGCACTGCTGAAATGTGTATTCGCTTCAGTTTGTGTCTCACTGATTTACTGTTGAGGCAATTAGCTTAGCCATTAACCACCATTAACATCCATTGTTTTATCGTTAACATTCCTCTCACCTTTCTGTCCACCATGACTTTTCCAAACACACAGAGAAAGGGCTGTCATTGTCCTACATCTTAATGTGGCATTTATTACTGTAACCAAAAAATGAGCTTCACTTGTATTTTGTGAGCATCAAAATGTGAGATGTATGCAGATATTTTTTATAAGAACATTGATCATTATGACATTATAATAAATGGTCATTTTTCCTACTATCCAGTTTATGCTTATTATTTTTCATCATTAATACATGCAAAAATACAATATGCATTCAAAAATGACAAAAGGGCAGTAACTCCATTGGGATGTGTGTGTCCCTCACCTCCTCATTCTCACTTGAACAGACAGTAACCCTGAGGCAAGATATATACTTCAGTGGGCAATTGCCAGCTCATTGAGTTGTCATCATAAAAAAATGTAAGCAGTAATATTATTTTCAAAAGGCTAAAGGACCAGCTTGGGAATGATTAAAAATAGCAAAATATGAACTGAAGCAAAATGGTACGGGCATTGAGTACATGGAACAAACTGGTACCAGGATTCAGATTACATTCCTAAACTAGCATGCATATGTTCCAATCTGTCACCTGGGGTAGTTCCTTTAGGAACCCCATATTCCTCTTTTTCTAGTTATTTCGTTTTCATCAGAACACCTAATGTCATATTATGAAGCCTAGATGTTCAGCAGTGTTTTGTTCTGTCTTCCAGGTATCCATGGAACTCCGGAGATCTGGAATAAGGAAGAATGCACCCTTCTTGAGAATCTCATGCCTGATGTGAAGCAAGATTATGGCGAAGAGTACATCCTCAGGCTGAAGATGGCTCTCAAGGCCATGCCATGTGATTCCGGGTCAGATCTCTCCCCCGTGCTTTGTGATGTTTTACACGCATTATTGGCAGAGCACCCATGTGGTTTATACACTCCGGGCAAGAATGCTTACAAATACCTTCTCATCTTCTGCTATTCTCCTCTCTGGTTTTTTGACTTTTGCATGAGGAAAATTTTCAGCACCTCAGACATGCCCAGCGCTCTCAGAGCAGCAGAGAAAGAAAACAAGAACTTGTAGGCAGATACTGCCTGACATAGTCATTTGTTTGTCAGGCTGTTTAGCTGCCTTGTGAGTGTTAGGAATCTTGCATTTCATGTGTTAAAAAACACACTGGATGGATAAAAGAAGTTGGGAATGTTTAGATTTAAGATAGAAACCCTCACTATTCTGTACATTTCACCTCTTAGCTACTATTTTTGATATCTTTTCCTCTTGAGTTAGGCTGAACTGAAACTCCTTTTTTAAAACATTTTATTAATTTTCCAGACAAAAATAAAATTTAAAAACAATACAAAATCAAAACAAAATAAATTGACTTCTCCCTAGTCCCTTCCTTGGTTCCATTGTTAATCAACATACCGCATGTCCATTGTAAAATTTGAGAACCATTTAAATTACTTATTATCCATTAATACAAAATTATGAGTAATCCTAAAACCCTGCTAATGTATTAACTTGTGTACAATGCTTCTGTATATCTGCAATAAATATATTCCATTCTTCCTTAAATTCATTGTTGTCTCTTCCTCTTAGCTTCATAGTTAATTTTGCCATTTCAGCATATTCCATTAATTTAACTTGCCAGTCTTCTTTAATTGGGACACCTTCTTCTTTCCAATGCTGTGCTAATAATGTCTGTGCAGCTGTAGTTGCATACATAAATAAGTTCTTTTGTGATCTTGGTAAATCCACTCCTGTAATTCCTAATAGGAAAGCTTCTGGTTTTTTTAACAAAGGTTATTTTAAACATCTTCAATTCATTATAAATCATTTTCCCATATTTCTTTATGATTTTGCAATCCCACCCCACATGGAAAAATGTCCTGTTGTTTTACATTACCAACACTTGCTTTCCTTAGTTTTGTACATTTTTGCTATTTATTTTATTTTTGTTTTTGCGAATTTCACTGGAGTTAGATACCATCTATACATCATTTTCATATAGTTTTCTTTAATCGCCATACATGCTGTACATTTTATTTCATTTTTCCATAGTTTTTCCCATTCCTCCATCTGGATATTGTGTCCCACATCTTGGGCTCATTTAATCATAACTTATTTAACCTCAACAAAATAAAAAAATTCCTTCCAGTAGCACCTTAGAGACCAACTAAGTTTGTTCTTGGTATGAGCTTTCGTGTGCATGCACACTTCTTCAGATACCTGGACTTCCATTTCATGCGGCTCAATGTGGTGCCTTCCATAGTTCCAGTTACAGGTAGATAGCCGTGTTGGTCTGTCATAGTCAAAACAAAATAAAAAAATTCCTTCCAGTAGCACCTTAGAGACCAACTAAGTTTGTTCTTGGTATGAGCTTTCATGTGCATGCACACTTCTTCAGATGGAATTTTTTTATTTTTTATTTTGTTTTGACTATGACAGACCAACACGGCTATCTACCTGTAACCAATTATTTAACCTCTTCATCTTTCGTTTCCCATTCTAACAACAGACTGTACATTTCTGATATTAATTTCATATCATTTTCTATTATTTCTCTCTCAGAAGTTGAAATTTCATATGGAAATCCTATCTTTTTATCCTTCTTAAATACTTCATTTAACTGAAAATACTGCAACCAATTTGTTACAGTCTCTCTAACTTCGTTAAATTCTTTCAATTTTAATTGGTTTTCTGATTCAATTAACAACTCTCTATACGTAGCCCAATTAGTGTCCATATTTAATTTTCCCCCTGATATTGCCTCTAACGGAGAAAGTTTTTTGTTCTAATAATCCTTTATACTTCTCCCAAACTTTAAAAATCGCTTTCCTTATAATATGATTTCAAAAAGTTTGATGTACTCTGGCCTTTTCGTACCATAAATATGCATGCCAACCAAATCTATTATCGTGACCTTCCAAATCTAATAAATCTGGATTTTTTTAATTTTATCCATTCCCATATCCAGCAAATACAAGAAGCTTCATAATATTGTTTCAAATCTGGCAGGGAGAAGCCTCCTCTATCTTTAATATCTGTTAGTAATTTATGTTTTATTCTTGGCTTCTTACCCCGCCATACAAATTTTGAAATATCTTTTTGCCAGTCTTTGAAGCATCCCATGTTGCTTATTACCAGGATTGATTAGAATAAAAACAGCATTTTTGGCAATACATTCATCTTAATAACTGATATTCTTCCTACCAGAGACAAGTTCATTCTGTTCTAAATTTCCAACTTCCTTTTTATTCTTTCCAAGTTTTTTAATAATTATCCTTGTAGATATTAATATTCCTTGATGTTAGCCAAATCCCTAAATATTTCACTTTATTATGGATATTTATGCCTAGTTCTTGTTGGATTGTTTCTTTATCATGGTCCGATAAATTTTTGATTTTTAATTCTGTCTTATTTTTATTAAGTTTGAAACCAGCAACTTGTCCAAACTCTTGTATCTTCTGTATAACCTGCTCAAGTGAATTTAATGGATCTTCTATCATAATTACTAAATTATCAGCAAATGCTTTCAACTTAAATTCCTTAATTCCTACCTTTACTCCTCTAATATTTTCATCTGCTCTTATATTATGCACCAGAACTTCTAAAACTAATATGAATAACAGTGGAGAGAGAGGGCAACCCTGTCTTGTTCCTTTCATAATATTACATTCTTCCGTGATAGTATTATTAATAATCAATCTCGCTTTTTGCATAGAATAAATAGTTTCTATTCCTCTTATAAATGTCATTCCAAAATTCATCTCCTCTAGGACCTTCAAAATGAAGGCCCATGAGACATTGTCAAAGGCTTTTTCAGCATCAATAAACATCACGGCTACCTGTTTATCATTTCTCACCTCGAAATATTCAGTGAGTTTTATTATATTTCTAATATTTTCTTTCATTTGACAGCCTGGGAGAAATCCTGATTGGTCTTGATGAATTATTCCTAACAATAGGCCTTTCATTCTCTTTGCTAAAATGTTAGCAAATAATTTATAATCACAATTTAATAGTGAAATTGGTCTGTAATTTTTTACTTCCAATCTATCTGCATCCTGTTTGGATATTAAAGTGATGTATGCCTCTTCCCAGGTCTGAAACTCCTATTATATTTTACCATGAGCATTTTAACGCAATTCCAAAAAAACCCTTCTGTATATTATTTTTGGCACACCATACTTATATGTTTAAATGCCCTTATTTTCAATGACATAGACATCTAGTTGGCTACATACAGTATCACGATGCCGTTCCATTCACAAAATCCCATTTCATGTTTCAGGGAGAATGTGCATTTGTTTATAGAGGTGGTGAAAACGAGAATTGGGATTGACTGTCCAGCAGATTGATCTCCATGTGGTTGGCTAATAGTATGAACAGAGTCAATGTGCATACAAGTTGCATGACCATTTGCTCTCTCTCGACAAGCAGGAGCCCTGCAAAATACAGGGTTCCTGCTTGCCTGTACAGTTGCATGCATGTAGGCTCTGTTCCACTGAGTATGCAGAACTTGAGGGAGTGAGACTAGCAAACACTATACCAGTTCCCCTCCACTCGTTCAGTGAATGCAGCTATGTCATTTGAGCAGTATGTAATAGATGGTTTCTGATCGGGTGACATCACCCATACAACAAATCCAAACAAGAGGCAGAAGCAGCAGCCTGGGTGAGGATCTTTAGGTCTACGTATCTTGGGCAGAAATAGTCACAACCCCAAAATCACTAGTTTTGGCCCTAAAATTGATTGCCACACTAGAATGTGTGGAAATGCAGAAACTGGCAAATGACAATTCAATGAAAAGCTTGTACAATTAAGAGCAGCTTTGTCATTGGCTGGAATGCTTGGAACTCTGCCACACCCACTGGAAAGCACCAATGGCATTATAACATATAAAAACCTTGTTCACCCTAGGTTGGGCTGACCCAGGTTATCCTGGCAACAGTGTGGTTAGGTCATGCTGGTTTCTATAAAACTCGCAATAGGTTTTCATCAACCCATCCTGACTGAGAATGGCATCCTGAGAAGCTACAGTTGTTTACTGACTCCTGCACTCATAATAATGCTTGATGGTGCCACCTAACCTGGGTTACCTTGACATGGGTTGCACAAGGTGTACCTCAAGGCAACCCCATTCACTTCTGCAACTCCCAAACACTGAGACCAAAGTGGAAGATTATTTAAAAGGACCACAAGCTTGTCATTAACACTACAAACAATAATTTGTGTTATGCCTGGGCAAGCTCCAATATATGCATACCAGGTAGGCAGATAAAAAAGGGTGCGTTCTAAATGTTTCGCCGGCAGCCGCCAGCTTAAATCAAATCTGTCATTTTTTATTGAGGAAAAAGCACTTTTAACATGCTAATTTCTAGATGATATAAAGATAAAGGAGCTTTTGGATGAAAGACATAGGCAAAGGGGGAAAATAAAAATCAGGAACAAAACACAGTGCCAAAACACACACCATCAAATACATTTCAATTATACAACATGTTTTAATTTGTTCACCTGTGTTTACACCTTTGCTTCTTAAAAACAAAAACAAAAAAACTCCCCACATCATCCAGACATGTAACACTATTAAAATACCTTCCAAATTAGGACTTTTTGGTTCATGCTACTTAATAATTCTCTGCCAACAGCCACAACCACTCCCATAACAGCAAACTCAGGTGGTGAGTGCCAAGAGGATTTAAATTAGAATGGGATCACTGGGGAACAAGAAAAAGGGATATTCTTGGGAGAACTTCAAGATTTGCGGAAATACTACGACAATAAAAATGCCTAATGGTGCAAAACAAAAACTGCATGAGAACTGAGCATGCTCAGTAGTCACTGAGTTAACAGGAGGGAGTGATGGCCACCAACTTGGATGGCTTTAGAAGAGAAATGGACAAATTTGTGGAAGACAAGTCCTATCAATGGCTACTATCCACGATGGCTGTTCTCTGCTTCCTTGGTTGGAGGCACTAATGCTTCAGAATACCAGGTGCTCTTGTGCTCAGATTCTGTCTGCAGGTTCCCCACAGGCATCTGGGTGGCCCCTGTAATAACAGGATGCTGGACTTGATGGGAACTTGGCATCATCCACCCGGCTCTTCCCATGTTTGTAATGCTGAGCGTCAACTGGAAGAGGAAAGGCGGAAGGGAGAAGGAAAGTCTGCTTGAGCGTCTTTCAGATTATAGCTGAGGTGAAGAACCTGTGACCTTCCAGGGGCTGTTGGACTATAACTCCCATCTTTCTTGGCCATTGGTCATGCTGGCTACAGCTGATGAGGGCTGGAGCCCAGCCATCTTAGAGAAAAGGCCTATCTAGTCCAGCATTCTGTTCTCACAGTAGGTAACTAGATGCCTCTGAAAAGCCCACAAGCAGGACCTGAAAGCCACAGACCTCTCCCCACCTGCAATCCCTAGCAAGTAGTATTCACTAACCTACAGCCAGTGAGAGCCAGTGTGGTGGTGTGGTTAAGAGCGGTAGACTCGTAATCTGGGGAACCAGGTTCGCGTCTCCGCTCCTCCACATGCAGCTGCTGGGTGACATTGGGCTAGTCACACTTCTTTGAAGTCTCTCAGCCCCACTCACCTCACTGAGTGTTTGTTGTGGGGGAGGAAGGGAAAGGAGAATGTTAGCTGCTTTGAGACTCCTTCAGATAGTGATAAAGCGGGATATCAAATCCAAACTCCTCCTCCTCCTCCTCCTCCTCCTCCTCCTCCTCCTCCTCCTCCTCTTCTTCTTCTTCTTCTTCTTCTTCTTCTTCTTCTTCTTCTTCTTCACATAGTGGAGGCAGAACATAGTGATCACGGCTATTAGCCATTGATAATCTTATCCACCATGAATTTTTTGAATACTATCTAAAAGCACTTCATATTAGCAACAATCACCACGTCTTGTGGTAGTCAGTTCCATAGTTTAGTTCTGCAACTATGTGATGACTAAAAAACAACCTGGTATGGATCGATATACAGCCATGCCATGCTAAATGTCATTCACACCAGTGGGCATGGTGTGACACAACAGCAGACGTCACCCAACATGTCGCCGCATGACCCCTCTTTATGTGCATGTGCGACCCATGAAAACAGACGGAAGGAACTCTATGCCCCAAACTTCGTTAAGCAATTTTTCTGGTTAATGGGGTTGCAAGTACATTTTATTCCTGGAAGCAGATGAGTACGCCTGGTAGGCAGGTAATGCAATCCATTGCAAAACGGGGATTATATTTATGTACTCTAATCTCTGCCGAGCGGTGCAGAAGATTCCAGTGGGTTCCAGACACTCACCCAGGGCAGTGTTTCTGCTGAGAATCAAGATGCGGTGGAGACTGACTTTATGATATATGGTTTATCCACATATTTACAACCTGAGTGTAAGTGGAGGAAGTTGTAGATCTTACAGCATCACCATCTCAAGTGTCTCTCCCTGCTTCTCTCATGGCTTCAGCCAGTTTGAGTCTAGAGCAGCCAGCCATGCTCCCTGATCTCTGGGTTGCTGCCTCTCCAGCCAGCAGCCAAGATGGCTCTGGCCTTTGTTCTCCTTCTCCCCAGCAAACCTTTCTCCACACAACTCCTGCCCATCCATCTGCTATCCCAAGTCACATTTTAAAGAGGCATATTTTCCCTATAGCACAGCCTGCCCCCTCCCGTGTGCCCCCTCCCGTGTTTTGCCTTCTTGGGTGTGTAGATGTTTCCTAATGGCCTAGATTCAACCAGCCCACCAAGGCTAGTTTGCATTAGCTATGTCCAGGAGAATGGCTGCAACCTATATTTCCCCTTCAGTATCCCAATTATTAAGTAGATTCTGACATTCATTAATTTATTGGGTTCAGGGAGGTCTCTCCCCCGCTCCCACACACAACAAACTTATAACAGTACTTTAGAATCCGAAAGCAAATGTTATGAATCACAATTGCAATTCCTACAGAGTTGGGAAAACAATTTCATAACTTTAGTTAAAGCATGCTGCCATCATGATAAACATGTCTCACATTATAATTTAATTAAAGAAGACCAAAGGGAGAATAAATGAAACAGAGCAAATATAATCTAATTGCTGTGACTTATTTTGTGTATAGAAACATGCAATGCTATCACCTACCTAACTTGTGTGCCTGGCAGAAGTGAATGAAAGGAGGGTGGGGGAAGGGCGTAGTAGGCTTAAATAAAAACCCAGGAGTTTCTGAGACATTTCTTAATAATTTTTTTTTTTAAAATGAACGAATGACTCTAGACGACAGTTGATCTTGTTAAGGTTTCATCAAGAGATTTAGTGGAACTTCAAGTAAACTGGAGAGATGGGCTTCTGGCAGCTTCTAAAGATGATTCATTTGAGAGAGATCAGTGGGCATGTGATTAAGGGATCATGGCGATGAAAGAAACCCCAAAAGGTGACTCAGCTGAACCCTGACCACAAGAGAAGCTTGTGAAAACACAGGTCCTGTTGCTCCTGGGAGCTAAGAAGAAGAATATTGTGTGATCAAATGGCTAAAGGTTTTGCTTTAAAAAATAAAGTGAATTGTACATGTGTGTGTGTGTGTGTGTGTGTGTGAGAGAGAGAGAGAGAGAGAGAGAGAGAGAGAGAGAGAGAGAGAAGTACCTCTTCACCAAGAAAAGTTGAATTCAGGGATAAACACAGTATGTAAGTTGTTAGAAAACCCTCAGTAGTTTTAACAATTCCCACAGTAGTTTAACAATCCCTCTTCACAGGGAACTCTAGAAATTGTAGCTCTAGGAGAGAAAAAGTATCTCCTAACAATTCTCTTCATCTTTAACAAACTTCAGCTCCCAGGATTCTTAGGGGGAAGCCATGACTGTTTAAAGTGGTATCACATGGCTTCAAATGTATGGTATGTGTAACCAAAGTCCACGTCCTACCATAACTCTCTCCAGCAAATACACAAAGTTAACTGGAAACAATGTTTGGAAAGGAAAAAAAATAAGACGGATGAATGTGGCCAGGCCACACATTTCACATAAATTGCAAAATGGCAAAAGGGACTTTATGACAGCTCTCCGCATGGTATAATGAATGGCCTATAGTATTCCGCAGTGGCGGCGGACCTTAAGCAATGTCACTGAAAGCACAATGTCACACTTTAACGGTGCATATTCTAAAGAGGCAGTGCTGTGGGGAAAGGTCTGCCTCTCTAAAGAGGCTGCGACATTCAGCAATCTTTCCAAAGACACCCCAAAGGTAGCTCACACATCACCTCCCACATAAAGTGACACCTTAACTTGTTTCTCAGACTACGAGGACAAATGACAGGGATCGGAACATACCCAGGTGAGAACATAGTTTGTTCTCACCTTTCTCAATGTGGGCAGGCATCATTTGGAAACACTGATAGAAATCTGAGTTACTGAAAACAGGATAGCTTTGTGAGAAGACACAGAGAGCCCATCTAATCCAGCATGTGGTTACACCTGGGGAATGTCACACACAGCTATATTTGATTTGTGCGTCAGTTCAGAACAGTTTGCATTCTTATTATGACAAACCAGCCCAATCTCTGAGCAGTGAGAAAGTCCAGGGGTTCCAGGCTTTTAACCCAGATTTGCTTTCCTCGGAATGAAAGTCAATGGAGATTGTGGTATCTATACGGTTTTATTTACACATATATACAGCCTGAGCTCCTGCCAACCTAGCAGTTCGAAAGCACATCAAAGTGCAAGTAGATAAATAGGTACCACTCCGGCGGGAAGGTAAACGGCGTTTCCGTGCACTGCTCTGGTTCGTCAGAAGCGGCTTAGTCATGCTGGCCACATGACCTGGAAGCTGTATGCTCTGTACGTCGCTGTATGTCGCGGACGACTCTGGGGTTGCGGCGCTCATCTCTTTTTATTGGCTGAGGGAGCCGGCGTACAGCTTCCAGGTCATGTGGCCAGCATGACTAAGCCGCTTCTGGCGAACCAGAGCAGCACATGGAAATGCCGTTTACCTTTCCGCCATAGCGGTACCTATTTATCTACTTGCACTTTGACGTGCTTTCGAACTGCTAGGTTGGCAGGAGCACTTATTTCAAAAGTGAGAATTCAGACTCCAAAGTTGTTGAGATGTTTTGTTGTTTTTCTTTTTTGCAAAATCGCAAAAAATGAGGTTTCTGAGCTTCTTTTAAGGAAAATGGGCAAAAACTACACTGCCAACATGGGTTGCCATACGTCCAGATTTGCTGATTTCCACCCAGACACTGCTTCCGAATGCAGTATTCCGGGTATGTCCAGGAAATTCCAGACGTATGGCAACCCTATAATTGGGGATAAATTGCAATGATTAGTGCGTTGTTTTTCAACAATATCTACTATTTTCTGTGCATATAAATGTGTAAATGATTTTGAGTGCTGCAGTCTCCCCCCCACCCCCAGGCCGAGTGACTTTGGTTGTGTTTGCCTTGAAGAACTTGCACACCATTATCTTGCAACTGAAGCACTTTGTGTGCTCAGCGTTTCTAAATGTTTGGAGCATATGAAACAATTCATCTGTGCTCTTCTGATGAGCCTGATCTAGTGTGACCCTAGAAGCCAATCCCCAGTGCCCGAATCACTCTGATTTGTCTCCAATCAGCACAAGGGGTAAGAAGACTAAACAGCTCCCCTTTCGTGCTGATTGGGCAGCTATAGGACACTGGAGACAGGGACTCTGCTGGGAATATTTCTGCAGAAATAGAAATGTGCCTTTGACCCATCAAAGACCATAACACCTCTGCTTCTGTTAGCTCTGCTTCTGTTAGCTGTGGCATTGGACAGGAGCTACAAGCAAGGTTTTTGTTGCTTTGTTCCCACAACAGCTTCAACCAGGAGCCGTCAATCTGAGTGGTAAGAATTTGAGATTCCTGCAGCACAACCTGTAAAGTCCATGATTGTTCTTTAACTCAGCACTATGCTGCTTCCCAGGAGTCCCCCCCCCCCATCCTTACTTTTCTTTTCTTTTTTCCAGGGGGCAGTGAAGGATCACAGAATTTAACGCCTAATAATTAGAGATAGAAAATGTCTTGTTTCTGTCCATAAAGCTTATTTCATCCACGGCGTCTGCCAAAACATGTGACCTGGGAAAGTGCGTAGCAAAGTACATGCCGTCCTGCTGTTGCATTTAAAAAGATGGAGATGTTCTTTGTTGTTTGGAGAACGCTGGTTGTTGCTCGAGGCTTATCCTCAGCCAAGGAAGGTGTTAGTTCATCAGTTCCACTCTGTTGGAAATCCAGGCCTAGTCCCAGGGACTCAATTTCTGAGAATCACCTGGGACAACTTCCCAGCGATTATTCTGCAAGGCAGCGAAACAAAGCGAGGGGGGGGGAGAGGGGGAGGGAAGGAAGGAAGGAAGGAGATCTGCTTCACAATGGGATTAAGCGGAAATAACTGGTAAGATCTTCCATGTGGGATTGTTCCTCAGCTTCGGTCTTGGCACAGCTGTCACATCTTTCTGGCTTCTTGGCTCTTTGACTTTTGCTCAATCTTTGTCATAGCTGGGACCGTGTGTTTTCTGTGGTTCTTTTACTAACCAGAAAGGGTGACCAAAATGATCAATGGGATGGAGCAACTCCCCTGTGAAGAAAGCTTGCAGCGTTTGGGACTTTTTAGTTTAGAGACAAGGTGAGTAACAAGAGACATGACTGACATTTATAAGATTATTATGCATGGCCTGGAGAAAGCAGGTAGAGAAAAGTTTTACTCCCTCTCTCATAACACTAGAACTCGTAGACGTCCAGTGAAGCTGAATGTTGGAAAATTCAGGAGAGAAAAAGAAGTACTTTTTTCAGACAGTGCATAGTTCAGTTATGGAACATGCTCCCACAGGAGGCAGCAATGGCCACTAGCTTAGATGGCTTTATAAAAAGGATTGGACAGATCCGTGGAGAAGACCGTGTGAGGTTGTCTACTGGTAAAGCTGACTTTTCATCCCCTCTCATATTGTGTGGGCTATATGTCAGCATTCTTGCATTCAACTTTGGCCTCTCAGCTATTTGCTATCATTCTATGTGACAGCACAGAATGTTCCCATTGTGGACAGAGTATGAGGAAGAGCACATGTGATGTTTGCAGAAGGTCAAAGGCTTGATCCCTGGTATCTCCAGTTAAAAGTAAAGCTTTCAACTGAAATTTTTGGGTGGCCTCAAGGGGGGGAGAAGGTTCCCTCGGTCTACCCTGCCTTACCCTCCTTCATGGTCAGCCAATAGTGTTGAGGAACAGGAACATGAGGGGAGCATCCATACAGGAGTGATGATGCAACCTGCAGGAATGCCAGGGTAACTTATATTGATGCACCCTCCTTGCTCTGACAAGTTTTGAGTTTGTGACAGATGTGCAATCAAGCAGAGGCTGGGTAAATGTTTCTTTTTCTTTGATGGGGCTCCTATTTCATGCTAGCAGTTTAAATGGTAACAATTACTTACAAGCATTCATGCACCTCTAATTAAGCACTAAAGGTTGAAGTTCAGCGGGATGGAGGCCTTTTATTAAAGCTCTCTGTGTTTTACAAGTTGGATCCTTGCAGCCAGAAACCAGAAATACTACATTTCACTGCAGCTTACTAACTTTGTAGAGGGTTACGGTTGGGCCACAGGGTTGGGGATCAAGGTCTACCCAGCCAAATTCCAGCCACTCTTTGGCAGCTCACTATTCTGATCCGAAGACGCTGTCCTATATACCATTGCTATTTTGATGCATACAGTTAAATATCTAGGATCAAGACAGCTGCCTGCATTTTTTGATTCTCCTTGGGAATGTGGCTCTTGGAAGGTTGGGGGCAATCACGATGATCTCTTTAATTTCAAAATTTATCACTACACTACTGCAGCCACTTTTGGGGTCCTGCTGGCATCTGCCATTCCCAATGCCACAGTTAGTGTCATAGTGGTCTAGGGTCACTGTGGTGGGAGGTGGGGTTAAAGATCCATTACTATTTCTGTAGCAGGGTCCCAGCAGAATCTCTGCCCCCAGCATCCTAGAGCCACCAAAACAACACTGTGTGCTCCAAATCTAAGCATTAAGGAACACTGAAAACACCAGGTGCTTCAACTTCAAGAGTATAGTGTGTAAGTTCTGTTACGTGCAGTGGAACTTCAAGGGAAACACAACTTTAGTCACTCTGAAAGAAGATACTGGAACACTCCAAATCATTTGCCCATGTACGAGTAGAGAAAATGGCAGACCTAGCTGAAAGGCCACACATGAAGTTCACTGATTGGTGCAATGCACTCCCAATTATTATTATTATTGTATAATTGTAAGATTATTGCATCATCTTAGAAGGTTGTATCCTCTTAGAAGGGGTGTGGCTGTGAGGTGGCGTGGCTGTGACTACCTTGAAGGGACCCTGAACTTCTGAATTTGCCACCACACTACTGGTCACAGTGGCCAGCAGCTAGAGGGTGTGTTGTTTTATCAGAGAAACAGGGCAGCACTAGATCAGTGGTGGAGAACCTCTGGCTTGCAGGCCATGTTGGGCTTGCCAGCCCTCCCCATTTGACTCGCCAGGCCATTTAAGAAGAACATAAAAAGAGGCCTTCTGCATTAGCCCAGTGGCCCATCTACCCCAGCATCCTGTTGTCGCATGCCTGTGGGAAGCCCACAAGAAGGACGTGGAGCACAAGAGGACTCTCCCCTCCTGTAGTTTTCAGAAGCGTTACTTCCTCCGAAAGTGGAGGCACAGCCCGAGCCATCATGGCTTTCAAATGAAATTTATGGCTTTCAACTGAAATCGATAGCCCTCTCCTCTGTGAATTTGCCTAATCATCTTTTAAAGCTACGTAGGTTGATCGTTATCACTGCCTCCCATGGAAGCAGGTTCCTTTAACCATGCCCTATGGCAGGGGCCAGCAACCTTTTTCGGCCGTGGGCCGGTCCACCGTCCCTCAGACCATGTGGTGGGCCGGACTATTTTTTTTGGGGGGGGGGATGAACGAATTCCTATGCCCCACAAATAACCCAGAGATGCATTTTAAATAAAAGGACACATTCTACTCATGTAAAAACACCAGGCAAGCCCCACAAATAACCCAGAGATGCATTTTAAATAAAAGGACACATTCCACTCATGTAAAAACACATTGATTCCCAGACTGTCTGCGGGCCAGATTTAGAAGGCGATTGGGCCGCATCTGACCCATGGGCCTTAGGTTGCCTACCCCTACCCTATGGTACCTTATGTGAAAAAGTCCTTTCTTTTATCTCTCATGAATCTTCCAACATTCAGCTTCCTCAGACTTCCACAAGTTCTAGCGTTAAGAGAGAGGATTGAGAAAGAAAATGCAAGGATCGAGGGGCCTATGCTGGCAAGGTGTATATTCTTTATTTAAGGGCTGTGAAAACGAATAGCGATGTGTGTGGTTTATTTATTTTTTATTTTTTTACAGAGATAGCCAGAAAATAGAGTTAAGAAACTTTGGCAGCAGTTCATTTTACACTGTACAGACCAATTACGGCCGCTGTCAGGCAGAATGGAATTTACCACCCTGGGAAGGCGTGAAAAGTTTAAAGGTGTTCTTGCAAATCACAGAGCAAGCCACATGAAAATGAGATCTAATCCCCACCCGCTTCACCCAGTTCTGAGAAACTATCTCTCAAGATTTGGTAAGCTGGGCAATTTCTTTGTGTTTTTTTTTCCTTAAGGGCTGAAGACAGCACTGCAAAGAAGCTATAAATACAAGGAAGTTGAAGGCCTGGCTGTTTTATAAGGACATAAGAAGAGCCTGCTGTATCAGCATCCTGTTCTCATGGTGGCTAACCAGAAGCCCAAAAGCAGGTCCACGGTGCAGCAACACTCCCCCTTCCTGTGGTTTCCAGCAACTGGTATTCAGAAACATTGCTGTCTCCGACCTTGAGGCATGGCTAGCCAGCATGGCTAGCAGTTCTTGATAGCCTTCTCTACCTCCATGAATTTGTCCAATCCTCTTTTAAAGCCATCCAATTTGGTGGCCATCACTGCCTCTTGTGGGAGTGGGTTCTGTAATTTAACTATGCTGCATGAAGAAGGACTTTCTTTTGTCTGTTCCAAATCTTTCAACATTCAAGGGAAATAGGGTTAATTGTCACCGTGGCCAATTTGGCTACTAACTTGTGCTCTTGTTTTTCCTCTAAGGAATTAGACACAGAGGCAGAGAGAGAGAGAGAGAGAGAGCACATATGCTATCAATGTGTCGCGACCCGGCTAGACAGTGGCAGACCGGGGTCCGCGACCCGGCCGGACAGTGGTAGACCGGGACCCGCCGGGGTCGCGCCATGCGGGCGCCAGGAAGGGGAACCATGCAGCGGGCCAGGAAAGGGGGCGACAGCGGAGCCAGGCGCGCAGGGGTTAAACCGAGCGCAGCAAGACCCGACCTTGCCCAGGCATGCCCCGCGGGGTAAACAACCCCAGGATGGGCGTGTACCTAATGGTCCAACCCCAGGTGCGGAAGGCTTAGCGCGGCAATCTCCGGGAGCCGGCGATAACAACCGCTAACGAGCCATCAGCGGCGGGCGCGGCGGAACCGTCAGCATCGCAATAACAATGTAAAAAGCACCCATGAATAGCGCGGGTAGACCGGAGCAGTTAACTCTTTTTGTCCAAGCCATTCCGGGTGGGGAAGAGGATTACCCCCGGACCTTTAGGGCAGAAGGGAGGGGGGAATTGGGAGTCATCCAGCAAAATGTATTTAAGGGGGACTCTGAGATGGCCTCCTCAGAATCCTCACGGACTTTCCACGTTTCTCTGTGTGCTGTACAATAAACTTCAAGACATCTTCCGCTGACTTCTCAGAGTGGCGTGCGTACTTGACAGCTAGCTACAGTTACCATCGGGGACACGACACAATGGGGGAATGTATATTAGCTGAGTAAGTCAGGGCTTGCCCTATCGCTCAGTAGAATGGAACAGCCATCTCAGGTGGCATATGCAATGGTTGGGGTGGGGATGGAGAAGCGTGGAAGGGCAGAGCTGTGCCTGTCTTGTACCCTTAAGCTAACCTGCTTCCCTCAGGTGCATTGGAGGAGAGCACCAGTGTTAAATCATAGAAACCAAGTCAATCCATTGGTCTATCTAACTCAGTTTTCTTGACCTGGACTGGCAGTGGCTCTGCAGGGTTTCAGGCAGGAATCTTTGCCAGCCCTACCTGGAGACACCAGGGATTGAACCTGGAACCTTCAGCATGCAAAACAAGAGCTTTACCACTGAGCTATTGCTCTTCCCCTCAGTGGCTAGTCTGATCTCCTTCTGTGTTTGAAATGGGGAGAGCCAACTTTTCCCAAGGCCGCCAAATGCCTTGAAGTGGCCCTCCAGGTACCGATAATAAAAGAGCAGGAGGTTTATGAGGTTCGCCTTGGAGGAAGTGAGATATGTTAGAGAGAGGAGGGGGAGGGGAGAAGGGGGAGGGGAGAAGGAATAAGCTTCAAAATGCAAATATGTGCTAATGAATCCCGTGTGCCTTTAGTACTGACAACACAGATTTCCTGAGAAAAACCTCAACAGGCAGTTTATTTCCACTAGGCAACCCCCCTTTTCCCCCTTTCTGCTGACCTGTTCTGGCTGTGCTGTGATTTACAGGGGCCATTGGAGCATATATTGCATTCCTCTGATGGATTTGCAGGACTGAGAAGGACATCCTGTGGGAGACACTAAGGAAGAGTAGTTTTGCAAAGGCACTAAGGCAGGGCACGTGGAAGGTCAGGCACAGATTAGAATCCTCTTCCTGGCTGGACTTAACTAACTGGGATTTATACAAGGGATGATGCCTTAGCTTCAGCCTGCAACAGAAGTGGGGAGGGGGTGCGTGTTAAATGCTCTAGTCCCCACACTGCTTCTCTGCTGGGAATATCTCACTCCCCAGAGCTCTTTTTCCAAGAAAGTGTCCATAGGGATTTTAAACACACATTTGCATGTAATAGCTTGCTTAATTGAGAAGAGCGGGCTGCTAACCTTCCTTCAGGTATCTGATCCAACCCCTTACCACTGTTATATAGTGCAGCCCTTAGAGGGTTGCCCATGAGGCTGACAGTGTAACACCTCTCTGTTAGAGATGTGCAAACATCTCTCAGCCTTGCATAAATCCTTTTGCCAGGCACACCATTTCCTCGTATTCCTTGGATCCAATGCTGATTCTACCAGAAACACACACAAACACACACACACAGTCTTGGGTTTGCTGATGCGATGGAAATGTGGCGGTGTACCATGAAATAGCCAAACTAATTTATGCTCTCTGCTAATTGCCTCAGCATTTGGGCGAGCTCAGCTCACAAGCCAAGAAATTGATAAAATATGGCATTAATAGCCACCCTTGACAAATGGCAAATGATTAAACTTTAACTCGGTGTGTGAATTGAGCTAAAGTTCAACCAGACACAATTTAATCAGGGATGCACCAGGGTGCGGTTTACTTCAGCTAGTTAACATCTGTTCACTTCTGGCAATGGACACCCTGTTTGACTGATTCTGGGGCCATCCCTTAGATTAGGCACAATGAGGCAGCTGCCTCAGGTGATAGCTACTGGGAAGGAGGAAGGCAGGTCAGCAGCAGCAGCCCCACATCCTTCTAAACCCTAAGCCAGTCTGTTCTGCACCTCCTAAGCTAGCCCATAGTCAGTAGTGGAGAAAGTCAATAAGGCGCCTGGGGCGGCGTGCGTGCCCTGTGCCCAGGGGTGGGGCCAGCTGCCTGCGGGGGTGGAGCGAGCCAGGGCAGGATGCTCAACGGGCCTCCAAGGAGTCTACCTGCCTCCTCCCACTCAGCCACCCTACAGCTGAGCGGGAGGCGGCATGCTGACCGTTTGGGGCAGCACGGAGCCTGCGGGTGCCCAAGCCACCGCGTCACTCCCAGGAGAGATGTGTGGCTCGGGCACACGGCAGGCCCCGTGGTGAGTGCCACCCGCCATTTTGTCACCCCCTCAGTGGCGACACCTGGGGCAGCCCTAATGTGACTTACTTCAGTGTAAACCAGTACAGCAGAGCTGAGGAACTGCATCTGGCCAGTGTGTCCAATCCTTAACCCTCCATCCCCACCCTGGGCCAACTTTGACAGATACATTTAACTGTACAAGAACAACTTCATTCTTTCATCTTCAGACACAGTTGGCAAATATCCCTATTCCTTGGCACTGTTTTTCTGTGAACTGGCACCCATCCCGAGGTGAGTGAGAAATCCATCCTCAGTTACTATGATATTGATCGTAAAACAAGAGGGTTCTTGTTTTTTATTCCATTTGGCAGCTATTAAAATAAATACATGATGGAATGGGAGAGACTTGTTTCCATCAAGCCATCATCAAAGGAACTAGAGAATGACTTGACACCCATTTCTTAAAGAATTAGGGATGTTTATGGCTTAAACACATTTTCCACTGTCAATGCATGGGGAAGTATATTCTTAATCCTTTGTGTACAAAGGCTTGAGAAGAATGTTGTACGTGTTGGAAAGCTTAGTGAAATTCAAAGAATTACTCGTGCAGGATTTTTTAGGGGCAGGATTTGTGGCTTTTGAACTTTTATAGATGGGAAAGTCAATTAATCATGAAGATCAATGATAAGATTAAGCATTGGGCCAGTTAAAGAATGAGTGACCATTATAAAATGAAAGCTGGGGGTGTGACCTAGGTTACTTTTCCACAACACCTATTAAACATATTGTAACCTGTGGAATGGTGTCTCTTCTTGAGAAGTAACTCTGTGCTTTGTGTAAATATTATACAACATTTTCTAAAACGGCTGGCTTGGAGGGGTTAGCATACCATATAACAGGATGAACAGGTCATGGAACCAGGCCAAAGAGTGATCGAAGATATGAATCATTCAGGCAAGGAGAAAAGGAGCACAAACAAGGAAGCAAACTCTCAAAAGCCCCTTTCAGAAGTTACCTCCGCATACTCCAAGGTGCATGGATGGTTAGTGTGTGTGTGTGTGTGTGTGTGTGTGTGTGTGCATACCTGATTGATTGCATGAAGGAGCACATGAACATCCAGGCTGAGAAGCATGCTTGCTCTGTGCTGGATCCAAAGCCATGACTAATGGAGAAGCAAGATATGTTGGGGTGTTAATGCTGTGAGCCCCCCCTCCATCTTATGCTCAGGTTGTATATATGTGCAAATAAAACCATATATCCTAAAGGCACCACAGTCTTTGCTGATCCTCATGTCAAGGAAACTGAACCTGAGTAAGCCGCTGGAACCCCTGAATTCTTTCACTGCTCAGAGATTGGGGTCGCTTGTAGTAGTGCTTTAACAACCTGGTCTAAGTGTTTTGAAAAACAAATTGCCATCAACAATTTCCCCCTGCCCTATCCTCATATTTCCCCCTGCCCTATCACCCAGCATGTAAATCAGAGGATAAGGTAGCTTTCAGCAAAAGCCTTAATGAATCTGGTTTCTTTTGTCTGAGAGATTTTTATAACCAGACTGGTGCTCTTTCACATCATCAACTCTCCACGATTAGTGGATGCCAAACATTACTGGTTAAGCATTCAGCAGCTGTTTCATTTCATTTCTTCCTTGATATATCTGAACCTTGTTAGTATTTGAGTATATAGCGATGCTGCCAAAACCTTGTATTAAGGGACTGGTTTGTACAATATACACAGCTCTTTTTTTAATATGAGCCATTTGCACCAGTGTTAGGAACCATCTATGAATAATTTCCACATTGTTTTCTCCAACAGAGATCAAGAATGAAAAATAAATGGTTTTGTGGACCAGAGTTTATTCCATATCAGTTTCTTCCCTCCATGTCTTTTTCACATACCACCTTCTAATCAGTTAGCCAATGTGGAAATTATTCATAGATGGTTCCTAACACTGGTGCAAATGGCTCATATTCAAAATTCAGCAATGTTGGTGATACAGTGGAGCCACAGAGACTATTAGGCATTTATGGTGGACCTGCTCTTTGGTCCAGACCTTCTGGGCTGCAGTTATGGGGAAAATTAGCACCACTGTTGGTAACTTAGTCCAGCCAGATCCAGCCCCATGCCTCCTTTCCATATCTAAAGCCAAAAACTCTTCAGTTACATCAGAAACACTTCTCTTTTATATTTGGGTGGCTGCTTGCCTTGTTATAGCTCAGGGATGGTAAGGTGGTTTAAATTTTAAAGTCGATAATTGGCTCAAAAAGGCTGTGCCTAGAGCAGTCATGGAAAGACTTACTCATCCTGTGCTACGGGGAACTTCAGAGCTTGAGGATTGTGTGGGTAATTGGTGGACCTTTATTATGTATCTTAATAATTGCCCCCATCTCAATATAAGCCCCACAAAGTATGATATCATTTGGAAGTAGTTTTAACAAGCACTTGGCCAATGTGGGTTTTTCCCCATTTATGACTTACTTTGCCCACTTATTTTTTCCCCTTATAATGAGATATTAGTGCTCTTTCACTGGTTTGTCTATTGTAAAAATCTATATTTATTCTACTTTTTTCTTGTATATTTCCCATGTCCTCTATCTATCTATCTATCTATCTATCATCTATCTAGCTATCTAGCTATCTAGCTATTATCTTCCTTCCTTCCTTCTCTTTCTTTTTAAAGATGTGTATTCATTGAATTAAAATAATTTTTTGAATTAAAAAAATAATGCAAACTGATGCAGAAATGTGGCAAACTGAACTTAACACTGGAAAGACAAGAAACTGAGATCCTGGGAAACTGACAAAGTCCCGGGGGCCAAATGGAGAAGTATGGAGAGCAGCATACTCCTAACATATGGTCACTGAACTATCCATATTCTCACAAATGTAGGAAGCTGCTTTATACTGAGTGTTGGCTCATTGGTCATGTAGCTCAATTCTGTCTACACTGACTGGCAGCAGCTCTCCTGAGTTTCAGACAGAGTTATCTCCCGTTTCTACCTGGAGATGCCAGGGATCGAATCTGGGACCTTCTGCTTGCAAAGTAGATGCTCTCCCACTGAGTGACAGTCCTTCCTACTGGCCAAGGAGAAGATGTGAGCAACCATAGCATCACTGAGAACGGAAAGTCAAAGAGAATGTGATGAGTTCATGTTAACATACACCCAGGCATTATCTGTAGCAAGACTGGTGAAGGAAGTGTGTGAATAAGAAGCTGGAAATAGCAACAAGGATAGAATAGAAATGGAAGCAGATCCTATAAGAACATAAGAAGAGACCCTCCTGGATCAGATCAAAGGCCCAGGTAAGTTTGGGAGAGAACATTCACAGCAACAATTACAAGGCTTATTTACAAGATTTCTTGGTCCCCATTAAAGCATGTTTTTGTTGTTGCTGTTTAACAGCGTGAGTTCTCTGTTCTTTCTATGAAAATTGCCTGCCATTCTGCCAGCTGATTTTCTTCTCCAAGGGACACTGTGGGACACAATACAGCAAAGTCCGCTGCCTAATATTAATGGGTAGAGAATTCCAAATAGTAGAAACATAAGACTATAAGAGGCTGCTGTAATACGCCATTGGTCTATCTAGTCTAGCACCCTGTTCTCACAGTGACCAACCCTAGCCAAGAGGACACTGGAAGTCGCTCAGTAATCAATGATTCTATGATCTGGTCCAATGTCACTCAGTGAACATGTCCCCCCCCCCATAACAGTTTTGGTGGTAGTGTACAAAACAAAAATGCTATTGAGCCATCCTCCCTCTTGTATGTTTCAATCATAACATGGCTTGACATTCTGTTGATTTCTGCCTGCCAAGTGTGAGGCACTTTAGTATATATAAAAAAGGTGAGGTGGACTTGATAGAGGCGTTTGAAACAATGCACTAGAATACAAGGACCTCCAATGAAGCTGGATGTTGGCCACTGTGAGAACAGAAGACCACAAGGGGCTTTGGACTAGAAGGGCCTTATGTTCTTAAGTAGTTATGAAAGGTAAAGATCTGCTTTGCAACAAAAAATGATTTGGTGTGAAATGTATGGAAAGTGTGTGGCCTTCAAGAAATCACCGTGCTTTGGCCCTTCTAGAAAGTAGGAGCAACATAATATTGCTTAAGATTAATTATGTTGGGTTATGTTTTGCTTTTATTGCACTGTTTATTAGTTTCATGTTATCTTACAAGCTGCTGTGACGCCTTGCGAACTGCTTAGAATGTGGCCTGTAAATCTCAAGTGAGCCAATAAAAGAAAGCTACAACTATAAAATTACTTTGCACGGAGAACAAAGAGCAATAGATACACACAGTCATTTGTCTTAAGGGTGGTTCCAGTGACGTAACGTGATAAATCTTTCCAGCATGTTCATTGACAAGTAGGTTCTACAAAAACACACATTCTACCTTCTGCTTGTGCTGTTTAGCTCAAAAAAGGCTGACTAGAAGTTCTTCTACATGGACCTCACTTTTTTTAATTGTCTCTGGTCTATCATTCCTCTGGAAGCCTGCAGAGAGTTCATAATTGACTCCTTCATCCAGGACACACCCCTGAGTCACTCTCCAGGACCTGGCCTCCTGCGTCATATGATCGCTGTTTCTCCAAAAGGGATGTGTGCCAGATATTTATTTATTATATTTAAGTCCCACCAGTTCTCCAAGGGACTCAAGGTGGCATACATATTTCTCCTCCCCACCCAATTTATCCCCACAACAACCTTATGAGGTAGGTTAGGCTGAGAGACAGTGACTGGCCCAAGTTCACCCTGTGAGCTTCATGTTGAGTTGATAATGCATACATTACACTAGACAGGAGTGTATGGCATACCCGTCAACTGCCCTGGAAAAAATGGGACATGTTTTTTTCTCGCAAGAGGACAGTGGCCGAAATGGCTGCTGTGATCTCATGCAATTTCCCACTGGCTGATGCAAATATCTAACTATGTAGAATTCTAACATTTGAACCTGATGTTGAAAGGTTTGGTATGTATGTCCCTCCAGCACAAAGATCTAGCCTTTTAAGAAAATCAAGGGGCTGGCCACTTTCATGCTACCATTAAAAGGTATGCACTTGTGGAATAATGTTCTGTTCAAGCAAAGTCTTCCGTAACCGGAGCAGAAGGTATGTTTCTGCTGGAGAATTGAAGGCAGGCAGCTTCCTAAACAGCACACATGAAATGATGGTGACATCTGGTGGTCATTAATGTTTCACTTGTAGCATCCGAGAGAAATCTCAATGCTGCTGAGCTACAGCCTAAACTGTAGAATATGAGGCAGGCTCGTGGAAAGCTAGTCTGAATGAAGCATGGGGAGAAAGTCTTGTTAGAATAAAGTTATAGACTCAATCAAAGAAGCAGCCAGTGCCTGGCAGGGACCCCAACCAGCTTAGCCCACCAAGGTCTGGGGCAGGTATACCCAGCTGCCCCCACCCCTTGCACGGACCTGATCTGAGGCGCAAAACCATAACTTAATTTTAAAGCCTATGTCTTGGGAATCTCCCCCTGCCTGAATGGTGGAGAAAGTGTGCCGAGAAAAGAGTTCCTCCTACCATCATAACACTAGAACTTGTGGACATCCAAAGAAGATGAATGTCACAAGATTTAGGACAGATAAAAGAAAAGACTTCTTAATATTCAAACTGTGGGACTTGCTTCCACAGGAGGCAGTGATGGTCACTAACTTGAATGGCTATAAAAGAGAACTGGACAAATTCACAGAGGAGAAGCCTATCAATGGCTATTAGTCAGGCTTCTTGGAAGATGATTACAGCCCTGGTTTCCCAAAACATCTTGGAAGGGCAGAAGTTATTCAAAGGCGGAGGCTCCATCGAGTCCAACACAGCCAACCCTGTCTGAATGAAGTTTTCCCAAAATCTCCAGAGTAGGTCTTTCCTCGACCCACTACCAGAGATCCAGGAATAGGAGTGCCAGTGTTTTGTAGCTCCTCTGCAAAATACGTTCTACCACCACGGAGCTTGCTGGCCTTCCCCAAGTCCCTGTTTGTTTATGGGCCTTGTGCTAATCAGACTCAGTCAAAGGCTCCTAGGATCATGGATTCATCAAATTGAGAAGGGATCCAAAGGCCATCTGTTCCAACCCCTGAAAAGCGAGATGAGCACCACACCCCATAGTCGCCTTTGACTGGACTTACCTGTCCAGGGGTCTTTTACCTTTACCTGCTAGCTAGGGATGATGGGAGTTGTAGTCCAACAACAGCTGGGGCCCCTTCCCTAGTGTATACATTTTTTGTGCACATTCAATGGCTATAGAATTCGGAGCTGCAAAATTCAGAGAAGTAATGCTGCCCCGTGTGGTAAGCTGTTGAACTGAAAGCAGTATTTCCCTAGTAAAGCAGGTATAAGAAATCAGTGGCCCTCTAGTTGTTGCTGAACTACAACTCCCACCAGCTCCAGCATAGAATCAGATCAGAGAATCGAAGTGATGGAAGGGACCCAAAGGGTCATCAAATCCAACCTACTGCAGGCATGGCCAAAGGTGAGGGATAATGGAAGTCGTAAGATAACAAGGGAGGAGTTTGTGGTGATTTCTGACACATTTTTTCTAGAAAAATAGCACTGACGGGTATATAATATTTTACACACACACACACACACACACACACACACACACACACACACACACCACCCACAAACAGGCAACATCCCAATCCAACAGGTCTACCCCCCCAAAAAAAGATCACATTTCACAACATAGGAGTACAGTGGTACCTCGGGTTACAGACACTTCAGGTTGCAGACACTTCAGGTTACAGACTCCGCTAACCCAGAAATAGTACCTCGGGTTAAGAACTTTGCTTCAGGATGAGAACAGAAATCGCACGGCGGCGGGAGCGTGGCGGTGGGAGGCCCCATTAGCTAAAGTGGTACCTCAGGTTAAGAACAGGTTAAGAACGGAATGAATTAAGTTCTTAACCCGAAGTACCACTGTAGTGTGAGTGTGGGCTGGGCAAACCACATTGAAGACCTCAGGCATGGAGGAGGGGCAATCTCATCCTTTCTTTCCACACTGTGGCTCCAGTCCAAATCATCTTTCAAGAGAATTGGCCAGGGCTAAGGCCTGGCCAGGGCTAAGGCCACCACCACTGTGTCACATGGTGTGTCACCTCTGCCGCTTGTGGAGAAGCACTCTGGAGAACCACCACACTCGTTTTGTGATTTGGTTGGGTTGTTCTCATTTTGTGTTCTGCATTCCACCCGCCCCACATACTGTCTGAACTAATGAAGAGCAGGTTAAAAGTATTTGAAATAAACGTATAAAATGCATTGATAAAAAGGTCTTTGCTGACAGCCCCACATATGACCACCTCATTTCTTCCATTGTTCGTACAATTATCTCATTTGAGAGGAGAACCTAAATGACCTTCTCACACCAATAGGTGGTGCTGGTGATCAGAAATCACTTTCAACACAGAAAACGAAATGTTCATATTAAACAGTGAGAAATCCCTCCCAAATGGACACAACGGTGTTGTGGAGAGGTGAAGGGGAGAATGGTAGAGTGTGGACCAAAAATACACTTCAGTTGGAATTCGTTCAAAAGAAGAAGAAGGAACATGGGCCACCTGCCCATGACTCCCAAGCCTCCCCCGATCTCCTTCCCCCTTTCCCCTTCGTTTTGACAGATCAGGGGAAGCTCGGGAGTCACGGGCGGGCGGCCGTTGCCCAGGAGGGGTGCAAGGCGCACAGTTTCTCTGCTGGGCAAGGTGCAAAGCCCTTCTTCCGCACTCTTCGATCCCCCCCCCACCTTTTTTCTGCCTGTGCAAAAACTATCTTCCGACCACTCACGTTGTTTTAGGGACTGGTGGCAACCCTAGGCACAATGCACTCTACTGAAACATAGGGTTCGCTGCCTCCCCTGATCTGTCAAAATGAAGGGGGAAGGGGGCAGGAAATCGGGGGAGGCTCGTTAGTTGCAGGCGGGCGGGCGGCGTGGTTGCCCAGGAGGGGCGCAAGATGTGCAGTTTCTCTGCTGGGCAAGGCGCAGAGGGGTGAGATGAGCAACTGGAGCAGCGGCGGAGCTGCCGTGGAGCTGGGCAGCTGAGCGTGAGAGAGAGCGTTCCCCGACGGCCGGGAACTGCAGAAGTCAAATTGATTTTTTCTGCTCCACTCTCAAACATGCAGGGGAGCAAACTGCACTCTGCCCCTTGGGCGCGCGCAGGCTCTGCGCTGCCTCTCCCTCAGCTGTAGGGCGGCTGAGTGGGAGAGGGCAGGCAGACTCTGGAGGCGCCCCTCCCCTCCCCTGCAAGGAGCTCAGTGATGGCACCCAGGGTGGGCTGAGAGGAGCAGCCGCCATTACACAGCTTGTCTCAGTGTTTGATGTTTAAAATATTTATTTCTTAATTTGGGGCTCAAAAAATAGGGGTCGTCTTATACATGGGAGCGTCTTATAGATGGGGAAATACGGTAATTCCTCCTTCAAGAGCCATGGCATACCCTCCAACATTTCTCTGATGAAAATAGGAACGTTCTAAAGAAAAGCAGGACATTCTGGGATCAAATCAAATCAGAAACTGGGACAGTCCCTGGAAAATAGGGGCACTTGGAGGGTCTGTCATGGCAGAGCCATGAGTGAACGGTACTTCCCCCATCAGGAGCTATGGGAAGACAGCACTTCTTACATCAGGAGCTATGGAACATTCTGTGTGAAGGGTTTTTACAATTTACTGATGTTACTCATTACATTTTTTACCCTACTCCTCACAGAAGCTCAAGGTGGCACATGTGTTTCACCCCAGCCTGATTTTATTCTCACCCCAACCCTGTTAGGTAGGCAAAGCTCAGAGGTAGGGAACCCCCCGCCGATAAGAGATTTTTACACAGAGCTTGAATGGTCAGCTGTCAGGTGTGCTGTAGTAATGGGTTTCCTGCGTTGCCAGGTTAGGCTAGATCAGAATTGCCATATGTCCAGAATTTGCTGGACATACCCGGAATACTGTAGTAGGAAGCAGTGTCCGGGTGGAAATTGGCAAAATGTCTGTGAAAATCCGGATGTATGGCAACCTATGTTGGCAGCGTCGTTTTTGCCCAACAACTTTTATGTATGGATTTTCACTTTTTGAAATGTGGCAACCCTAGACTAGATGACATTGGAAGTCCCTCCCTACTCAATGATTCTATGACCTGGTCCAATGTCATTCAGTGAACATGCCCCCCATAACAGTTTGGGTTGTGGTGTACAAAACAAAAATGACTGCAGCAGGTCAGACTAACCCACTCCTTGTGTATCAAAACAACTCCATCTGGTTTTACCAACCGGAAATCCAGGGTAGGACATGTTTTCTTGGCAGTGGAAAAGGGGAAGATAAGAAAACAGCTTACGCAGTTAGAAACTGCAAAGCTCCACTCTCTCCTCAGCTTTTGCCCTCTTTGACTCAGAAGAGAGAAATAAAGGGACGCTGGTATGGATTTCTAGGACAGATTTGACTTCTGAAACTTTTGGCTTTGGTGAAACAGGAGCCAGAGGGGTTTGCGTGCCCCTCCCACTTTTTAGCAAATCGTTCAAGGAGACGCAAGAAATTTGATCCTCCTGTACTCCCTGTGCAAGTGAAAGGCACTCTAGAAGGTAAGGCACTTTAGCAAACCCTGGAATCTCTTAGTGAATACAATTTTGCTGGTGAGGGGTCTCTCTCTCTCTCTCTCTCTCTCTCTCTCTCTCTCTCTGTGTGTGTGTGTATGTGCATTTATTTATTTTAATTAGAGAGCATTTTTCATGTAAATGCATCACACAGGGCAGCTGACACCATTTTTTAAAAAAATTGAAATTCCATAAAAAGCAATTCCAAAAGAGACAGGATCAGCAGTTAAAAACCATTCTTAAAAACTCTTTCTAAACACACACATACACACTTGCACGGACACAGGAAAAATGGCTGCCTGTTGCATAAGGACGAGATGAAACGGTTCAAGGTTGATTTAGAATCGTGTCTCTTAAATAAGTCAAAACCAAAAAAGGGGCTGGAAGGGATGACTCAGCTGTTTTGTTAAGACACCAACAGGACGGGTACAATATGAGTCAACAATTGTGCATGCCAACGCTTCTCGGCCTTTTGGCTAAGATCAAGTGTGTGAGTTATAATCAAGCTGCTAGGAACTGGATTTCTGCAGACTCTTTAAAAAGAAGAGTGAATAATAATAATAATAATAATAATAATAATAATAATAATAATAGATTTTATTTGTATCTCGCCCTCCCTGGCTAAGACCAGGCTCAGGGCGGGCAACATCAAAGTATATAATACATTAGAACATAAAAACAGACAATCGATTAAAATACAGCTTAAAATCAGAATAAAACTCAGAGTGAAATCAGATGGCAACCCACGTGGGAATATTAAGTCCTCACCAGGCCCAGCTATTTGTGTTGGTCTTATATGAGCCAGTGAGAGGAGTTAGAGAGGCCACTTGCATGCAGGGTCTTGTAAAAAGAGGAGGGGTCAGACTGGGCCCCAACCAAAAGCCTGGTGGAACAGCTTCATCTTGCAGGCCCTGCAGAAAGATGTCAAGTCCCGCAGGGCCCTGGTGTCTTGAGACAGAGCATTCCACCAGGTTGGGGCCAGGGCCGAAAAGGCCCTGCCCCTGGTCGAGACCAGCCTAACCTCCTTGAGGCCCGGGACCTCCAAGGTGTTATTGTTTGCTGATCGTAATCTCCTCCACGGGGCATACCAGGAGAGGCGGTCCCGTAGGTATGAGGGTCCTAGGCCATATACGGCTTTAAAGGTTAAAGCCAGCACCTTAAACTTGATCCTGTACTCCACCTGGAGCCAGTGCAGCTGGTATAATGCTGGATGAATGTGATCCCGTGGCGAGGACCCCGTAAGGAGCCTCACCACGGCATTCTGCACCCGCTGGAGTTTCTGGGTCAGCTTCACGGGCAGTCCCGCGTAGAGTGAATTATAATAATCGAGTCTGGAGGTGACCACATGGATCACAGTGGCAAGATCAGGGCAGGAAAGGTAAGGGACCAACTGCTTAGCACGGCAGAGGTGGAAAAATGCCGCCTTGCTGTAGCTGCAACCTGCACTTCCATAGAGAGGGAGGCGTCAAAGGTTACGCCCAGACTCTTGACAGAACATGCTGGCGCTAATTGCGCCCCCACAAGAGATGGGAGTTTGCCCCCCTCAACCCCATGTCGTCCTGACCCAGCCAGAGGACCTCTGTCTTTGAAGGATTTAACTTCAACCAGTTCCATCTAGCCACAGATTCCAAACATCTGGTCAGTATAGTGCATATAGAGAAACTTTCCTGGTTTCAGGGGCCTTTGAGATGGTAATGTGTATTTCATCACTTACTTCAAAATGAGTTCAGGCAAATTATTCCATTTTTCCTGACATTCCCTTATTGGATAATTTCCACGTTTTACGTGATCCTCCACATGACATAAAAGCCACTTCTGGAAAAGTACTGGAATCTAGTGCAAGTTGAGTGCTCATTTCCAGGAGGGGAAAAAAACTGCTTTCAAGAGCTGGAAAATTGCAAGAGTTTTGTGCTGTAATTTCACATGATGAAATCTGGTCTAGTATCCCAGGATACAGTCATTCCTGTTATTTAAAATGCTAGCGCAACAGATCAATCAGAAAGCTACAGTTCCATAACACAACAGGTATCAAAGGAACCTTAGTATCTAGGATAGAATTGCTAGTGTTAAGTACGCAAGAAGAGCCTCCTGGATCAGGCCATTGGCCCATCTGGTCCACCATCCTGTTCTCCCAGTGGCCAGGCCGGTGCCTATAGGAAGCCCGCAAGCAGGATCCAAGCACAAGAGCACCCTCCCCTCCTATGGTTTCCAGCAACTGGCATTCAGAAGAATTTCTGCCTCCAATTGTGGAGGCAGAGCATAGCCATCATGGCTACTAGCCATTGAAGGTGTTTTCCTCCATGAATTTGTCTAATCATCTTTTTAAGCCATCTAATTTGGTGGCCATCACTGCTTCCTGTGGGAGTGAGTTCCACAGTTTAACAAAATGGTCTCATAGTTTAACTAGCATTATAATCAGGAAAACTAACACAATAATACCTATGTCTGAATGCAACCTTAGCAATGTGGGGATTGAGGGGTGAGGTCCTCCTGCTCATTCTGCTGAACCCTGGACTTCTTTCCCAAGTCCTGCCCCGATGTCACCACTGACAGGGACCAAGCGGTTTTCCATGACTTATTAGTAATGGCAGCTCTATAGATAGCCCCAAGACTCAAGAGTTACTAAGGCAGAAGATCAGAACCTCAATGGGATTGCTGGAAAGGGAGTGTCACGATGATAAGGAATTTGACTGAGTTCTAAGCTGAAGGCAAACCTAACCAATTCAGCCTTTCCAAAACAATACACAACCCAAAACACGCTCTGAATTTTGCAATGCAGTTCGCTAACAAAATACTTTCTTCTTTATTTCATATCCCACCTTTCCATTTTCATGCTCAAAGCACTTGAAACTAAGAAAATTATGATAATAATCAATCAGTACAAAACCACACATGGAACAATCTACAAAATCAGAACGATCTGGTAGAAAATTGAGGACTGACCCTTCTATCTGCTGCTGTCTTTGGACACAATAGTTTAGTGGCCGTCCTGGTGTCATTATGGCACATAGTTCAAATTTTCTTTTGCAGACTTCTAATGTGTTCAAATACGCATATACTAGAGCAGCAATGACTGATAAAAATGAATTAAAGTGGGAGGGTTGGTTTATAAAAATATGTCTGTTAAGAAAATAGCATACAGAAATGTGTATATTGGAAGAGGTACCCATTGAAACGCTGACAAATTTTCATGGGCACTTTAAAACAAGAACCCAGAGACATGAAGGAATGTGTAGCTGAATTTAAGATTGGGACAATGAGAAATTGGAAATCGAGAGATTCACTCTTTTCTGGTGATGATTACCAAGGAATAGGCTGCTTTCAGTTTGCAAATAGCCTTGGATTTTTTAAAAATTAAAAAATCCTAAACTTAAGTAACAGAAAGCAAAACAGATTGAACTTTCAAACTATTCTTTCCATACAAGTAATCACAGCTCAATATGCTTCTTTCAGGGGAGGGGGGGGTGTCGATTGGCAGAGAGTGGGTGTGGGTGACCCAAGAACCCTGCAGTGGATGGAGAAAAGAAACAACAACGCTGTTGTGCCAAAGTTCTACGTGAGTTAAATTAGTTATGAACCAGTGCTTTTTATTTATGTCTGCATTCTGGAAGTACGCTCAAAGGAACGGGGAAAGTTGCCCTTAAAGCTTTCTGATATTTAAAACTGCAGCTTGACAATTGGCAGGGGGCTGTTTGTAAATAAGCCTGAACAGTCGTGTTCACCTGATTACAGGTAGCTGGGGACCACAATTGCTTTGTGAATCAACCCTTGTTCTCTTAGTAACGGGTTTAGAAAAGTGGTTAGGAGACTGAGCTGCATATGACTCAGGGAGTCCCTGCTTTAAACATTATCTCTCCCATGAGATCATTTGGCTATGTGAAGGCAAGCCCCCCCCCCTCTTTAGTCCTCCCTTCCGTAATATGACCTACCTTACAAGAGGGATGAGGAATCTGTGGTCCTCTAGAGAAATGGTGGCAGACCTTGAGCTGAGCCCAAGGGTTATGTTAGACCTGCCTGTCATGCACCGGACATCATATGACATGAGATGAGATGCAGATAGACACACGTCTGGGCTTAAAAGCAGGATTCACAGGCACTATGGATTTCAAACCACAGGCAGCAAAGGAAAATGGGTCCCCTGAAGTCATTGTGTCTTCATGTGGTTGACAGGTGGGAGGTCCTATCTTTCAAAGCTGGCCCACAGGACGTGGAGGGGGTTAAGGATCTGGCCCACTGGCTGAATCATGTTTCCCACTACTAGTCTAAAGAGAAAACCTCAAAGTGTGAATGGGGATAAGGGGTTCACATTGCACCTCCCCTCCAACCCCCAAACTTCCCTGCGTTCACTGAGGAAGATCTGCAGGGGACTTCCACTCACATTTGCTTGAACATGATTATGCAAACTCCTCCATGCAACGCAAGTTCTTTATTTATCAGAGTCCTCAATTGCACAGAGAGTTCTGCTTGTGTTCAAGTGAAGTGGAGTGTGGAAAGGCCATAGCTCAGTGGCAGAGCATCTGTTTTGCACACAGAAGGTGCCAGGTAGAGATGGAATGTATAAGGATGGAGAGCCACTGCCAGTCGGCGTGGAAAATATATGGAGCTAGATGGACCAATGGTATATGGCAGTATATGGCAGCTACCTTTGTTTCTGATCCAACACAGGGAAGACCAGGGACTCAGTATGTGGGGTGATGTACATGGGGATGTTGGGAACAGGACTTGTGTGTGTCATTCTGTGCCTGATGCAGCTTTCATGTGTTCAGGCAAACACTTGAACACACTTTACACGTTGTTGGGACTCCACTCCCATCTGTGTCAGCCAGCAAGGCCAATGACCAGAGGGGATGGGATCTGCAGTCCAACAATATCTGGAGGGCCACAGGTTCCCCAACCATGCCTTATAGAGCTAGAATGACTACAGCTATATAAAACATACAAACACTTTGTACACTTGAAAGTATCATCACTCCCAACAACTGTAAAATAGAACAGAGATCATGCAAGGAGGTAGAATAATCTAATTATTCACCTCTCCCCCTCCCTCCCTCCCTCTCTCTCTCTCTCTCTCTCTCTCTCTCTCTCTCTCTCTCCAGAACAGTAGGAGGAAAAACTCATCAACATGAATATCAAGGAGTATTTTGCAAGAATTTCCTACAAAGGTCCCCAGGAATGCCTGGACTTAGAAACATTAACAGCAGTCTTTCAACATCACATCCGATCGGTGCCGTTTGAAAACCTCAGCATGCACTGCGGCGAAACCATTCAGTTGGACTTAGAATCGACCTACGACAAAATTGTGAAGCGTAACCGTGGTGGCTGGTGCATGGAGAACAACCACCTCTTATTCTGGGTCTTTCAGACAATGGGCTACGATACCAGCCTTTTAGGAGCCTACGTTTACAGCCCTGCTCAAGACACCTATGAGAAAGACATGAATCACCTCCTGCTGAAAGTGGTGATTGATGGCAAGGCCTACATTGTGGACGGCGGCTTTGGGATAGCCTACCAAATGTGGCAGCCAATGGAACTGGTGTCTGGGAAAGATCAGCCTCAGACACCGGGCATCTTTCGCTTCACTGAGGACAATGGAGTGTGGTATTTTGACAAAATGAAACGCAAGCAGTGCACAGTAGGCACCGACAACAGATTCCCCTCCTCTGTTACTCCAGAAAACATGACCTGCAAGAAAGTTTTCTCATTTACCCTTCAGCCACGGACGATAGAAGAGTTTCGGCCCAGGAACCTGCATCTTCAAACTGCTCCAGATTCCCTGTTTGTGAAGAAGTCTATCTGTAGCCTACAGACCACCAGCGGCTTTCAGGTTTTGATTGGGTGGACGTTGACGGAAACCACATATAATTACAAGGACCACATGGATCTGGTGAAAATCACCACCCTTACTGATGACGAAGTGGAGAAAACTCTGCAGGAGCGATTCAACATAAGATTAGATAAGAAGCTTGTCCCCATTAACACCAGCTTGATATCCATGTTTTGATTTGAAGAGCTACCCAAGCTACAAACATTCAAAGCAAATTTGGATGATGCTTGAATCACAGAATCATAGAATTGTAGAGTTGGAATTTCAATGCAGGAATCTCAACTAGACATGATGATGATGAATGTAATAATGTTTCTCTCGATTAATATTTTGCCATTCCTTGGTATGATGGAGTGTGAAATCAACAGTATTTTTTATTACCAACTGATGCTGAAAGTAAAGAAGATAACATCAACAAAGTGTAAAGGTTGCTGTGTTGCCCCACGAGAAAAAAATCCTAAATCCTAAAATGGGGGCGGGGGGGGGGGGGAGATAGCAGACATTTGATGTTAGGATTGCAGATGTTAGGAAGCTGGAACATTCAATTATTGATTCACCGCATTTAACAATATAAAACCCAGCTACTAATCAGGGCAGTCTTCATCTTAGGGTGAAAAATAGGCAAAGGCATCTTGTTTATGCCATATTTCTAAAACTTTTTATTCTGGTGGGTGGGCTTTGAGAGAAGTCAAAAATAGAGATGGGACCTGCCATGGCTCAACTGGAACCACTCAGCTATGGGTTGCAGCCAACGTTAATTCTACTTGGAGTAGACCCTAATGCCTTAGACTCTAATGCCTTAGAGACATTATTTTTAATAGGTCTACTCTGAGAAGGATTTAGTCAGCAACAACCCATTGAAATGAATGGACATGACTAATTTAGGTCCATTAATTTCAATAAGGATACTCTCATTAGAATTTAAGAAGCATAAAGATCCCTGTGGTATCTGGCCAAATCTAATCCAGCATCATCGTTGTCAGTGGCCAACCAGATGCCCATGAGAAGCCTACAAGCAGAACGAAGGCACAATAGCAGCTCTACCATCCTGCAGCTTCAGTAACTAATTCAGAAGTGTTACTTTCTCTGAGCATGGAGACACAGCATAGCCATCCCGGCTAGTAGCTATTGATAGCCTTATCCTCCATGAATTTGTCTCATCCTCTTTTCGAACCATCCAAGTTTGTCACCATCACTATATCGTGAAGGAGCGACTCTGCAATGCTGGATACAAGCTACTGATTTCAGTGGTCCAATGCCCCATATTACATGTCCAGCTGCTTCTCATATCAAGCAAGCTGTTTTGTTGGGTTAGGACAACTTTTTAAAAAGTTAAGAACCAAAGTTCAATCAGTTCATGGATCAGTGGAACTGGAATATATGCAGACATTTCAGATGGACTTTCTCCCCTCCAAGCTTTTTAATAACCAACCCCCAATAAGATGAGAGAGAAAGGGGGGAAGAACAGAAGAATTAAGATCTTTGCAGATCTGAAGTTGAAAAATTCAGCTCAGCTCTTTATACACGCAGTACAGCAGACTGCAATCTGAAAAGCACAGGGAAATCTCAAAACAAAAACTGATAAAACAGGTAAGATATTTTTTGGGTTTCTTTTTCTTAAGAGCAACTTTAACTGGTGTAGATCCTTGGATTTTGGATAGGCCCTCCTGGTTCTGCTATAGCCTGCAGATCTCCATCTGGCCACAACCAAGAACCTGATCTTTTCTGCCATGGTGCTGGAATGGCCTCTTCCAGAAATAAGAAATGCACCAACTTTGAAATCATTTCATTGGATGCTGAACACTTACTTGCCTTCACTGGCTGTTGATGTTAGTCGCTGTAGAGTTTTAAGCAATTTTAAGTATATTGATTGAGCTTGATTTTAAAACAGTTTGTATATTTTTGTGTCGTATTTGTTTATTTTTGAATTGCATTTTATGCAACTGTATACAATCTTGAAATGTTCCCATAATAGCAGTACAGTTGCACCTTGGAAGTCAAACAGCTTAGTTCCCGAACGTTTTGGCTCCTGAACGTCGCAAACCCGGAAGTGACTGTTTGCGAACTATTTTTGGAAGCAGAACATCGAACGGGGCTTCTGCAGCTTCCAATTGGCTGCAGGAGCTTCCTGCAGCCAATCAGAAGCCGTGCTTTGGTTTTCGAACGTTTTGGAAGTCGAATGGATTTCTGGAATGGATTCCATTCGACTTCCAAGATGTGACTGTATATAAATATCTTAAATCATGTATAAATTTCTGCTGAATGCGTAAAACTGCTTAGACTGAGTCAGACCATTAATCTATTTGTCCACTTTAGGTGGCGGTGGCTCTACGGGGGTTCAGGCAGAGGAAGCAGTTTTATACCAAGTCAGACCATTTGTCCATATAACATAATATTGCCTATACTGACTGGCAGTTACCCTTCCGCAGTAAGCTTTCATGGCCCTACCTGGAGATGTTAAGAAACCTGGAACCTTCTGTATGCAAAGCACCTGCTCTGCTAGAGCTACAGCCCTTGTTACTGATGCAGAAAACACAACCTCCGCAAATAAACCAGTTCACCATACTCAGCACATGCGTACCAGGTTGCAAGAACAGAGCACTATCAAAGGAGGGTCTTTGTTAGGCACTTAGTAGATCTAAACAGGTATTTGTTCCTGCACTTCTCTGCTTTAGCTATGCAATTCCTTTGATGCTACTCTCCTTAAATATATTCAGAGAAACCACTGTGCAAGCTGGCAGGATGGGGGAAAGAAGCCTTTCAGGCTGTCATCATTTTTAATTAGCTGCTTTAACATTTGCCTTCCAGGAAACATGAACCTTGAAGAATATTTCACAAGAATTGGCTACAAAGGCTCTCTCGAAAAACTGGATTTTGGAACCTTAGCGGCGATCTTCCAGCACCACATACGAGCTGTGCCCTTTGAAAACCTCAGCATCCACTGCGGGGAGACGATTACTCTAGACTTAGATCATGTTTACAACAAGATCGTGAAGGAAAAACGAGGGGGTTGGTGCATGGAGAACAACCAGCTTTTGTCTTGGGTTCTGAAAAAGCTGGGATATAACACCACCATACTGGGAGCTTATGTTTACAACCCGCAGCAAAACGCCTATGCCACTCAAATGACCCATCTCATCATCAAGGTGGCCATTGACGAGAGGGCCTACATCGTTGATGCAGGCTTTGGTGTCTCCTACCAGATGTGGCAACCGTTGGAGCTGGTGTCCGGCAAAGACCAGCCACAAATGCCTGGGATCTTTCGTTTCACAGAAGACAACGGCATTTGGTACTATGAGAAAATAAGAAGGAAGCAATACATTCCCAATCAAAACTTTGCCAACTCAGATCTCTTGGAAAAAAGGGAGCGCAGGAGCATCTACCTGTTCAGCCTTGAGCCAAGGACAGTGGAAGACTTTCGGTTCCAGTGCTCCTATCTCCAAACGTCCCCAGATTCCGTGTTTACTAAGAAATCTATCTGCAGCCTCCAGACAAATGATGGGTTTAGGGCTTTGATTGGATGGACACTCGTGGAGACAAAATTTAACCACACGGAAGGCACAGATCTGGTGAAGCACACAACACTGAGCGATGACGAGGTGGAGAAAACACTGAGAGAGAAATTTGGTATAACTCTGGAGAACAAGCTTGTTCCTATTAACATCAAAGCGACATATACCATCTAGTGTAGAAAACAAAACATGGCACAATGCTATGCAATTGCAACAAGCTTTACCATATTCTTAAATCCACTGTTCTGTAAATTGCAGTTATGATTAAAACCTGTCCATAATCTGTAAGCACCCCATGCTAGGCAGAAGAGGATAATTGTATATTGTGGGTTTTTTTCACCAGCACTGACAACCCTGTAGATGCAATCCAGTGACTGCAAAGTACTTAACATGTCTTGGATAATGAATTTTGAAATGATTTAAGCACTTCAAAATGGAGGAATCTGCATTTCACGTTTTATTAAGTTACATGGACTTGAATTCAAAGCAGGACTTGCTCCGATGTGTACCCAGTGCTAATGTGTGAACGAGGGATACTCCATTCATTTCAATACAGGAAGCTCGTCTAAAGGAATGTTTTTAAGCAAACTGCCTTCCTTTATTAACATAAAATGGGGCAGCCCTACAAAGGATACACTGCATCCATGAAAAAAATGACTCATTTGGGCTTATTAACTCCAAGGAAATGGGAATTTTAAAATTCAAATATCTTAGCTGCCAACAAACTAGTTCACATCAAAAGCTACATGACCTAAAATGTTAGCAACAGACTGAACTCACCCTCTCTCCTTACCCCTAGAGTCTAATGCTGATCATCTTTTACGGAGCTCTGCACAGGTATTGTGAAGGGGAAGCTTTAATTAAAATACTTCATATACTCATCTCGGATTTGTGAGGGCACATACTTTTGACGAACACAATGTTTAATATAGTGAGCAGTTGGTGAAAATCCTATGTGAAGCCTTAATCTGAAAAATATGGATATTGATATAATTTTAATTACACGAACTAATATTGACAGAGGCTTTTGCTCCAGTCTCCATTTATTTCTGTTCATATATACACTGGTAACACTTGTGAGAGTTATACTTAAGTCACCAGCGCTAATGAAGTCTTGGTCTGTGTAGTTCCCCCACCCGCTTTACGGATCTGCTATTACATTGCTTAAAATTCCTCCAAGCTAATCAGAAAATCCTTCCGCTTCATCTCTATAGACTATTTTGTATGTGGCTTACTGCACGGCAAGTTCTTATTGGAAAAATGACTTTCTGGTCCTTATGAAGCTGTCCATGTTTTGGGGGAATCCACCCACCCATTTGGAATGTTGGACTTAAAAAAAAAAGCAGCTTCTGCAACAAAAATAAAACTCCAAAGACAAAGAAAGAAATGTGCTTCAAATGTTTAATTCTGATTTTACAACTCCACAGGGTTGAGGAGAACTGCAAAATGCCTGGAGGATCAGGCCTGCTTCCACTGTTTATTCATTTCCACTATTTAACTGAATACAAGTGGGTGAAAGTCCCAGTAAAATTTTACTTAGCAGGACGGGGAGGAGAGTAACAGAATTTGGAAAGGGATAATTGGTAACGGCGACACAGCCCTTAAATATCTAGCAATCATGCATGATTCCAGCCTTCTGCTCATATAGCTTAATTTGGCCATTTGCTCAAATCCCCTGGAGTCATTTGTTCTGTGGGTACCTTGGGAGGGAACATAGAAAAGTTGGAAGCTGCCTCATCAGACAGACTGTTGGTCCATGTAGCTGTGCACCGTCTACACAGACGAGCAGTGGCTCCCTAGGGTTTCGGAGTGGCTCTCTCCTAGTCTCAGCCCTAGCTGGAGATGCCAGGGACTGGACCCGAGACCTTCTGCATACAAATATGCTTTGCCACTAAGCCACAGCCTTTCCCTTAGAAAAGACAGGCTTTCTTCAATCTGAACCGTAGAAGAGTTAGAGGGCAGTAGGCAGGTTTTTCACCGGCGCGGTAGAAGGATGAAATGGCTTGTCCTGCACCTCGGCCCCATTCTAGGATTATGTTCATTTAAACAGATGGATTCATGACCCACGTGCACTATGCTGCAGTGGGACAATATGGTTATGCCTCTTAAAAGGAAAGGGGATAGAGAGAGGTGAGGTAGGGAAAAGGCCAGTCTAGAGATTATTATAAGCCAGTGATGGGCAGAAGGCTGATTGGGATCTACGGCTGGGTTTCTGGGTGATCTGCCGCAGATCAGCAAAGATTTCTGCCTTCTGTTTAACCATATGACCCACCCCAGATTTTGCATTCATCACCATGAGGTCATTCTCCATGTGTCCTCTTTGAAGGTGGAAACATGAGAACAGACCTTTTCAGTGGTGGCTCCCCACTTATGAAATGCTCTCCCCAAGGAGGCACGCCTGGTACCATCACGGGCAACTTTTAGGCACCAGGCAAAAACATTTCTTTTAAGACAAGCTTCTGTTTGATTTATTTATTTCTTACATTTATATACTACCTTTATCTTCAAAGGAGTTCAAGGTGGTACACAAGGTTCTCCACCCCATTTCATCCTTACAACAACCCTGTGAGGTAGGTTAGGCTGAGACATGGTGACTGGCCCAAGGTCACCCAGTGAGCTTCATGGCTGAGCGGGGATTCAAACTCTGCTCTCTAGTTCAACACACTAACCATTACACCACACTGGATCTCAGTTTTATATACTCTCGGCCTATTTTAGGAGATGGGATGTGTTAGACTGCCCTTTTAAGCATATCAATATTTTCAGCTTTTGTTTTGGCTTTATATTGGCTTTAATTTTTGCATTAAAATGTTTGCATTAAAAGTCGTTCTGAGTTTAAATTTCATTTTCAAAACGTGATGAATAAGTCCTAATACCATAAAGGTAAAGGGACCCCTGAGCATTAGGTCCAGTCGTGTCCGACTCTGGGGTTGCGGTGCTCATCTCGCTTTATTGGCCGAGAGCCGACGTAAAGCTTCCAGGTCATGTGGCCAGCATGACAAAGCCACTTATGGCGAACCAGAGCAGCGCACGGAAACGCTGTTTACCTTCCTGCCAGAGCGGTACCAATTTATCTACTTGCACTTTGACGTGCTTTCGAACTGCTAGGTGGGCAGGAGCTGGGACCAAGCAACGGGAGCTCACCCCTTCGCAGGGATTCGAACCGCCAACCTTCTGATCAGCAAGCCCTAGGCTCTGTGGTTTAACCCACAGCGCCACCTGGGTCCCTTCCTAATACCATAGCTAATAATAATAAAAGAACAAGGACAACAACTTTCCCTCTGCCTAACTAGGCTGCAGGTGGAGGAGAGCTGGAGAGGTTTTTATGAGAAAGGACTTTGAGCTCAGTTCCAGTACAGAAAACAAATTTCTGGGTTGAAATACACTCAGATGTATCCTCTCCCTCAATTCTGTGTTCACCCCGCACTTGACCCCAGCTAGTAGACCTCTGAGTTCTGGCAAGGGAAAGGGAAGGAGGGTGGAGAACACAAAGTAGATATTGCAAGCTTGAAGTCCACCAGCACCTGCTGTAAACTACAGCAGCAGGGACCAAAGTCTAATTGCATTTATGGATCAGTGAAGTCAAAGAGACAGGATTCTGCCAGGATCAGCAGAATCGGACATTTCTACGATTTGAAAAGCTTCAGTACAAAATGGAGGGGGGTGGGGAGGTGGCAGAGAAGCCTGTAGAAGAAGGGCTCTCAAAACAGCAGCCAGAGGAATGGTGAAAGGTTCAACTGAATGGGTACAAAACTGTGATGAACTTTATCGCCAAATTCAGACCATAACACATAACTAAGTGGTTCAAAAATGCATCTCGCTGAGACACTGCATTATGCCTCCTGGGCTGCATTCACACGGCAGTTTCTTTCATTTCTCCGTTTTCACATTATATTTGAGCTTGCAGCAACGATTCCGGAAAACTAATGAAATATAGTCAGAGCTTTTTTTTTCTGGGGGGGGGGGGGATGCAGGGGTATGCATACCCCTAAACATTTTGTGAATCTAAGTTTGGCCTCATTGAGGGGCATTATTGCAGTATGAGTAGGAAAATGAGTTCCCCTAAACATTTTTTTTTTTAAGAAAAAAAGCACTGAATATAGTGCAAGTTTAGGTCTCATTTCCCTGTGATTCGATTCCAGAAAAACATCTTTTTGAAGCCCACTTAACCTGGAATATAACAGGAGTAAAGTGACACAATTTGGGGGGCCGTATTCTAGAATATGGCACTTTCCTATTTTTTTTTAGGGGTAGGGGGCAGGATCATGGGGAACAGAAGCATGTGCGGAAAGTGTGGGGGAGTAGTGACGTCGTCCCAAGACACTCATTATTGTGTCACACCATACAGACTGATGTGAATGAAATTTAGGGCAACATACTGGTATATCCGTCAAAAAGCCACAGTTTCATAGCACAACAGCACTAGCATTATAACCAGGAAAATTAAACTATTTCAGAAGGCACCCTATGGGTTTCACTTAGTTAGTTGTAAGATTTGGCGCCAGGATGTCAACGCAATGGCTGCTGCTGTCCTTTGAAGTGTCAGCAAAAATAAAAATGCAAGAAAAAGAAGAAGTTGTGACTCCACCACTGCTAAGTATGACTGACACACACACACACACACACACACACACACACACACACAGTGAAATAATTTTATCATCCCCCTGGAAAAAAATCGGTGAAACGGTCCCCTCAGTTTATGCTCACAAAGAGGGTGGATGATTTTAAGAGGCTATTTGGACACAGTTGCAGTTTGGATTGCTGGTGACTAACAGGGAAACAAAAACCCTCTCTACTTTTCCCTCTAAACAGGACTTGAGTCATAAGGGAAATAAGTTCCTCATTAATGAGTAAGAATGGCAAAGCGGGGGTATGTTCAGAGTTGTTCTCCTCAAATGATAGTCAATAAATCATTTCCTAGCTGAAAACACATTTTTTTTTCAAAAGTTGGGAAAGGGAAGGGAGACGCTGTACAATCGTTAACTTTTACTCCTAATCGGTGATACTTTGTGGTCAGATTTTTAGTCATTGACCCAGCAGCCTTTAATTAGCTCTGGAAAGTCAAAGAGGCTAATGCATCAGATTTTTCTGACAGTAATAAGACCCCCTTCTCGGGTTAGAAAAAAAGCCTTTATCTTTACACATATGATCCGCCTTGAATGGCTAATAAAGTATTTTTGAGACCAAGGTTTTCATCTGTGTATCATAAGCGCAAAATACTCCAGGCATTGAGCTACTTACTTTTTGTATAATTGAGTCAGGGGCCTTGTTTCAATTAACTGTCCAATTCCATCCTGTGCTGGATCAAACCTTTTTCCATGAGCACAAGGGCACTGGAAGGAATTCAATCCGTAGTCTTCATGTACAAATTAAATTTAATAATTGCCCAACACTCACCCCTGAACAGTCAATAGCAGACATACGGTACTTCTGTTTGTTTTTTGCTTTTATTTTTTCTGGTGAAAATGTTGATAAAGGTAATTAAACATAATTGAACATTAGCCCAAATAAATTTACTGAGATGTGAAGCTACAAGAACAGGTGACTCTGCCTTCCCTCCTTTCTCTTTTACGGGTCACAGTTTTAAACAGGCAAAAGTATTGGGGCTAGTACCTTAAAACTGCCCTAGAAAATTAAAAAGACACCAATAAAAATATTTTTCAAGGGCATAAATCAGTTATGTAAATTAACCCTTTATAAAAGAAATGTACTTTCTCAGCAACTCCCTGCTACCCTAGCAATATGTGTAATATATTATCACTATCTTATAACAGGGTTGCAACTCACCTGGCTTTGACACACTCTGCATGCAGTTAAGATTCATGATCTAAAGCTGTCCTCAGCCACGTGTGACAACCTGTCTGCTTCATGCAGTGCTCAGTCAGTGCTTGTGCTCTTAAATGCCTATGCTGAAAACTGTACAGAGATCAATAGTATGTATAATGTTCATTTATGTAGCTGCCAACTCCAAAATAAAAATGCATCAGTCCCAGAGACGCGAAGAAATCCAGGGATTTATAAAAATAATGTGTATTACCATGGTCCAAAATAAGATTTCCACAGTCTAAAGGGCACAGAAAGCATCCAAGTGATTTAATCTTGAGGTTTCAAAAACGTTTTCTTTGCTTTGGTAGGCCTCGTGTTGCTGTTTTCATCCTCTTCTGCGTCTTCCACCATGTGCCGGTTCCTCTTCTTTAAGAATTTCTTCCCAATAGTTCCCACTAAAGTTTCGTACCTAGAAAAATACCGCAATAAGTTAAGGAAAATACTTTACCATTTGAGAACAAGACCGTGGGCTCTTCCATCTCCTCTCATCCCTCCTCATTGTCCTTGTTTCGCTGGGGGGGGGGGGGGCTGATGGGAGCTGGAGTTCAACAACACCTGCAGGGCCACCAGTTCACTCTCCTTGCCTCAAAGTCTTTGAAAGCAGTAGCAGCAAAGGTGGCACCTTGCGCATGTTGTTAGGTTCCAACTCCCATCAGCCAGTACAGCCAATGGTCAAGGGTGATTAAAGCTGGAGTCCAAAGTATCTGGTTGGGACAGGATATTGTAGATGATGATCGCCATCTAAGGCCCTCCACAGGAGGTCTGGAGGGTGGCAACATGAGAACAGGTCATATCAGTGGTGGCTCCCCACTTATGGAAGGCTCTCCATGAAAAGGCTTGCCTGGCACCATCACTACATATCTTTAGGCACCAGGCAAAAAACATTCATTTATATACCCTTTAACTTTTAACTATTGATGGCCCAATTATTGCATGGGCGGGCTATTTTAATGTAGGCCTTGGGGTGGGGTTTTTTTTTTTTGTTTTAATGTATGTATTCCTTTTTTTTGCATAAAATATTGTAAGTCATTTTGATCTGTCAAGGAAAAAGAGTGACCAATAAATTTAATAAATAATAATAATAAAAGGCAGCAGTGAGTCAGATGGCCCAGTGGTTTGATCTGGGTGTAACAAAGCCTTCAATCAGCTATTATCAATGTTAGCCAACTCGCTGCACTGCCGGAGTGGAATGAGCTTCCAAACAATCCTCACCTGAAGCATCTTCTACTGCAGGTGTACCACTTTAAAAAATAAATAAATTGGTGTTTACTATAGAAGCTGGGATGTTGATTTATTGGTATTCCTCTGCAAGTTTTGAAAGCGAACATACGAATGGATTTTAACAAACGTTTTTCTATGAATGGTTATGTATTATTCCCTTGGAGCCATCCCACTCCCCCGAAATGGATGGCTATAACTTGCAATAAGTTACTATTGATGTAGCTGACTTCCAGCTAGAGTGCCTGGAGAAAGCAGGTTATTTTTAAAACAAACAAACCAAAACCAACAACTCATCAGATCATCTCATTTCCACTATAAAATACTCTGTTTAAGAAACAACAGCACCATACATAAGAAGAAGTGCTTTGTATGTCAAGCATGTGGTTGTTTGGGAGGTTTTCACTTTGTAAGGAGAAAAGGCAGCAACACATCTTCTTGGTAATGTCATCTGTGTCATAAATGGTAATGGTTACCTTCTGGCCATTTCTTCATCCGATACATCAGCCTCCATTGCATTATCTTCCTCTTCGATTTCTTCTGTCTTGTACTTCGAGTTCATCTGGATCATTAACTTCTGAGAACGAAAAACTGGGTTATCAGTTTCAAGCATTGCACTCCTTGAAGAATGTCAAGGAGACAGATTTGGCAATAAGAGCAACAACCATTCTCCCTCCTTTTTCTTAAAAGATGGGCACATGCAGAATGTAAATTTGTGCATATAAGATTGAAACCCTTCCTTTGCCTTTATTTTATTTTATTCCAACTATAGCCCGCCTTCCTTCCATCACAGAGCCCATGCTGGGCGGTCTCCAACAAAGTAGTTCTGCTAGGGCAAGGATCTCTGCTTCAGCAACAGAACTTGCCCTCGCTCTCCTCTCCCTATACGCCCCCTCTCACTGAAATGCTCTGGAGCTTGAAAAGAACCCCCAGAACAGATTTAGGGGGCACGTGGTGGGTGGAGAGGGAGAAGTTCCACTGCATTGTGGAACTGCTTCTTTGGATAATTCCCAGGGTTTTCTAGGAAGTCTTCCAACCAGACGACACTGAGCACACTCAGGCCGGCTTAGATCCAGCAAAGTGGCCGGCCTTCTATCCAGCTGTAGACTGTAGAATGTAGAGCTGAGTTAATACAATGTCAACCAAACAAGAGAGTCTTGTAGCACCCTAGACAGATTTATTTTAACATACAATTTCATGGACTAGAACCGACTAGTAACCTCCAGTCCATGAAAGTCTACGCCACAATAGATCTGCTAGATCCTTCTAGGTGTCACAGAACTACTTCTCGTGTGTGTTTGACGAAGCAGACTAAAATGGCTATCTCTTTGGAATGCATCTTAGTGTAGCAGAGAGACCACCTGAGCAGTTGCGTCCTCTAATCAGAAGACTTTCTCCAGGTAATCCCACCTTCAGAGATGAGAGGCAGCTAGGGAGAGAGGGTTGTAGTGGTGGTCTCTTTTGCTACAATTTGTTAGCACATCTGACCCAGAATAACAGGCACCTTTGCAGTGCTTCAGAGTATACAAAGCGTTATATATATTTGTTTGGTGAACAGTTGCCTTTGGCTCATCCGCAGTTACCACTTAGCAGCAGCCAATCCATCAGGCTGCAGCCAAGGGAGAGATAGGAAGAACGATCCACTTCATTGACTCTACCAAGAGATCCGCTTCCTTTAGCCCCACCTCACTTTGAGCAGTTTTCATCCCATCATGTTGATGAGAGAATTCAGCAACTTTAAGAAATGTGCCTGAGCTTCCTTGCTTTATTTTCCTCTTCCCACCCCATACCTTTTTCCTTTTGTGTCTTTGTAAGCCTGGGGACAGTTTTCTTCTCCTTCTTTCCTTTCTATTTATTTAACTGTAAACTACTCTAATAGCTTTTCTGGCCGAAGGGCAAAGTAAAAATCCCAGGCCTTTAAATAACTAAATAAACAAGCCCTGTAAGTATAATCACCCCCCGTATTTATGTTAGGGGATGGGGTTATGGATGAGAGGACCTGTAGCTAATCATGGCAGAGGTGGAATCTGCAAGTTAAGCTTTCTGTGCTTTTAAAAAAAAGAAACATTAATGCTTCCTTGCTCACTCTTTCAACCATGATGCTACAGCAGATGCGGAAAGGATAAAGGAGTGCTCTTGACAATACCTCGACTTCAGGATTGAAACCTTTAAATGACATTCTGCCATACAGGAGGTCTTCACATGGCAAAAAGCTTCTTTCTTCTATAATAAAGCTCCTGTAAATAAATAATAATAAAGTAGAAGTCTTAGAGAGAGTCAAACAAGCAAAGTTACCTTAGCATCGTCGTAGGAGGAATGCCGGGAGATAAAGACTGACAAAGGAAAAGCCATAGCTCAGTGGCAGAGCCTTTGCTTTGCATTCAGAAGGTCCTGAGTTCAACCTCTGGAATTTCCAGGCACTCACTCACTCGGTTTATACACTGCCTTGTCAACATAAGAACCCCTGGGTGGCAAACACATAAATAATGGTATGTTTTTAAGGCATTCTAAAAACAGCTACAAAACATTCTAAAAGCAATTAAAAACATTCTCTCAGCCAGTTTCCAGATTCCAGGGTTTCAAGGAACAGTGTCTTTCAGCCATCAAATGCCTCGGTAAACAGGAATGTTTTTAAATGCCCCTCGAACATCAATAATGAGTGAGGGAGACACAAATGGGGCACTGCTACTGAAAAGGAAGGTCATGGGTTAATGCCAACTTGGCATCCTCCAGCAGTGGAACCACCAAGGCCTCACCTGCTGATGTTAGGATTCGAGATGGGAAAGACTCACATCTGAAACCCTGGGCAGCAGCTGACAATCTGTGTAGATAATACTGAGCTAGATGAACCAACTGCCTGACTCCATATACTGCAGCTTCCTATGTCCCAAGATGCTAATGTGTTTTAGAAGGCATTTCTGGTTTTGCTCCTCATTCATGGAAGGTGTGTGGGGAGGGGGGGGCACACAACAAACTTACTCCTTTTCCTTTAATTCTGGCAGATCCAGGAACCAATGTTCCTTGCTGATTATTTTCTTTTCCTCCTCTTCAAGCTGCTTTTTGGTTTCTGAATCCAAGCCCCTTTGCATGAACTGAAAGACAAGACACATAAAAAAAAGTCTCCTCCATGGGCAGAGCGTGCCGATTGTTTTATACATGAAATATCTCCAAAATGCAATTTCTAGAGGGATGGCTACATTGTCCACTAGTAGCAAATGAAGAATTTACTGTGGCATAAGCATTTGTGGAAACCCTTATATGGGTTTTGTATATATAATCCAGGTGCAGAGAGAAAGGCAATGCTTTTTGACAAAGTGAGGTTGAAGGATCAAGGAATTTATTATTATCTTTCTCAAAAATACCAATACTTGAACTCAGGTGCTAAGTTGTGACGGCTAAAAGGGCCACAGCTCAGAAACAGAGCGTATCCTTTGTATGCAGAAGGTCCCAGGTTCAATCTCCAGCATTTCCAGGTATAGCAAGGAAAGTCCTATCTAAAAACCAGGAGAGAGACAGTCAGTCAGTGCACACAATATTGAGCTAGATTGTCTGACTCATATAACGCAGCTTCCTATGTAAAATGGTTATTTAGAAAGCAGGAAGTATCAGCCTATCTGGGGAAACTGAGTTTTACAGATGGAGAAAAAATATTCTGGAAAAGTAACTTAAGAGGGCAATCTGCCCCTCTCTTTCCCCAGAGAGGCCAGTGAGAACTAAATATTCTGAATGCACATATACTGCTAATATCTGCCAGGAAGGGGAGAATGGTTTAAACACTGGAAAGTATTTTAGCATTTCGAAAGAGCAGGGTCAAAAATCGTGGGTTTTTCTTAGCTGGTACCATCTCTTGCACCATGCTGTGTTTTCATATATATTTTTGTTAAAAAAAATAGTTGGCAGCTTTTCTCAGCGGTGCAAAAATTCATTTCAGAAATGCAGGGAAAGCATTATTGATGCACTGAGGTTCAGAAAGACTTCCAAACGCCCCAAGCAACTGATTTTAAGTATGCATGAACAGCTTTCATCTTTGGGAAGTATTGCTAAGATACTGAATGAGGGCAATTGAAGTCTCTGTTAACTATTTTAAAAGACCAAGCATGGAAACGGAGGAGGAGGAAAACACTTGTGCTTCAAGAGGATTAGAAAGGTCCTAACAGCACTGTGCAAAAGCTAAATTCTGCAGTCAATGTGGCATTCTGTGGTGCTTGTTCTGCAGACTTTATGTATAACTTTATATATAACTCCTTGCTGAGCTGTACAAGGCCAACACTGAGACTAAGGAGAAGAAGGTGGCTGCAGGCAGGTAGGTGAGGCCTGGTGAGGTTGGTGGGACAGCACCTTGTTCACCCCAATGGATCACCCTCCACCACTTCTCAGAACTGGTGAAAAAGAGGGGAAGAGGAAAAGAGGATGCCACTATGGAGGGTCACAAGTAAATGAAGGGAACTGGTTACTCATTCAATTGTAAATCTCAATGGGCAAATTTCCCCTATAAGTACCCAGTTAACTATCATTATATTTATGTATAAAACAAGAGATTAGACACCGAAGACCTACAGATAAAAATACCTAACCAGTTTCAGCAGCTGCAAGGCAATTAAAACTCTGTAAATGAGCATTTGTGTGGGTTTCCAGGGCCGAAGCACCATGTCCTGGGGGGAAATATATCAAGCTGTGAAGAAGGAACCAAGGGTGAGAGAGACACTAAAATCCCCTGCTGATATGTGATGTAGCTCCATAGCCAGCAGGATGTGTGGGAAAGGAAGAGCGGAAGAGGAATCAGTGCTGAGGGGTGTGCAACCCAACCCAAAGGCCACTGCTAATTTGCATTTCATTTGCATACCAGTTGGGGTAAAACAACACACTGTTATGCTGAAACCTGTACAAAAACATAGTGGGCTATATCAAACTAAGTTTTACTCAGGGCAGGCCCGCTGAAATTATGGCCCTAACCCAATCATGCCTCTTAATTTCTATGGGTCTACTTCGAGTTGGACTAGTCATGGATGCAACTCATTGAACTGGAACTTGAAAATTCTTGATACTCGGACTTCGGAACATTGGAAGCTGTGTTTTGCCAAGTCAGATCATTGGCCATTTAGCTGCGTAATGTTTATACCAGTTGTGGGCAGACTTCAGGCTTGGAGGATCTAGTTTGCCTTGTTATGTTTTGTTTATGTTCCTGGAACATAACCCACTATCTTCTACAATAAGGGTAGGCATACCAGTGGCCTCAGATAACACAGCCCATTGTCAAGGATGATGGGACCTGAAGTCCATCAACATCACGAGGGCCTCAGGATTCCTCACCCATCCCAGAGCAGACAGGTGGCCCTCAGTAGAAAAGTCAATGTGGACAGGGTTCCTGGAGAGTAGAATTTCTTTGAAAACCACCTACTTAGGCAGTGAAAGACTTGTGATTGGATTGGATTATGTCCCAACTAAACCCATAAAAATATCTAATCCCCTTCCTGCTAGCCAATGGTGTGACTGGTATCAGGAATCATTTCTTGAGTCAGAGAGGCTACGCTGGATCTGAAGATGGGAGATGGAAAGGGCTGGTGTGCAGCAAGGGAATTCATGAAAGTTATGAACTTTACACAGTTATGAACCATCTCTGGTCCCGGAAGATTCAGCTGTGTTTGCAGAAGTTGTGTGCAGTTCTATTCGCCTTTTCAGAGTCTCTCTTTGTTTCTTCAAAGCTTTAGAGTTTGTGTGCATTGGGGACCTAAAGGCTCACTTGACTCTCAGCAAGCTTTGCAGCGAGGGATTTGGGAAGACAACAGGATAGAGCCTCCAGCACAAGTCGACTTGCTGATGTTGTTTGAAACGGTTTCCTGGGGGGCGCTGGCAGGGGAAAAGGCCACTTTCCACTTTGATGTGGCTGCAGAAAAGCAGAGACCTTCCAGCTAGCAAGCAGGGCAGGCTTCTTGCTCATAGAGAAGTCCCAGATAAGAAACCACTGGGCTTTGTTAATAATTATGGCCCAGCACTAGCAGTTAAAATACTGTAAAGAAATAAATACATGCATTCACAGCAAGTTGTTTTCAGACAACATGGGGTTGAATCCAATGAACCGTGTAACTAGTTCACCGTCTCTAATATTTTACAGTTGAATCAGGGACATACTTGGGTACTTCTCATTCCCTAAGAAGAACAGTTTCGCAGTTCCAGCATCCCTGCCTAAGAGCACAGCCCTCCACCATGTACAGACTGCAAATGGATCATTTGACATCTTCCACATGCTACATTTGCTAATGGCCCTGCAACAGAGTGCCCTGCAGTTTCTGAAGCAGGATGCGGCAGCTAAATGACTGTAACAGGCAGTAAACTATAACAGAAAACGAACCACCTGAAGATAGGCTTTGCATTTTGAGAGCTGCAGATGAACAAAGGAAGATGTTTTATAGAAGGTTGGACCATTGGTCCTTCCAGCACTGACTGGCAGTAGATCTCCAGGGGTTTCAGAGAGGGTTCTTTCCCAGGCATAACTGGATCCCAGTTCCTGGAAACTATGGATGGGGTGCTCTTGTGCTCAGGTCCCGCTTTCTGGTTTTTTGCTCTACCTAACCAAGTACATGTAAGTCATGAGACAGATCTGTGTTACAGTCAGCCTTTGTGTTGTCAAAAGCAAGGAACAAAGGAAGCGAAAATTTTGAAAGACAGTCAGAAGTGGAAGTGGAGGAGATGTTTTAAAAAGACGTCTCTCCCCACCTTCCACCCTGGACAGCATGAGTCCAGAGTTATCAGCATGGTGAGTTTTTCGACATGAATTTTCACTCTCTTACCCCCCACTGTCATTGTAGTTAGGAAGTCTCTTTGTATTTGTTGCTGACCGAACTACAAAATGAAGCTGATCTCCCTCAAATGAACACAACTCATGTTAACGATATTACGGTACTTTGGAGCACGTGGCCTGTGGAAGTGTTCCTGACTGATCTTAGCCATGGTTGGTCAGAAGCCCCAATGATCTGACACAGTAAAACTCACTTCCAAGTAAGCAGGATTAGAAATTAGGGCTCTGTCCTAAACACGCACCACCAAAAGCAAGGCTTAATTCTGAATAAACAGAGGACGATCATCGCACTGCACCCGCAGTCATTTCCAGATAACCTTTTTTTAATTGCCTTCTGATGTAGGGCTACCCCCGGTACAATGTAAACTGTGGCAGACTAAAAACATTTTCTTTTTTCCCCTTTCTTGTTTAAAAATAATAATAATAAATATCGCCTTGCTTGTTACATGAGTTGAAGGTAATTTTAATCTCAAAGATGAAGATAAAACAGGAACGGCGCAACCACAAAACCGAAGCAAACAAACCATGAAGGCCTGGCGATATTGAGTTATAAATACTTAATGAATATTTATATTTTTAAAAATTAATGGCAATTAAACTCAAGATGTTGTTCCCTGGAAGCGGAGCGATCATCAATCACACTGCCGCGTTCTTCTTCCACTGAGTTGCGTGCTACATTATCGGACAGCGACGGAGCCCATTAGCCGCTGAGCCGAGACTAATTTCACTAAGGGATTGACACTGGATCCGCAAATCCAAGGGCGATCGCTAGGTCAGGGCTTTATCCCCCCCCCCTCTCTCTCCCCACAACCTGCCGCACAATTACACTGAGGAGTTGCGGGAGGGAATTATGAGTAATATTAGCACAGTTGCAGCAAGGTCCTACCATTACCAGTCAATGCAAAACTCTAGCCAGCAAAAGAACAACATTTAGGTTGGACAAAATCCAATAAAACTAAGGGCAGATCCACACCAGTGGCATAGGAAGGGTGGGGCGTTGGGGGCGCTGGGCCCCGGGTTCCAGCCTAGGGGAGGGCGACACTCTGCGTCACCCCACCCCCCGTGAGTGCGACTCCCAAGCCGCCGTCCGGCAGCCCCCCCCCCCGCACGAGCAGCCGCCACGCGCCCGCAGCAGCCTGCACGGACCGCGCGCCCGCCCAGGCTGCTGCGGACACGCGCAGTCTGCCCAGGCTGCCGGGCCGCCCGTGAGCGGCTCCCCGCGCCCAGCAACTCGCAAGGCTGCAGCACTGCAGCTTTACAAGTTGCCGGGCGCGAGCAGCCACACGGACGGGGGGCCGCCTGCAAGCGGCCCGGCAGCCCGTGCTCTACAGTGCATGCGTCGTGACGTCACGACGCAGAGCGACCTGGGGGGTGCCGTTTGGCTTGCCGCTCCCGGCAGCCAAGCGGCTCGGTACGCCCCTGATCCACACCATACATTTAAAGCTCGCGAATTCCCCCACATCCCACATGGAATTCTGGGAACTGCAGTTTGTTCAGAATGCTGGGAATTGTAGCTCTTTGAGGGGGAAACAACAATTCCCAGGATTCTTTGGGAGAAGTCATCTGCTTTAAATCTGCATTGAATGTGCTTTTGGGGGCCATGCAAAAGCTCCCCACCCCCCACCCCGTGCTAGGAATTTTGAGTGCTGACATTACAGGTCTTCAGAATAGACTATTCTGTGGTGATTATGTCATGGGAGGATATATTTTGTAGATTTGGGTATACTTCTTTATCTGTTTCCCAGATTGGATTACTTTACTGTGTTTTAACTTTGGATTTTATATTTTTCTATCTGTTATGTGCTGTTTTATATTGTACGGTACATCATCTTCCAACACTTTGCACAAGGCAATTCATAAATCTAATAAATAGATTTGTTAGTGTGCATACAGTCTTATGCTGCAAACTGCTGATTGTGGCTTATGGGAGACAAGAGAACTAAGTGGCTTGGCATGCAGAAAGTTCCATGTTTGACCCGACATCTCCACTTAAAATTATTAAGACCAGGGGTCGGCAACCTGCGGTCCATGGGCCACAAGCGGCCCACGGGGGTCGTTTAAACGGCCCTCAAGTTGCCCCCGAACTGAACCGCCCGCTCGGTGAGTCCCCGCGCGCTGTACTAAATTGGCACAGTGCAGAGCGGGGACTCGCTTCCGCAGCGCCGGAAATCGCGTCTGCGCAGATGCTGGAAATCACGTCTGCGCATGTGCATCCGACCCACGGAGTGATCTCCGCAGGAGTGAACTGGCTCAGGCGAGGTAAACCTTGCCGACCCCTGATTAAGACCATAAGCTGTTCCCTAGTCAATAGAATAGACAGATGGGCAGATATTTTGATGTAGCATGTGCAGTTTCCTATATCCCTAAGTTCTGATGCTTTCCCCTAGAATCCTGTATACTTCAGCTTAGCTCAAAAGTTCTGGTAGCCTTCGTTCTTACTCTCAGTGAGCACAAGCACAGTCCAAAATCTGTGACATTACATTTGCATCCTACGTTTCCTCCAAGGATTTCAATGTGACACATTGCCCTCTTCCTCCGCATTCTATCTTCACAAGGGAGGGAGGTTAGGCTGAGAGACAGTGACTGGCCCAACATGACCTAGTAAGCACCATGGCCAAGCTTGGATTTGAACCCTGGTCTTAGGATAGGTTCACCAATACATTCCAAGCTGTGGTGTAACTAGTAGGAGGCAGGGGATAAGGCCACTGTGTATGTGAAGTTACTGCTGAATGGAAAAAAATCAAACAAAAGTCACAGAATTGGAACAACGATGGATTCTGATATTATCAGTTTGGCTCTGATAAAACATTTATACTGAAACGGAGCTTGCACTGGTAACACCAAGGATAAATGCTGCACTTTCAGTTTAATTTTGAGCCACTGCATTTCAGATTTTCTGAACTCCACACCTAGTCCCTAAAACTTTTATCAGCCACTCCATTCCAACCGTCTGTTCTGTGGGTGTACAGAAATCTTCATGCATACTTAATATTGTGTTGTAATCCACCCTAATACCTTGGGATGAAGGGCGGGTAATAAACCGTAATTGAAACAACAGCAATATAATTGTGTGCATTTTGCTACTTTAGAAGGAAGACTTTCTAAGAATGCAGTATATACTTTCCTTTGAGCACTGAAAAAAAACTTGGTACATGCTTCCCACTGAAAACGCACACCCCAAAATCTAAAATTTGTAAGAACACCTTGCAAAACAGGTCTGTGAAGGCAGATCAAACTTCCATGCACCTTAACTTAGGTTAGGCACTTTAACTTGAGCATGACCTAATTTGTGTTGCGGTTCAGCCCCAGGTTCCAATTTATTTCAGTCCCTGGAGGCTAGAAAACATGGGGGGGAATTATCTCTGCCTCTGAGCATGGGCAGAGAGCATTTCCAAATGCTTGCCCTACCAGAAGGAACCTGAGGTGTCCTAGGATAATTATACTGAGGCAGGTACTGGTGATCATGCTTGACCCCCGGGGGCACCTCTCTTTTCCAAGCTACAGCGCGCAGATGGGGCGGGGGAGGTTTCTCCTTCTCCGACTTCACCCGAAGCCCCTCGACTCCTCTCGCGTTACCTAAGAGGCCATTCGGCTGCGCTCGGCTTCCCTTTCCCCGCCCCGTTCCAAACACGAAGCTGTTCGGCTGACCTTTTCCCCTCAGATTCGATCCCTCGTCTATTCCCGAAGGCGCTCCGATTGCTGTCGTCCGTAAAGCAGCCATTCGGCTGCAATACCCGAAGCCGCTCGACTCTCTTCGGCTTGTCACCCGAAGCTTTTCGGAAAGGATCGAATTGGCCCCGCCCCTTCCCGAAGCCATTCGGCTTGGTTTCCTTTGGCGCCCGTTCATATAATCTCCACAGCGCGCTCTTACCTTCATGCGCAGCAGATTCTTGGACAGCTTACTCTTCACGTCCCGAGCCATGACGGCGACAGGCTTCCGCTGAGGGGCACTTTGGCTCGCCGCTGGCCTTCTTAGTCTTCCCTTGCACCCACCGGGCCTCTCCCTCGCCCTCCACACGCCTCAACCTACGGAGTGTTACTGAACATGCGCCTTCCTTTGCACGCATGCTTGGTAGAGCTCTCTGACGCCTTCCTGCCAGCTTCATGCCCTCACTTTCAGCCAGCCCCCGCCCTTCCACTTACAGCGTGGAGGCATCAAACGTGGAATCAGTTCTAAGCAACGTGGTTTGTGCAAAATATTTCAACAAGTTAAATATAAAAAAACCACAGATAGGATATTTTTCAGGGAAGCTAGGAAGGGCTGGCAAGGATGGAGCATGCTTAATATCTCTCTCTGTAGCCAGATGTGCCCTTTGCTCTTACAATAAGAGTCTTAATAGCTGGCAAAAGAGCAATAACTGGTGCAGCATCTAGCTTCCCACACGCAGTGCACAACCAGATGCCCCTGAGAAACCTGAAAGCAGGACCTGAGTGCAACTGTTCTCTCCCCGCCCTTCTCAGCGACAGGTATTCAGCTGTTTTGGCTAGTAGCCATTGATAGACTTCTTCATAAATTTGTACAATCCTCTTTTAAAGCCATCTAAGTTTGGGGACCATTACTGCCTGCTGTGGCAGTGAGTTCCATAGTTTAACTATGTGCTGTGCGATAAAGTCCTATCTTTTGCTCTCTCCTGAAACTTCCAGCATTCAGCTTCATCGGATGGCCTCAGGGTTCTGGTGTCAGGAGAGGGAGGGGAAAAACAACAACAACAAACCACCGACTTTCTCCACACTGCATAATCTTATACACCTCTGTCACGTCTCTCCCATCACCACCACCGAACTTGCCTTAAAACAAACAACTGGTCAAAATGTAGAAGGTGGGTTAAGTAGGAAATTCTGACCTGCGGTTAATTCTGACCAGTCTTAATATTGCTACCTGCCTGCTCATGCTACCAAAGACCACATGTTGGTATAAAAAGGGGAGATTGTTGCAAGCAGGAGTTGAGTTTGCCCAATTCACTTCATCAGAAGTAGTCATATTAGGACACAGTAGGTGAATTCTGCCTTGTCCTCTTAAGTGCAACCCACCCAATAGGATTCCCCTCCCTCCCTATCTTCGCTTGACTTGGGGTAAACACTATTCTTAGTGCCAGATCAGAAAAACCAGTTAATAAACCATCAAGCTTTAATTGCCATAGCAAATAACATTCAGCAGATAGCAACACTATCATTATAGTAAAAGATTCTGGAAGATTGTGATTTCAGACAGCTGAAATCTGTTCAATAAGGCTTCCCATCTGGTTATCTTTGGGTGAAAGAAGGACACAATTGGATATCTGTACACTTTTTCTTTCTAAATACTGTATCAAGATTTCCACTTTGTAATCACATGGAAAGATGGTGACTGGGTGGAGTGAGGAAGCCTAGGGGGTCAGATGTAGCTAAATTCTATTTAGGGTAAACCCACCAGAATTAATAGATTTTTGTTAGTCAGGCCCCATTCATTTCAATGGTCCTACTCTGAGTATTACTAACACTGGATGCAACCCCAGCTTAGATCACCACTGTGATATTTGGGCCAGTTCACTATATAGATAAGCCACTATCAAGTACGATTTTGCTCTGTTCTATTGCTTTGATAGTATTTTAGTGTGTTTTTATCATACCTTTTGTTGGATTAATAATTTGGTTCTAGTTTCCAGATTGACAGCCTTTGGGCCAAAAAAGCTGTATATAAATAAACCGTAACATATTGTTAGGCATAATGCTTAAAAAATTGTAGCAGAAATGCATTGACTCCTAGCAAATCTGAAAACAGGACAGTTATATATTTCTCTTTCTAACGTGTGTGTGTGTGTGTGTGTGTGTGTGTGCGTGCGTGCGTGCCTTGCAAAATAATTGATGTTCATGCCAGCATCTCTTACCAGGATTTCATTTTATGTTCTATACCAAGAATGAGAATATAAATGGACTATGAATCTGCACCAGTCATAGGTAGGTAGAAATTGTTGTAAGCCTAGATTGCGCACCTGGGTACTATCTGCCTTTTGCTACGCCAAGCTAGACATATGGAAAATATAACAGCTTGGTTTCTCAAAACTATACAAGTCAGCAGCCGTTACCTGCATATAAGTTTGTTCTCTGCAAATTGAGATAAGAAAATGATGGATCATGTTTATGTCACACTCACATGTCATATTCCCTACTGGACTGGTAGGAAAGTGCATTTCAGTTATACGATATAGCCATCTATTCCCTGTTATCCATGAGAAAATGACAATTGCACTCCATATGGTTTTGATCCTTCTGGATTGATTGATTTATTGATTGATTGATCAGTAGATTTGGGGTAATGTATGTCTTGCACCCAATAGAGTTGCATGGGGGGGTGATAGTTTCTATCACCAAGGAGTTTATAATCTAAGGCTGCATACTTACCACTGGCCACAGCAGAAAAAGTGACTGGTGTCCATTGGGACTAGTTGGGGTGGACGTCAGGGAGGCCAAAAATGGCTTGAGCCAGAGCCAATGATAGACAGAGCCAACTAATTATAGTTTGGGTCTCCTCATTTTCCCTGCAGATTTCTACACTGAGACTAAGAAGGAGGAAGCAGACAGGCAGTGTTGCTCTCTGAACTGGATATGAGTGAGAAGGCAGGCAGGTGGGATTAGGTGAGGTTGGTAGGGTAGCGCCCTACTCACCTTGTCAGCATATAACACCTTTGTTCTGAGACCTACACTAGTTGCCAATTTGCTACTGGGCCAACTTAAAGGTGTTACTATTAGTTTATAAAGTCTTTAACAACTTAGGACCAGTTTACCTATGAGAGCACCTTTTACCCCATATGTGTTTTATCTTTTTTGTAAACAGCTTTGAATGTTTGCTTGTTTGTTCTTTTTACTATAAATTTTATGAAATAAATAAAAGTAATGGACCAACACCCCCTGTTGTCCACACTGAATGGCAGTAGCTTCTGAGAGTTTCTTTCCCAACCCAACTCTACCTAAAGAGGCTAGAAATTGGACCTTGGACCTTCTGCATGCCAAGCATGTGCTCTGCCACTGAGCTGCAGCCCCTCTTTCTATCTGCACCACCTCCTCTTAGTCCTCATAAGAGCTTGTTATTATTTGCAGCACATGCATGCATTCTCTGTTTCCTTTCCTTCTCCTGTCCCCCTTCCCTGTCCTCTTGTCACCCTCACGTTCTAAATTTAATCTGCAAACTCCCTGGGGAGCAGGGACCTTTCTGTTTTGCTTAAGCCACCTTGCAAAGTGCCACATGGATTGATTGGCGCTGTATATAAATAAGATTAGTTGTCGCCACAAAAGACAAAAAGGGAAAACATCACAGTCTATTTGTTAACTATAAAACTGAGCCTGCGCCAGCTGTACAGGTGCCGGCTTTGCAATTTCCGAGGTCAATACGCCTGCTCCCATGACTTTAATAAACATTGATGCTGCGGGCTTGTTTCAGAGTGATTGAACCACACAAAGATTATAGGTTATGTTAGTTGGGTTCTTTTTGCTTCCTTTTTTCTTTTCCAGAGGGGTGGATGGTGCTGATTGATTAAATTGTCATTCTTTTTTTAAAAGTTAGCTGCTGAAATATAACTCAGTATGGTTTCGTTTAAAGAGACAGCTTTTCCACATAAAGTGAACTAGCCTAGAATTTTTAAAAGGGGTGAAGGAAAGCATAACAATCTCAGTCTGTTCATCACAGAGGCTATGTACCCACCATACATTTAAAACACGCTTTCCTAACCGAGAATCCTGGGAACTGTAGTTTTTTATGGGTGCCTATAATTATAGCTTTGTGAGGGGTAAACTACAGTTCCTGGGATTGTTTGGGGGGAGGGGGGTTGCTTTAAAAGTCCTTTATATTTTTGGTATCTATGTAGTCTAGCTTCCGGAGGAGTGTGGGTGTTTGTGTGAATAGCCCCTGTAAAGAGAGCAGCAGCAGTTCTTTGTTTCTTAACTAAGTCTTGCAGAGCATAAGAACATAAGTTCACCCCTGCCGGATCTAGCAAAAAGCCCTTCTTGAACAGCACTCTGTTATCACAGTGGCCAACCAGATGTAAACAGGACCTGAATACAAAAGCACTTTTCCCTACATGAGATTCCCAGCAACCAGAATTCAGAGGCATTTTGCCTTCAACTATGGATGTAGAACATAGCCATTGTGGCTAGTAGTCACTAATTTGCCTAATCATTTTTCAAACCATCCAGGTTGGTGACCATCACTGTCCCTTTGGGGGGGGGGAGTGAATTTCATGGTTTTACCACCTGAAGTGATTGCTCATTCACTCCAGCCATCCCTTCATATAACAATAATCAAGGGACCACAGAGAAATGTGAACACCCGAAAGAATGCTACTAGTGTTGCTAATTTTTGTCAGGATGAAGAATTTTCCCATTTTCCCGTGATGCACTATCATTGTTTTTAAACTCTGAAGTACTTCATGGAAAGTTGAAATACTGATGCACTATGCAATTGTGCTAAATACAAAAAGTGCTGCAGCTAGAATCTAGCTCTCCATGATGGATCGCTGCTTTGATCCACTGTGGCAAATCCTATAGTAGCTAACACCTGTGTTGTTAGGCAGCTCTGGAAATCACAGCAGGGTCCTGATAAAAATACCAACTTTTAATGACTGTGGTGGATAGAAATGCATTTTTTCCTGTACATATTAGTCAGCATATTGCCGCAGAGAATAAAATTGGAGTCAAGGTTAGCCATCACCAAGGAATGCTGAAATATTCCGCAGTTCTTTCTGAGTGGAAAAAAATAATAATGTGCTGCAGAGTTCTTTTCTCTTCCTATTTTCAGAAAAGGCAAAACATTCCTTAAAATGATTGATATTGGAACATTAGAGCCAGCATACTTTCCCTTTCAATACAGCAATCCCTGTGTGACAGTTTCCCTCATTTGCATAAGCAATTGACCTCTCATTAGCAGCTCATTAGAAAAATAGGTAACATGGCAAAAAAAAAAAAAAAACCCCAAACCCAACTGTGTTAAGATAAATTTTTGCCTGTGAAATTTGAATCCAAATGATTTCAAACTGACTGCTAAACAAACACTTTGTGGATGTGTGTGTGTCTATGCTTCATGGCCCTTTCAAAGTAGCTTAGGAAAAAAATATCATAATAAAACCACATTCAGGGGAAGTAAAAATAGCAACATGAGGACATCATGACAAACCATGGTTTATTGTGATGGGAATGAGCCTAGACTTTCCCCCATGCTCTTCCTGTTGCTCACCAGCAAGAAGGGGTTTAGAGGAGCTCAGTTCACTTCTGGTTTGATTAACCACAGTTTGCTGTGTCGTCGAATCCAGACACACTAGCTAATATTAACTGTGGTTTGTTTGAAACAAGCCACCTTCAAACTGTGGTTTGTGTAGCTGGCTTGTTTTTTTAAAAAAACCTTGTTTAAGGTAAACTTTTTTCAGCCCACAGGCTGCATTCCCTTCCGGACTACCTTCTCGAAAAATGTCACTGACATGTCAGTGCTGGGTGGGGTCAGAGGCAAAAGTGGGCAGAGCAAATAATGTGAATATTAGCTTTGTATAGTAGGTTTGTTTCTGTACACACACCTGCCTGTCCTCCATCTAGGAAAGCAGGAGACCTTATCAGAGTTCAAGGACACATCCCACCCAAGCAAATACATTAAAAGAGGGCGGGAAAGTGGGCCAGTGAGGGGAGTGGCCTGAGGAGAGAGTAATGTGGCTGGATAGCATAAGTCGAGTCCTGATGGCCAAACAGAGATGCTTGAAGGACCACATCTAGGCAGTGGCCTTGAGGTTCCCTGGGGGTTCATAGTTTCAAAGCAGAGATGAATTGTGGCTGATTGAAACCAGAAGCTTCTAATCTCCTCCTCATGGCTGTATCAGAAAAACGAAGAAGAGGAAGAAGAATACTAAAAGCTAAAAAGGGAGCGAATGGAAGGAGACTGTGGGCCTTGTGCAAAAAGCCCCTAACCATGTCCCTGCTTCTTAAATCTGACACAGGTGATTCACACATGATGCACTGCCATCTCCTGCTGCTGCTTGCTACTGTCACGTAACACATACACAAACATTCAAACCACTCTTACCCAGCGTTGTTTCTCTTATTTGAACTATTATCTTGTTAATATGCTGGTGCTTAACTTTACATTTCCAGTCCCTGACTAAATGAATGGAAAGGTCCCCATGCTGCTGCTGCTAAAACATGTACATTAGCAATTTGCAAACTCCCACGGAATACATTTCCATTTTTTACACATATATTAAAAGGGGTGGCGGCGGCAGATTGCAATCAGCTGATTTTGAAGTCAAAGCCTCTACTGATTTCTTGTCAATTCTGTTTGTGTGTTACTTTCACCCCAAATTTCCCAGTCCTGGATTTTCCCTCTTGCTCTCTTTTGTGGGACAACAACAAAAGCGCTGATAATCTTTAACAGCACAGATCACTTGGATCTTATCCATCAGCCCCCAAGAAAGGTGTCATTAGAGAGGAAAGAGAGTGAGATGCAAAAAATTTCCTGGCCATGAAATTGTGTCTTGATTCATGGAGCCACTTAGAATTTTCTTTCGTTATGATCCATGATTGGCTTCATTGGGCCCAAACCCTTTTAGAGGAGGTGGGTGGTGGAATATTTAGCACTGAAACTCCCAGCAGTAATAATTAGTAGTGCAATAGTAGTGTTAATTTCTAACGAGAGACACATAGGAACTAACTCCTAGGGACCGAGGTCCCTTCGACCTCACCAATAAAATATTTGAGCGGACCAACAACCCCCCCCCCCAGTTGATGGATGTTGCCATTCAAATGGTGTGTGCCGTGTCTTGTGATCAATTATGCAGGGTGGGGCTTACCTGCCCCCAATATTTTATTCAAGTTTATACCCATGGAGAGACATAATGTGGCAAGAACACAATACTTATGCTCTATCTCCACAGTAGGAAGCAGCAATGCTTCTGAATCCCAGTTGCTGAAAACCACAGCAAGAGAGAGTGCTCTCATGCTGAGATCCTGCTTGTGGGTTTCCCACAGACATCTGGTTGGCCATTGTGGGGACAGGATGCTAGACTAGATGGGCCATTGGCCTGATCAAACAGGCTCTTCTAAAGTTAACCTAGGCTGGATCTACACTGACCTTTTTAACGTTATTAGAGTGATATTAGCTAAATAGTTCTACAGCTGAAATAAAAAGTGCATTACCTTCAGTGCTCCCCCCCCCCGGGGTACTCAAAGAAGAAAAGCACCGGTTAAAAGTGTGTCACTCTCTATAACAACTTCATGGTGAGCACCGGCACCTTTTTTCCCTAGAAAGAAAGCACTGATTACCTTAACATTGTTCCTTCGGAACAACAATTTCCTTTACTGCCTGGTTCCTGGTTGCTGTGAAGAGCCCTCTGGGGTCACATTTTAACAACACATTATTAGCGTTCTTAGCAAAACATAATGTGACCCTTACATTTTGAAAATCATTCCTCAACTTTATTCCTTAACGTTATAAACCATGAGTGTAGATCTGCCCGCAGAGTGTATAGGATTGCTAGTCATCCTTAGCTGCAAAGGACTTCCCATGCATTTCAACAAAAGCCCCCCCCCCCGACTTGGAAAGATTGGTTCTCAAAAGAAGCCCCTTTCCTCACAAGCTGCCTTAGCAAAGGATAAAAGATGTGGTGTTGGGGCGTCCTCTTCAGTCAAAACCTACACACTGCTTGCAAATTAGCTAAGGAGACTTGAAAGAGCAAACAGATATATTAAGAAATCCTAGAGGCTTAGCATACACACCCCAGCTTATTTTGTGCCTTGGGACTTGTTTGGCCTCTGAAACAGAGAGAAGCATGACAGAAAGACCTTTAAAGAGGGAGGAGGACAAATACTTTCCTGTTGGTTTGATTATGTGTTTGTAAAAAAATTAGGGGGGGGATCCACTAGTCTCTAGTTATCTCCCGCTTGGACTACTGCAATGCGCTCTACGTGGGGCTACCTTTGAAGGTGACCCGGAAACTGCAGTTAATCCAGAATGCGGCAGCAAGACTGGTGACTGGGAGTGGCCACTGGGACCACGTAACACCAGTCCTGAGAGATCTACATTGGCTCCCAGTACTTTTCAGAGCACAATTCAAAGTGTTGGTGCTGACCTTTAAAGCCCTAAATGGCCTCGGTCCTGTATACCTGAAGGAGCGTCTCCACCCCCATCGTTCAGCCCGGACACTGAGACCCAGCGCCGAGGGCCTTCTGGCGGTTCCCTCATTGCGAGAAGCAAAGCTACAGGGAACCAGGCAGAAGGCCTTCTCGGTAGTGGCGCCCACCCTGTGGAACGCCCTCCCAGCAGAGGTCAAAGAGATATACAACTATCTGACATTCAGAAAATACCTCAAGGCAGCCCTGTTTAGGGAAGTTTTTAACTTGTGATATTTTAATGTATTTTAATATCTGTTGGAGGCCGCCCAGAGTGGCTGGGGGGACCCGGCCAGATGGGCGGGGTACAAATAATAAATTATTATTATTATATTATTATCTCTCAATAAATTTGAGATAACTAACAGCTAATTGGCTGAACATTTTTCTTGATATAATACAGAGGCTTGTATTCTTGATACTCCTTGTGCCTCTGATGGTTTCAGTCACAGGTTTATGCTGCTGTACATCTCGCAAGTCATGTGTGCCACACGTCCTGTTCTGTCTTTGCTTGTGGTGCTACTCTCCATTTACATGTCTATAGCCCATTGCAAATATCCAGATTACCAGCTTTATGATTTCTTTTTGTGAATGTAACATCCCATACCAACCTTTGTGTAGTTTAGTTTGCATGTGCTCATTTCACGAAGTTCCATTTTGCTATATGTATAAAATTCAATAAAAAAAACTCTTTAAAAAACGGGGGTGAGGGGGGAGAGAGATAAAATTTAGTGGGCACAGGCCTTTCCGCTGTCCAGCTACAGGTATTCTGACAGTTGATATAAGGCAGCTTCCGATGTTCCTATGCTGAAGTCAGCAAGTAAAAAAACAAAACAAACCCAAGCCCATTCACTTGATTTCAACAAGAAAAATAATTAAGCAGCAGGGTTGCGAGGGCGGGGGGGGGAAACCAATCACTCAGCATGCCATTTTGTACGGTGGGAAATATTGTTCATTTCCTGCATAATTTAAGAGGTAGAGAGAGCTTATGAAATAACTGGCAATTGCATCAAACGCTCTTGTGATTAACAGCAACAAAGGACCTTGGCAGTTTGAAAGGGATATATATATATATATATATATATATATATAGCAGCATTTTGGTTTATAGTGTAGGCTGTCATATCATCTCCTTAAATTTTTCAGCCTGGCGTGTGAAAAATGACTATCAAGTGCAGGATATTTGGGGGTGCAGGATGACATTTTGCCTAATGGAGAATTTTGACACAGGCAGACTGATTAATGCTTAAATGGGTTGCACTCAAAATGAAATTAAAATTATTGCCTATGATTTACAGACTCCATCCCCCCCATGCCACCACTACTACAAAATTCATTCATTTCCCCCCCCCCCTTTTGCAGGGTTATTTTTTAATACAGCTTTGCCTTCACCTGCAGTTGGTACAGCTATTATCTACCGGTATATTGAAATGATAGCCCATCTGCTAAATCCCAACAGTAACACGACAGTCTTGCTGTGCTAACTGCACTTCGTAAATGTCAGGGTAGGTGCTGAAACCCCTTTAAGCATGGGCTTCTCTGACAATTAGCCTTGGTTAATAGTATAAAGGTAAAGGTAAAGGGATCCCTGACCATTAGGTCCAGTCGCGGACGACTCTGGGCTTGCAGAGCTCATCTCTCTTTATTGGCTGAGGGAGCTGGCATACAGCTTCCGGGTCATGTGACCAGCATGACTAAGCCGCTTCTGGCAAACCAGAGCAGCGCACGGAAACACCGTTTACCTTCCCGCCAGAGCGGTACCTATTTATCTACTTGCACTTGTGGTTTAACCCACAGCGCCACCCGTGTCTCTGGTTAATAGCATATAGTGTTTTTATCTGAGGAGCAAGGAAAAGCAAATTTAGTCAGTTGGCATCTGGAATGAGTTTGATGATGACTTGAGCTGAAGGAAAAGATGGTGCCCTCCCATTCTATGTACAGAGGTCCCTTCAGATTTTAAATAAAAAAAGTGCCGTCTGATATGATGATGATGAGTGGCTTGTCCTTCCCACCTCACTTGGCTGGATACCATGTCATCCTAGGATAGAGAACAACAGACCAGTGTGTATGAGGGGGGGGGAGCTGGTTGCTAGAGACATGCCCTGTGCTGGACCCAAAGCTAGGGCTAGATATATATAATATAGCCCGCCAGTTCCCAAACTTCTTGGGGCCACCGCTCCCTTGGTTTCATAAACTCATCCCCATTGCCCCCTACTCTACATTATTTAAAACATTGTTCAGAATAGTGGTTTGTACAACCCACTGAGGAATATAATAGCACAATAAAATTCAAAACAGTAACAATTAATCAAACATTTTTTCAGAAATCCAATTAAAACCATTTAGTTCAATTAATTCAACAAAATGGGTAGACCTGATCCTGTGATACAAGATTTCCAAAGTCTCATAGCTCTTTATACCCCCAGCGCACAAACACACTCACTGCCCCTTTGCCTCTTAACACCCCCTAGGTAATCTCACCACCCCTTTTGGGTATCACTGGTATAGCTTAGTGCATGGTGCCGTCTACCCAGCAGCTACAACATAAGCAAAAGCATTGATCTCTAGGGAATGCCTTATATCTTCCTTCCAGAAAATTAGACTTCTTAGTCTGAAAATGCAGGACTGGGTACTTTGTGGAGAAAATGTGGATTTAGCTCAGATAAGTATTTCTCTTCCACATGTTGCCATTTTAAGGTGTGGAAAGTACTGGAGAATCTGGGTAAAGCAATGGCATCCGTGTCCTGTTTCTATATAGGATAAACTGGGCCAACTTGCATGGGTCATAGCGGAACTTCCCACGAATGATCTAAGGTGCTAAGATCTATACTATACATCATTTAAAAATAATTGACATGAACAAAGTTGCATTATTCATTGTGCTAAACTATGCATAAATCAATTGACTTCTGCATGGATTTTTGCCATCACTAATAGCAAAACATCAATTTTGCTCTCGTTGGTATCTAATAGTATCACCCTGCCTTTCAATCCCTGTCCAGAAACTGTGTTCATACAGCATGAAAACAAGAGGGTGAAAAGGGGAGGAATGTCAGTGCTGGTGATGGGGGATGATTTCATCAGGTTTTTCAGAATGCCTGCGAAGCACTGGCTCTGTTCTTCAGGGACGTTCATCCTAGATCCAAATGTACCCAAACCAGTTCGCTCTGCCACTCATACATAATGAAGGTAATTGGGACAGAATCAATTAAGCCGGTGGCACAATTCCCAGCGCTTCAGTGGAGGTTGGGTTTGTCCTTTTGTCGTGTGATCTCTCTCTCTCTCCCCGCTCTGCATTTTAAACAGGGGATTAGCAAATTGAAACATTCCTAATGCACATGTCTTGGACTCGGACGAACAGCAAGAGACTTTTTGTGTGTGTGCATTCAAATGAAGGAGAAGGAAAGTAATTAATGGCACCCTCTATTCTCATTTCATACATGGGAGACAAAAAAAATATCACAATTCCCAAATGTAAAAATTGAGACGGCTTTATGCTACTAGCTCCATTTGCTCCATTTTCTTCTGCAAGCTCAGTAGTGGGAACACATTGCAGAATAGCCTCATGTGTAGTCACATAGTGTGCTGGCCTGAGGGTATCCGGGAAGTGAGGTCCAGGTCCGGTCCGGGGTTTGAAGAGTCAGTGAGGAGTCAGTCCAGGAGAGTCGAGGCAGGGAACCAGGCAAGGTCAGGTACAGGAACACAAGCAGGATCAGGCGAACAGCAATGTTGCTCCTGCAACCTGGGGCGGGGTCTGGCAGCCTTTTACCTCTGACGAGGTAATGGCCGGTCCCGGTCCCTTGATGACTCACCACCCTGTCTCGCCCAAAGGCGAGCACTCCTCCTGCGAGTATGCAGGTCTCTCCTTCTTTCAGACCTGAGTCTCTGCAGCTCGGGAGACGCCGGTGGGTTACTGGACCCAGGGGCCGCCTCATCCTCTCCTGACCCAGCCGGTAGTGGAGCAGCTGACAGTGAAGGCCCAGCTGATGGCAATGAGGTATTCTTCACACCTGGAGCCAGGACAGGCTCAGGCCCCCAACTCGGCTCAGCTGGTGCTTGTTGCAGGGGAACCTGTGCAGACTGGGGCTCCTCAGGATCAGGCCCCAGACATGGTTCAGACGATGTCTGGGGCAGAGGATCCTGTACAGACTGAGACTCCTCTGGTTCCGAGTCTGAGCCGGAATCCCAGGCCATCACACATAGGATGCACACAGGGACAAAGGAAGCTGCCTTCTGTTGAGTCTGTCCATTGGTCCCTCTAGCTCAGCATTGTCTCCATTAACTGCCAATCAGTTTCTAGGATTTCAGGTAGCAAGCTTTTCCCAGTCCTACATGGAGATGGCAGCGATTGAACCTGGGACCGTTTGTGTACAAAGCAGATGCTTGACCAACGACCACCGTGCGAAGGCATCTCCCCTTGCAAAGCAGCATCAGAATGTGAGGAGACATTGAACTGCACATGGCAGCATGGGTCCGCCCACTCAGGCCAAACTTTCCAGGCAGAAAGGGATATACAGGGCTTCTTCTTCTAGGTGAGCCAAAGCAACAAAGTCTTCCAGAGCTCTGAGGTCTTCCTGGTTATCCTTCAGTCCTGATGTGGTCTTTGTTTCTGACTGTTGCCTTGCCCCTCAGTCCTGACATGCCCATTGAGTTCTGTCCACTGACCTGTTTCATGGCTCCTGACTCATCTCAGACTGTAGTCCACAACCCAGCCCCTGACACTCTTCCCCATACACAATGGTAATCACACAACAAGAGAGTAGGTGGGTAAGTCTCCCATGAAAGCCACATGGCTGTTACCTTGCTGCTGTCCTTCATCCTGCAGGTCATGCTTCCAACCCTGCTACTCCTGCTTGACAGTGATGGTCAACCCACTTTTCCAGCTCAGGGGCTACATTACCGCATGGGCACCCTCCCAGGGGCTGGAGCTGAAAGTGGGTGTGGATAGAAAGTGGGTGTGGATAGAAGGAAAAGTGGGTGGAGCAATAATGGACAGCAATGGATGTGCCTCTTACCCTTTGTATAATAGGCTACACATCATCCGTACATGCAAAATACAGAGATTTCTACACCACAATCCCAAAACACAGTCCTCACAGTCCCCCAAGAGGAATTCTTACAATTCAGTGGCATTTTCCAACAAGGTAAAAGCACCCAACAGACAGGTTGGGTGCAAGGACAGGTGGCTGAATGGGTGACCAAGGGAGAGGGAAGAGAGAACACAAGAGTAGAGGAAATTCCAAGTGCAAGAGACAGAGGCTTTGAAGGCCACATTCAGAATGAGAGGCAGAGGGTTCCTCACCCCTGCTTCAGGATAATCATTATTGCCTCTTGCGGGACCTTGCCCATGTGTTCCTGTGGACCTTGAGCTGAGAAAGGTTCTCCATCCTAGTTCAGGGTATGTCATGGACACGAGTCACAAAATTTCTGTCTTCTCTCTCTGTGTGTGTGTGTCTCATATATATATAAAACACAAAGCAGATGCAATTTGGGTGTGGCATAACACAAAGTGACTGCCTCATCTGAAAAAGGGACATGGCCACAAAATGGTATGGGCATGCCACCTCCCATCAAAAGCCACCCACCTCAGCCTCTGCCACACTGACTCTTAGCACTTCTCTTCTTTTCAGAAGAGATGGTGGGCGGGATATCCAGTCCTGGCATCCAATGAAATGTGAGCACATTTAAGGATGGGCAAGGTATTCTATGTAGAAAAGTCTGAGCTACTGAAAACAGAAACTGAGTAAGGACAGCAAACTGTCTTTCATGCTTAAGGAGATATCTATCAAGGCCTTTTGCAGGTGCTATAGGAGGTACTGGGGGGCATACTGGTGCCCATGGGCACCATGTTGACAAGTTCTGGGGCACTTCAATAGCAGAAGAACAATAAGTGAATGAATGAAAGAAAGGAAATCTCCTTAATAGGTCAGTTCATCTCTTGACTGGGTGAAGCTTTGGAGACCCCAGTGTGGTTATATTGCGTTCTTATCACATGACAGCTCTTCCTCTATAGAGGGAAGCACATATCTTTGAATTATGCATTCCATTTCATATAACAAATGCATCTCTAACAACATAATGAAATTTCATATAAAACTTTCTTTCCAGAAGAATAATCTTTTACTGGTATGAAATACCTCCCCGGGATTTTGTCAGGTTTTAATTTCAGCTTGAATAAATAACCTACGACAGCAGGGCTGGAAGGAAGATAAAAAGGTGAATTTCATGTTCTTCCAGCCTGCCTTAATGGAAATAATAACTACTTTAGTCAAAAACAAGTTTCCAATTAGTTTCCAAGAAACAATATTATCCCTCTTTTCCCTCTTTTTCTTTTTTATAGGCACGACAGCTCATTTCGAAACCTCATTTTGATAATATATAAACATTTCCAGAACCAATATCTGCAATGCTAGAATGACAATTACTGACTTTGGTATTACATGTGGGGAGTTCATCTGGAATAAAAAGAAAGAAAGAAAAGAAAACCCTATCTTTTAAAATTCTTTTACTGAGTTTTTCAACAATAAAAAGAAGGAGGAAGGAGGAGGAATCAATTTAAAACCATCCTTCAATGAAGATGTCTTTCCGGGAACACTTTATGTTAAATTATTGGATAATGACCACAAGGCCCAGCCTGCCAGAGAAACTGCTTTCTAAAGTTATTAAATTTCATTCTTTAGAAAACAATGAGGCTTTATTGTTTTCCCCTTCCTGCTTCTCATTTGCTTTATTCTGTCTAATTCTGCACAATGCAGAGAAGTGGGGAGAACTGGCAACATTACTTAAATTCAGCTCAAGGTTGCCTTATTTATTTTACATTTCCAAGTGCTTGAAAGAATAGGGAGGGGGGCAAGAGAAGAAACCCTAGCAAGCCTAGATTAAATAATTTGAAGGAATTTTTTTGATAAGAAGTGACAGCCCAGGATTTCTTTTTAGCACTGCCTTGTGATTAATGTTTTTCCTCGTGTCTGTCATCCATAATCAAACTGTACAGAGTTGATGAAATAATAAATGGAATCTTATTATGCAGTACATTGTATTATGTATAAAGGGGGGGGGGAATACCGGTATCTATTAGTTCCACGCAATAAACTCGTGGCAATGAACCAAGTTAATGGAACACATTTTAGGGCTTGATCAAATTGCCATTTAGTCTCTTTCAACTGACTGTGCAGGACACTGAAGTGGAGACCCTGAGATACTAGCTCCGTCTGCAGGCAAGGGTAGGGGTGATGTGAATGGATAGCCCAAGCCAGAGTTGCATCAAAACATTGTAGAGCCCTCTCAAGCAGCATATTGGATATGTATAACAATTACAGTGTTGTACAGAGGGCTGCCCTTGAAGACTATTTGGAAACTTGAGTCAGCTTCAAAAGCAGGGACTACATTATCTATTGGAGCACATCACAATAATGTATATATGAAGAGCCCTGCTGGATCAAACCATAGCTCTATATCCAGGCAACTAGTATTGAGAGATAGTACATAACCATTAAAAGGGACGCAGGTGGCACTGTGGTCTAAACCACAGAGCCTAGGGCTTGCCGATCAGAAGGTCGGTGGTTCGAATCCCCGTGACGGGGTGAACTCCTGTTGCTCGGTCCCTGCTCCTGCCCACCTAGCAGTTCAAAAGCACACCAAAGTACAAGTGGATAAATAGTTACTGCTCCAGCGTCTCTGTGTGCCACTCTGGTTCGCCAGAAGCGGCTTAGTCATGCTGGCCACATGACTCAGAAGCTGTCTGCGGACAAACGCTGGCTCCCTTGGCTAGTAAAGTGAAATGAGCCCCGCAACCCCAGAGTCATCTGCGACTGGACTTAATGGTCAGGGGTCCCTTTACCTTTACATAACCATTATGCCTCAGAGTCAATGATAGTCTTCTCCTCCATGGATTTGCCTAATACTCTTAAAAACATCCATATGGGTGGCCTTCATTACATCCTGTGGAAACAAATCCCATAGTTTAACTATGCACTGTGAGCAGAAGCACTTTTTTTGTCCTTAATCTTCCAACATCTCATTTCATTGGATGGCCCCAGGTTGTAATATTATGAGAGAGGGAGAAAATGTAATATATACTTTTTTTTTTGCAAAGCAATTTTCCTGTACACAATGAATGTTTGTATGTTATTTTCACTAATAGATTCATTTGTATGCACACATTACCCAAACGTATGCATTTTTCTGTTCAGACTCCTTGGCTGGAGAACATTGCAAAATTTGGAGAAGTGCGACTTTTGAAGGATGGCTGTGTTTTGATCCATTCCAAATGTGCAAATTAGGTAGATTCTCCTTTAAATGCAAGCTGAATAGAATTCTCCCCTTCCCTAACCAACAGCTAAACCATAGCTTAGTTTAACTGTGGTTTAGAGCAGGTGTGGGGAACCTTTGGCCCTCCAGATGTTGCTAAACTACTCCACCCATCAGTCCCAGCAGGTATGGTCAATGGCTGTGAATAATAGGAGTTGTAATGCAGCAAAAACTGGAGGGCCAGAGGTTCTCCACATCTGGTTTAATAATGACAAGTGAATGTGACCAGTATAGCAAATCAACTGTTTTTGTAGAAACACAAATTAGATGCCACACAGATATCATGTGAAAATGAGTTCATTGCACATGCTAGCATAGGAAGTGGAGAACAAAAGGAATAATAATAATAATAAGTATCTGATTTTTTATTTTAATTTATTTTTGGATAGTTGCCATGTTCCTGACAACTTGGTAATGATTTTTATGTTTTTATTTTTATGAAGAGCATACAAAAATGATAAACACCATATCACAGGCAACAGAAGGCTGCAGGTCTCTGATGTTGGAACAAGAGCTTGAATAAAAGAATATGGTAAAGCGATGGGGATACAGGCGGAATGCATTTAAAGGAGGGAAGCAGAGTGATAAGAGGAAAAAAGGAAAGTGACATTTACAAATAATTTTATCTGATTCTTAAAATTACATGCTACAGCGTAGGCTACCTGCATGCCTCTGTTTTGAGCTTGCTGAAAATCAATTGAGATTCGCAGCTGGGCAAACAGTGGGGGAAATGAATCTGAATATGTCTACAAATTCAAAAATCACATTTTGGCTTGCCTCTGTTTGCATCTTGCTTTTTCTTTCTTTGGATGTTCTTGCAAGTGAAGCTGTATTTGCATGAATCTTCGCAGAGCGTGAGTTCCAGGCTGGTAGCCAAGGCTCCTTCGACAAACTTCGTTTTGGGGGTAAAACTAAATTATTTTTCATTCCAGAGGAAAAAAGGAAAGAGAAGTAATTTATCCAACTTAAGAGCATAAGGAGAGTACTGCTAGATCAGGCTAATGGACCATCTAGTTCAGCATCCTATTCTTACAATGGCAGACCAGATGCATCCTGTCTAGTCATGTTAAAGGTAAAGGTAAAGGGACCCCTGACCATTAGGTCCAGTCGTGGACAACTCTGGGGTTGCGGCGCTCATCTCGCTTTACTGGCCAAGGGAGCCAGCATCATGTGGCCAGCATGACTAAGCCGCTTCTGGCGAACCAGAGCAGCACACGGAAACACCGTTTACCTTCCCGTCGGAGTGGTACCTATTTATCTACTTGCACTTCGTGCTTTCGAACTGCTAGATTAGCAGGAACAGGGACCGAGCAACGGGAGCTCACCTCGTTGCGGGGATTTGAACCACCGACCTTCTGATAGGCAAGCCCTAGGCTCTGTGGTTTAACCCATAGCGCTACCCGCGTCCCATTGTCTAGTCATGTTACATGGGATCAATTCCAATCTGTTACCTCCGAGGATGTGGACAGGCTGCTTGGACAAGTGAAACTGACCAGCTGTCTCCTTGATCCTTGCCAATCCTGGCTAATAAAAGCGAGCCGGGAAGGGCTGGGGGATGGGCTCTGCGGGGTGGTGAATGTTTCCCTCTGGGACTGAATGGGGTAACCGTGCCCCTGAAGGTGCACAGCCTGGGAGTCATTTTGGACTCACAGCTGTCCATGGTGGCGCAGGTTAATTCTGTGTCCAGGGCAGCTGTCTACCAGCTCTATCTTGTACGCAGGGTGAGACCTTACCTGCCCGTGGATTGTCTCGCCAGTGGTGCATGCTCTAGTTATCTCCCGCTTGGACTACTGCAATGCGCTCTATGTGGGGCTACCTTTGAAGGTGACCTGGAAACTGCAATTAATCCAGAATGGGGCAGCTAGACTGGTGACTGAGAGTGGCTGCCGGGACCATATAACACCGGTACTGAGAGATCTGCATTGGCTCCCAGTATGTTTCAGAACACAATTCAGTATTGGTGCTGACCTTTAAAGCCCTAAACGGCCTTGGTCCTGTATACCTGAAGGAGCATCTCCACCCCCATCGTTCAGCCCGGACACTGAGATCCAGCGCCAAGGGCCTTCTGGCGGTTCCTTCATTGTGAGAAGTGAGGTTACAGGGAACCAGACAGAGGGCCTTCTCGGTAGTGGTGCCCGCCCTGCGGAACGCCCTCCCATCAGATGACAAGGAAATAAGCAGCTATATTATTTTTAAAAGACATCTGAAGGCAGCCCTGTTTAGGAAAGTTTTTAATATTTAATGCTGTATTGTTTTTAACACTTGATTGGGAGCCGCCCAGAGTGGCTGGGGAAACTCAGCCAGATGGGCGGGGTATAAATAAATAAATAAATAAATACATAATAATAATAATAATAATAATAATAATAATAATAATAATAATTTATTATTTGTACCCCGCCCATCTGGCTGGGTCCCCCCAGCCACTCTGGGCAGCCAATTATTATTATTATTATTATTATTATTATTATTATTATTATTATTATTATTATTATTATTATTATTATTATCTGGGAAGGTTGTGAGCAGGGCCTGAGTGCAGCAACACTCTTCCCACTTGTGATTCCCAGCAACTGGCCTTCAGAGGTATATTGTACTGTCTTTGACAGCAGACACAGTACATAGTACCACAAATCATTCCTAGCCTTATCCTCCACGGCGTTGTCTAATACTCTTTTAAACCATCCAGGTTGGTCACCACCACTCCTTATGGGAGCAAATCCCATAGTTTTAACCATGCACTGCATGAAGAAGTTGTTTCTTTTGCCAGTTTTGAATCTTCCAGCAACCAGCTTTGTTGGATGTATCCGTGCTCTAGTTATGTGAGAGGAAGAGAGACTAACTTCTCTGCATCCGCAGATGCACAGAAATTGGAGTCTGCACAGTGCTTAGAGCACAAGAGGACAGGGACCTCATTTGGAGACTGGAGAACATAAAGTGGGGGGAGGTGGAACACTATCGTGGGAGGGAAATGTTATTTTAGAACTCTTGGCTATTTCAACCTGTTCAGGGATGGGCAGGGCTCCGAGGAGTGTGTGGCGGAAACTCCAGGAAGAGAGGCTGATCCAGGGGAAGGGGGCAGCGAGTTTTGTGCCGCCCACAAGGCAGGAACCAGGGCAGGAGGAAAGGCAGGATCTGCCAGGAGCAGAGGAAGAGATGGTGCTGGGGGGAGGTGGCAGCTTCCCCTCTGCTCCCTTCCCCATTGTCCCCCAGGACCAGGAGGGGCTTGAAATGACAAGTTCTGTGTAGGAGAAGTCTCAGGCTGCTTGTGTGTGCCCCTTCAAATGAGGGTACTTAAGTTTGGGTAGAGGCATGGTCACACTGTTGCTCCAATTGTCCAGCTCAGAGCACAAGCCTGGGGAGGGGATAGCTGCTACTTAGCCGCCAGAAGCCTGTGTGCCAATGAAGAATTAAACTACCGGCCATTTGTCCTCCTTGGGCTGCGGGTGCTCAGGACATCCTATATGCCTTCCCCTTCTTTAGGATCTTGCCTGCAGCCTGGGGATTTGGGGTGCTGTTTGTCTCTCTAATTCCCATTCCCTGCATCAGGACAGCAGTGAATAATAGTCATTAATGTCTGTAGGATCATTCACCGGGGATCTTTTTGGAAGAGTAATCGCCCAGTTGAGAAGTATTTTCTCATTACGGCTAATAGGATGATGAGCTGAAAAATGATCGCAGACACTTATCTGTCTAAAAGCTCTCAGTCTGAATAAGCTAGGATAATTCAGAAATAATACCAGCAAAAGGAATAATGAATCTAACAAAACAGCCATTTCACTTCCCGAATGACATAATCACTCATGCACCTTTTGAGGTATGCCAAAGGGAAGGCTGAGATGTTGGCACGGGAACCCTTTGCCCGAAGCTGTTTTCTTCAAAGGGTAATCACAGTTCTAATTGATTGATTGGTTACATGAATTGATTACAAACCCTGCATAGGTGTATCCTCTCTGGCAAGGCACCAATTGATCAGGCACCTGATATAGGCATTATAAAATTTGCAAATAGCTCACTCTCTAGGGTGGAGGCATCACTCATATATGGGGAAGAACAGGGAATATACCTCCTTGGCAGGAGGCACAGCAATATGTGGACAGGTGCATCTGTGTGGTGTTCAAATAAACTGCAGTTGGCAACCATCTCCTTTAAGCCCTGGACTGACTTCACCCACCTAGGCTGGCTATTGGAGCCTCCTGGAAAGGACAAGGCAGAAAAGGGTTTCCTGTTCCAGCTGAACATTGCTTGAGCCACATGCTTCTCCAAAGCTCTAGTGTGTCCCTGTAGCCTTGGATAGTCTGTGGTCCTGCCTCCCATTTTGTCCTCTGGTCCTGACTATGGGCTTGTTCCATGGCTCTTGGCTCCTGTCAGACTGCTGTCCACAGCTTATTTCTGACACTCTTCTCAGATGATGCTCACCACTACACAATACTTTTCCCCAAAACAAATAAATGGTGTCCACTGCCATAACCCTTTGCTATTCTGATGAAAAGGAGCTGATTTCTCCAGCCCTTGGGTGGGCAGCAGGGATGAAATGTTGTGGGATGAAACCTGCTACCATCGCACAGAATTCACTGGGTGGCCACCGTCTCTCTCTACCCAAAACCCTCATCAGAGCATCTCCACATCAACAAGTAATGTTACTCTTGGGGAGTGCTATTTTTCTAGGAAAAGAGGTGTCAGAAGTCACCATGAACACCTTCCTAATTCACTTATAATGACAATGGCGCCCGGTAAGTTCCAGTTGAAAAAAAGCCCTGCTCTTGGGGAATGTAGAGTTTGGGGGAAAATAATGGCAGGTGGCAGCTTGCAACTAGCAGGAAAAGCGACAGGTGGCAGTGAACCCTCAAATCCCTCCTCCAAAATTAACTCCCCTCCCTCCATTTCATTGCTCTGTGGTGGCTGTTGCCCATTGGAACTGGTAGGGTAGAAGGCAGGGAGTCCAACAGTAGGTGGAGCCAAAGGGCCAATGAGAAGACTGAGCTATGGGATTCTAGTTTTGTCTCCATCTTCCTACCCTCTGCTGAGTTCTACAAGGATAACATAAGGACTAAGGAGAAGGAATCTGCAAGCAGGTGCCAACCCCATAACTGGACACAAGTAAGAAGGCAGATGGCGGCTGACTTAGGGCAGACTGAGGTTGGTGGGTCAGTGACTCATTTGCCCCAATGGACCAGCATCTGTTGCCATAAATAGGGCAGTGCAACTTGGTGAGCAGAGCATTTTGGCTTGGCTGCATTTCACCGACATACCCAGGTTCAGATTAGCCAAGCTTCTGTTTTCTCTTTGCTGTTTTCCTCCCCTCTTAAAACGAAATTTAAAAAGTACTGCAAGGCAACTTATGGCTTGGTAAAGCCATAAATATCTACATTTATTATTAAACATATAAAATATTGACAAGCTGGCATCTGCAGCGGGGCATCATCTCGGGATTGATCCTGAAAGCCAGAAAGGTATAATTAGTTTAAACGTAAAGAGATAATCAAGTTGTTATTGTTTCTATTCCTTTCAGTGCTGTGATGGATAGGAGGGCTTGACGGTGAACTCAATAAAAAGCCTTATTGTCATTAAAGAGAGGCTTGAAGGGCACTCTAAGGAAACAAGCAAATAACACAGGAAGAGGTTTTCCAGTCTTCCAAGTTAACTTAACCTTGATGGCCTTTGGCTTAGATCAGCCTTTCCAAACCCTAGGTCCCCAAATGTGGTTAAATTACAGCCCCCATCATCTCTAGGCAGCTAGGCCATTTGGCTAGGGTTGATTTGGCTAGAGCAGTGTTTCCCAACCAGTGTGCCTCCAGATGTTTTGGGACTACAACTCCCATCATCCCTCGCTAGCAATACCAGTGGTCAGGGATGATGGGAATTGTAGTCCCAAAACATCTGGAGGCACACTGGTTGGGAAACACTGGGCTAGAGATGGTGGGAGTTGTAGTCCAACAACATCTGGGGACCCAAGATGTTGGGAAAGGCTGGCTTAGATGACTTTAAAGTGGGAGCGGGCAAATCTCTGTTGGATGGGTGTATCGATAGCTGCTAGTCACCATGACAAACGGGATCTGTAGCAAAATGCTGCTGTATGTTGGGTATGCCTGTCCTAGCTGTGCCCTCTTCCAGGATACTCCATTCCTCCCCTACCTTTGTTTTCCATTTTGTTCCTCAACAGACATTCAACATTCTGTGACTAGTGAGTATGCTAGGGTGGTTTGGGGGAGTTTTGACCACTTTGTTTTTCCCCACAACCCCAAATGGAGCAATTCTCTCCCCCTCCCATGAAAAAGGTAGACATTGCTGAATATAGCTCTCTGCACATATATAGTTGTCTGTGTGTAGAGACTGTCACATGCTATTGGTTTGTGCATGCTGGGGTAGGTGCGATTCTGGCTTCAGGTTTCCAGGGGCGTGTGGGCAATCTTCCTTCAGAAGTCTCCCCTCTCTGTGGTCTTCCCTCCTCCTCTGCAAGGCACCACCCACTTGCTCTTTCTCATTATACTCAGAGTGAGGGACCAGAAGGCAGGTGGAGGTTGCCACTGTCTCCGTCACCTCACCCCTGTCAATGCTTACATCAGGGGCTGCCCATCTCATTTCACCATCTGAGGCAAAATGGGAATTGCTACCTCCTGGCCCTCTTGCCGTGCACCCCTTCTGCCCCCGTGTCACACCAGCTCTCACCAAACTCAGTGGGAGCCAGGGCATCCCTCAAGGTGCTGCTGCTTGGCATCCCGCCCCCAGGGCAGATGAGCCAATCAGCAACATGGAACTCGGAATTTGGCAGCAGCTGAGGCACTTCTCAAAGCATTGTTGCATGCCAGAATGCCTCCCTCTCAGCAATGGAAGCGGCGGGGTGGGCAGAGTGCTACCTCTTGCACTTCTGCCACCTGAGGCAGGTGCAGTAGGCTCCCTTTAGGGTTGTGGCCCTTAGTAGATGCCCAACAAATCCAGCCACTGGTGCCAACTCTCTGTGTGTGTTCCTTCTCTCCTGTGAGAATATAATTGGTTAGCAAACTGTTAACTGAATTTGGTTAAGCAGGGGTGGGGAACTTCAGGCCTAAGGGCCAAATGCAACCCTCTAAGTCCTTGCAACCCTCCCAGGCTGCATTTTCTCCTTAGTCACATCCCCTCTCCCAAGGCCACACCCCTCACTTGAAGTTTTTGCCTGTCTGGAATTTTGCACCTGGATGGAGGACAGAGAGCAGGGGCTTGGTGTGCATCCTGGGGGCGTGGCACGCTGCCTGCAGGGGCGTGGTGCCCAGCACGGGGGGGGGGGGCAGCCGCGATGGCACCCCACCGGGATTGCGCTGCTGAGGGCGGTGCGCTCCCCCCCACTCCTCTTCCTCCACCAGTGCAGAGAGCAGTGTGCTCAAAGGAAAAATGTACATTAATTGTGCTATCCATTTTTGCTTCTGGCTTTGCCCAGCACTTTCATGTGGGTCCCAAAAAGAAATGAGGTTCTTGGTCTGAAAAGGGTTCCCAATAGTTGAGTTAAGGGTTGGCGATCGTGGCAGGATTCTATCAAGAAAGCAAATTATTTATTTTGTATTCTTAATTGGTTGTGATGAAGGAACTGCTTCAGCGTGGATCTAACAATAAATGGGAAAATTAATAATTCCAAACCACCCCAAAGTGGGGCGGAATCCACTAATCCAACTTGGGGTCTATTTGTATGCTGACTATGGATAGGTATTGAAGACAACAAACTCCCTAGAGCTTTGAGCAGGCTTAATTTTTGACATCCAGAAGCTCGGAAAATATTGTTAATCTTTAAAATCAATATTGCATTTAGGAGATTGCTGGCAGGGCCCAACATTTACAGCTATCAGTTGTTCCATGCAACATTTCATGAGTCATTTAACCTCGTACAAAAAAGGAAAAAAGGAAAACACGTGAGTTCCATTGATCGTTCGTGGGCACCCATATACTCATTGTTCATTAAATTATGTTATCGTTTCTATTTACTCAAATTAAATTCAAGGTTTTAAGGGGGAAACGTTTCATTGAAAACACAGATAATTGAGAGGAAAGTGCTTGTTAAAAAAAACCCCACTTTAATTAAATGCCTCCAATAAGATATACAATTTTCTCATCCATGTATATGAATAATCACTGCAGGAGGAGAATCAAATAGCCTTTTAATAGCCTGTGATCTTTATTTCTTTTAAAACTAGGGAGAGAGACAAGTTGTCCTCTACTCACCTTCAACTAACCTAGAAATGATTGGCATTCTCTCCCCCCACTTGGCCAAACAGAAAGATCTCAGATAGTTTCCCAAGTCAATTGGAGGTTTGAAAAAAATGACACCCCACACCTCTCCCCCAGTATGCAAACACCCTTGCCACTAGTACCTCTCTCTCTTTCTTTTCAAGCCTGGGCAATGTGTATGGGGGTCCTGAGCTGCCCAGATGACAAGACCTCCTTCTCTGCCTTGCTGATGTGGTCCAAAGGAAAGCAGAACAATACGTTTGGCACCAGCTGCAGGAGTTGCTGGAAGGAGGCATACAAGGCGCCATCCAACCATCTTAGGGACTCCACTCCAGATTTGTGTAGAGTTTCTTCTTCTATCCAGTAGATACAGATTGTTCCCCAGGGTTTACTCAGTGCCTCACTCATCCAAACATTAAATTATCTTCTATTTACTGGCCATCAGCTACTGCAGGAACATTGCTGGAAAGCACAGGAGGCTTCCCACAGAGGTCCCTTCTGGGGTCTCTTCCAACCCCTGGTCTGAAAATGTTTCTTCACCTTTGTATTAGGTGACCTCAGCTCTCCCACAAATAGCTGTATACTTCAGAAGGGTTTGAGAGGGATTTGCTGTAGGGATATCTGATATGAGCAAAGTGTGAGGAATAGGGGAAGGAGGATGCGATGGGAGATTCAATCAACGTCAGCCTTTGAGAATGGATAGAAGTCATATTTATGGGTATATTTGTTCTGGTGGGGAAAAGTTGTTGTGCAAGAGACGGTGGCTCATAACTTTATTGTGCACAATCTGTTGCCCAAGAGGTTCCTGGTAGCACAACCATTTCATTGGATTCTTCTGTTGCACAACATTAAAACTCACTGTTCTGCTTGCAACCTTACAGAGAACACTGGATTCTGCCCAATTGCTTCTGCAATACTTCTCCCCCTCATCATTCCCCAAGCCTGCTGCATTCAATCTCTTCCACGCATCCTGGAAATCTTACCAGGTATTATTCAGAACAGAGAAGTAGCATTTATCACACTGGATGCATTGGTTTGTAAAGAGAGCTATAGAAGATTAGGCCAGAATCAATGCACTGTGATAACTGGAGATGCATGTTTACAGTAGAGGGCTGGTTTGCAATTAAAGCGTGGATAAATACGGCGAAGCTTTTTAGAGATCAATACGGGGTTGATGGGGAGAAAGCATCTTGCCAATGTCCCTATGCTAATTAAGAACAACAAGCTTGTCAACTTGAGCATAACAAGATGGTAAAGCACAAAAAGAACGGCAGGTCATCCACTCTATGGATAGTGCACCTAACAACATAATTGTGGCCTTGGATGCAGGCAAGTAATGTAGGTAAGAATGAAATAAACAAGTCTTCCAGAATAACAAAACAGCCCTGCAAGATCAGACCAGAGGTCCATCTAGTCCAGCATCCTGTTTCTTATGGCCAACCATGTGCATTCAGGAAGCCCACACTTGGCAAATCATTGCAATAGCCCACTGCTGTTCCCCACCAGCAGGGATTCAGCGACATACTGGAGTTTGTTATTAAGACTATGTACGCCCCTCCAATCTGACTTGGGCCTGCCCCACCCCCTGCAGTTACCAATATTAAACCCACTTGCTGGTGAGCTCAGGGTTCAATCCTGCCCAGTTTGGCTGTGTGTGTGCTCTCCTGCTAGGAATAGGCACACAGAGGCAAAACATAGTATGTGTATGTTTGGAAGCCTTTTTGTAATGTGACTTGCAGAAGCTGCCCGCCTCTCCTTCTGTTCTGAATAATACCTGGCAAGATTTCCAGGAGGCATGGAAGAGATTGAAGGGAGCAGGCTTGGGGAATGGCATGGGGGGAAGTATTGCACTCGAGTATAGGTATCTTCAGGGCAAGTACACATGATAGTAACTAGGGCTGTGAGCTGGATCATGCCGAAGCCTGAAGCAAACTGGGTTGATTCAGGCCGAACCAAGTTTTAGCCAAGTTGGGTTGAGACAGCCCCAGATTGCCCTCAGTTGGGTCAGGCCATCCGGAGCGATCCAGTGCTTTTAGAAGGGGTGGGGCAGTCAGACAGTGTGGAGTCAGTTATGGGCTGAATAAGTATCATAGGTGTATACTGTAAAAAAGGAATTTGTGAAGAGATCCCAGCTGTGGATTACATCTAGTCTGAATTGGTTTCCATACATGGAACTTAAGCCACCACTATATTTCCTTTACTTTGTGCCCAACTTATCTGGATCACTTACAGATTTTTAAGTAGCAGAAATGCTTCAGGGTGTGTGGGTGTGTAGATTTCCCCACTATCGGTTTTCTATCCTTTAAGGTCATAAATCTCACTTCAGCTGATATAAAGAGCACCAGTGTCCTTGCCTTCTTATAATAAGTATTCCAAGACTGCCAGCCAGATGCTGTCCTTTTCCATAGACAGCTCTTGAATTTCTGCCCCTTGCGTAGTCATTTAATGTCTAAGAGCTATGGCAAGGAAACCAACATTCAAGGCAGATCTCTTCCTTCTTGAAGCAGTTCCTCTGTTCCCAGAAGCTGATGAGAATACCACCTTAGCTAGCTTACAATGGATCCTGGGTGATTTCACTGGGTGGAATGCCCAATAAACACCAGCAGATTTCCAAGACTTAATGTACTGTGATTTTATCAGCAAATGAATTTACAACTCACAAGCTGCTGAATTTTGTCAATAACCATGTGTTCAGCACTATGATAACATTTTACAGGCAACCGGAAGAATAACAACCCTAAAGCAAGGGAGATTAATACCTGGTTCTTCCCATGAATCCTGTACCAATCCCATCCTCCCACAATAGAATGCTCCACATCACACAGGCTCTCAAATGATTATGCTAATGTCTTGACAAATTGCTAAATCAGCTAGGGTTACCAGGTTTTTTTCTTTCTTTCCTGGCACTGCTCCTCTATCTTTTACAACTTCTCTAATTCAGCAGGTGAAACTTTCCCCATCACTTTATCCCCATGCCAGGAAAAGGCTTTGCTTGTTACATTTCTGGCTGTCAGACTCAGGAATAGGTTCAGGAACAGAAAAGAACCAGTGGCAACTCTAAAAACAGCAAAGCCCTGTATTTCCTAGTGTTACCAGTCAAGCTAATAAAAAATGATAGACTGAAGAGATTCATACAGTGTGCAGAGCTTAAGCATGAAGGAGTTGTTGTTGTTGTTGTTGTTGTTGTTGTTGTTGTTTCACCTTATACCAGAGCTGGGGAACCTTTTTATCTCCTCCTCTGTGGGCCAACTTGGACCGGATGTTTGGTGGCACCCCTCAGCTGACCATACATCATGATGATGTCAGATGGCTGAAAGGTGGGTGGCCCTGCCCACCTATTAAAGTTGATCTGTGGCAGGGTGAGGGAGGGAAAGGGGTGTGCTTTGCTAGAGCGTTCCCTGCAGGTGAAAGCTCTGCACACCAGAGGGTTCTGTTCTGCTCTCTGTGGGGGACTGTTTCTCCCCTGCATTCTCCAGTAGAACTGAACTCTGCCCATCTGCTGACTTATGTGGAAATGTGGCAAACTGAGCTTAAGACTGGAAGATCTTTGAGAGAAACCAAAATTCAATCATCCCTAGCTGATTCAATCATCCCTACAACAGAGTGTAGCAACTGTTGCTCTCAGGTTTCAGGTTTGATATTGCCACTAATGTTTATGGCATAATCCATTGACACATTTCCCCTGCTTCCTACAACACCTGGATGCTGAAGGAAGCACATGCACACAAAGCTGGCAGGTGTTCTCCTTGCTGCCCCCTTCCCTTGGTAAATTATTTTTGAAATAAAGCCACAAAGTGGTCCCAACTTCTGGGAGAACAAACTGAGCCAGGCTGTGGGGGACAGACCTGATTGGATGTCCACCCTCCCATAATCCAATGTGAGTTCCAGTATTAATTAATGCAGGAAGTGGCAAACCTGTGACCCTCCAGATATTTTTGCACTCCCATCAACCCCATCCAGGAGGACCAATAGTTAACTGTGGAAGGTCACTGGTTTGCTACCCCTGAATTAAACTACTGGGACATTGTTCTCCTTTGTTATCAGTTACCCTCTCTTCACCTAATTTCAATCTACAAATGAAATGTCCTTAGAAGCTGTGCAACTTTAATAAACATTCCCGGTGCACTTTTTAGCACAGCGAGATATGAGTGTGTGTTTCAATTATTTGAGCACTTTAGAACTTTGGGGAAATAGGCATTGCACATTTCTTCATCTTCTAAAATGGGGAACACGGTCTAAGTTAGCCACATGGAAGAGCAAAGAAGGGTATGTTTGTATTGGGTCACATCGTTAAAAAGATTCTCTTGCTTATATGAAAGCAGTTGCAAGGACGGAAATAATAAAGGCCAGGAAAGCTTTTGATGGGGTACAGAAAGGAAGAACGATGATGTGAGAATTTTTATTAAAGAGCACATCAAACAACTCAGGAACTTCTGCCCCTCTCACTGTCAGGGAATAGTCCTAATTGATTCAAGCATCCCACTCTAATTGCATGGGTTTGAACTCGTCTGTCTGTTCACTAATCTAACAGAGTCATGCCAGCTATTAATCTTATTAATGGAACTAGCCAACCTGTTGCAGATTAGGTACTTGAGCATGGAAGAACGGCCACCTTGAGGAGGTGAAGAGCATGAAAGGAGCCTTGCTGGATGAGAAAAAAGGTTGGTCTAAACCAGCATCCTGCTTTCTGCAATGGCCAAGATGATGCCCATGAGAGGCTCACAAGCATCATGTGATGGCAGTAGGACTCTCCCACTGTTGTTCCCCAGCAATTATTATTCCTTTTAGTTAGTTGCCACGTACAGATCTATCCTTGATTCATTTTGTCTAATCTTCCTTTAAAGACACCTAAAGCTACAAACTTAGCACTATGTACCTAGGAGGAAGCCCCACTGAAGTATCAGTGATACTTACTTCTGAGTAGACATGGTTATGATCTCAGCCAAAGCTGCTGATATCAGACTGTACCTCTTTTTGGTGACTGCTAAAAACTTTTGTTTTATTGTTATTAATAAATACACAAAATAAACACTGCTAAAAGTTTTTTTACCGAGATATCTAGAATGCTGATTTGTTTTTAGTTTATTGCTGGTTTTAATGTTTAGAACATTTTATCATTTTATTCTTTTTGTAAGCAGCTTTGAGGGTTTATTCTTCTTCTTTTTTACAATCAAGAAATAAAGAAATAAATAGATAAGACTGGTGACTGTCAGCATAGCTTATGGCATAGCTGCATAAATGACTTTTGTGAAGAAGTACAGCATGTTCTAAGCCAGGGGTCAGCAAACCTTTTCTGCAGAGGGCCGGTCCACTGTCCTTCAGACCTTGTGGGGGGCTGAACTATATTTTGGGGGAAAAATATGAGCAGATTCCTATGCCCCACAAATTTTAAATAAAAGCACACATTCTACTCATGTAAAAACACGCTGATTCCCAGACTGTCAGCGGGCCAGATTTAGAAGGCTATTGGTCCGGATCCGGCCCCCGGGCCTTAGTTTGCCTACCCATGTTCTAAAGCTAACAGCTAGCTAGGTTCTTTGGATGGCTCTAAGTCCTGTTTAAAAATTTTAAATGTGAAAGAGGTGGACTTGAATTGTGCAGGGACCTATATAAGCCTGAGGAAGTGGCAGAATGATCCAAGCCCTGACTGGGCTGTGGCAAGTCAGGACAGAGTGGCATCGTCACCTCCACACCTGCTGCCCCATTGCTCACCCTGACTGAGGCAGAAGGCAGAGGGGCAGGCAAAAGCCTAGTACAGTGGTACCTTGGTTTATGAACTTAATCCGTTCCAGAAGTCTGTTCTTAAACCAAAGCGTTCTTAAACAAAGGTGTGCTTTCCCATAGTAGCGGGGGACTCAATTTACAAATGGAACACACTCAACAGGAATCAGAACATGTTCTGCTTCCAAGGCAAAGTTCACAAACCACAACAACTACTTCCGGATTTGCAGTGTTGTTCATAAACTAAGCTGTTCTTAAACCAAGGTACCACTGTACTGATGTAGCAATTGGGCATTAGCATCAGGCATCAACACATCTACCACGAAGCAATGGCAGTGGCAAAGAAAACTGACTTCTCCGCCACCATTGTGTCCTCAATTAGACATCTGGCAGAGCTTCCAGTATGCAGCTTTATTGAACGAACCCAGGTTAGGGTTGGCATTATTATGACAGGAGAAAATGCCTCTCTCTCCACTTTTTCCAATATGTGCATCCATTTTACACACCTCTCTCATGCAGCCAAATGTTGCAACTTTTCCTCACTGAGTTCAACTGGACTTACTCCCAGGTAAGCAAGCACAGAATTTCAACCTCCCCCCACCATCTCTGCTTTTTTCCTTGCTAGAAAATGCAGAATCATCATAAGAGGCAGGGGGTACCAGTTGGCTGTGTGAGAGAGAGAACATTTATTATATAAGCAATTGTATGAACTCTTGTAACCTTGTTATTAGATGTCAATTTTTGTGGTTGTATTTGTTGTTGTAAGTTTCTTAAATTGTTTCCAATGTTGTATTTTAAAATGCTGGAACCTGCCCTGGGATCTTGGGGTGAAAGGTGGGTAATAAAATAATAATAATCTAAGAATGTAAGACCTGCTGGATCAGGCCAGCATCCCATCTAGTTCAGCATCCTGCTCTCAGAGTGGCCAACCAAATGCCTATGGGAAGCCCAAAAGCAGGACCTGAACTCAACGGCGCTCTTCCCACTTGTGATTCCAAGCAACTGGTACACCCCACTGGTACATGCTTCTACATTCATGATGGAAAAGTAATGTATTAGGGTGGCGAATATGGTAATCGAGACAGATTTGTATTCCAGACCAGGTAATGACAAACACTGTCAGCATTGCTAATTTCAGCAGGCTTCACTCTGCTCAAATCTGCACTGGACTATGGCCAATATCTTTGATTTCACCCGCATGTTGTGGGGAGCTGTGACAGTTTTAGCACCTAATCAGGAAGTGTTGTTTCTTTCCTTTCCTTTTAAATTATTATTAGAAATGAAAAGCTGAAAAATTGAAGTGACGGGATTGTAATGGGACTGCATTCCTCTTGCTGTTGACACCAAATATGGGAGGCTGTCAGCGAGCCTTAAACGAGCAAAATTAACATGGCATATATATATATATATATATATATATATATATATATTCATTTCCTTGCAAGTCCTTAGTTTTGACTGCTGGATCACTCAATATTCGATATCCAAACACTAATGGAAAATAAATTAACAGTATATGGGATTATTTCCAGAGGCTTGGAACTGTACCCAGAATGAATCTGAAGGCAAAGCATATGTACATAACAGACGTGATGTGCTTTAATACACTATTCCGGCTCCTCAGAGAAGCCTCTGAGTTGTAATTCCATATACTGTACTGCAATCCTCACCTGGAACAGCATGCCCCATTCTGGGCACCACCTTTGAAGAAGGATAATGACAAGTTGAAATGTGTGAGGGGTGTGTGGGGATGGAGGACCTGGAGCCCAAATCCTATGGGGAATGGTTGGAAGAGTTGGGTATTTTAAACCTGGAAAAGAGCTGTTTAAGGGGTGGTTTGGAGGGTTGTCGCATAGTTGAGACAACAAGAGAATGGGCCTTTTCTGTTTCTGTGGTGGAATGCTCTCCCCAGAGAGGCTTGCCTGGTGCTATCACTACATGTCTTTAGGCGACAGGTGAAAACATTCCTCTTTACCCAGACCTGCAAAAAAGACCCTCAAACCAGTTTACAAAAAGAAGAAAGCAATGAGATTATCATCAAAAAGAGTTAAAAACAGCTGTTTTAAACATTTTAGAAATAATCACAACCAACAATAAGCTATAAGCAGATAAGGGAGACGCACCAACATTCTACGTGTCTGAAAAGGCTTACCTAAACGTGTGTGTGTGTGTGTGTGTGTGTGTGTGTGTGTGTGTTTAAAGCAGGTGCCAAAAAGAGTACAGCGAATGCACCTGCCTGATGTCAATAGTCAATAGGCAGGGAGTTCCAAAGTGTGGGTGCTGCCAAACTAAAAGATTGATTTCTTACAAATGTGAAACAAATATTATGTGGCACTTATATATGTAGGCATTTCAGCTCATACATTTTTCTCTTTCTGGTTTATAGCTGCTCAGGGGTGGGAGAGATGGGGAGAAGAATATTCTGGATCATGATAAAAAGGGGTAGACTCTTTTCCCCCCTCACTGTGGCCACAGCCCAAAGCATGCAATCTGCCTGCTTTTATTTATTCTTTTTTTAAAATAATAATAATAATAATAATAAATGGTTGTGCTCCATCATAATGTATAGCTTGCTCTTTATAACCTGAATTAAGAATGTTGGTTCCAAACATCTACCTTTTAATGTTTGCAGGCATTAAAGTGGCATAACTGGCATCTGATCCCATATATACGCTCAGCCCATGTCAAGGGTTATTCATTTATATTCACACATTGTCTTGAGCACAACAGTTACAAGAGGGAAGTTCCGTTTTGCTCTGTAACCTCTCCGGCATCTTCCTCTGACATTGTTCCCAAGCTGCTGGTGGTTAATAAGAGGGGATGTGTTAAGGAAATCTACTCATTTGCAAAGCCAGTCGTTAGTAAGAGGCAAGATGGTGTTACCACTAGGGAGAACTGGCGTTGCTTGGCTGACAAGGTCCCTTACAGTCTCGGAGAGATTTTAAATGGAAGGAACAGGCTGATGTTGTCAGCTTCAATTTGCCCAACCATCTGACAGTGCTCTGAACAATTAGCATCTACAAAAGAGAGAGACAGAAGGAAATAAAAAATAACTAAATATAAATATGGAGATATGCTCCCTTTTAAATAAAATATTACAGAAAGCTGCCTGCTATCTAGTATTAGGCTCCAGGGTTGCCACTTGGAAACTTTTTGTTCTACCTTGGAATTGCAAGCACTCCCTGATCCTTGGGATATATATATATATACAGAGAGAGAGAGAGAGAGAGAGAGAGAGAGAGAGAGAGAGAGAGAGAGAGATTTTAGTAGGAGTCTGGTGCAGAGACTTTGAAACAATGACAGTCACAGCATGTGTCAGTTGGAACAACCTGCACTGCAGATTTCTGAAAGGAGCAGAGGGAGAGCACCATTATTTTCTCTGCTTTTTTCTCTCCACCGTGATCTGGTTGTTTTGTACAACATTTAGATTGTCTTATCTTGGCCCACACAGTGAAAGGTTGGAAGCAGGCCACTCTCCATGTTGCAGTAGCCCCAAGTGAGTCAGGTGTACTGATGGAAGGATCTGACAATTTCGGTTCATTTGTCCAATCTTAAATTCAGTTCTGCACATTTCTGCAGCAATGTGTGAATTTCTTTCTTAAAAAAAAATCTTCATGAAAATTCATCAGTATTTCAATGTGAATTTCTCCTAATAAACACATTTTTTTTACTAATGTATGCATTTTTACAAGCTATGATCCTTTCTATATAATGCTTTTTGATATGCCGTTTTCCACTAATATATTCATTTTTATGTAGACTTTCCCCTAATCTCTGCATTTTTGCAAACATTATTTGGTTGGAGAATTGCATTGCACAATTCAGATAAGTGCAAATTTCAAAGGATGTCTGTACTATGGTTCTCGTATTGATTCAGAAAGTGTGGATTTGATAGATTCATCCTTAAATACAAACTGAACCAAGTTTCTCCTCCATCTTTAGTCAGGAGCCAGGATCGAAAAGCTAGGGGCAAAACTAGTGGAACAAGAGGAAGACCAATGAAAGAGCCTTGAGGCAGAAGCAAGAAGCAAACCAGAAATAAGGATCAGAAAATAATAATAACCAGGAACAAGTCAGAGCTCAGAAAGACCATGCTGCTTCCATTGAAACAGGAAGCTTCACTTTTGTTCCTTCCTGTCTGGGTGAGCAGAGTTAGTTCAGGGCTGGAAGGTATTTCAAGAAGAGGGCTGCCACCTGCAGTTCAGTAGTTCACCACATGGGGCATCTCTGCATAGATTCAAGAGCTCCAACTAGTAAGAGATGCTGGTCACTGCTGTGGGCTGATGGGAAGGAGGAGACTCCTGGTCTTATTGGTAACCATTAAGAAACGGGTGGATTCTCAGGTGCCTCAGTCAGCATCATGTAAGTAGCCAGTTGCTGACTGGATAGCCACCTCTACTGATGTCAAGGGCCCGCACCAGGAGCAATTGCATGTCTGCCTAGTGTTGGTGGTAACACTTCATATTTTTAACACCATCTCTCAGTTGGGATGCACCAAGATCTCAGATGTGAATATTTGGCTCAATCTTTAGGGAGGGTGTAAGGGGTTCGAAAGCAAAGTTGTTCCCAAATAGATTTTTTGAAAGTAAAATTATGGTAAACCTAGCCCATTTTGTCTCATTTCTTTCCCCACCCACCCAAGAAATCACTCAAAGGTTTTTCATTATATTGACTGCAAATGGATGGAGAAATGGAAGACATATCACAACTCTTCTCAGCCTTTCAATGCTTAAGGGCTATTGCACTCAGGTCCTCCTTGCAGGCTTCCCATAGGCATCTGGTTGGCTACTCTGAGAACAGGATGCTGGACTAGATGGGCCATTGACCTGATCCAGCAGGATTTTATGTTCTCTTTAGAACCCAAAGAATTACCACGTTCTTGGCTTTGCTTGCAGAGCAGAAGAGGCAGTGAGTACTTCTACATACAGCACATAGATTCACTATGGAAGTTACTCCCACAATAAGAAGCCAACTTGGATGACTTTGAAAGAGGATTAGACAAAGTCAATGATGATACAGCTGTCATTGACTACTAGCTATGATGGCTATGCTCTACCTTCATGGTGAAAGAAATAGTCAACTGAGTGCCAGTTACCGGGAATCACAAGTGCATGTGGGCTTCACACAGGTATCTGGTTGGCCACTATGAGAACAGGATGCTGGGCTAGATTGGCCTGATGCAGCTGTAGGGCTGTTCATATGTTCTTATATTGTAGAAGGGTCAGAATCCCCCATTTTCTTGATTGCCTTGAAGCAGCGAGTGGTGGTTACTGCTAAGTAGGCACCACTTTGTGTATTCAAATTTACTCTGGAATAATCTATAGCATCTTTCCCTAATCTGGTGCACTCAAGATGTTTTTGGAGCACAACTCTCATGGAGTGCAGGGGAAGTGGCCATCTTCAGACCTGAAGGCTGGCCCTTTAAGGACTTTAGTTCTCAAAAAGGTGCCTGGACAGAGGAAGACTGGAGGCAAAGGCTCAGAAAGCAACAGCTCACTTCCAGCCCTTACTGGAGCAAGTTGCTCACTGGGAGTTCTCCATGGTGATGCATTGTGGACTCCTCCATGGGCACAGAACAGCATATGCACATATCCACACCATCAATTTAAAATACTCTTATACCACTCTAACAGTTAAGGAGAATTTTGGGAACAGCAGTTTGTTAAGTGTGCCGGGAATTTTGGTTCTGTGAGGTCAGCTCCCTTAAGCTGCAGATCTCAGGATCCTCCATGACTGTTGAAGTGGTATAAGGGAGCTTTCAGTCTACATTGTGGATGCAACCTTGGATTTCTGTTATTTTTTAAAAAATAAAACAATGAAATGAAAAATGCAGAATTCCTACTGCATCTGTTCCACTATGAGTTCCAAACTCTGGGGAGACATCTGAGTGAGGAGATTATTGGAAGCATGCATTTGAAAACTGAGCCTCCTTGACATTTAGAAAAGGCAAGAGAAGTTTGTGCCTTTTCCTGGTTGTTGGCTGGTTTGCCAACTGTTCCTTCCACAGATTGTTTAGCAGAAACCAGGAGTGTCTTCAGTGGAATGTTGTGTTAACACCCTAGGAACTGCGGAAGGTTAGTTTCAATGCACATATAAATTCATGTGCTGCTGCTAAACTTCACAGTTTGGAGGAGTTTTTAATTTTAAACAAAGATGTATTTTCCCTCCAACTCCCCTCCCCCCAAGTATAATTATGGTAATACATACTTGTTAAGTTTAAACATGAAATGCAAACTGCTTTTCTCCCTTTCTCAGATTTTGGTTGTAAAAATGCCTCTGATTTGATGCCAGATGTTTTGATACATTTCTATATTTACTTCAGAACAGTTTAATTATGATTAATGTTCAGAAGGCAGCACTCACGTAATGCTCGTGAGGAAGAAGGAAAGTGATGGTGGTGAGAGAAATATTTACAAGCATATAGTCAAGCACAAACGCTCTATGTTTGAGAGAGAGAGAGGCAGAGAGAGATTCTTATGGAGAAAATATATACAAATAAGACATGCACACTGAACATTGCCTTCAAGCCAAAGTGGACTGAACACTTTTTTTATTTGGTCGAGAAATGCATCTTGAGTAACCCTACTGACCACTGGATGTCACTGTTAAGTCATACAAAGACAGCCCCTCTGCCCTTCTCTGCCACCGCTTAAAAAGATATGCAATTTTTCTTTATGCCCCCCCCCTTTTGGTGCTTTCTTCTTCGCAACAGTTTTTATGCTTGCATGAATGCTCATTTTGGGTGTGTAAATATCATACTTGGGTGCAGGAGAAGGGAGTCACCCAGTTAGCTAAGAGAGATTGAGAGAAGTTGATGTTTTGGAAGTTATAATAAAAAATGCGTTTAAAATGTCAGACAAGAGCAGATTCTATGAGAATGTAGCAAATGTGGAGAAGATTTTGGAGGGTGGGCTGTGGTACATTAAGACCTTATCAAGGCTTCCTCTTAAGCAGTTCTCAAACAAATCATTGCACAACCCACAATTAATTTATGGAATGCATCACTGTCCTGATGTAGAGCTGGCTGAATCTCAGCTTCAATAGCTTTCCAGAGCAATTCTGTACATGTTTACTTGGAAGTAAGCCCCATTGAGTGCAGCATCCTCCTGGGACTGCAGCCATAGCACTGTATTTCTGATCAGTCTCACCTTTGTTAAAAGCTCAAGAACCCTGGGGTGGGGGGCGGGGGAGAATGATGATAAACAGACAACACAGAGAGCCATTTGTGAAAAATGTTGGACTGCAATTCTCCAAAATGATATTTTAGTGGAAAATAAGTGGTGTCTGCTTGGGTGAAAGTGAAGAATTTCAAGAAAGTAAAAAAAAAAACCAAGCAATATTTCTCAGTGCTCGCTCAAGACCTTTGGCCACCTGAAGTGGTCCCAGAATGCCTCCACTTCCCTATTAAGTTTGTCCTGGACCTTCCCATTCCTGTTAACTGCAGTTAGCTGTGTAGAACAACTGTTCAGAGTTTGCAGACAAACTGGGGGCTGCATGTGAGTGGTAGATGGAGCCAGAAGCAAAAGTTGGTGATGATGTGGTTTGTATACTAAACCACATTTCAGCCATACAGAAGTCAGGTGTTCTGTGCCTACACACACACAAATACACATCTTCTTCTTCTGAAACAGGGGCAGAGAACCTTTTCCAGCTAATGGGTCAGATCTGTAGGCCACCAACCTCTGTGGGCCATTTTGACAGGTAAGTGGTCCTCCTCTTGTTAATTTGAAATTAAATTGTGTGAGTCAAAGCAAATGGCTTTGTAAGTGCTGACCCATCTGCTAAGAACCTAAGAAGAGCCTGCTGGATCCAGTATCCTGTTCTCAGAGTGGCCACCCAGATCACTGCGGGAAACCTGCAAACAGGATTTGTGTGCAAGAGCAGCTCTGTTCTCCTGTGGTTTCCAGTGGGAAAAACCTGAGTGATGGCTGCAATGATCAGTGGCTCCTGCGAACCCTGATTCCTCTACCATGTTGTTTGAAATCGAGTGCACAGGACTTTCAGCAGGAAACGGATATCTCTATTTGCAGGTGGGTGTGGCTTGAGGAACACAGCCTCATGGGCCAAATTAGGCCCACAGAGTGAAGGTCTCCCACCACGGCTCTGGATGGAGAGACCAGAGGTTTCCTACGCCCAATTTAGACACTACTAGTCTGTAGAAATCCTAAGCATCTTTACTCAGTGAATTTGATGGGAAAGGTAATTGTGTTTGTGATTGTCAGCTGAGTGTCCTGTTCCAAATTCACAGCTGTTTTGAAGAGTTGTGTGAAGCCTGATACAGTGCAAAACCTCACATCTGGTGTGTGAAGCTAATAAAAGGCATCCATCCACTCATCTATTTTGAGTCACCTCCAGCGTCTGAGCTAGTTTTGCAAGTAAGTGTTGCACAAAGAGGGAAAGGCACCCCACAGGTGTAGAGCAGAATTGAACTTCTAGGTAAGTGCAGGAAAGAGATCCCTTTTGAGCTGGAGTTGAAGTTAGTGCTCAAACATTAGGAGCATCAGAAACTTAAAATGCTCCATTGACGGAGTTCAATTATCTTTTTGTCATTCCTTTTTATGACTGCAGAGTATAGCAGCAATCAAGACACTAAGTCAGAGGTTGCAGATCCCACAGCACTGGACTATATACAGCTGGAGCTGAGATGCTCATAGATGCTTCTTCCTGAGGCAGAAGACCCAAGCACATCCTGACTGAATTTGCAGGTCCAATGGTGCAGGGAGTGCACCAGGCAGGAGGCCAGGGAGTACATAAGAAGTGCTGGTCTGAAGGCTTAAGGCTTAAGGGTTGTCCCTTAACCCTTCTGAAGACCGAAGGCTTAAGGGTTGTCCCCTTAAGGACAAAAGGGAATGGAACCTAGAAGAACCTTCAGCTTTTGTTGGATGAATTTGCTCAGGTAGAGCTCTCCATGGTGCTGAGAACCATAAGCATACAGGCACATTCGACTCACGTGCGGCCACGTGTACACGCGGGACTGGGAAATAAATAAATAATTCAATTTAAACTGAAAAAATGGCATGAAAAGAGTAGGGGAAATGGCTACTAAATGTTGCTGGTTTTTTTAAAGGGTTTTAAAAGAGTTTCCAGAGCTTTAGAGGGTTTTAAACAGGATTTTTAGATGATGTTCCCCACTATACATGATTTCATGTATACATGCTGTACCTGGGAAGTAACCCCCATGTAAGTGGAGAGTTGCCTGTATATGACAGCCTAGGAGAGATGGAGCAAAGGCCCTAAAGGGTTTGGTCCACTTCTAATCTTTGTTTGAACAAATTGCTCACCCAGAGTTCACTGTGGTGCTGAGAGCCATGAAACTGGAGCTTAGGAGATATGGAGTTGAGGCAGAGGCTCAAAAGCCTTCAGCCCACCTCTGACCTTTGTTGGAGCAAGTTGTTTACTCTGCACTGCTACTGTGTCCGGTGATTCCAGTATACCTGAAGGAGCGTCTCCACCCCCATCTTTCTGCCCGGACACTGAGGTCCAGTGCCGAGGGCCTTCTGGCAGTTCCCTCCCTGTGAGAAGCAAAGTTACAGGGAACCAGGCAGAGGGCCTTCTCGGTAGTGGTGACTGCCCTGTGGAACACCCTCCCACCAGTTGTCAAAGGAAAAAACAACTACCAGACTTTTAGAAGACATCTGAAAGCAGCCCTGTTTAGGGAAGCTTTTACAAGGACTATTGTATTTTAATATTTTGTTGGAAGCCGCCCAGAGTGGCTGGGGAAAACCAGCCAGATGAGCGAGGTATATATAATATATAATATATAATATATTATTATTATTATTATTATTATTATTATTATTATTATTATTATTATTATACCGGATCGGGCATTCCTGATGTTTAAGCTCCTTACATTGCCAACCACCTGATATGCATTTGGCATGTATATGCATAGGGTGCAATCCTATGGCCCCTTGATTGTGAGTAAGCCCCACTGAACTCAATCCTGCTTACTTCTCAGCAGATATGTGTTGGATTGCACTGTAAATTCATTAAAATGCACGGAAATGGCTGATGACAAAGAACAGCATATGGTATCAAAACAAGAAAGGCAGAGAGAACATTTAAAATGCTAACGTTTATCCACCTGTGGCCAAGATGCCAATTTCTTGTGACTTGTTGAAGTCTCAAGCACACCAAACACACATTCAGGCTTCAGATAGCTCAGCATTTATCCGTTGGCTCCAAAAGAGATTTAGCGATTATTTGCCGCTGATAAAGACGTAAAGGAAAAAACATCATTCATAAAGGGAAAAGGGCACTGAGGAAGAGAGGAGGGGAGAATTGTGGCCAGCGAAACGTTGTCACTAATAAAAATGACCCAAAGCTGGTGTGTGGTGCACTGAGAGCTTTCAGGATTCAACTGTAAGAGGTACATATATCAGGTAGACTGAGGAAGCTTTCCAGTAAAGTCAGGGGTGGGGAACCTCAGACCCAGTGGCTTTTCTAACTGGCCTTTGGGACTCTCCCCAGCCACACACTCGCACCACAGTTTATTCTATTTTTCTCCATGTTTCCCTAACTCTTAATTTCCACATTATATCTGAGCTTTTACACAATGTAAAAGCCATTTCCAGAAAACTAAGGGAATATACAGCATGCGTAGTGCTTGTTTCCATATTATTTGCTTCCAGAAAAAATCCATTTGCAGCCCTTCTTAACCCGGAAAATTGAATAAAGTGATGACATTTGGGACATTATACTGGCATACAGTTCTTTCCTGCTGTTTTCCTGTGGGAATCGTGAGGGGAACAGAAGCATGCAAGTGTGGAAAGGATGGGGGGGAGAGTAGTGGCGTGATCCAATGGCATTTGTTGTGTCACACCACACCTGCTGGTGTGATTGAATTTTAATGCGACATGCCAGCATATTGGTAAAGAATACAGGTTCCATAATACAGGTGCCACAGTGTGAAAGGGACATTTGGAAGAGGGACAGAAACACTAGCATCATAATCAGCAAAACTAAGGCAATATTTCTGAAGCCTGAATGCACCCTTAGTTGGGTGCTACCTTGAGCCTCCAGAGTCTCCTTCTCCAGTTTCTTACCACTCTATTAACCTTCTCTACTCCTTTCTAGTCAACTGTATAGAGTTATCATTGGTTACATCGCAAAGCTTCATTCTGCTTCCAGAATCATGGTGCTTATTGCCTTATAATTTCTTCTGACCACTCTCTATCCTACCATCTGGTCTCCAGTTATCACCACTGGAGCAATTCAATAAAGTCTCTGCAATAACATGATATGATTCACAGAGACAGGAACCTTTATGCTCCTGGTTTGTTCTGCTGGTATTATTGCTATTATAATTATTATGTTACTCCAGCTTTAATTTGATTTTTCTTTCCTGCTGCCCTTCAGTCTCAAGTTTATCAAACTTTTTCAAGACCTGCTTAACATATTTTTTCCCCATGAGCAACTTTGGATAAGGTGGAAACAGAAAAATAGACCTTAAATGTGTTAAAATAAATACATAAAGACTTCATAGGAATATTAATTCTATTGATTGCAGCAACCACCAAAGGGTAAGCCAACAGCCAGAAGACGAAACATGGAACAAGCTGTTCGATAATCATGCCGTCCCTTTATAGCACCCCAGGGCAGTGGCCTCTCATTAGGAGAAACAGCAGAGAATGTTCAAACTCAGCAAGATCTTGGCAGAATTATTGGGAGCTATTTTAGAGCTGGGCATTCCGTTTCCGAAGATCTCCTGAAATCAAAAATGGCCCAGCTCAGGAGAAACAAAAGACATGCCTATCTCATTAATCATTGTCTTGGGAAACCGACCATCTCATCCCCATATGCTGATACAATATTGTGGTGTCCGTATTGTTGCCTCTCCCGCAAAACATGGAGAATCTGCCTTCTCTTGGGCATAGTGGAATCTGCTATACAATAGTGAGTTGAAGCTGAATGATTAGCTGCAGCAAGCAGCCTGTGAAACTGGCCTGTCCCCAAGCAACAGGAGTAGAAACCATTAGTCCCATCCTTCCCAGATGGGATTTGCAAGAAGGAGCTTTTGTCTCAGACTGTTCTGAATTCCATCACCCAGCCGTTTCCTAAGAATATGAGGTAGGACTGAACTGAAATGGCCTCTGTGTATTTTACCTCCATATTTTCAGGTGGCAAAAGGCTGGGGCGGCGGGGGGGGGGGACTGGCAGTCTCCCGGGAGTGGTGGTGATCTTGGTCCTCTTGACACCTAGCAGGCACCATTTTGTTTTCTCAGATAGCCCCTTCAGATGATGTAACATGATTTATTTTATTTGAATCCATTTATGCACCCCATAAAACATCTGTACCTAGCCATATGAAGCTCACTGGGTGACCCTGGAATAATCACAAGGTTGTTCTGATGCGAGTCAAGCTGGTCTTAATTTCAACTCTTTCCTCCCTGGTATATCCTTAAGGTGAGGAGGGAGGGAGGTCTTCCTGAATCCATTCCTGCTCCAAGCTGCATAACCCAAAGTATGCAACACAGGTTCACCTCAAATGTAGTCCATACCTTGCTCCACATGGTCATAAAGCCATGCGTGCAAGTCCCTGAAATCCCTTTTCAACTGAAAAGTGCCTCTGGGTACTCGCCATTTCTTCCCCCTTTCCTGCACAAGTGATCCAAAGTCAATCAACCCAGTTATGTAGCACCCACTGCTAACTGCACCAGGCTTGTCATACATGATGATCAGCTAATATCACACAGCATACAGGGTGGACCGGCTGGGTGCCACATAGGCCTCTCTAGGCAGAAAGAGGAGAAGGCGGGTGGCAGGGCCAGCCAGCCATTAGGTGGGATGAAGCCACTGCCTCTGCTGGCAGAAGCCCCTGAGGTGGTGCCCCCACAGGTGTCCACCCCACCACCTCCTCAGCCATCACATTGATGCCAGTTTCAATTATGCATGAGATCTTGCGGAATGCATGAGATCTCACTGGAAATCAGCGAGAGCTTGCCAAAAATTGGTGGCAGCAGCAGCAGGGCAGGCTGGGCAGCACTTCCCAATTCATTTTGAGTGGCAAAATGGGATGTGCTGCCCCTGAAGGGCAGGAAAGCTTTTATAGCCTTGACGTGCTCCTCCTCTCTGCTGGCAAATGCAGACAATGTCAGCAGAAAGTGGCTTTTTGCTCCACTTCCTGTCCCCTCACAAACATGCAACCCACTGTGCCCCTGCGGGGAGCGATAGTCATCAAACGCATAGTAAAGAGAAAGAACAACAGTATGGTGATTGGTGAATAGATGGGTCTGCACAATTTTTATACCGTTGTGTGTAACAGCCACCCATCCGCATTCATTTTGCAGTCGCAGCAATTGCTGCCTATTTCGTACATGGTTACTGAGCACACACCAGCGATGAAATTGTGCTCAGGCACTGATCCAAGGCCGTCTTCAGTTGTGTGAAAGCACCTTAAACAAGAGGAAGCATTAAGCTCATTACTTTTTAGAATAGCAAAGCTTGATTAAAGGCATTCGGTCTGCCTTAAGGAACGGAGATTGCTTTCACGCCTCACTAACTTTACAGTTCCATTGAAACGTTATGGCAACTACGATCATCTGCGGTAAGGAGATATCGGAAAGTGCTCCACAGTAAACCTCACACAGTCACAGTATGGGTCCAATCCCACATTCATTGTCAAGGTGGAAATATCATCCCAATATAACGTTTAGCCACTTCCATAGTTGCTTTGGATTGTCAACCACTGTGGCAGGGGCTGAGGTTCACCACCCAAGATTTAGGAGCATCCCTGGTTGGCCAGGGCAACGGCCAACCAGATATCTGTGGAAAACCAGCCAGCAAGACCCGAGCACAATAACACTCTCCGCTCCTGTGGCTTCCAGCAACTGGTATTCAGAAACGTTCCTGCTTCTGGCCATAGCCGTCATGGCTAGTAGCCATGGATAGCCTTATCCCTCCATGAATTAGTCTAATCCTCTTTTAAAGCCCTCCAAGTTGGTGTTCAGATTTCAGAATCTGGACTTTTGGAATATGCATGTCACTTTTTAAACCTTTTGCTGGGGTCCTGCTTGTAGGTTTCCCACAGGAATCTGGTTGTTTGCTGTGAGAACAGGTTGTTGGATTAGATGAGCCGTTGTCCAGGCATTTATTATTTCTTATGAATAAATACATTTGACATTCTGGGTTGCTCCAGAAAACAAAATAAGAGGAGTCTGCTAGGTCAGGCCAATAGCCCATTTAGGCCAGCATCCTGTTTTCACAGTGGCCAGCAGGGAACCACCCTAGCAGGGTTTGGTCTCTAGCAATGGGTATTCAGAAGCATTTCTGCCTCCAGCTATGGAAGCAGAACATACCCATCATGACTAGTAGCCATCGCTCCATGAATTTGTCTAATCTTTTTAAGTGTTCTAGATTGGTGGCCATCACTGACCTCCTGTGGGAGTGAGTTCCGTAGTCTAGCTGTGCACTGCATGAAGAAGGCCTTTCAAACCTTTGCAAACACTCGAATGCTGATCCTGGACTTCTTTCTTGCTACCAGCAGAAAAGAGTTTATTACTATGATTCTTATTCATCAACGCCCCTTGCTGATTCAACCAGAGACTGCTGTCACTCCACAATCTTGAAAATCAAGATTTGTATTTTCTGGGATGGGAGTAGGGAAAGAACCCCACCAGCAATGGATGCTGTCCGTGATCTTATGCAATATAACTGCAGCACACCTACAATGTTTCCCCTCTTGCCAATTAACTTGCCTCAGCACCTGTGCTTGGAACCTCTTTGAAGAAAGGAGAGTAGTTTTTTCTTCTCTTTTTAACAACACCCCTGTTCTCCCTCAGCTAAACAGAAACAACTGTGCGCATCTCCTTCAGAAGAGAGAGGGGAGGGGAAGAGAAAAATCTAACGGAGCAGCCACCATGATATGCAAAGAAGCACAGGTATAATTTCTGAGCACAGTGAGAAGCTTTTAAGAGGAGCTTAAATAAGTGCCGTATATATGTTTACTACCACAGCAGCTGACATGTGTTTGTGAGTGCAGGTCTCCATGGGGATAAAATGAGAAGCAGCAGAGGGCTAGTGAACACTATAAATTTTCACAGCAAGCCAGAAGAAAATTATTTAGCACTGGGTGGAAGCTCTAATTTCCGCGGATCTGAGAAATGCGGCATTCTCTTGTCCATACTAGAACTTCTTCTCTTTTGAGTCAAATTCATCCCTGTGGTAACTCTGCGTCACTAACATTTATGAGCAGAATTGCAAGTTGAGTAGAAAGTGCCAAGAACGCACCTTAGCCTTTCCATTGTCTTTAAGAAAAGCACAATTTGGGTTGTGGGATGAGCAGGTGAAGCTTTGTGATAGCCTAGAGATAAAAAGCAGGATCACCAGCTAATTTATTTGAAGATTGATTGATTTAGAGCATTTGTGCCCAGCTCTTCAGCAAAAAAGCACACACCCCAAGCAGTTTACATGCAATCAACTTAAACAAGACAGTCCCTGCCCACAGCCTTACAATCTAAAAACAACAAACCCACAACAGCACACAAGGTAAGAAGGGCAGGGAGGGAAGAGGAAAAGAAATCAAACTCAGACACTGTGGTGTCTTTATGATATATAGTTTATTTACACATATATACAACCTGAAGCCTAGATGGAGAGGGTTTCAGTGCATCACATCCCAAGAGGTTTCCGTTTCTCCCCTCATGACAGCCTCGCAGCAGCAAACCAGCCATGTCTCTCGGACCCCTAAATTCCTCCTGTCAGATTGCCTCATATAATTCCTTCCTAATCTTTCATTGCCCTGCTCCTTTTGCTGTGCTAATGGATCATTATCCCCAGGCCATAACCTCAAAGGAAATTAGGTTGAGTTAATGAACTTGTACACTTGTTTTACACTTGTTGATTCCACCGGATTATGGATAGCTGGCACCCTGCTCAGCACGCAGGGTCTGACTTAATTAGCCTTCACATATGCTAATTTCAGGGGCTTTGAAGTGGGCTCTACACAACCTATTACACAAACTGGGTCCGACATCCCGTTTCCACACATAAGCACTAACTGAATCCTAACATTGCTGAACCCAGCCATCCAGCACTCACCGATGGCTATCTGGAGTTATGAGGTGGTTCTGTCTTCTCCTCTGACTCAAGTAAGGTGCCTTTGGCAACAGGTTAGTTAGGGAGTGTGTTTGTGCGTGTGTAGACATCAAAGTAACACAGCTGGTCCTTGAAGGAAGGCCAGACTGTAGAAGCCACAGATGGGGAACCCTGTGGGGTGTGTTAGATGTTCTTGGACTTCAAACTCTCAACAGCCCCAGCCACCATAGCCTAAGGTCAGGGATGATGAGAGTGTAGTCCAGCCACATTTGGAGTGCCACTGGTACCCTAGTGTTGACGTAAGAGCAATGTGTTTCCGCTCCGAGTGACCTTGGGCCATTCACTCACCCTCAGCCTAACCCACCTCACAAGGTGGTGGTTGTTGTGAGGATAAAATGGGGAGTATGTATGCCACATTGAGCTCCTTGGAGGAAAGGTGGGATAGAAATGTCATAAATTCATCATCCACAATTTCTGAGGGTGCCTTAGAAGGTATTGGCAGACATACTGGTTGGCGACCCTCGTGGGGTAACATGAAGGAGCTGGATAGAGGAAGTGGTGGCATAGACTTCCTTATTTATTCTGCACAGCAAAGATGCAAGACCCCATCCAACCAACTGAAGCCATAACAGTAAGAGCCATTCTAACCACGTGTGCCAATGGGATTTAGATGCAGACAACCGAATCAGACACTTTTCATCTGCTGGAATGTAGCACCACATGGGTGGGTGTGCAAGGACATTTCATATTAACATAAGCACCCACAGTCCTTATTTGCATGGTGAGATGCTGGTTTATTGCTTTAAACCCATCACTCTAAATGGAGCAGGGTGAATACAAGTCAAATATCTGTTGGTCCTGGATCTGGGAAGGGGGGGTTAACCCTTTACGGCATTAATAAATCCTCGGCTAAATCCTCAATCCAGATTATAAACTTTGTTCTCTCTTTGATGTATTCTCTCGCCCTAGGAATGTTAATGGAGGTCAGGCACCCCATTCAGAAAAGGAAGGATTCTCGCTCTGTAAGAACACTTTTGAACTTTGTGGGAAGTGGGAGGCAACCACCTTCCTGCAAGCATTGAACAGAATTACCACATGCTGCTGAGGCTTTTCTTTTGAGGGCTGCATCCTCTTCCCAATCAAAGTTTCTGCGCTTTTCACAGGCACAAATGGACAGACAAGCTTCTTCTGGAACCTGAGCCTTTTCTCCTTACTCCTGGTCCCTTTTCCTTTTGTGTCATGTATTTTAGATTGTAAGAAAGGGCTTTGAACTGAAACGCTTCTTTGATGCGTCTAGATCCAGCCCAAGAGGCAGCGGCATAAGATGCCTGCAGCCAGCACATTCCAAAGACTGATCTCACCCCTTCCTCCTCCTCCTCCTTCCCAGAAACCCATAGCCCTACTCCAGAGCAGTTACCCTGGCAACCTTCCAAATCCCCAGTCTCTGGACACACCTGGGGCAAGAAGTTCTCTTAATGACCCTCAATGGCTCTCTATTGTTCCGTTAACTAGGCTTGCCATATTTCAAAAAGTAAAAACCAGAGCTGGATGTATGGCAGCCCTACCTAGCTTGGCCAGGCTACCCAAGGATTCATTTGCAGTTTATCTTTCTCCCTTCCCACCCCAAATAATCACAATCCTAGAATCTATTAATTTCTAGGTTTATCCTGTCTACAACACTATTTTGATTATGTATTTTGTGTTTTTATATTGTGATTTTATCCTGTGAACTGCCCGGAGATCTGCGGACGTAGTGCTGTATACAAATTTAATAAATAATAATTGATTGGCAGCCCAGATCAGGTCCCTGGACTGAAGGGTTAGCCACCCATGGTGTCTACTTAAGTAGGTTCACCATTTCCCCCTGCTATCTGCTGCAAAGAAAGGAACCAATAGGTACAGAGGTTAACGTCTAATTTGTTCATCTCATATCCATAGCCTGTAAGTAGATTAATCCAGCCTCGATAACAGTGACATGTTGTTTCCTAAGTCTCATTCTCAGTGCATGGCATTAATAGCCATGCAGTTGTTCTCACATTAATTAATGAATGCGGCATCAATTCCCCCTGCAATGCGTGGCATCCTCATCACTTATTAACTTTTACGCTGCTAAAACAGGCCAGCCAGATGCCCTGGACACTCTGCAGCTGTTGTGCAAGAGGGAATTTGGGCAGATGCAACTTCTCTTCCTTCAAGGGGCCTGATCTACATCCCTTGGAAGCTACTGGGCTGTAAACAATGTGCTACGAGTATCTGTGGCCCTTTGCAACATGCCCATCAACTTCGAAAGCATGTCTGACGTCCTCCTTGATCAGAGCTGGCCCTACCATTAGGTAGACTGAGGCAGTCATCTCAGGCAGCAGATATTTGAGGAACTGTGGTTCCCTCCTCCAGGTGTTCTTGCTGAGTCTTCCCTGGGTCACATTGCCTGCAAGCCATTCTCATCCTCTTGAGCCAATGATGAAGACGTTTGTCTGCTTGTGGACACTGATGTCTGAAAAAAGGGCACCAAATCCAAACAGTGCTTGCAAGGGGACAGAGCCTCTAGGGTATTGTGGAACATTAAAATAGGCACTCCTGCAGAGGGAACCATTTCAAGTGCCCACAATGCTCAAGAATTATGCTACATCAGCATTTCAGGGTGTTCCGGGAATGCTAAATGGCCATCTCTCTCTCTCTCTCTCTCTCTCTCTCTGGAGAGAGGCACCTTCTACAGAAACATTGAGCATCTGGGCTTAGTCATTGACTTGTGGTGAGAGTTGCCCCTGGTATTTTCATCATCTCTTTTGCATTTTTAGTACATGGAATAGTCTCTGTAATGCGAGTCAGGAGGGAAATTTTATTTTAGAACAGGGAAATTCAAGTGCATGTGGAAGGAAATTTGATTAAGGAATTCTATTAATTCTCTTCATTGGCTGGAGCACTGAGGGGGGCTCTGTTGCCATCTTCCCTGTGAGAGGCTGCCCTTCTCTCTTCCCTTCCCTCTTCCCTATTTGACAGAAGAAGTTATTTTTCTCACACAGTGGTGCATTGTATGGACAAAGAACATGACATAAACCCTCCTGAGTACAGTGCAGAGTGGGTAGCAGGATAGGGTTGCCATATTTCAAAAAGTAAAAACCAGGAAACTCCAAAAGTTGTTTTTTTACCCCCCCCCCAAAAGCTCCCCCAAAACACAGCCCAGTACAATTTTTCAATTGACTTGACTAATATCCAGGACAAAACACCGCCTTTTGGAAATCCCCCCTAGACATCAATTCCACCTTTGAAATCCCAGTAATGCCTGGAAAAATCCAGACGTATGGCAGCCTATGTTCACTGTTCCCCTGGCCCCACAGTTTAAGAATGATATTGACAAGCTAGAATGTGTGCAGGGAACGGCAACAAAGCTGATAAAGGGCATGGAAACCATGCCTTATGAGGAACGGTTGAGGGACTTGAGTATGTTTAGTCTGGAGAAGAGAAGACTGAGAAGTGATGTGGTATAGTGGTTAGAGTGCTGAACTATGACCTTGTTTTCTACTGTTGTAGAATATAGGACCCAAACCAATAAATTCAAATTACAAGAGAGAAGAAGATTCCTACCAAACATTAGGAAGAACTTACTGATAGTAAGAGCTGTTCAGTAGTGGGATGGACTCCCTTGGAGAGTGGTGAACTCTCCTTCATTGGAAGTTTTAAAACACAGATTGGGTAGGGATTCTGTAGATGTGATTCCTGCATTGCAGGGGTTTGGACTTTGCTTCCATCTTGCCCTTGGCCTCAAGCAGCAAAATATATTGGAGAAGCTCTGTTTGTGGCCAGTCTAAAAGATAAAACCAGTAAAGTCAGACTGGGGGACCTGTGGCCCTCCAGATGTTGTTGGATTCCAACTCCTCTCATTCCTGACGGCTGGCTGGGGATGATGGGAGTTGCAATCCAACAACATCTGGAGAACTTGCGGGTCCCCCATTCCTCAGGTAAAACATGGCAGATGAGAGGCTTTGTGTTGGCATTCTGCCTGTTGCATTTCAATTTCCATTGCTCTGGGTCCTTCCCTCTCGACCTGCGGAGAGAGCATATTTGTACAGAGTCGTTTGTCATGCAACCAACGCATTTTGAATCCGCACAGTCTTTTCATCGCTGATGAGGAAATATCGTAGAATCCCCTCGTCTCTTTCCACTTAGCCATGGTTCTCTGCTTTCTTCTCAAGCCATCCGGAGCAGCAGAATAAAGCAAGACCCCCCCCCAATCCCCCATCCCAGGCAAGGGTACATACGAGAGGTCTGATGTCGACAGTGCAGTTTGTCACACTGGCCTAGGAAAAGAAAAAAGCTTACAAAAGCTTTATTAACAGGCTCATTAGCAAAGCCTGATTTACTCGTGCAGACTTTTACCACTTTCCCGGAGCATCAGTTGCAGGGCTAATGAATTCGCTCTGGTTTGCATGCTAATGAACCTTCTGCGACTGCCCGGGATCTGTTCTTCAGAATCGAACTTTGCTGTCACTTGGAGAATATTAATAGATGTAAAAAGGGGAAGGAGGGAGGAAATAATAATAACCTCCAGGTTCAATGAGACCAGTAGCAATCTGAAACCAGTGTGGTGGAAATTGTGCTTTGTATATTGTCGAGTTCCCAATCTCAGTTTGAATTAACTGAATTTGAGATGTTACTTCTAGGAAATTTCCCTTACATTAGCTGTCTGGAGCCTCAAGTGAATAACTAACTTTTTCTGTGGCTCTACTTTGAATTCCTATAAACAAATAAACAGAATTATGCACCAAATGATTTTCAATTGCATGCACTCTGAAACATACATACACATTCCTCCACTGGGATAAAATGAGTACAAATTCCACCAGGCAATAGGTTTGAAATGGGTGGAAATGTTTCTTTTTGGAGGGTCCACAACTCGGTGGCTGAGCACATACACTTTATGCAGAAAGCGCTAGGTTCAATCCCTGACATCTCCAAGTACCTTTCTGTCTATCCATCTATCTGAAGGGGCTTTTTCAGATGACTTGCTAATTGAACATTCATCTTGATTTGCGTGACAAAGCTTTTGCGGAGGTTGAATTATGTCCAGTCCTTATTGAGCATTCATTCTGATTTGTTTGCAGGGTAGTTATACAACAGCAATCATTAAACATAAGAAGAGTCTGCTGGATCAGGCCAAAGGCTCATCTAGCTCAGCATCCTGTTTGCACAATGGCCAACCAGTTGCCTCTTCTGTGAATCCCACAAGCAGGACCTGAGTGTGACAGTGCTCTCCCCACCTCTGATTCCCAGTGGCTGGTTTCCTGCCTCCAACAGCGGAGGTAGAGCATAGCCAATGTGGCTAGTACCATTGATTGCCTCATCCTCCCCAAATTTGTCTAACTTTCTTTTAAAGCCATCCAGGTTGGTGGCCATCACTAAACACTTGCAGGAGAAAATTCCATAGTTTAACTAAGTGATGAATTTTTGAACCAGTTATATAGAGGTCAAAATTTATAACCCCCCCCCCCCCCGCCTTATTTGTATTTTGAGACCCTAAATAATCTGAAGGCCTAAACCATAGCTTACTTAGCATATGCTTTCATTCCAGCACTGACTGTGAAGGTATGTGACTGTTTTGAAAAATGTTTTTAGATAGAATCATCAAATTATTTGTAGAGGGGAGCCGGAGGATCATTTAGTCCAACCCCCAGCGATGTTCGTAGTTTAGACCTTATATGAGTTTTCTGTATCAGTACCACCTGTGGAAAAGAGAGAATGCGGTATAAATTTGTTCAGAATCTTCTGCAGTTAGAACTGAGAGCCCACAGCTATGTACACAGTTGTCCTGAAAGGAGGAGATCCTCCGCCCCGAACAGAGGATGACTGAACAGGTATTGTAGGCTTGTAGGGTTAGGGAGGCAGGTGGCTTGGCGAAGCCTAACAGCATCCCATTTTAATTTCTTATCCTCCAGGACACGGCGTTCATACATATTCAAGCTGGTCTTTGCAGCTGCTAATAAGGACTGGCACCTTAATAAAAAAAATAAGGACTTGCAAAGCCTTTTCATACACCACCCAGGACCGGTGCTGGCAATTTTGGCGCTCTAGGCGAGGGGGCGGGCCACGTGACGTCATTACGTATGACGCACGTTGCGGAGCGGTGCCCCGCCCCCTGCCCTGCCGGGCGCCCCTCGCCGCCATGGTTTGCTTGCTCCGCCGCTGGTTGGGGCGGCGGCGGGCGGCAGGCTGGCCAGCGCCCCCTCCATTTTGGCGCCCTCGCTGCCGCGGTTTTCGCCCCAACCTGCTTGCTCCGCCGCTGGTTGGGGCGGCACCGGGCGGCGGCGGGGGGCGGCACCGGGTGGCGGGCAGGCTGGCCAGCGCCCCCTCCATTTTGGCGCCCTAGGCAATTGCCTAGTTCGCCTAAATGGACGCGCTGGCCCTGACACCACCAGATTCTCGAAGTGGACGCAGACCTGATAGAAGAGCAAGCACCTACTTCCTGCTCATCCCCTGGATTGAGGCCGCATTGTAACCAGAGGCCATTTCACTACATAAGTGCTGAAAACATTTCAATGCCAAGTATACTTTTTCTTTCTCTTTGACAGCTTTTGACATAGCTTTGACTTCGAAAGAAGGCTTCTACATCTTCCCTCTGTGCATATAACCCATCAGAGTTGGCACACGTATGAACTTTTGTTAAAATACATCCCCCCCCCAAAGAAACAAACATTAATATTTCTCTATGCCATGCTCCAAAGGTCAGCCTTCAGTGGTTTCGGAGTAGTTAGCTCCAGGCTCAGGAATGCCACAGGCCTGCCAGGGTCATTGAACTACGTTAACCTTATGTTTGAGGGTTTTTTCCTCCTTAATTTCCAAATAGATGGAAGGTGATTTTTGACAAGCCTGGTCACAGGCAAGAGTCAGGCATTTGCCAACCACACTCTGTTTCACCCCTCCTTCAGAAGCATTGCTTTTCCCTTCCACTTCACTAACAAGAGATCAAAAAGTTAGTTGACACTCAAGGCTGATTCACATGCCTTAGAAGAAAAGTGGGAGGTGTTGGGATTTTCCTGATGATAAACAATGGAGGAAGATAAAAGGGGAATTCTTCAAATAATACAGCTTGGGATCGGCTAAGAGACTGTAAATAGGCTTGAGACAGAAGCCATAGTCACACCACACATGTGGAGCACATTTAGGTAAAAGGTAAAGGTAAATGACCCCTGTACGGTTAGGTCCAGTCAAAGGCGACTATGGGTTGCGGCTCTCATCTTGCTTTGGGCCAAGGGAGCTGGCGTTTGTCCACAGACAGCTTTCCACCACAGGTGGAGCACATTTTTGTCACTTTAGCAGTCATAGCTTTCAACGAAGAATCCTGGGAACTGTAGGCTGTTAAGATTTCTTTGGGAGTTGTTAGGATTCCCCCCTATTCCCACCACAGAACTAAAATTCCCAGAGTGGCTTAGCAATCAGTCCGTCTCCACAGGGAACTCTGGCAGTTGTAGCTCCGTGAGGGGAATAGGCGTCTGCTAAGAACACTCAGCATCCTTAAAAAAGGTAAAGGGACCCCTGACCATTATGTCTGGTCGCGGACGACTCTGAGGTTGCTGCGCTCATCTCACTTTATTGGCCGAGGGAGCCGGCGTGCAGCTTCTGGGTCATGTGGCCAGCATGACTAAGCCGCTTCAGGCGAACCAGAGCAGTGCACTGAAATGCCGTTTACCTTCCCGCCGGAGCGGTACCTATTTATCTACAGTTTAACTCACAGCGCCACCTGCGCAACAACTCCCAGAATTCTGTGGGGGAAGCCATTGCTGTTCAAAATGGTATCATATTTGTTTTAAATGTATGGTGTGAATGTAGTCCTGGTCATGCTGCTGATGGGGGCAATGTGATTAGGTACAGTACAATGATCTTGTCTAGATTAAGTGATCTGGGATGGAAGGGAGACAAAATCCTCCCCCACCCAGGACAACTGACATGGAGAAGATCACTGACCCTGATAATAGTGTCAACTTACCCTCTTTCCAGTCCTCCCAACCTAGATCACTGTCCCCATTGTGGAGGGGCTGATGTGAAGGAAATTGCTGTTCAATCATGCTTCTATTAGCAACTGAGTGAGAACAGTAATCTTGGCTGGATTGGGAGCAGGGGATGGAGGTTTTTAGATTTTGAGTGCTGGGGGGGCGGGGGACATTTGATTATCTAATCAAAATTATCTGTGGCATGCACTATTACCTTGCAGGATGCTGGATTGAAGAATATATGGGATTTTGACGGAACACTGTAGCATTACTCAGAAGCCTATGGATAGAGGATGTCATAATGGCTAGCATAGTAAATTAGCCTAAAACAATACCCTGAAATTATAGACTAGAGGTCATTCTTTTAAAATAACAATAATAATAAAAAGACTGGCTTGATGGCAGTGTATGCTTCATTTAAATTAATTTCCATGCTACACTAGAGAATTGAGTTATTCACTGCTTTGAGCAGATCAAGTGCATGGAATAATTTTGCTTCTCAGGTCAGCCCGGGGAGTTTTTTGAGCAGAATTTGTTCCATTCAAACTGGATAGAACTTTTGAATAAAAGGTGGGATTCTCACAGATTCTCCTTAATTTCTGTGTTGACCTTCTGGCCTCTGCTAAATGCACTCTTTGAATTGGTGGTATGTCTCATGTGAGGTCTGAAATCTTCAGGAGATGGGATCTTGGCCCAGAAAAAAATCAGAGTCTGGATTAAGAACATAAGGAGACCGTGTTTGGAACTGATTAAAGGCCCATCTTGCTTCAGACCAGTAGCAAGTCAGATAATATAAAGAAATCAGCAAGCAGGTAATGAAAGCACCTATCTCCCACTCATTGACACACATCCCACTTCAATGGCCAGTATTTGTGGTTCCTTGTAGCTATCATTGTTAATACCCATTCATATGCCTGTGCAACTCCATTAATTAGCCTAAATCTGCTTTTAAAGTTGTCTATGTTGATGTGCACCAACTCACCTTGTGATGGTGAGGTCAATTAATTGCACACTATACAAAGGAACCCATTCCTTTGTCTGTTCTGAATCTTCTGCCAATGGATTTCATTGGCTGACCTCAATTTCTATTATTACAGCAAAGGGGAGAAGAAGGGGGGAACCTCTCTATTCTGAAGCCTTCAGAATAATAGTGTACTCAATCATATCCTCAGCTGTAATTTCTACTGTTCTTCAAACCAGCACAATGAAAAACAGCTGCCTCCCCCTTTCTGAGACTCAAACTGGGGAGAAGATAGCATATCTTATACATAATGTGTCTTGCCTGTGAATCAGTCCAGTTGCTTACAACAGAGGTGCTGAATCTGTGGCCCTCCAGGTGCCAGTGGACTACATCTCCCATCATCCTTGACCGCTGGCCATGCTGGTTGGGGTTGATGGAAGTGGGAGTCCAGAAACTTCTGGAGGGCCACAGCTTTCCCATCTTCACCTTAAACGGTCAGGCAAACTCTTGCTTCACTTTATTTCCTGCAAAGAGATTGGTCAAGTAACTCAGGATGTAGTTTTAAACACAGCTCCTAGGCAGCAAGTCCTCAGAAGTTCATGGGGTGGTGACTTCGAAGAAAGCATTCTTTGAAGTGACCCCAAGGCTCTGGAATTAAAAAGGTAAAGGGACCCCTGACCATTAGGTCCCATGGTGTCTGACTCTGGGGTTGTGGCGCTCATCTCGCTTTATTGTCCGACAGCCGGCATACAGCTTCCAGGTCATGTGGCCAGCATGACAAAGCCGCTTCTGGCGAACCAGAGCAGCACACGGAAACGCCGTTTACCTTCCCGCCGGAGCGGTACCTATTTATCTACTTGCACTTTGACGTGCTTTCAAACTGCTAGGTGGGCAGGAGCTGGGACCGAGCAACGGGAGCTCACCCCGTCGCAGGGATTCGAACTGCCAACCTTCTGATCAGCAAGCCCTAGGCTCTGTGGTTTAACCCACAGCGCCACCTGGGTCCCCCAGGTGGAATTACCTCCCCACAAAAGTGTATGTGGTATCTTCATTCTGTAGTTTAGGAGATGCACCTTTGAATATACAATCGTGGTGGGGGGTGATAAGTTTGCTTTCTGCCTTGATGGCTCCATTCCTTAAGAATCTGCCTACATAACTCAACCATAAACATTGTTTCCTGAACACCATAGAGCAGATCTATGGCACTCCCATTATTGTTGAACTATCATCCCATCATCCATGACTACTGCCCATGCTGGGTGGAGCTTAATATATCAACATTGATATATTAAGGGCTGCCTGATTCCTTATATCCTTGCCTAATCACCGAGTCTCTGTCAGTGGGCCCCCATGGCTCAGATGCACAGCTTGCATCTACCAAGAGCCATGCTTTCCAGCATTATGGGCCCAATTCTGTGGAACTCCCTCCTGGCTGAGATCAGACAGGTCCCTTCACCGGTCATCTTCAGGCACTCGAAGAAGACCTTTCCATTTCAGCAGGCATATCCCACCCTACTTAACTTTTTTCCCCAGTTCCTACCAATATATGTAACCAACAATCTTCATATACCCCAACCACAATAAATATTCCATGTACATACAATGCAAATAATGCAGAAAAATCTTAAGTTTGTAAATAATTTAGAATTGATTACATCAGTTAGGTAGGTGTCTTCTATTTTCTGTCTCAACATATTGTCCCAGAGTGAGCCATGTGGTGAGGGGACAACGTTGTCCTTTCCAATTTACTGAAGCCAAACATTTTCAAAATCACATTGGGTCTTTGTGTTCCTGAGTTCTCTAAGATACTTTGCTAGTTTCTCCATAAGGGCTATATTCTGTAGTGTATTCCGCCATGCCTCTAGAGTTAAGTTAGCAGCTGTTTTCCAATATTGTGTTATTATGTTTCTAGCTGCAGACATGCAAAATATTAGTAGGTCCAGTAAATTTTTGTGGGCATCTATAAACAGGTTGAATAAAGCAAGCTTCAGAGTAGTTTTTGTGTCAGCTGTCTCATAATAGAATAAACTTATTCAAATACTGTTTCAAAAATAATTGCCCAGGTTCGCATTCCACATATAGAAATATGAACCTAACTATTGACATCCTCTCCGACATAAAGGACTTGGAACCTGTATCATTTCTTCAGTGTGTATTGCCATCTGCATTTCAGCAGGGCATCTTAAGTAAGTTGTGCCATGCCAATTTATCGAACTTATGTATGCACCTGTACTGTTTGTTTGTCTTCAACACCATCTTATTTTGATGGATGAATTGTTGATTGATTGTCATGTAGGCTGCTTTGTGACCATCTGTGGTGAAAAGTGGGGAATAAATGAAAATGAATTAAAAATTTGTGGGCACCAAAACTGGCTACTCCTGGCATTTAGTAACTGAACGTACATGTTCACCTGTATGCCTAGAAAAACCACAATGTACAACAATGCAAAAATTCCTTGCAATACCCTGTTTCCCCTTTTTTAATACGTAGTCATAAAGTAAGCCATGGCAGGGTTTTTTTACGTTTGTGAGAAGTAAGACATACCCCAAAAGTAAGCCGTGGTGCCGCCATTGTTCCCGTTGCCTCCTCAGCCCCTCCTGTGTGCGCAGGGAGCCAGCGAATCAGTGAGAGGCACGGGGGGGAAACGCACCTCTTGCGGAGTTCTGCCCCGCCTGCTCAGTGCGCAGGGGGAGGCTGTACCGTACCATACTGACGTAATAAAAATAAGACACCCCCCTGAAAATAAGCCACCCTGTGTTTTTTTGAGGAAAAAAATTTATAAGACGGTGTCTTAAAAGGGGGGAAAGTACTTAATGCAGCAAAAGACCAATAAAGAGAAAAAGAGATATTATGAATGTAACGATTTAGGTACCCCCCCTGACTATGATACTCTGAGGGCAATGTGAAACCATATATTTAATAAACAAAATTAATTGGGGTGGGTGAATGCCTGTAACTTAAGACCAGCATATTAAGCAATGAAATGTTACTGTAAATATTGTTTTACACTTGGATAAGCAAGACATGGGGTCCCCCCTCTCTCTTTTGTTGGAGAGACGGTGCAGATTCTAAATTACAGTTTAATTGAGGAATTGCAATGACTGGCTTTATCTTCTGCTTTTTGTTTAGTCATTATAAAATGTGCCTGGATGCCAATGGCAATACCCAGAGGCATTCAAAGAATTCCACTCTTTGCATTATTATTATTAACCTCCCCAAACCCATTCTTTCCGGCTTTGCTTGATTGAATTCTACTCTGTCAGTTGAATAAAGATATTTCATTAGCAGCGAAAGGGCAAAGCTGGGCAGTGATCCATCGCCACACTCACCCTCTTCACTTGCCGTGGATAGTGATGGGCAAATCTGTCAATTTCGGTTTCTCTGTAGCTGCTTTCAAATGGCAGTTTATTCCATTTCCTTAACGTTTCCCTGACTGTTCATTTCCGCATTATATTAGAGATTTCATACAATGCAAAAGCCACTTCCGGAAAACTAATGGGACATGCTTAGCACTCATTTCTGTGTTATTTGATTCCGGTGGGGGGGGGGATCCAATTGCGGCCCCTTTCACCCAGAAAATTGCAGGAATAAAATGACAAAATTTGGAGAGGTATACCACGGCCACTGGTGTGAATGAAATTTAGCATGGCATGCCAGTATATCAGTCAAAAAGCCACAGTTTCGTAACACAAAACGGACTGCAGTATGAAAGGAATGTTAGAAAATGGAGCAAATGGGCTAAATATTTTAGAAAACATATTGAAAAATGAACCTCTTCAGTTGATGCTTGTCTTCCAAAGGGTTGGTGCCACCACACGTCTGAAATCATGTGGAATGGGCCTCCTAATATGATAGTATGATTGGTTGGGTATGTAGAGGATGAGGTCCCAAGCTGGTCTTAGCCCATAGCTATATTGAGCTTTGTACATGAATCTTAGCACCTTGAACCTAGCTTAGTAGCCTTCCAGTGCTATCACAGCCAGCACACTGACTTTGGTGGTGATGTGGAGTCTCAATGAGATGTGGCCTCAGAGGCCTGTCCCAGTTGCTAGAGTAGCGGTTGCATTTGGGACTAACTGCACTTTCTTAGCACTCTTCAAAGGCAGCCCCACAGACCACACATTGCAGTAATCTAGCCATCAGATCAAGATTGTTCTTCTGAGATTCGCCTGAACCTTCAACAGAGCAGGGCATCTTTCTCAGTGCAGTTCCAGGAAAAAGAGCACCGGCTTTTACCATTTTATGTGAACATGTAGCCAATTCCAGCTCCCTCTGCGCCCTCCCCATCCACTCTGTTTTTGCACCCAACACTTTGAATCGGGATCTTTGAGCGACGATGTGACAAAATGATTAACTTTTGATTTTACAATCTGGAGTCCCATTATCTGAGACCACGAAGGGACTAATCAAGCACATTACTCAGATCATGTTCACACTGTGCTTTTTCGTCGTCATCTTAAAAGCAACTATTTCTTGCCTTCTCCATTGTGGGGACGGTCAATTACATGGTGTCCCAACATGAAGGGGGGGGGAGGAGGGAAGGCGATGCTTGAAACCAGTAAACAATAAATATTTAATTAGCTGTCCATTTAGACAATCACAGCAGGCAGCAATTCATCATGGGCTTTTCATTTCATATTCATTGACATGTCAGTAATGCGAACTTAGCATCTCAGCTCAGCCAAAGGCTCGGCCGTGGCCTTTAATGAGATCAGACTGAGATGACGTTGAGTTGATCTGAGCCTGTGATCTCAGCCTCCAACTCCCTCTGTTCCAGCACAGATCGTTACTACACTTCAAGCAGCAGCAGCATAAGGATGGAATGTGCATATTAGAATCTCACTTACTTTTTAAAAAGCCCCTTCTCTGAATCCAAAATATATCACAGTTTGCAAGAAGAGGAGTGGTGAAGGTTAAAGGGTGTACAGTGGTACCTCTGGTTACGAATGCTTCTTGTTACGAACACTTCAGGTTATGAGCTCCTCTAACCCGGAAGTAGCTGCTCCTGGTTGCGAACTTTGCCCCAGGATGTGAATGGAAACCATATGTTAGAGGTGTGTGCACAGCGGGAGGCCCCATTAGCGAAAGCGCGCCTCAGGATAAGAACAGTTTCAGCTTAAGAACGGACCTCCGGAACGAATTAAGTTCGTAACCAGAGGTACCGTACCACTGTATATTGTTACATGCTACTCCAGTCTCTGAGTGGCGAGAGACTCCAGAGTTTCCTTGGAATGAAGGTCAGTGGAGACTGTGTTTTCTTTAGGATATATGGTTTTATTTGCAGCCTGCCCATAGGATGGATGACTTCACAGCATTAACATCCCAACAGGTCTTGCTTCCCTACTTGGTTTCCAGGGGAACCCCAATGTCTACCACAGAGCCAACACACCTCTGTCTGCAGCTTGTAATGTCAGCCCAACTCCCACAACAATTCTGTTCCTTACACAAGCCCTTTGGTCAATTCTTCTCCATCCTAGGATGATATGGTGCACAGTCACGAGGTGGGGAAATCCAAGCCATTTGTTCCTATGGCAACAGACCTAGTTCTTTTCAGATGCAAATGATGGGTACTTAGTTGAGCTGATATATAAAGCTGGCTTATGCTGACTCAGCCCATGGCTCTATATAGTCCAGGACTTGATGGAAAACCTGTTATCTTCCAGATGTTGTTGGACTTCCATCAGTCCCAGGCAGCATGGAGGGTGGTCCTGGATGATGACATTTGTGGGTCCTCTGGATTTTTGTGCTTCAGCCCTCTGGCGGACAACCATAGGAATAGCACCAAATCCAGCAGCCTATAATTCTTAGTATTTTCATTTTCTGAAGCAAACTCCAGCTCTAGAGTTTGAGCCCACTGGTCAGCTCTCACAAGGAACAGTATAAGAGGCCAAAAACTATCTGGAGGCCTTGAGGATTCAACAACAGTTTGTGACTTGTGCCTAAATGGCCTCGGTCCAGTATATCTGAAGGAGCGTCTCCACCCCCATCGATCTACCTGGACACTGAGGTCCAGTGCCGAGGGCCTTCTAGCTGTTCCCTCACTGCAAGAAGCCAAGTTATAGGGAACCAGGCAGAGGGCCTTCTCAGTAGTGGCACCTGCCCTGTGGAATGCCCTCCCACCAGATGTCAAAGAGAACAACAACTACCAGACTTTTAGAAGACATCTGAAGGCAGCCCTGTTTAGGGAAGCTTTTAATGTTTGATGGATTAGTGTATTTTAATATTTTGTTGGAAGCCGCCCAAAGTGGCTGGGGAAGCCCAGCCAGATGGGTGGGGTATAAATAATAATAATAATAATAATTAATAATAATAATAATAATAATAATAATAATAATAATAATAGAATTGGACACCTGGCCTTCCGGCTGAATCTTCACATTGATTCTGGCCTTTGCTCCAGCTTGGCCATTCTAGCTTCTGATCTTCAGATTTGGACCAATCTGGTGTCCTCTGACTCATGCTTCCTACCAGCCTTTCCCTCAAACTCTAGCCAGTCTTTGACATTATTGACCACAGCCTGGCACACTCAGCGTGAGACAAATTGCATCATCCCTATGTAAGACCGCCTGGGAATTATGAAATATCTGAAATAACATCATATTATTAAAAATATACATAACAATTGGCCTGATTCAAGTCCACTGTCTGAGGAGTGTTTACAAGGAAGCATTTCAGCAGTCTTTTTTTTGGGGGTGGGGGGGTGGGGTGGGAGGAATGCACACATGGCTTTAAATGTCGCATAATGGAGTGCAAAGCTTAATTTAGAGCAAGACAGCTTAAAAGCCGCATGGAGTTGATTGATGAGACACCCCAGTTGTTATGATGGCTTACCATGCTTTCTGTTGCTAACAGTGAAGTTTGAAACAATGATATATATTTAGCAAAAAAGAGAGTAGAGCTTTGGTATTCCATTGCTCTACACAGATGTTAAATAATGATAATGGGCCAGAGACAGCATTTCACACAAAACAAGTCCTCAATGTAATAAATGAAGGGGACTGTTGTTTGTTTGCTTGTTGGTGATGCTTATTTATTTATTCATATATTTTTTAAAAAAACACAATTCACTCAGGATCAAATAGCTCTCATTTCTCATACTGCAGAAAAGGAGGACATGTTTTTAAAATACCTATTTTTAATGGCCTTTTACTGATATTTTTAGTGCTCTGTTCCTTTTTGCAAGCCACAGAGGTTTTAGTACAATCAAGTGCTATATAAATTTTGCTAAATAAAATAAATCTGTATAACAACTTAGTACCATGCCCAGCTGTTTCCGTGCGCTGCTCTGGTTCGCCAGAAGCGGCTTTGTCATGCTGGCCACATGACCCGGAAGCTGTACGCTGGCTCTCGGCCAATAAAGCGAGATGAGCGCCGCAACCCCAGAGTCGGACACGACTGGACCTAATGGTCAGGGGTCCCTTTACCTTGACCTTACCATGCCCAGCAATTTTATGTTGGCAACCATTTTCCTGCCACCAAGGCACAAGTGCAGACAACACTTGATGGTCAGGGAAAGAAAATATATTTAACAACAGCAGCAGCAACACCAACAACACCAACACTGTTCTCTACCTAATGAAATCATTTAAAAATACATCATAAGAAGTAGCCGGGGTTTAAAAATAAGATCACAGTGTGATGAGACATGCTTTTTCTCCCCCCCCCCCTTTTGCATTCAAGAATTTGCACATGATTCACAACCCACAACATGATTCATTCATTCATTCATTCAGAATTAAATGGTGAATTGCAAATTGGAATATGACATGAGATGACAGCTTGTGTATATTAATATGGAGATTCCACAGAGCATCCCAATTCAAAAGCAGATTGAGATGTTGTACAGTATAAAATCAAAGTGGATGATTCAAGTCTGGATGACTACCATGCCTGTTTGGAGCCATTTTTTAATGCCTGGGGCTTATAAACAGGGAGGTGCTGAATAACAATCGATTGGGAGATCCCTGTTCTCCACGACTTTGTTGAATGTCTTTGTAAAAAGCCACCAAGACTAGTGGCAATCATCCTATTTTGTGGGAGTGAGTTCCATGAGTTGAAATGAAAGCATCAAACAGCACTTTGGACAAGTTTGATCTGGATTCCAGTAGGATGTAGTTAATAACTCAAACCTTGTATTTATCATGATGGACACAGGCTGGCCTCAACCTGGATGTTAGTACCAGCATTGCTTAGCTTCAGTGAATGAAGTCCTTCTGAGCAGTCCATCCCCAAAGCTATAGGACTGCCGCCTTGGAAAAAGCATTGCTTTTATCAGAGCAGCCTATAAAGGTGGAAGTATCAACGTTTTGCTAGAAGTATTTAATATTTTAGGCTATATGAAAAATCACAGATCACCAGCTAAATATTGCAGAAGATGCTTTCTTAATTGTTTGCATAAACCTGGTAGCATAGAAAGGTTTTCTATATAGACGATGCCTGCTGAATGTCTGTTGGAAGATTCAACTAAGCTATAAGATATTATTACTATTACTATTTACTATTAATCTGCACAGCTGTGCCTTGATGATATTGCTGTATAATTCATTGATTATTTTATAGAAAGGCAGAACAGGAGTATTACAAATAGATAAAGCAAACTAGTCCTGTCATTCTTTGGGGTTTTTATATATTTTTTATTTTTATTGCTCTACATTGGAATGCAGCTGTGACAATATTTAGGCAGCAAAAAGCACCCAGAAGAGAATCTCAGATTTAGGTAGACAGGGTTTTAACTTAAGACAAAATTGCAGCTGGTGGGAAAGTTGCATTCCAACACGTTTCGCTATTCCCCATGTGGGCCTTAAGTATTTCAGTGCAGGTATTTCATCAATTATTTCTCATCCCCCTGTAAAAGGTGATCTGTTGCCGCCCTCTGCTTAACGGCTCCCTAGTCATGCAAGGAGAGGCCGGCCTAGCTGGAACCCTTCCTTCCCTCAGATAAATCTATTTCCTGACATTTTACAATGGGGGGATTTATTGTTTTGGCCCCCTTTTCAAGGTGAGAGAACAGCCACATTTATACCATAAATGCAAAGTGCTATGACACCACTTTAAACAGTCACGGCTTCCCCCAAAGAATTCTGGGAACTGTGCCCCCTGCCCCCCTTTTGGCCAAAGGGAGGGGTACAAATGTTTGTGTGTGTGATATTTCTTCCTGCCTTGAAGGATCCCAAGGCCAGCCTATGTTGGCCATTGGCCCAGGGATGTGGGTGGCGCTGTGGTCTAAACCACTGAGCCTCTTGGGCTTGCCGATCGGAAGGTCGGCAGTTCGAATCCATGCGATGGGATGAGCTCCCGTTGCTCTGTCCCAGCTTCTGCCAACTAGCAGTTCAAAAGCATACCAGTGCAAGGAGACAAATAGGTACCACTGTGTTGGGAAGGTAAACAGTGTCTCCATGCGCTCTGTCACTCGTCAAGGTGTCCCATTGCGCCAGAAGTTGTTTAGTCATGCTGGCCACATGACCCAGAAAACTGTCTGTGGACAAACGCCAGCTTCCTCGGCCTGAAAAGCAAGATAAACGCAGCACCCCATAGTTGCCTTTGACTGGACTTAACCGTCCAGGGGTCCTTTACCTTTACCTTGGCCTGAAGGTACTCCTCTAACAAGGCTGCTACTCACAGTTCAGTGTTTCACCTCATGGAGCAGCTGCACACAGATCCAGCAGCTCCTAGCAGGGTGCATCTACATTAATGTGCATTAAAGGCAATGTGACTTCATCCACCTGGAGCAAACTGGTGGCACCCTCTAGATGTTGTCAGACTCCAGTTCCCATCTGTCCCAGTCAGAATGGCAGATAGTTGGCATGATGGGAACTGCAGTCCTGCAGTCCAGGAGGTTTTTGGACCCAACACAGAAACCAAGGACCTGCTGTTTATGGCAAGGTGGCAAACAGAGAAAGGGTAAGAAACCTCAGTCCTCTCACCATCTGTAGCTAATCCTTTCCTTCTCCCAGGCCTTTGGCTAATTAAATAATATTTGGCCTTTTAAACTGAGGGAGGGAGTGGTTTTTGTTTTTGTTTGTTATTATGTGTTTCTGTGTTGTAAACCGCCCTCTGAATTTCAGGTGAAGGGCAGTATAGATATTTAAGAAATAATAATATTTAAAAATGTCCAGAGGACTATAGGCAGAGCCACAGTTAGGTGACCTTGCACCCCTGGCCAAACTGTCCAGATTGCGCCCCTAGCCACCGACAAATTAGCTCTTCTTTCTGCCTCTCCTCCAACCCCCCCTTCAATTCACCCTCTATTTAAAACCTTTTCTTATGAGGCAATAATCAACATTTTTATTTATGGATAAATTTTTGCCGATTTTGTGCCCCCTCTCGCCTGCGCCCCCTGGCGGGTGCCCACCTCTCCACAGAGGTGGCTACCGGTAGCTGATACTTGGCTGAGAGGGTTAATTTCTAGAGGGAGGTTTGAGCTGCAGAATTCAGAAAGAATTAGAGTCAAGGTAAAGAAGAAGAGCGATAAAGGGACCATATGGTAGAAATCTATTCATCCACGAATGAATGAAGCTTTCAAGCGGCTGCTGTATATTCTTCTATGGAAAAGGAGCTCTGGTAGAAATGTGTTTACTAAATACATCATTACCATGCATTGGTACTGCCGCACGAGCCATTTTTCAGGTTGTGCATGATAAATCTATAGGCAGCCCTAGATCATTTGCGTTGCTCGACTCAACCAAGCACATGACAAAAGTTAATTAGAGTATCGCTGCCTGGGACAGGATTACCTGCTGAGAATGTTCCATTGCTCACGGCAGTTCAGCCAAATGGTTACCCACAATGATTTTTATTATTAATAAATGCACGGCGCAGTAATTATAGACTTTTTACAAGCAACACAGACTCATCTCCAGTGTCGTTAAACCATGATGCCACTCGGAGAGACACACATCGCGCAGCATCTGCGATGCTTTAGTGGAAGGTTTTTGGTGTCAATAACACCATTTGTTATTCTTATAAATAATAATGGAGCACATTTTAAATGGCCCAGTGACGCTCATCCTAATTGGTGGGCACAGTTAACAGCAAGGCAGGAGGAATTTGGCCAGTTCAAGTTTACAAGAAACAAGACAACAAATAAACAAACCTATCCACTTCTGTTTCAAATAGGAAGTCAGATACCCCACACCCTTTGAAACTCTTTCCATTTCTTGCGTGCAGATGTTCCCAGTCTCGGTGGCCAGCATCTTCAAGTAGGGCAGGGGAAACCATCCCATCCTGAAACTTTAGAGAGATGCTACCAGTCAGTGTGGACAACACTAAGCTAGATGGGCCAATGGTGCTACTCAGTATAAGGCAGCTTGCTATGTTTTTCTTTTTTTCTTTTAAAATAAATTTTTATTTGATTTTCACATTCAAACAACAATAACAAACAAATAACAAAACAAACACACACAATAAAACTGTAAATTTCAACACTCTAATGTTGTCTTATTTCCCTTCGCTCTACTGAGCTGTGACTTCCCTCCTTCCCAACAACAGGCTTTCTTATTCAATCTAAACTCACAGTCTCTTCCGATCTTCAAGTCCATGTCGTAGGTATTATTTCAGTCCTGCTAGTGTTTTCAAACTTCTACAGTTATTTTCTATATAGTCAATAAATTTACTCCAGTCCCTTTGAAACTTTGCTTCATCCTGGTTCCAGATCCTGCAGGTCAGTTTTGCAAGTTCCGTATAGTCCAACATCTTTGCCTGCCATTCCTCAATTGTTGGTATGCTTGCTATGTTTTTCTAGGGAAGGGCCGTAGCTCAGTGGCAGAGTATCTGCTTTGCATGAAGACAAGTCCTAGGCTCAGTCCCCAACATCTCCAGGTAGGGCTCAAGAAAACAGGATAAAGTGCTCTCTGACTGCAGCCTAAGTCTGAGAAAATGTGGCATTTCACAGTTGTCCATACATGCCATATATCAGCTGCCATATAATTGTAGATATAAGAAGAAACGTCTCCCCCCACCTCACTGATTATGCTTGGCTGTTTCCCCTGCAGTTTAATCAGTTATTTATTTCTCTTTTGATTTTATGCTCTGTTTTAAGGCCAAAAAATGGTATATCAATAACATTGCAAACTAACTTCTTAATTTATTATGTAGGACAGCTTCATGCATCATGATTTCCACTGGAAACACCGGCATTTCCTGCAGACAGTATGCAACACTGGTGGATTTCACACATGTGTATACTAGGGATGGGAAGGACGTCTGATGCAATTCACATTTACCCAGCTAATTCACACCTTCCAAAATAGTTTACAAAAGGAAATGCAGCCATCCTTCAAAATTCGCACATCTCTGAATTTTGCAATGCGTTTTGCCGGCCACACAAGGTATACAAAAATGCATTTATGATAGTTAAGTGTTCATGAAAATGCATATATTGGTGAAAATAGCACACAAAGATGCATTACATTTCTGGAAATTTCTTGGCAAAAATGTATCTATTAAGCAAAACAGCATGCAAAAATGTGTATATCAGGAGAATTTTCACAAGGGCTTAAGAAATAATTTGTAAACTGATGTGGAAATGTGGAGAACTGAATGTAAGGTTTGAAAAATGAGAAACTGAGAGAAACCAAAATTCAGATGTCCACTCATCCCTAGGGCATGCACATATCCTCAAAGTAAACACTGATATGTGCCTGTTTTGGAAACCTCAGGTTTCCCAGAGAGGTATACTACCCTGGCACACACACACTCCTGTGTGTTGATGCTCACTTGCTGTGTGTTTGTTGTGGGAAATGGGGATTTAACCCTTGATGTGATGGAGGAGCTGCCATTAATTTTGACTTATGAAAACTGGCAAAAACAAACAAACCACGAAGGTCCCTGTTGCAACAAGTAAACAACAACAACAACAGCAACACCTTTATTGTCAATTAACTGAGATGTTTTGCAGGTGCTGCTGAAGTATCCTTGGCCACACCCCATATTTAGTTGTATTGATTTTGTTAAGTCAAGAAGAAGAAGAAGAAGAAGAAGAAGAAGAAGAAGAAGAAGAAGAAGAAAAAGAAGACAGTAATAATAAGGCTAAACCATAGTGTGAGAATTATAAAACAGAATATACCATAATGTGACTGTCAGCTGATATATTTCACCCTGATATCATTGTGATGGCTGCTGTCCTGGAGGGCAAAAGAAACCCCCCAGGTAAACTCACAGGTGGCTTCAGAGGTAATTAAGGAATTGTTTCTGAATCATCCTTCCGACTTGTCATCTGGCATTTACAACACACAGCATTTGTCAACATGAGGGCAATTCTGTTCATGTAATTACCGATGTAAACTGCACATTTTGTCTTTAAATAGAAGCTTGTTATGAAATTCATTTAATACCTTTGGATTCACTCAAACGAGAAACTCCCAGGCCAGATTCCAGGTTCACCTCCTCTTGATTCCTGCAGAAATGACGTCTGGGATGTCTGGTTTTATTAAAGCCCAAAGCATCTGCTCTATAGCCACTGCACAAAATATTTTGTGGCCGAATGTGGTTGCTGGATGAAGCATGAAAGGAATAAGGGCACAAAAAGATCTTAACACTGGACCTTCCAAATCTAACTCTTGTCCATCACACACCTTTACCTGGAATTGGCTTATAGAGCCCATCCATGGATACAATAGAGTGGTGTTCATCAAGAGCAGTGTGGAAATGTTTTCCCTGTGGGAAATAGCCTCCCCACCAGTAAGACCCCATCTGCACTTTGCAGCAGCATCCAACTTTAAACGGTCATAGCTTCCCCTCTAGCAAAGAATCCTAGGAGCTATAACTTGCTAAGGGTGCTGAGAGTTTTCAGGAGACCCTCTAACTCCCCTCATAGAGCTACTGCTCCCAGAGTTTTTTAACAATCAATTTCTGTTCCCAGGGAATTCTGGGAATTGTAGCTCCATGAAGGGAAAAGGAGTTTCCTAATCACTCTCAGGCTGGAATAAGTTCCCCAAGCCTGTTTTATACTATATGATGATCATCTGCCAGTGTCTTTTCACTTCTGCATCTCTCTGCTGCTCTTTGCTCCAGCAATCAAGTCCTTGGCCAATGCAATGTGCAATAACTCACCAGTGTTGGGTATAAGCACAGAAGGAGTGGAAAGGCAAATTTTTCTCTGTGCAGATGACATTTGGTTATACATCACCCACCCTTCCCTTGGCAGCAAAAGTTTCCGATTGAACTAGGGGGATCAAGTTTGGGATTTTTGATAATGAAATAAAGAAGTTTTATTTTTTATTATTATTAAAGACAGATGATACAAAAAGGAGCAGGTCCATTTTCTGGGAATGTTAGTCTCTCTTCATACCAGTAACGGCACTGCAAAGGGCAGGAAAGGTTTCTGAGTTCCACTGAGACCATCTTACCTATGTTCTGAACCTGAAACTGGCACTATCCCATTCGTAAGCCTATCAGCCCAGTCCTCACTTACATTAAAAACAGCAACAACTGTGTAAGCTTAGCCACACTATCAGGACGCTACGAAAAGGCTGTACCAGCAGAGGAGATAGACATGCAAAGTGACTGGGACAACAATTTAAAATCTAGGCTTGGGTGTGGACTCTGTTACTGGGCTCCTGTTCCCCATAACACACACACACACACACACACACACACACACACACACACACGATTTGAGTTAGCATAAGGAAACTTTGCAAATTCATCTGATACTTGAGATTCAAAGACAAATATCAAAATAGACAATTTCCTTCTGTCCAATAGGTGTATGCATCAGATAAAATATTCAGAAGTATTCTGTTCCCACCACCATCATTGGTACTAATAGGAATGATCATTAAATGAAGAGAGGCTTCTACAGCAGTTCGTCTGTAGGGGGGGACATGCAAGAAAGGAGGGAAAGGAACCAATTTCAGCAAAGGAACAACAGGGGGAAAAGAAAGAGAAGCAGACAAGAGTTATTACTGATCTACGGTGAGAAAGATTAAAGGCAGCACCTACCCGGTGGAATTCTGCAAAATAACCGGCACATAAGATCAAAGGGGATACAGAGTGAAAGCTCATGGCTATTAAACTGGCAAAAAAAAGCACATACAGAAAGCAGGAATGAGAGTGTTAGCAAAGGGAACATAAGAATTCCTCTCTCCTTCTTTTTGATCAGGAGGAACAAAATATGGTGGGTAAGCAGAAGGGTTTTGATAGAGATTTGATTTTGTGTCTGCAGAGGAGAAAAAGGTCTTGCGACTTGGAACTGGGCACCCTGGGTGCCAAATTCAATGGTTTTGCACTCTGCACTGTCATGAAAGGTCAATTGAAGAGGGAACCTTTTTTTCGTTGGCTGTGCTTGGGCATCTTCAGTGGAAGCTGGCCCAAAGGAGGTACTGTGGAGCAGGAAGAAGCAGGGTCATATCTCAGAGGTAGAGAGCATCTGCTCTACATACAGGATTCTTTGGGAGACATCATGTGGCTTTAAATGTCATTTAGGTCAAATGCATGTTATGTATGCAGCCATCATTGCACCAAAGTAAGTGCTATCCTAAACTTTCCAATGCAATTAGCCATCACTTTCCTTACAGCAAAAAGCCCAGTTCTTTGGGGGAAGCAGGTTTCTCCTGCAAGACCTCAACTACAATTGCTCAACCTCTGAATTTGCTAATAGGTGATTAGATCCCATCCCCAAACTGCAACAATCAGATAGCACCCCATATTATTTGGTTTTATGGTGCTCTCTTTTTAAAAATGTTTTATTGCTTTTATGATGCATTTTTGCATACGGCATAGAGCATTTTTATAATACTGAGCTTAAATTTGTTTTAAATAAATAAATAAATAAATAATAAACAAATAAAATGTGCTTTTATGGTGTGCACATTTCCATTTGGATCCTAACCAGACTGATGCCGACCAGTGAATGAATTTATTCTTACGGTCACAGACCAGCTTATTAAATCAATAATACAAAAACAATACATTGAAATTTACATAACAGCAGTAGTACACATATGTATACGTAGACAGCAACGTTTAAAATATATGCCGACCAGTGGTTTCTTGAGGTTGCTGTTGAGAAAAAGCACTGCCCTTTTACCTACCAATCCCTCTTAAAGTTTTCGCTGATGTACTGTGACTGCACTTTCCAAAGTAGCCTGTGGGGATATTCATCACTGTGTTCATTGAGGTTAATCCAATCACAGCTAATGACGATCTCCTGTCCAGCTATGGATATGAGACAAAAAGGGGTCTTATTGAATGCATTCTTGTGCCTTAACACTTTCAACCATCCCCAAAGAAATTCTGCTGCCTCCAATCCATCAGCCGTTGCACAGCAGTGGTGGAGGCAGTCATTATCAGGTGGGGGGAATTCCCCCTCCCCCCATTGGCAGGGTGATCAGTGGCTTTCAAGATCTATGGCTTTCTACCTGAGCAAACTCCTAAATCGCCCTTTGTGATTGATACTGGCAGCGCTTTAAGGAACTGAATCATTCAGTGTTGCAGAAAATAAGGTGCTACTTAAGGGGTTGGATTTTTAAAAAGTATATACTTTAACCTCTGGGTTGTTGCAGATGACAAATAAGGGGGGGGGGACAGTAAACGATGGATAGTTTCTCAGTGACTGGACTCCATGCTTGGTGGAGTTTCATGGACCTTATAAGTCAAGGATGGGGAGCCCGCAGCTCTCTGGATGTTGTAGTACTCCAAATCCCATCAGTCCCAGCCAACATGGCCAATGTTCGGGGTAGTCCTAGAGGGATAGTATGTTTAGTTTATGCTAACGTACTCACTGTTTTCTGTACCGCCTTCATGTATTTTATTCAACTGGCAAAACAATGAGTGATCTGAGGTTTGAACCTTGGGCCTTCTGCATGCAAAGGGTGTGTTCTACAGCTGAACTGTAAAGAAATGGGAAATGTTAGGCACCCCCATCCTGGCAACTGGATCTTCATCCAACAGTTGCACCACCTTGGCCAACCTAGATTTAGCAGCACACACTTTGCTGATCTAAGGTGTGGTTTCACCTTCAGATGTGACTCTATAACTACTAGATTCTTTTTTATTTTATTTTTTGGAACTGATTTGCCCTCATTATCTGAGGCAAAGTCACTGAAGATTCAGTTTCGGAACAGAAGGACTCGTCTTCCGTTTCCCTGCATTGTGTCAAGCAGCCCCCAAAAAGCCAGCTGTCAGTCTTACACATCATTAAGAAGCAGGTTCCCTATGGGGAATGTTCATGTATAGCATCTCTCTCGTTTGCTTTGCTTTGCTGAGATGGTGACTATTCCCCTCACAGAGTCTATATCCGGAACACCACATCTTTGAATGATGCACGGGTGCTTTTCCAGAGCCAGAATAATATATCTGAAGGGGAGAGTGGTGGGGAGGTCAAATCAAGAAGATGTTTAATGATCAGGGAAATGCAGAAGCTTTGTGGAAGTGCAGTCTATTACTTTGACGGTGGTTCAACAGGAAAACATCACATTGGAAGAAAGAATAGGCATGCCACAAATATCCACAACTTGGAAGTATATTTTACTCCTGATGTGTTGTAATAGCAATAACAAAAATATGCATTTTTGCTTTGGCAGATGAATGTCTTGAACAAGAAGCAGGTTTGCAATAATTTCCTTGGGTCTACTTTAAAAACACAACAGTCTAATGGGCTGTACTGTTGTTAGGGATGTGAGAAAGCGCCACTTTCCCTGTATTCATTGCATGAGCACTGTTTCCATTCCACTGCAGTTCACTTTGTGCTGAAACCGATATTCTATGTCTTGCTGTCTCCTGCAGCAAAATTATGCCCCATATATAATTCATTGCACAAATTATGTAATTTACGTTGTCGTTACCCATGTCGTGAACGCCGCACAAGGTTAGATTAGCTCCCTCCTTGTTATTTTTCCGCCAGCAGGCTAGTCCTTCTTATTTCGACAGGCTTTTGACAACTAGGTGCAAATGATGTTGACAACAGGGGTTCTGTCAGGGCAATTGGTATTTTAATGCTGGTTCTAAATGTGTTTTATTTTATTATTTTATTAATTTATTTATTTATACTTCTCAAGTTTATACATTTCAGGAATTTTACAATCATTTTCACATTTCAAAACTTGACTTCCTTCCCCCTTTTTGCGGTTCCTTAGATTTGTTTTTAATATATTCTGCATATCCAAATTAACTTTATTTGCTCATTTATTCATCTTCTTAAAATACGTACTGTTATAAAACTGCAGGTTATTACAATAATCCTGCCAGTGTTTTTATTTGTTTATAATTTATCTGTAAATATTCAATAAACCATTTACATTCTTTTATTTAAAAAATTGTTATGTTGATCTCTTATTCTTCGGCAAGTTTCTTTTTTCTTGTCCCCTCCCCTGTTTTCTTATGTCATGGAAGCTGAAATCCTAAAACTTTCTCTGCCCTGCTCTGTCCACCAGCAGAGAATTGCTTGCCCTTATGGTGGTTTTCATTGATGGGTTTATGACTTGCTTCCAGGCCCTTTCACCTTCTGAATGACTTCTATCCCAGGTGAGGCTCTGGCCCAGAAAAGAAACTTAGCCTTCAATTCATCAAATATTATCTAAATTCTACCATTTATTTATTTCTAACATTCACTAACTCTAGCAGTCATGGGTGCCCTTGCACCCTCAAACCCTGTTACCTCAGATCTCTAACAATATTGTTTCTGGACTGAAAGCAACAGCAACACTTAATACCAATCATATTCGCAAGACTAATCTGCATTTCAGACATGGGATGAATAAGTGAACATCACCCATTTCTGCTTCTGTTTTTGTTGGAATTCTTCAACTTCCCTAGCTGTTCTTCACTATATGAATTGAATGCAGAGCAGTGCTTCCAATCTGTGAAGCTCCCTGGGCTTTAGGGGGAAGGGCACAATTAGAGACAGTGACCTACAACGCGCACAACCATGATTTGGACCCATTCCGCAAATAAATAAATAAATAAATAAATAAATAAATAAATAAATAAATATTGTGTGTGTGTCTGTGGAGAAAAGCCCAAAAGATACAATGCCAAGGACAAAGGAATTCAGAAAGAGACATGAAAATAAAGGGGCCAGTTTCACAGAAACTCCCTAAGGAAGGATGTGTCAAGTTGGGGAAGAGAGATTGTCAGACGAAGCTTCATAGATTGGAGTTTTAATTTGAAAGTGGTTGTGTTGACATAAAACAATATAAATGTCAGGGCACTGTTGCTTTCCCTAAAGGTCAAAAAGAAAGAGCATACAAAAACTGTCTAAAGATGACGTCCCTGACTGCTATTTTCAAATATTTAGTCATTGTGGAGGGGGTATCTATCAATTTCAGTTATAGAGTGGTCAGGTAAGAATCAGATTGAGCCAAATCTACACTAATACAACTCTTCTGGACAAAACTCCAAAAAGAATGGATATGAATCTCACCACAGGGTGTATGTGGGGAATATTTTGTTAGTTTTCCTGATTATAATGCTTGTGCTTCTGTCCTGTCTCTAACATTTGTTTCACACTGTAGTACCCGCTGCATGATGGAACTGTGGTTTTTTTGACTGATATAATGACATGTCACACGCAATTTCATTCACACTAGTGGGTGTGGGGTGATGCATCAATGGACATCAGCGGACAATGTTGCTGCTTCCTTAGCATCTTCACACATGTGCTTCTGTTCACCCCATGATTCCCCCATGGAAACAGCAAGAAAGAACTGCATGCCAATATATTTGCCCTAAATTTCACCACTTTACTCAGGGCTGGCCCACCCATGAGGCAAGGTGAGGCCAGGGGCATAGGAAGGGGGTGCAGGGGTGTGGTATGCCCCAGGTGTCACCCTGACTGGGGGTGACAAAATGGCGGGTGATACTCATCAACGTGGGGCCTGCAGCACGCACGAGCCACCCGCAGGCTCTGCGCTGTCCTCCCACTGCCTCCCCCCCAGCTGTAGGGTGGCTGAGGCCCACTGTGCGCCCCGTCCTGTATGGGTACTGTGTGCCCTGTCTTATCCCTATGGGCACCGTGTGCCCCGTGGTGCCCATAGGGATGGCACAGGACGACACGGCACGGTGTCCATAGGGATGGGGCATGTTGCGGCGTCCATAGGGACAGCACGGGATGCTGAGTGCCCCATTCCGTCCCTATGGGCACTGCACCCTACCCCTGGGCACGCCGCCCCAAGTGCTCGAGAAGCTTCCTCCGCTGCTGGGTGAGGCAGCCATAGGATCATATTAGGACAGTAGATCTGGCCTCCAAGGAATGCATCGTCTGCTGCTGCCGCCTCTGCCACAGTGGCAGCAGCAGCAGCAGCAGGTGAGTCACCCTTCCTGGAGGCCAGATTCCCTGCCTCCTCGGCAGCCCTCCTCCCAAATTCTGCCTCTATAGTGGCCTCTTGCTGAATAGGAGATGCTGCTGGTCTCCTCTGACCCCCTAGGGAGGAAATTATGGGAGCTGCCTTCTGGGGTCTCCTGGGCTTTGCACCTGCCCAGTGTGATCTGCACTCCCCCCTCCCCACCCTGTTCCTGAGGTAGTTCTCCACTCACTGCTTCATCTCTGGTGGGAAGGGGCACCATTTTGAGGTTCACCTTAAGTGCCAAAATGTATCGGGCCAGCCCTGACTGTACTCCCATTATTTTCTGGCTTAAGTGGGCTGCAAATGGAATCAGATAACACACAAATGAGTGCTAAACATGCACTCTATTCCATTAGTTTTCCAGAAGCGGCTTTTATGTCATGTGAAAGCTCAAACAGTAAGTGTAGTTAGGGTTGTAAGTAACCAAAAAGTGACCTACCTGCTCAATTGATCTTCCTGCATAATCTGCCTTTTTTATGCATTGCGGTATTGCTGATATTGCCTCAGTCATTTATCATCAAATGGTTTATTCTAATTCATGGGGTGAATTTTTCTTATTGTCCTTCGCCAATACTTTGTTCATATTACCACATGATATTATATGAGAATTGATTCTTGAATTTTGCTGTTTACTTTTAGTTATATTTGAATCATTGCAAGATGGCAATGTGATCTTTTCGTTCTATATTTTGTCATTCCTGTGGGTTATAAACTGCATTGAGTGCACCATAATGCTGAAAAGGGGCATAATGTGGTGTTTTTTTTTAAGGGGGGTAACAACCTGAAACGAAAAAAGAAAAGACTTTTTGAGAAGCCATAATATAAATGCCTAAAATAAACAGATATTCCAGCACCTCCTTCCCCCCTGCTCAACAGTGCAATCCTGCGCATGTTAGCTCAGAAGTAAGCCTTTCTGTATTAAATGGGGCTTACTCTCTCATAAGTGTGCTTAAGTGTGCAACGCTATAGAATCATATAAATTATTGAGATTAATTTCCATGGCTTGGGAATCATTCTACAACATATAGTGATTTTACTCAAAACATGCCTCCCAAGCTCCACATGCTGTGCCCCACCCCACCCCTGAACTAGAAAAGGAATCATTAATATTGTCAATGTAGACATGTCATACAATGTACAGAACTACTATTGTGGGTGCATTTTTCTCTCCTAAGAGGATTGCGCTAATTAAACAAGGAGAGATTATCAGACTTTGTCTAAAGCTGATAAAAATCCTGCTACAAATTAAAATGGCATGTAAAAGCTAATCTATCACAAACCGGGGGAGGGGGGAGCGGGGGGGGGAGCTAATGTATTTGCATTTATTAAAAATGTTATTCGTCCTTCACACAGTTTCCCCTGCCAAATGCAAACACTACCATCAAACGGAGTTTTTTAAAATGATGCACAGTGGCAGGATCAGGGAGTTACTTTTAACAATGTGTTTTATTGTTGATTGTTGTACGGGTGACTCCTGAATTTGCCTTTATGCTGGTGAAATCCAATATCATAGACGGGGGGGGGGGGATTGTCAGCCTTCCAGATGTTGTTCAACTCACATCACCCATCATCATTGACCATGCTGGCTGGGGATGTTGGGTGTTGGAGTCCAGTGTTATCTGGAGGGGCCACAGATTCCCTGTCCCTAGCATCCTTCCCTAACCTGGTACTCTCTAGCTGTGTTTTGGACTCCAATTCTCATCATTCCCAGAATGCTTAGCCAATGGCTAGGGATGGTGGATGTTTTAGCCCAGGAACATCTGGGGACTCAAGGCTGAAGAACACTGCTCTAAGCCAAACTAGCTGGAGATAAGCTAGACTCTACCATTGCATTCAGCTTCTTAGGAAAGCATACCCTCCAACACTTCTCTGATGAAAATAGGGACGTCCCATTCCACAATGATAATTTTACTATTTATACCCCACACATCTTACTGGGTTGCCCCAGCCAGTTTCCATCATATATAAAAACATAATTAAACATTTTAAAAAAACACTTCCCTATACAGAATTGCCTTCAGATGGCTCGAGGTTCGGATAACTCCATACCCTCCAACATTTCTCCAATGAAAATAGGGGCATTCTAAGGAAAAGTGGGACATTCCGGGGGCAAATAAGAAACTGGGACGACTTCTCTAAGTCCCTGGATAATAGGGACACTTGGAGGGTCTGGGAAAGTCTCATTTCAGATGGGAGTGGGGATATAGTGCCAGCTCTACCATTAGGCAGAGTGAGGCAGCAGCCTCAGGCAGAAGAAGCTGATAGGCAGAGAGGGGCCAGACTGCCCTGTAGCCCCTGAGATAGCTGTCTGCCAGAGCTATAATTCTCAGAGTGGTTTAGCAGTCCCATGTAATTATGGGGACTGTAGCTCTCTGCGTGGAATAGGGGTCTCCTAGCAACTCTCAGCACCCTTAACAAACTGCAGTTACCAGGATTCTTAGGTGGAAGCCAAGGTTGTTTGAAGTGGTATGATAGAGCTTTAAATGTATAGAGCAGGTGGGTCCTTAGTCATATGTCTTAATTTCAATGCATCTACTCTAAGTAGGACTAAGAGTGAATACCACCCTTACTCAAAAAAACACACTTCTCTACCATTTCCCAAACAGCGCAGTTTATTTTCCGGCTTGTCCTGAGAACACAGTAAATACATACTCTCTCTTTAAAACCTTTACCTAATGCTTACCTTCCATTTCATGAGAGCCTTTTCGCTCTCACACAGGCAAAGCAAGGAATTTCTTTGCTTATGCCGCTTCCTGGGTCTCCAGCCCCGAATACATTGCCAAATTGCTCCAAGTGCCAGTGCAATTCAGTGCGCGACATGAATTATTCATAGAATGGTTATTGCCAGCCCGGATACATAATGAGCAGTGTTGTTCTATGTACTGTACGCATGTTAAATTGTTCATGCAATCATGCTCTTGTCAATACAGCTTAGGATTAGAAAGTCTCCAACGCGAATATTCACTCTTTAAAAGTATAGACACAGCTGGCATATAAGTGAGCCTCCCTGCTTATGTATCTATGGTGTTTATAAATTGAAGGTACCAGGAGGTGAATGATAAATTTAAGCAAAAATGCAATAACTGAAAATGTGATGGGATATTACTATATAAAAAATAGAATATTTTTATGGGGAGGGGGTCAGTCTGGATGATATCTGTGGGCCCCTTCCAGGACTGTGATCCAGTGTCCAATATGGGTTTGAATCCAGTGGAAGAGGCTGCAGAAGCTGCCAAACCATTTCTTTTGTTAAAATAATGGTTTTGGCTGGCCACTTAAACACCAGCCTCCCAAGGAATAAGTTACTGGTAGGTTGCATGAGCTACAGCAAAACTATGGTGCTCTCCAGGCTAATGGGCGGACTTTTTCCTGCCATATAGGAGAACAATAGCCAGAGCTGTTGTGTATGAGAGCGCTGAAAAGCTGAATGCTAGAAGCTGCACAGAGAGAGAGAGAGAGAGAGAAAGAAAGAAAGAAAGAAAGAAAGAAAGAAAGAAAGAAAGAAAGAAAAAAAGAAAGAAAGAAAGAAAGATGTTTTCACTCTGTGTTGGATCTCTCACCGCTCAGAGACCGGGGTGGCGTCTAACACTAAAATATAATTAGAAAATGGCATTAGTCATTGATTGTATACATGGGATGTAAACACCATGGAAATAAAAATAATGAAAGGCAGAAAGAAATAGGGAATGGTCAGGGAGGTCCCTCCGGTTGTCCGAAAGGAATATGTGCCAGCTGGACCAGGAGTGACACTGCAAGGAAAGTGTGCTGAGGATGCAGAACTGCTCAACCCAAGAGAGGATAAAGCTGAGTGGGAGACACGTTGAGAAAGAGAAGGGGAAGCGGGAGCTGAGGAAACGACATGCAGGAAAGGAGGAGCGAGTGAAAGAGGTGGCAGCAGAGAGAGTGAGGATGGATGGAAGCCTATGAGAGAGAAGGAGGGAGAGTGGGGGAAAAGGGTTTGGGTGAATGCAGTTTGAGAGTCAGGCATGAAGGAGAGATTGAGTGAGTGGAACAGAGGACAGGAAGGGGGCACTAATGTGAGACTGAGCATGAAACAGAGGGGGAGGAACAAGCAGAGAGCCAGGAAGCAAACAGGGAAATCGAGCAGGGAAAGTAACAAGAGACAGGAGTGAGGCATCGAGGAAAGTGGGAATAAGGGGGGAAAGCATCACCTGTGGTGAATTCAGTGAGTAGAGATTGCAGGTGAGGAAAAGTGGATGGAAAGCATCAGCAAAGAGGGAGGGAACAGATAAGGAAGGAAGAAATGGGAACAGAAGCATGTGTGGAATGTCACAATATGCCGGCATCAGGATAAGTGTCAGGATTCCAGAATGAAATGCTGGACTGGAGATACTGGGAACTGAACATGGGGACTTCAGCATGCAGCAAGGATGCTCTACCACTGAGCCAGGAGTGTCTCTCAAATAGGCTTAGGGGGGGTCAGGTAGCCATGAAATCCCTCTCAATAGTTACAGATGTGGCAAATTCTGTCAGTCACAAAGTACCAACATCTCACGTCCAAAGTCAAACAGTCTGTGAGGCAGTGAAGTGGACGTGAGATGCGGAAGAAGAGTTTGAAGAAGAGTTTGGATTTGATATCCCGCTTTATCACTACCCTAAAGAGTCTCAAAGCTGCTAACATTCTCCTTTCCCTTCCTCTCCCACAACACTGTGAGGTGAGTGGGGCTGAGAGACTTCAAAGAAGTGTGACTAGCCCAAGGTCACCCAGCAGCTGCATGTGGAGGAGCAGAGACGCGAACCCGGTTCCCCAGATTACGAGTCTACCACTCTTAACCACTACACCACACTGGGAAGGAGAAAGCATAGGCAGATGGTAGTCCTGGCATGCGTGTCATGGAAAATCACCAATACAGTGTTTAGAACAGGCACAACCTGACCCAGAAGAGGTGTGTGTGCACATGGCTTGTTTGCTTATTTAATCTTATTAAGGTCAGGATTTGGAAACCACTTCCCAACACATGTTTCTGAAGCAGTCAGAAGCAGCTCACAGGATGGGGAGGAGCCGCTTTGCTAACTTCTGGGCAAGGAACAAAAGTTCCCAGTGTTCTCTGGGGACAGTGGTTAATTGTGGGAATTTTGGCTCTGTGAGGTGAATATGAGTCTCCTAACAACTCTTAGCACCCTTAATGCAATTCTTTGAATTCTTTGAGGGAAGCTATGACCATTTAAAGTGGCATGATATTCCTTTAAATGTATGGTGCAAATGTGGAATAAGAGCCACCAACTGCATTTCCCACAATGCCCCAGATGTAGCATTACCCCACAGCATTCTGGGAAATTAAAATAGTGACTTCCACCTACTGCTCAATGGGGCCTGCTGGCACAGAAATGCTTCAGGACTGTTCATATCTAGAGCTGTCCTTGTTTATAGCCCAGCTGTTAAGCAATTTATGCCTGGTAAAGAACAAGAAGGAAAAAAACCAGCCGAAAAGTGGATAATAAATGGGGAAAAGGAGAGAGAATGACTGCAAAGACAGTGAGAAATTAATAACTAACAGGACAAAGCATCTCTGCTTACATTCCCCGTAAACCAATTTCCCATTGGCATGTCTACAATGGCTTTGTTTGTTGATTTGTTTATCGGTTGAACAGGATACATCCCTTCAGTCTCTTGGCTGCTCTGAGCTGCCGAGGTTTTGGCAAGCTCTGCTGCTTTAGTAAAGTATCCATTTGTCTGCAGTTTACTCCAAGAAGGCTGTAATGCATATGAAAAGTGTGCAGCTGATTCACCAGGACATTGCCTACTTGTTAAATTTGCACTTTCCAGGAGTATGCTGACCGAAAAACCCCAAAACAGCGGTGGCAAGGAAAATTGCCCTTTACCCCTCTTTGGTAAAACAGGGTGCATAGCACAAGTGTTTATGGTAATTATGCCTTTGTGACAGCAACAGAAAGAATGCCATTAGCGGGAAAAGGTTTCCCACAGGCCGGTCTTTTGATATGCCTTGCATGTTGCACAATAGTAACAACACAACATCCTACAGCAATTGCGAGCAGAGAAACATTAACTTTTCCTGATGCACTTATCTTAACTGATCCCATTGTACTCAGATATTATAGCTTATGGGATACAATATATTAGACAGGCTGCCTGCTGTGACAGAAATGACACCAACAATTTCTCCAGTATTGCATCCGTTTAACCCTAGGGTTGGCAGATGCTTCTTGGATCCCCCCCCCATGATGTCCATCATTTTAAATATGTGCTTTTTCATTCCAGAGCTCCTCAGCCCTGTGAAACAACCGATGTCATTTATTCCTTATTGTGTAGCAGTGTGGTATAGTGGGTTGAGCACAACTGTGGGAACCTGGCTTCAAACCTGCTTGCTCCGCCAAGAAGTGCAGAATGTGGCCTTGATCCCAGATCTCTTTTGGTCTCAAGCTACAGTTTTTGGAGGCTTTTGTTATTCATTCCTCCACATTTTTAACCCTCTCAGGCTGTGTCTGAGAAAGGGTGCTTAACTCATTTCCTTCTAATAAGTTTCCTCCCTAGTCTCAAACCGTCTTTCAAAGCCTAAGGGTGGTGGTGGTGGTTGATGATGATGATGATGTTGTTGTTTTTGCAGGGATTCAAGGACATATTTAAGGGCCCTCCAAACTAGGTTTTGAAAACAGGTGCGTTCCACAACGTATTCTTGACCAGGCATCCCCAAACTGCAGCCCTCCAGATGTTTTGGCCTACAACTCCCATGATCCCTAGCTAACAGAACCAGTGGTCAGGAATGATGGGAATTGTAGTCCAAAACATCTGGAGGGCTGAAGTTTGGGGATGCCTGTTCTTGACACTGACCCCATTTGTACTATGCATTTAAAGCAATTTCATACTACTTTAAACAGTCATGGCTCTTCTGCCCCTCCTGTCCTGCCAGATCCTGGGAACTGTATTCTGTTGAGGGTACTGTGGGCTCTGAGACCTTCAGTTTCCAGAGTGCTTTAACAATCAAACCCTTTCCCCAGGGAACTCTGAAATTGCTTTCACAAATGAATGAGATTGACATTAAACATATTCTAACAGTTCTTCTGTTTCAACAAAATTAATAAGCATATTATTTACTTTAAAGCATTTACCTGCCAAGTATATGGCACTTCAAAAACCTTTAATATCTAATACTTGGGGATGTGAATTTGAAGGATAGCCTTTGCTCTGGACTGAGTGGGTTTCTGAAGGAAGAGAGAAAGATTGTCCCTAGCTGAGCTGTTCATTGATATAATGCTTCAGTCGCACGGGAGGACAGTGAATCAAGAGGAGCTGTCCGCCCACTTGCAGCTAAGCCACTAAAACCCCACATATCAAAAAAAAGGCAGAACATAGAGAATGACTATGTTAATCTTATTTTTATTCTTTGTATGTATGTTAATATGCAGTATACGATAAGCATATGAGTATACGAGTATACGAGAGGTTGAATGTATGTATGAGGTGTTTGTGGGTGTAGTTGTGGTAATATTCGTAGTGGATGTGGTGTAATAGAGATACATGGGAAAAAATGCAATAAAAATTAAATAAAAAAAAAGGCAGAACAGCTGGCCACATCTGTGATGAGATGGGGCGGGGTGGGGGCAGCTTTGTGCATCATAGAATGATGTGTAGGAAATAAGCCTGTACAAATGAGATCCGGAACAAATGCAACTGTGCAGAATGCTCTGTTGTGCACATCCCAAGTTTTCGTTCTCACCAGCTCACCTTACAGCTCATTCTGTGGCCACTGAGCATGCCTGTTGTATGGCTTTAAGAAAAGATTGGACAAATTCCTGGAGAACAAGGCTGTCAGGGGCTACAAGCCATGATGGCTAAGGTCCATCTCCATTGCTGGAGGCAGTAATGTTTCTGAATACGAGTTGCTGGAAACCACAGGAGGGGATAGGTCTCTCGTGCTTGAATCCTGCTTGTGGATTTCCTACAGGCATCTGGATGGTCATTGTGAGAACAGGATTCTGAGCTTGGTGGGGCATTGGCATGATCCAGCAGGATCTTCTTATGTTCTTATCTGTATGAGAGAGGGTCCTCTCTGAGGGCTTAACCCCCTTTTCCAAACCTGTACTGATGGCTTTTGGAGGGCCTGTCTAGGGCTCCAAATCTGCTTAATAGTCAGCCATTGCAATACAGTCAAACCTCTTCTTACGTCTGCCTTTGCTTGCATCCATTTCGCCCAACGTCCGTGGCAAACTCAGAAGTAACCAGCAGGTTTGCTGCCATTCGCGCATGAGCAGAAGCAGGAAATAGCCACCTGTGCACAACGGTGCCTCTCCCAGCGACCCGTTTTGACCTCCAGACAGACCTCCAGAATGGATTATGGTCGCAGGTTCCACTGTATGTTGGATTGTTTAGCTTGGAAACCTTAAGGGGTTAGCTTTCTATTAGGATATGTTAGATGGGGGGAAATGCAAATATGAATGTGGCAATATGAATTCAGACCAGGGAAAGAATGAGAAACCAAGAGAAGGTGAAATTGACAAATCTGCCCATTCCTAAGCACCACAGAGATGCCACGTAGGTGACACCTAAGCAAGATCTTTAGAAACACAAACTAAACCATGGAACAGAGGCAGCTTACAAAAAATGTCCGTCATGGTTGGAAATATGGTATGTCATTTCTGCAGCTAGTGCAGAATGTGGCTGCTAGGTTGGTAAGTTGGTAAGTGGGGCAGCCCAGTGAGACCATGTGCTACCCATCCTGAAAGCCCTGCACTGGCTGCCAATGAGCTACTGGGTCCATTTCAAGGTGTTAATACTAGCATCTAAAACCCAAAATGTCTTGGGACTCAAGTACCTAAAAGAGCACCTTCACCAGTACCAACCACCTGAGACCCTATGATTGTCAGCTGACATCACCACAGGGCTTCTTTGCAAAGGAAGGCTGGAGTATAAATTCAATAAATAAATTGATCTGTAACATGCATAAAGAAGGGCTGTTTTCTATCCTGCTGGTACAGAGCATGCCTGACTGTTAAAGAGGGGCAGTAGGACAAACAAACAAACAAAAAACCCACCAAAATACTTTCCAGTCCATCTGCCACTCTGTTTCCTTCCTGAGCCATTTGTTGATGGGCAGGTTGCATCTAAAGGTGTTTTCAGCAGTTGAAGCCAAAAAGAGAGAGTTCAGAATCCCATGTGGTCAGCGGGCCATGCAAAATGCATGTGCCGCAGCTGTGTGTTTTATTTATGAGCCTTTCTTTTAAAATGGTGCCCACGGCTGTCATCACTGTGCCCTATTGCTACGGATGGCATGGGCTTCCGCCCAGCTGAGCCTCAAGCTGCAGAAGAGACTACAGTATACTAGTTGGTGCTGTGGTTAGAAGAGAATTGAGGTGGTATGATGGTAGCACTGTTTAAACATTAGTGTTTAAAGCCCTAAATGACTCAGGCCCCAAATACATCGGAATCCGTTCTGGAAGTCCATTCGACTTCCAAAATGTTCAGAAACCAAGGTGCAGCTTCCAATTGGCTGCAGGAAGTTCCTGCAGCCAATCGGAAGCTGCGGAAGCCATGTTGAATGTTCAGGTTACAAAGAATGTTCACAAACCAGAACGCTCACTTCCAGGGTTGCCAAAACGTTTGACTCACAAGACGTTCACAAACGAAGGTGCGACTGTACCTGAAAGACTGCTTCCTTCCCTACAGACAGCCTTGGGTGCTGAGATCGCCAGAGGGGGTCCTCTTGGTTGTTCCACTGCCCTCAGAAGCTCAGAGTAGTGGTGGCCTGGGAAAGGGCATTCTTTGTGGCAACCACTCAGTTGCAGAACTGCCTCCCCACAGAAGTGAATCTGGCACCTTCATTATACAGTTTCTGATGAATGCCAAAGGTGCATCTCTTTATCCTGGCTTTTGACTCTTCAGACGTATATTTTTCAGACCCACCTTAAGTTTTCTGACTGTAAGCTGGTTTAGACTGTTTATAATATTGTACTCAAATTGTTGTAACCCACCCTGGGACCTTAGTGTGAAGGATGCAATGATTATGATGGTGGTTGTCGTGATTAGAAATAGCAGCAGCAGCAGAAGAAGAAGAAGCATTGCAAGGCTTTATCCAGTATGTCCAAAGTATTGTCAGTACTGTTGGAAGTGGCTTGGATAGATTGGTTTGTGTTTCCACCTTTGGTGGGGGATGTCTAACAGTGCAGGGATTCCGGAACCCAGTTGCTGATTACTGCCAGGAACATCTCCACCTTAGACTGCGGGCAAGTCATAAAACTCTGCTACTTCATCGTTTTGAACCTAATGACCCTGGATTCCTGCATAAAGACCTTCTAAAGCAATTGTGTACAGTGGCAAAGTCATGTACAGCATGTAATTGGAAGTCTCCCAAAGCACCTTTCTAAAAAAAAAAAAGCCCTGTTGATTGATAATGTTTGGGAAGCCGTTATTATGCAACACCTTAGTTAGCAAATGCAATGAACAAGAAATCCCAACTTTTTTTCTTTTCTTTTAAAGATGCTATACTGACATAGATTCTGTTTTTATCCCGTGTGGAAGCTCTGAACAAATTCTAATCAAATACAGATGCATAGTTTTATTTTCTTTATCTGACTCTGGCTTGACTACATAACTTAACACATCCAAACTCTCCCAGTACTTAAGCAAGCTGTGATTCTGATGGAAATTACTCCCTCCCTGTGGTGCCAAATAGGAGCATTTTTTCTTTTGCTAAATTGTGGGAGGCGATTTCTGTTGGGGTCGCAGCTGGAGGAGGGAAGGGTTAAATCTCCCTGTGTATTATTGCGTCTGTGAAACTTGCTGCCCTCTGAGCCTAGGATTTTATAGAATGTTCCCGCAAGTCAACTAATTAACACAATGGCTCCAGTTTGGCCTGCATTCCTAAATACTCAGTAGCTGTAGGGACAGGGAGGGGTGGGGGACTTTCCAATGTTTGGGGTACATGATGGGGAGGGTGAAAGTTTAGCCACATCTGCTTTATCATCTCTTAGTGCTCATAATATACCCTGAGGTCAAATCCACCCAATACCTTTAAAGCACATAGCTCCCCTTAAAGAATCATGGGAACAGTAGTTTGTTAAGGGTGCTAAGAACTGTAGCTCTGTGAGAGGTAAACTATAGTCCCCAGGAATGCTTGAGGGGAAGTCGTGTCTGTAGAAGTGATATTGATGTGTTTTCAGTGTATGCTGTGATTGTGACTTGATCTCATTCCCTCTGAAATACCTCCATGACTTAAGGCTGCTTGCTTCATACTTGAATACCTAGGCAGGGGTGAGGAAGCTGTGGTCCTTCGTATATTATGGGAATGCAACTCCCATCATTCCTTGCTATTGGTCTAGGTTTTAACATACGATCCGTGTTTCTCATCATATTCTTAGCTTGTCATTCAGCAACAATTCCAGCAGATGCAACAAACAGAATTTCTTCTTCTTTATGGCTCCCCCTCCCCTGCCCGAGTGTCTGTAATATTTAAAAACTGTCAACATATCTTCCCTTAATCTTCTTTTGCCTAATCCCATTCATGCAGTTTTTACCCCACATGACTCATCTTCTAGACCTGTCATTATCTTCATGGTTGTCCTTGGAATCTTTTGAAACCTGTCAATAACCTTGCGGAACTGTAGCACCAAAATAAAAATAAAAAAACACTCTCCCCACCAGTGATTCCAGAAACTGTTATTTAGAAGCATACAGCCTCTGACATTGGGGGCAGAACATAGCCATCATGACTTGTAGCTCCATGAATCTGTCCAGTTCTCTTCTAAAGCCACCCAACATTGGTGGCTATCTCCAGATTTCAGAAAATTCTGATGGAAATGGGAACAGAAATGGTCAGTGCTTGTTTATTCATCTCATATCCAGAACAGAAATCAATCCAGCAACCACAATCAGTATTCACAGTTGTTGTTGTTGCGGCTGCTTTCCATATGCAAGTGATATGAAATGGATTACATTCCACCACCACATTTGTGTTATGTTACTTTTGCTTTGAAATGCATGGGGTGGAATAATGTAATGACAACAGAGGACTCAGCTAGACGGCTGCAAATATAACACCACAAGTATGTTTTAAGTGCATTATACAAATGTGACAATATTTGGCGATAGTGAGCTAATAGGAAATTCAATATATATTTTAAAACGTTTATAAAAACACACACATTTTCACAACGTTTTTTATATATGTCTAGATTCAGCCAGAATCTACCTAATTTATGTAATTAATGACATAATATTACAGATGCTACCTAAATAATTTTGCCATGGTGGACAGTGAGATGAAAAACAGACTTTTTGATGGAAGAAGAACTGTAGTGGAATGAAGGCAGTGCAACGGATACAGGGCAGAATGGGAAACAGTGCTTTGCTTACATCCCTGGCCATCCCTACTTCTTGTGAGAGTGAATTGCAAAGCTTAACTATGTGCTGAAAGAGGCAAGGGATGTAGGAAATCAAGGGGGTGATGGGCATAATATTGTTAGGACCCATCTTATTTCTGTGATAGTATGTTGCTTGAAAAAAGTGGTTCCCAAAATATACAGCATCGCCCCCCCCTGGGGGTTGGGATTACTTATGGGGGTGCTGAGAGGTGAGGAGGTGGCAGGTGGGTGCTGGAGGTGTAAATGTATATCAGACTCTGAAAATCTGGTATAACTGGATCAAGTTAATCAGTTATGCTGAATTAATTACCGTAAATGAAATAGTTTTAGTTCGATTTTCAATGAATGTGAAAATAATTGTTACTGTTTTAAATTATCTTCCTTAGTTGGTTGTGCTTTTTATTGGATTGGGTAGAGTAGAGGGCACTGGGGATAGGTTTATGGAACCAAGGCAGCGGTGCCTGAAGAAATTTTGAAACCACCATTTAAAACTGTTTAAATATTGTGTTTTAATGTTGTATCCCACCCTGGGACCTTAAGGGTGAAGGGTGGGTGAATTACAGCAACAACAACCACACTGATAGAAAAGCTATGGTAGTCTGCTGGGAACGTTCGAGAGAGATGTGATTTGAACGAAAAATCCAAACTTTCGGTTCTAAAGTGCAAGTTGTGCAGCATAAATTGCAATGGGGCTCTGTGATTCAAACAAACTTGGCCTGATTTCAGAAAATATGGTTAAGAAGCTTCAGTGTGTTGCTCTCGCTCCTGAACATTACCCATGTTCACATGATACATCTTGATTGTTGCCTTGTTCCATCTCTCTTAATGGCTGTTGCTTGTGCAAGCTCCCTGTGCAGCAACACGGACAGAAGTATGACCCCTTCCTGACCTGTCACACGGAAGAGATGAGAGGGATTTGATTTTTGCCCATAAAGCCAGTCCCTCGCACCTAATGGCGCACAATTTGCGGCCCACATAAAAGGAAAAAGCAAAGAAATATCCCCAGCCATATTTATGGGACAGTAGTATAATTCTGAACTCGGAAGGTCTCAAGCCTCTGCGCCTCCATCCCATTCAGCTGAACTGCTAGCAGAAACCAATATTTCACAGCAAATGACCAATAAATGGAATTAAAAAAAAAATCCACACACAGAAAGAGAGATAAAAGCAGAAGGAACCACCTAACACTCAGAGAATTATGTGTCATTGGCCCATATAATATTAGAGGCTGATTATAAACATTTCAAACTGTCCAGAGGAGTCTCTGTGGGATTTTTTTGTTTGTTTGTTTATATGTAATGGCCTCTGAAACTCTTTATGGGTTAATGCACAAAAACATGTTTGCGGCCAAACCGCTTGCCCAGGCACCGTCCCCCGCCAGGCGTAGCCGTTCGGATGACATCTTCCTTACCTTCCATAAAAATGATCTACAGCAAGCTCCACAGTTATTCAACAAACAATTTCCAAGGAACACTTTTACTACACTGTATAAAGCAGCTGTAGGACTCCCCTTTCTGAGATGTCGAGCTTTTACGCAGCACCCACAATACGCCCATAGATCCTCGCCTGGAGGGCGGACGGCGCTTCCAGTTGTTAGACAGAATGTCATCTGTTTCTCTAAAAGGCAAGGGGAGCAATGCTTTAGATTGGGGTCTGCGACTATGCATATAAAGAGGCAAGCCAACCAAGTATGTGAGCTCAACATTTGAGTGGGGGAGTATTTGCCACACCCTAACTCTCCCCACCCTGGAAGAAGACTCTGGATGGTTTGTCCCTAGGGGGGCATTAAGGATCAATCCCATGGGGAGTGGAGCCAATCTGGTTGGGGAGGAAGGCAGGTTTTATAAGCTGACTTCTCCCCAAACACTCCACTTTCCCCTTTTCAGCACCCTCCCTCCCTATGCAATATGGGGGAATTAGGCATTTTTTTTGGGGGGGGACACTCCTGATTATTCTTGGGACTCTCCTTTTTTACCTAGTCCATACTATTGGGAGGCCTATGCTAGAGTGAGTTTTTTAAAAAATTGGTTTAATTGGCATTTAGTTTGGGCAGGAAAGAGAATTTTATTATTTGGGGGATTATATATCTGAGGCATTATTGGGTTAAGGGCACTCTTTGGTCGCCCTACTCCTGCTTCACTTTGTAGGCCTTTGGGGGGCCCTTAAGGCTGTGCTGAATGCTGCACTGGTGGGGCAATGGCACTCTTGCCAAATTTATATACCTAAGGTTCTCATAGCAAGGAGGAATAATTCCTTCCAATCCTTTGCTGATGAGCCACAGGATGAGCCAGTAAATGTGGCCAGGACTGGGCAGGAGTTGATCCCTATCTTCTTAGGGAGCTTGCCTTCCTAGAGTATACAGTGGTACCTCTGGTTAAGTACTTAATTCGTTCCGGAGGTCCGTTCTTAACCTGAAACTGTTCTTAACCTGAAGCACCACTTTAGCTAATGGGGCCTCCCGCTGCTGCTGTGCCGCCAGAGCACAATTTCTGTTCTTATCCTGAAGCAAAGTTCTTAACCTGAAGCATTATTTCTGGGTTAGCGGAGTTCTTAACCTGAAGCGTATGTAACCTGAAGCGTATGTAACCTGAGGTACCACTGTATTTTCATTCGCTGAATTACGTTTATTTATTGTTTGCAGATCCTTTGTACTGTTACATTTGAATAAATGTAACCTTTTCCACACATCCCATTCCACCTTCACCAGCTTTTTTCCCTTAAATCTACGGGGCGAGCAATTGAAAGGTTTCAGACCTCAAGAACTCTTCGACATGGATGCTGTCAGCTGTCAGAACCCCAAATGGAAAATCTTACAGGATTTGAGACTTGTGGAGTTTAACATTAGCTGGGAAAATAAGCCACAAATTATGTGTTGCCAAACGCTTGGCGGACACTGAAAAATTATATGCTGTTTGGTGTGATTTCATCTTGTAAGCAACAAATACAGTCACGCAGGACTCTCTCTCTCCACAGTACAATGTGAAATTTGGCTTTCCTAATAGTCTGAAGTAAGTTACCAACCTAATATTAAGTCTCTCTCGGATATTCTGCACTGCTTTTCATACTTCTGTTATCTTTATTGTATTTGTTTGTTTGTTTGTTTGTTTGATTTACTTCAATAAAATCTTTTTCAAAAGTTTGGTTCCCTGCGACTGCTTTACAGGTGTGCTGCCATTGTTCTAAGGGAAAGGGCAATGGAAATAGAAATAATAAACATTTATATTTGCATATATACTGGTACATAGGATGCAACTGAAGACTTGCTTAGGCCCCCATCTGCACTATACATTTAAAGCAGAATAATACTGCTTTGCAGTGCTATTTTCCTGGGGAAAGAGGTTCCAGAACTCACCATGAATGCCTCTTACAATGTTCTCTTATAATGGCAATGGTGCCCACCTGAGAGGTGCTGGAGCTGAGTTCCGGTGAGTTCCAGCTGAAAAATGACTCCTGCCTCTTTAAAGAGTCATAGCTTTCCCCAAGGAATCATGAGAGTGGCAGATGGTTATGAGTACTGAGAGTTGTCAGGAGAACCCTGTCACAGTGATACGTTTCTCAGAGAGGTTTAGTGAGAGGAATAGGGGTATAGAGGAGGTGAGGCCTTAATAGCGGCAGCACTTCTCTAGGACCTGAGGCAGATGTCATTCATAGATATAGATATAGATATGAATGAGATCCTTCCAACTGGAAATGCCAGAGATTGACCTTGAAGCCTTCTGCATGTAAAGCCTTGAGCTATGACCCCTTATCAAAGTTGTGAACATGTGGTGCTGCCACATACTACACTACACCGCTGTCCTGTCCATGACACCACACTGGCTCTCATTGCCAAACAAGAGTAATAGTGAACAAGGAGGGGTGTCAAATGCAACTGATCTAAAACCGCTGTCAATTTTCAACCATATGTAGATGTAAAGGTAAAGGGACCCCTGACCATTAGGTCCAGTCATGTCCGACTCAGGGGTTGCGGCGTTCATCTCGCTTTATTGGCCGAGGGAGCCGGCGTACAGCTTCCAGGCCATGTGGCCAGCATGACAAAGCCGCTTCTGGTGAACCAGAGCAGCACACGGAAACGCCGTTTACCTTCCCGCTGCAGCGGTACCTATTTATCTACTTGCACTTTGACGTGCTTTCGAACTGCTAGGTTGGCAGGAGCTGGCACCGAGCAACAGGAGCTCACCCCATCGCAGGGATTCGAACTGCCGACCTTCTGATCAGCAAGCCCTAGGCTCTGTGGTTTAACCCACAGCGCCACCTGGGTCCCTTATGTAGATGTACAGGTGCTCAAAGTAATTGTTGTTGTTCTTGTTGTTGTTTATTAGCTTTGTTCAATTTATTTCTTACATTTCTCACATGTAGTAAATTTATTTATTAAATCTCTAGCCAAAGATCACAGGGCAGTTCACAGCAGTTTTACAAGCCTTGCTTCTCCAAGCTAGAGTTGCTTGGAGTGAAACAAATTGCCCCTCATCTTTGGTGTGTGGATTTTGACCCACCCATGGGTCTCAAGTTTGTAACATGATATAAGGTGGGTCACACCAATGTTGGCACAACCACCTTTTGGAGCAAGAAGAGGAAAAGTGGGAAACTCACGGAAAGGATCAGGGTGCACTTAGTAATTGGACTCGGAGAAAGAGTGAATGGACAGCATAGACAGTGAGGAGGAGGCTAGGGCTTCTGCACAGCCTCATATATTGGGATAGTCCCTATTTTCAATATTGAATGAATTCACTTTGGCCAAGAACCCCTGGCACATGCTCTGATCACAACATTCTTAATCTGTCTCAGTTTGTATGCTTATCATTTGGCCTGCTCTGAATAGTTTGCTTAATCTGACTCAGATCAGTACTGATGGCACATTCTGAATGCCAGTAAAGAAGCCTATTACTGTAATTTTGTCCTCCGTAGGGCTGTGTGGTTATTACTAAGTGGAATGGGGAACATCCTCCCCCATCCCGGCTTGTGGAACACATCTGCTCATGAGGAACCTTCTCATGGGTAAGGGCTGTGTGGTAGGCTTCAGCCATGGAAAATGCAGTAGTTTGTTTACATATTTCACAAAACTTTTATAACACTTAATTGTTTTTTTAAAACAAAACAAAACAAAAAACACAACTCACATGTGTTACCAAAAGAATAAAAAAGTGACAGTAAAAAAGAGTAAAAAAAACAATTATTTAAGCCATAAAAATAATTAAAATCAACACTAAACTAGAAGATTTAAACACACAGCAGCATTCTAAATGTCTGGATAGGCTTGTCTAAACAAAAATGGTTTTTAGCAGGTGCTAAATAGGCAGGGCATTCCAAAGTCCTGGGCTCTGCCATGCTAAAAGATCCATTTATGACAAATGTGGAAGGAATATGATATAGCACTTGGAACAGCATCAGTTCTGCACAGTTTACGTGTGTGTGTGTGTGTGTGTGTGTGTGTGTGTGTGTGTGTGTGTACACCCACACCCACCCAGCCTTCCAGGCAAGCAAGAGGCATGATCACAACTCAAGGACACAAGCCAGGCATGAAAAAGTACTCAAGGAAGGTGCAGAGCATAAGCAAAACGGGACATTGCCTGGTGCAGGGATGGGCAGCCGGTGAACCTTCAGATATTGCTGGACTACAACTTCCATCATCCTTGATGGGTGGGACTGATGGGAGTTGGAGTCCAAAAATATCTGGAGGGTCCCATCCTTGGCCTAGTGAGAAAGGACTGGATAGAAGGGCCTGCAGGATTTCCACACCCCCATAATAAAGGAAGGGATAGAAGCCTGTTTCTTAATACCTTCTACCTTTCTATTTTTAAAGCAAGCCGTGCTTCATACAGAGCAGCAACATATTAAGATCAAGGGACGTCATTGCTATTCAGATGCAGGCCCTCCAGCAATAAGGAAATGAATGTAAAATTTCCAACATTGCACTGACCAAGCACATTAAATCCTTCCCTACCTAGGCCAGACAATAGCATCCGACAATTTGCATCTCATTCCAGGAAGCAGGGGGTGAGCGGGGCAGGACACACGACCGCCGCAACATACAAAACTTCTGCGAAAGGCAGTCAATTGTCAGTGTGAAGGAAGGTGATGGTATGACTGATGTGATGCTTACTGATGTTAAATGCAGAGCTGATACCGAAACTGTAGCCAGGAAGCAGAGGTAAACGGATTTATGCTGAAATTTCATTGCATTTAAAGCATCAATTGGTGTGTGCACTTCTGCCTTTTAGCAGCAAGCCGGCAGACAATAAATTTTGGTTGCAAATTCAGGCCTTCACGGCAGTGCCTGCTGTGTGATGGGCCACAACAAACCCCCAGAACATTATATTTCTTCTGCTGCTTTGATTACTTGCATTTTGCTTGGGCGACATGACAAGCAACCAAATCCGACAACTGGAGAGAGATACACTGAACACAGGTCCATATATATAACCTTATAGATAATGAAGTTGCTGTTGTTATTAAATAACTTATTGATATAGTGTTACCTGTGCTCATGGAACTTATGTCCCCGCTCCCAGGAACTTACAATGGAAAAACAGACACAAGGGTGGGGGACACTTTTCAGCCGAAGGGCCACATTCCATTGTATACAACTTTCCAAGGGCCACATGTAAGTGGTGGACAGGGTCGGAAGCAAAAGTGGGTAGATCAATGGAGATGACTCTTGCCCTTGTACAATAGGCTAGATGCCAGCCGAAGAAAACTCAGTCTTCTCCACACCTCCACCCAGCCAAGCAAGGGACATTATCACAGTTCAAATACACATTCCAGACACATAACAACAGACAAGGAATGTATAGAATGTGGCCTAAGGAAAGTCCTGAGGGTTGGATGTAGATAGACTTGGAGGGCTGAGGCTCCCTACTTTGACAGCAATGGGCAGCGGGTTGTTGCAAAGGCTTCATAGAAAATATGGTCTTTGATGAGGGATAGGTGTCTCGTAAAGTGTCTGAAAATAATCCCCCCCCCTACAATAAACTAATTTGGTGCCTCCTGTTACGATTCTGTCTGAAGTGCAGCCATTCCCTGAGATTGACAGGATTGCCTCCCGTAAGGACAGTCAGGTTGGCACGCCTGCCTATTTTCCACATCTTATGAATAAGCATACAGTCAGGTGCACATCCCCTGTAAATCTCTATTCACCCCAAAGGAATAATCGCTCAGCAATTCTGTGCAATGAAATGAGCCCACGTGAAAGAATTTGTGCTCAGAACCATTCCTCATGACTCCTTAACTCTTCCTCCTTAAGCCCAAGACTATTCCTCCTGCTCTCAAACTCCTCAATGAGTAGCTTGAAAAGTTTCCAGGAATGTAAGGATTGGGGCTTTGTGCCTTTGCTTTTTTCAACGTCACAACTGTCTCCTGTGCTGAATGCACTTCTGGCCAGAGGCAATAGCTTAGCCATTCAGTTCGAAACAGGCATCCCCAAATCCCAGGACACCGTTTGACAACAGCCTTCGGCCAACCTCTCTCTCCCCTCCCTCACACCAGTTTTGGGGCTCTGGCTGTTTATACTTCCCTCTTCCTCCAGAGACGGACTTCTGGTTCAACTCACAGGTGCGACATTGACACAGATGTGCATCACTGGGAACACAACAAGCACATCATGAGCTATCAGCGACTCTAATTAATTTAGGCAGAATGAGAAGGGATGAGCATATCTATCAGTTTCATCTCTCTCTGTCATGTTCAAGTTTTTTGAATCTTCATTTCAGTTCTCCACATTTCCATAACAGTTTGTGATTATTTTTTTTAACTCCTCCTGGAAATTCATAAGCATTTTGGTGAAAATTTCATAAGATCTATATTTTGGTATGCAGCTTTGCTTAATATACACATTTCTGCAAGCAATTTTTCCTAATAGAATGTATTCGTGTCTGTTAATTTCACTGATACATGGATTTTTATGCACACTTTCCATAGCACATGTATTTGTGTACTCATTACTTGGCTGCAAATAGGGCATTGCAAAATTTGGAGAAGTGTGAATTCTAGAAGCTGTCTGGTTTTCAAGTCAGGTATTGTTTTGGAAAGTGCAAATGACCTTTGTGTGCAAACTGAACTGAATTTCTTCCCCATAGCTTAATGCAAGGGAAGGCTGTGGAATGAATTGCAATCGGAATGAATGAGATTTGCAAAGGGCGTAGAGGCTGAACTGTGAATAGGGAAGTCCCTGGTGTGAGTCTTGTCTCTACTATGAACTCACTTTGGCAAACCTCAAATATCTGGGCTCAGTCATCTGCAGTATGGGGATAATACAGCTCCGCTAGTAATAGGCCACGTGGATATCAACTAGAGCAGGCATAGGCAAACTTGGACCTCCAGATGTTTTGGCACTACAACTCCCATCACCCCTAGCTAACAGGACCAGTGGTCAGGGATGATGAGAATTGTAGTCTCAAAACATCCGGAGAGCTGAGTTTGCCTATGCCTGAACTAGAGTATTAATCAAATGTTTATTATGATTGAATGGTGCTTAACAGGACATGTGTAATTGTGACTAGATCTGAACTCATGGGAAAAGGGGCACTGTTGCACCATCTTCAACAGGATAAACACTACTGGCTACACTTGCTACTTGGACATCCAGGAACAAATAATCTGAGTCAAGGAATATTCCCAAAACTAACAAACCAGGATGAGGATGATCCTATATGAGACAGTCCGCACCCTTATCCAATGACAGTGAATGCAAATGTTGGGAAATCCACATCATCATCAGAAAGAAGGAGTTCTATATCAGGGGTGGGAAACTGAATGTGGCCAGTGGCCCAGATCCTTACCTTCCCCACCCCTCATGGGCCAACTTTATGTCATTATGACATTGAGTGACAACTTTAAAGGAGCTTCTCTCAGTGCCCATCATCCAGTGGGTGCTGAGAGGGAGCTACTTTGAAGTCCTTCTGCAGGGGCCAAATGTTGTTGGACTCCAGCTCTCATCAGCCCTGGAAAACATGGGTAATGGTGATTAATGATGAGAATCTAACAATTTTTGGAGAGCCACAAGTTTCCCACTCTTGATATTAAGCAATGAGCCACAAGTTCTCTGCCTCTGAGTTATCATGAGTGAGAAGAAAGTGTAGTGACCAAGTGGTCTCAGGTTCACAGTGGGGGTGTTGCTGAGAGCTGGAAATCCATTGAGGGCAGCTGCCCAGGTCCCACAAAATCTGGAGACAAGCCTGGGGATGTGCTTCCCCTGTCTAGTTTGGCATACAGAAAAAGGGGTGATCTGGATAAGGGCAAATATCAATAAAGATATTCCTATTGATTGCGATAATGATGTTAATAAATGTGATGGAACTGCTGTGTCCCTGCATGCCAAACAAATCTTAGTTCTCTCTTTATGTCAAGCATTTTGTCTGCTCCATCAGATGGGATATAGATTTCCCCCTCCCTCACCCTCTAGAACAGATTATCTTTTTAATTTGATTTCTTTTTTCCCCTTTTTGGGTGAGGGGGAGGTTGCCACACTCGCATGTGCTATAGATTGTGACGCATAATTTTGCTTGATAACATATTGATTTTACAAAATTGGCGGCCTAAGCTTTCAGCAACTTCCACAGATCAGAGAGTTTTGGTGCTTACGCTATTTCTTTTTTCAAACACACACACACACACACACACACACAGCGCTGCAGAACAGCAACAACTGTTATCTGAAAGGAATTGCAGATCATCTCAAGTGAATCTTGAATAGCTGGGGCTGTTTTGTTTCAGAGCAGCTATGAGAAGGTAGAGGAACAATGGGCAGAACATACCTGCCAGTGGTCAGTCAATATGCTTCTGTGCTAGGATCTTGTCTGTTTATCCCTTTTTATTGCCTCCCTCAGACACATTTATTCCTAGACTTTGGAACTGAAGAGACAGTGCAGTGTATTGGTTGAATGTTGAACTAGAACCTGAGAGACCAGAGTTCAAATCCCTACTTGGCCATGAAGCTCACTGGATAACCTTGGCCAGTCACTGCCTCTTAGCCTAACCAACATCACAGGGTTGTTGTAGGGATTAAATGAGGAGGGAGGAGGGAATGATGGGTGCCATCTTGAGCTCCTTGGAGAAAATGGTGGGATATAAATGCAATCAATCAATCAATCAATCAATCAATCAATCAATCAGTAAACTAGTACACTGCAAGTGTAGCCACACTGTGAATCAGAAAGTCAAATCATGGTTAATATCTTAGCTCTGCCACAGGAGCAGCTCAGTGGGTGGAGGTGGAGCTGCTCTAGCTTCCTGGCAGGTGGGTTGCTGTTTCTTATTGGGAGGGGTGAGGTGGTGGAGAGATCACTATGGTCCATACCTCCTCCATTTTGGCCCATGAAGCCATTTTCCTAATTCACCCCAGTTGCCCCAGACCTGGGAAGCAGGTATGAAGCAGGTAAGGATAGAGCTGGATCAGTTGTGCAGTTGTTACCTGTGCAGAAAGCACAGCTGAACTCACCACATGCTGGATGATCAAAGCTCTGAGCAAAGACCCTTGCTCTGTGTTTCCCAGTCTCCTGACAACCAGCTGCATACAGTGGTACCTCAGGTTACAGACGCTTCAGGTTACAGACTCCGCTAACCCAGAAATTGTACCTCGGGTTAAGAACTTTGCTTCAGGATGAGAACAGAAATCGTGTGGTGGCGGCGCAGCGGCAGCGGGAGGCCCCATTAGCTAAAGTGGTACCTCAGGTTAAGAACAGTTTCAGGTTAAGAACGGACCTCCAGAACGAATTAAGTTCTTAACCCGAGGTACCACTGTATTGGGTGCATGGGAAGTGATGCACAAGCGAAGTGGACAGCTGGACGAGGCAACCCACCTGTCAGTCATCAGAGTCCATATTAACAGGCAGGTCCACCTACCGTACCTGTCAAAGTTGGCCTGCACGGGTAGCAAGCCAAAAATGTTTCCCAACCCTGATTTATTACACCTAGCTGGCTTTATTAAACCCAATGTAATGGCTTGTGAATTGTACTTGTTAAACTATTCATTTTTATTGCGGTGTTTATATTCTTTGTTTTAGACTGTACACCCTTCAGAGCAGAATTTCTTATTTTAATTGTGTACAGAGCCGTGTAAATTGCTGGTGCTATATAAACAAATGTTAAACATCATCTTTCTTCCAACGAATTCAAGTGGTGCTTGTGATTCTCCTCCATCTCCCCATTTTATTTGCACAATAACCCTGTGAAGTAGGTTAGGAGGAGAGATTGGGACTGTCCCAAGGTCACACCAAGGGAGCTTCATAGCTGAATAGGGATTTGAACCCTGGTCTCTACATCAAACTGGCTCTCTGACTCATAGGACTGGATTCAACCAAGTCCTACTCAGAGTACACTCATTGAAATGAATGGACCTCAGTCATGTCCTTTAGTTTCAACGGATCTACTCCACATAGAACTAGCATTGGCAACAACCCAAAATGTTTTACTCAAAGTTTTGGTAGTCTCCACTTTTACACGTCTCTCCCCCTCAAATAAAGTAGAGAATACACAACAAAAGAGGAGGAAAAGTGTTGAGGGATTTAATTTTTACAACCCTCTGCCTGAGGGTTACAGCAACGGTGTGCCAGGTCAAGAAGTTGGCCCACACAAGTGGACCATCTGTTTGGGTGGGTGGGTGGAAAACTGATGCGAACTTAAAACGTGGGCTATAAATAGGTGGAACTGGCTGTCCTCCAGGGCAAAGCATTCATTGAAAGTCAGCTCCTTTCTCTAGTTATTGGCTGAAACTGTATTCCCCAAGAAGGCTAACACTGCTGCTGTAGACTGCAATCTTAAACACCCTTCCTGATAATGAAAGGGCCATTAAAGCCAGCGGGACATCCATCAATGTATGTGTTTATGATCAAGGTGTTTGTAGAAACAAGAGAGAGAGAAAATTAATTGGGCTGTCAGTCAACTAAAAGAAATCTGTATTGATTAATCACACAAGCTGTAGTCAATTAATTGGTTAAACAGTGGCTTAAATTTGCATGTGGGTAAAAATAGTGGGTTGTATCCAACTAAGCTATCCTTACGAGTAGACGCGTTGAAATGAATGAAGCAAAGTTATTCATGCCCGCTAATTCCAAAGGGTCTGCTCTGAGTAGGACTTAAACTAACATGACCTGTTATGTTGCTCTAGAGGAGGGGCGATGGACACATTTTTAAAGGTATTTTGAAGCAATCTCCCCTAATTGTACAAATTCCCCATAGGACACCACAAACTTTTTTTAAAAAAGATGAATAAACACAAAGTGTGTTTTGCTCCTTGCTTACGCTCTTTATCAGTGGCAGTTCCTTCATGGGAGCCAGTAATTCTTATCTACTATATATTTTGGAAAATGGTTTGTCTGCCCATCCGTCTGTTCTCCAAAGGTTTGTCCACTCCTCAAGATATGGTCACCAAACTTGGTATGAGAGTTCCTGAGCTGGGGTGGCAGGTTATAGATGTTTGGATGCTGGCTGCCATTTTGAATCAAGATAGCAGACTGAAGCATGACTTTGACATGACTTCTCCATTCTTTTTGGCATAAGTCTGGCCACCTCTCAAATAAGCAAGGACCAACTCTCTCCATATGAACCTACCTGGATGCTGAGATCAGTCTCTGAGGCCCTTCTTCATTTGTCTGTTCCACGAGAGGTTTGGTGGGTGGCCTTTTCTTCAGTGGCGCTCTGCTTGTGGAATGCTCTCCCCAGGGAGGTTTCAGCTGGTACCTTCATTACACACCTTTAGGCACCAGGAAAGACTCTTTAACCAGGCCTTTGGTGGATGACTTCCGAAGCCCTTTTAAATGTGTTGTGGAAAGGGGGGGATTATTGGTTTGTTTTTGTTCATATTTTTATTATGTAATTTGTGTTTTTTATATTGTAATTTTATGTTGTGGGCCGCTTTGAGGTCTACAAGTATAGGGCGGTAAACAATTTTGATAAATAAATCATTGTCATCATTGCTGAACGTGGCACAAAGGTTCCCAAGGTGGGGGTCTTTATCCATGTTTGGGTGCTGGGCACCATTTTGGATCAAGATGACAGACTGTAACCTGACTTTGGTGTAACTGTACCCACTTATTTGGCATAGGTTTGAAAGCCTCTTGAGATATCGTCCTAAAACTCAACATGAGGCTTCCTGAGATAGGGGCGACAGTTTTCATTTACATTTGGGCATGAGTTCCATTTTGAATCAAGATGGTGAACCAAAATGTTATATTGCAATGACTTCACCCAGTTTTCAGCGTGTGATGGGTTCAAACTCACAAATTACACTATCTGTTTAAAAATCACAATATTTTATGGTTTCTACAAATTCCTGGGCAATACAAGGCACTCTTAATTAGTCTATATTTTGAAAAGGTAGTTTGTCTGTTCACTAAGCATTTGGATAGCTTTTAAAATATTGTAATCAATTTTTTCATGATGGTCCCTGAGATCAAGAAGCAGGTTTTCATCTATGTTTGGATACCATTGAATACCATATTGAATCAAGATGGCAGACAGAACTTTTCAAAACTGCATTGATTTTTTGGTTTCTTGGAATTCCCAAGCAACGCTGGGTATGAGGCTCCTAGTCTATTATACACCAAACATTCATTTATGTTACAGGTAGGTAGCCGTGTTGGTCTGCGATAGTCAAAACAAAATAAAAAATAAAAAAATTCCTTCCAGTGGCACCTTAGAGACCAACTAAGTTTGTTCTTGGTATGAGCTTTCGTGTGTATCTGAAGAAGTGTGCATGCACACGAAAGCTCATACCAAGAACAAACTTAGTTGGTCTCTAAGGTACCACTGGAAGGAATTCATTTATGTGTTTGCCTTCATTCAGTAACTGACAGGCACACACACAAACAAGAGAGAGCACTTTAAGGCTTTTATTTATAAGGATGTGATGAAGTTTCACCTGCCTGAAGACGAAGGTGAAGAGGAGGAGATTTCAGACAATAAGAAGTGTTTCAATATGGTTTTGGCAGTTTGCTTTCAGTTTTGAGAAAAATCTACCTTTATGTAATTTGTGAACATGCTGTCCCTGACACTGCCTGTCATTTCAGTGCTTAAAAAACACTTTTGCTTAATGCATCTAAATCCCCTGTTCCTGTTTTTCAAATTGTACGTTATCGGCTTTCCAATGGTGCACTCCCCCCCCCCCCCGAATTCCACATTTTTTGTCCAACTGCATACTTAAGAAGAAAACCTTGCCAAGAAGTACAATTTTTCATGCAAATTATTTCAGGGGGCACATGACAGGGGTGGGCAGAGGATGCCCAGCCTGACATAACTCACATGTTTATACACTACACAACACACACACACACACACACACACACACACACACACACACACACACACACTCCACCCAGTCACACAAGAGGATTTTCACAGTTCAATGACATATTCAGACAGGCAAAAGTATTTGAGGATGGCATAGAGTGGAGCTAGTGAAGGCTATGGTTTGGGGAAGGTCTCAAGGGCCAAATAGAGAGGCCTGGAGGGCATGTCTCTCCCTGGTCCTGGTCCTGGTGCTGCAAACCATCTCTCTCTGCAGCTGTTATATTTAGAAACCAAACAGCCATGCCAGAGACCTTATAACATCATGTCTGTTGTGGCCCTGAGCTTCTAACTTTAATTAGAAACTTCCACCTGCAATGAGGTGATACTGGGGGACCATTGAGGTGATTACAGGAAATACCTGGGGCTGAAATAAAGGTATCTGCCATTGCAATGAATATCACCGGAATAAAAGAAACTCCAATATAAGTCTGTTAATACAGAAACACGAAAAATAATACTGTGTGGGAAAAGAAAGACACACACACACAAAGAGAGAGAGAGAGAGAGATCTCTCCACTCTCTTTTTTCAGCCTGAGAACTAGTCCCCACATATGAACTGTTTCTGGATTGGCTTTGTATTAAAATGACATTATGCTGCAAAGTGTGGGAGGGGGGACAGATATGTAGCTGCTGTCATGTCAGAGAAAAATGAGAAAATGTGGGCTTTGATTCTGTTGGCAGGCTGGAGGGTAAGGTAATTCCAACAAAGAGGCAAGGAGGCAGGATTTAAGATTTCTCCCTGTTGAATTTGGAACCTGGCGTGGAAGTGTGGGTGAGAATTGATGTTATTATAGGAACCCAGCTGGGATTCAAAGCTGTCGTTTATGTGTTGCATCTAAGAATGCGGTGAATAAAGGCCACATCCACACTATACTGTATGTGCAGAGCACTATGATACCACTTGGAGCAGTCATGACTTCCCCCAAAGAATTCTGGGAGCTGTAGTTTGCTAAGGGTGCTGAGAGTTGGTAGGAGGCCCCTGTCCCCCCCCCCCGCTACAATTTACAGAGTTCAATGGGAAGAGGGATTTATTGTTAAATTAGGGCTGCCATACACCTGGAATTTCCTGGACATAACCGAGATTCGCCTGTCAGAAATAGTGTCCGGGTGGTTTTCCTAAAGAAAAAGCTCAAAACCTCAATTTCAGGGGGCAAACTTTGGGGGGGGGACCCACCTATCTCAACACCTTTTGTGTCCAGGCAGTCCCTGAGCTGCCTTGGACCTAAGTTTTCCCGGGCTTTGTACATTTATACAAGTATGTTGATCCTGATTTGGTAGTAGATAGACAGACAATGCAGATGCTTTAACAATGATATCGCATGTTGTCAACCAGATACTCCCATCAGAAATCTGGCCGCAGCATTGCGAGGTGAGGTTACAGGGAACCAGGCAGAGGGCCTTTTCGGTAGTTGTGTCTGCCCTGTGGAATGCCTGCCCAGCAGATGTCAATCGGATAAACAGCTATGTGATTTTTAAAAGACATCTGAAGGCAGCTATGTTCAGGGAAGTTTTCAGTTTGTGATGTTGTGTTGTGCTTTTACTATTTTTTATGGTTATAAATAAACAATATTTCTCTCCATAGCTCTGAAACAGCTCTGAAAAATAAGCATCCATATAGACACTGACTCTTGTGTAATCTCTTTGGAGCCCAGGTTGCGATGGTGCCACATCTGAAGAGTGTGCAGCTTTGTGGCACATTCAGTACATTCATAGCCATGGCTATATCAGATTGCATGCTGCAAGTTGTCCCGGAGCAAATCTGCTCGCACATTTATTCCCAGCAGCGATTTGCTGCATTTGGGGGCAGGAAACTTCCTCAGTGATTTTGCAGATGGCACTTTGCAGAGACACGCTTTACCTAAAGCCTCAAATGAGATGCTGAATTATAAGCAGCGGCATTCCTCTCATCCCAGCGAGTGTACTAGGTGATAGCTGTATCTTCTGCACAATATTTCGGAGCTCATTTCACAAAGTGGGCTGGGCTTTCTCTTAAGGAGAGTATTTAGTGTGTATGTGTAGACATGGTGAATCAATACACCAGGACTATCAAAGCAGCAGGCCATGCAATGTGTATTTTTATTTATTCATTTATTACTACATTGTTATCCCACTTTTCCTCCAGAGAGTTCAGGATTGTGCACAAGGCTCCCCCCCCCCCGCTTCCAGTTTTATCCTCACGGCAATCTTGTGACTGGCCCAGCATCACCCAATGAGCTTTATGAGTGGGGATTTGAACCCTGGTCTCCCAGGTTCTAGTCCAGCACTCTGACCATTGTACCACACTGTCAAATGATTCTAGCTGTCATCAGCCACCAACCAACCAGGAACAATTGATGGAGTTACAGCAACTCTCATAAGACAGTGCAGGGCAAAACACACGACCAACCCTACCATTAGGCAGAGCAAACTGTTTCCTACACTTTGACAGACATGTTCTTGTATTGAAACTTCAGGCTTTACTCAAAGTCTCTCAAAGTCCACTCATGTCATACCAGAGATGGAACCCAGGATCTTCTGCATACTACTGACACAATCCCCAACTGTGCTGGTCTTTCCCTACACTGTTCCAGTGTTTGAAAGTCCCAGACAGGGTTTCATAATGCATTCCAACACATTTTTCAAGGAAGTGTTTCTTTGATGACTTGGTGAAAATGATAAGGACAGTTGTGCCTTCAGTGCAGAGATTGGGGAACCTATGGCCCTCCAGATGCTTTCTTTATCCCTGGCCATTGGTCATGCTGGCTGGAACTCATGGGAGACAGAGTCCAACAACATTGGGATGGCCCCAGGTTCCCTATTTAATAGCTGTGCTAAAGAGGAGGCAGCTTCCTTCTTTTGCACAACTCTTAAAGGTGCATGAGCATTCTGCCCTATTTTTTCCATCTGGTCACCCCCAGTGCTAGATCCAGACTAAGCCAATTGGGCCCCATTGAAATTAATGGGACACAGTAGCCATGACTTAACTTTAGCCCTATTTGTTTCAGTAGGAACAAAGTTCAACTGATTTAGTCTGGATATAACCCTATGTTTTCCTGCTGGTGATGTTGGAAATACTATAGGGCAGAGACAGCGAACTCTGGGTGCTGCTAACCTCCAACTCCCATCAGCCCCAACCAGCATGGCCAAAAGTCAAGGATGATTGGAGCTGTAGTCCAATAACATATATGCAGAGATGCAGTTTATCCCCCTTATTTTGGGCAGCCACTCCCCCTTTCCCATCTCATCTTTCCTCTGATTTAACTAACTCAGATTTTCTTATTTTTTTTATAATCACACTTATATTTAAGAATTCTGACTGTATTTCTGCTCTTGGCAGTTCTAAGCACACAGCTGAGCACACGCAAAGCCTAGCAAGGATAATTGCACCAGCTGTGACCTTTTAAAGCATGCATTTGGACCGAAACAGAGTGGTGTGTGTCTCCCCCCCCATCACTTCTGATTGACTTGGGCTTTACTTGGATTTGCATTTTGCAAATTTCAAATATTAGCTTTCTGCTAGGATGCTTAAACACTTTGAAGACTGTTGCAGGTGGCAGGCTTGGTGCCTTCGACCTGGAGGTGGAATTCATTTCACGAGTCATTTGCAAAGGTGCATCAGAATGAGATCCCTTCCCTAGCTGTAGTTCTTCATTACTTGGTAGTAGGTGGGAGGAATTAAAAGAAATCTGTGATAGTTTGGGTTGTGGGAAGGAGAAAGAGTGTGTCCATCATATTGGGAGGACCATGCAAACCATTCTACTGAATAGACACAGCCAGGACTCTCACATGTGAACATATCATTGGAAACTGCTAGATCTTCATGAAGCTGCTCCATGTGGGTAAACTATTGAACTGCAGGCAACATCTTCTCAGTGAAGATGGCTGCACCCACCCAGGCTGGACAGTGGATCCTTCTGGGCAGGAAGGAGTATAGCAGGGCTCCATGCTGCAGTTGAGCTTTGCTTCATGAGATAATCTCACAGTTTGGGCAGTGATATTCAAGAGACACTATGTAGGAATCATCGGTCAAGCTTGCATCAACTTCTTATGAGCAAATCTCCAAATCTTGTTGATGTCTTCCAGGTCTCTGGTCACCTCTCTCTTACAGTTTCCGTGAGTTTTTGTATGTCCCTGCAAATGTGGCTGTACTTGGGTGTGGACTTGCCCTACAGTCCTTATTCCTTACTTGTTTTCTTATTCTGACAGGTTGCTTGGCCCTGGCTGCTCTTGGGTCCCATGACTCCTGGCTAACTCCAGACTACTGCCCATGGCCTAACCCTAAGGCACAGGAAGCTGATTTGTACTGGACAGACCATTAGCTCCAAGGAGATCCCAAGCAGAGCTTTTCCCAATCTTGCTGCCTATAATCCTCTGGCTGGAAATACCAGGGTTGAAGCTGGGACCTTCTGCATGCAAAATACCATTGAGCTATATTGTATCAAGGAACTGGCACCCAGGAACTGATCTGCACATTATAAGAAACACTTTTCATGTTGTTGTTGCTGTTATGAGTAGTATATAGACATCTGGTTACAAACAAGATGCTGGATTAGATGGGTCATTGGCCTGATCTATCAGGCTCTTCTTGTGTTATCTACTCCCTCCAGCTTTCCTCTCCCCATAAAACACTTTAGGCACTTGGATTATAGTACACACATTACAGGTTTGGATTCAGGTATTGGATCAGCTTCATCCCAACAGTAATTTACAGTCTGGGAGCAACTGCCCAGCTGTTTCTTACCTTCTGGCAAGGTTCTGCAGGTCCTTCACCATTGGAATGGCTTGCAGAGGATGTCACTAAACACTCATTTAAGCAAACCCTCCTAAGTAAAAGAAGAAAACAGAGAATGGAATAGATCTTAGACTTCAGAACACTCATCTCTGTAGACCTGATGCAATTTCACACTTATCCAGGATGTGTTCATTTCCCGCTTCCAATCAGAATGGGCCTGAGTGGCAGATTATTAGCAGTCGTGGAACAAAAGGCAATAATTGCTCTTTCAAACAGGTGCATTACAAGGTTACAAACAGCATCTCAACCACCAAAGATCAACCAACACAAAAAGATAACGGCATCTGGCTATGTATCCTTATTGAAAAATAAAATAGCCAGCAGTGGTCATTAGGTAAGGTGTGGCTTCTGACACTATCAGTATAATTTTCATCCAGTGTAACCCCTTATTAAAAATTGCTCCCATAGCTGGGATGCAATTATGCCATCAATTGTTACAGTTGTGTGTTAATCATTTTCCATAGTTACCACCATTTGCTAGAGTTGATTGCATGCAACAGTTTGCTTTGGTCTTTTATTAGGCACTTGCTCAACTCAAATATTGGGGACAGATGCCTTAAGTGGGGTGTCACCATCAGTAACAGATGCCAAGCAAATCTATTTAAGAGGAAATAGATTTTATAGTAATGCCCCTGAGATCCCATGCTGGATAATAACAGCTGTTGGCATAGTCTCTCACTATTTATTAGGCTGAGACTGTTCTCACTTGCCATCAGTGTGAAGATTAAAAATAATAATAATTAAAAGCAAGATATAATGAATCACTTTACTACACCAAACTACCTCTGTGTATAAGGAAAATGGACAGATTATGCTTTCATGTTTTTGTGCATGTTCAGACATTTCTACCCTTCACTTCTTCTGCACAGTAGGTGCAGCACAACCCCCTCTCCATCTTTTAAAAGGCACTGAGTAAGGAGTTCTTTCCCAACCATCAGTTTTGAGTTTTGCCTAATTCCAGTGGTTCCTAGAACTTCTTATGAAATATAGTGGTGCATTGAGTGATATAACAGAATCCTTACTGAAAGTTGATCTATCAACAAGTCCAAAACTAACATACAGTTACTGACTAACACTTGTGTGCATGAAAGGGTTAACTTGAACCCTGAGCTCAAGTTACCAGAGTGGGTGTGGCTTAGCAGGTTCTCAGCAGCCTCTGCTCCCACCCTTTTCAGTCTTCTTTTCTCTTCCTGCTTCCTGGAACAAGCAGAGAAGGAGCCATGCGACTTGGCTCTCAACTCAGCAAATTCTGGAAGTGAACCGGATCTCTCCAAGAGGGAGATTTTACAGCCTGCATCTTTGCTAATCCAAAGATTGCATGATCCTTTTGCAATGAAACCAAGTAATTGTCTGTTTAATGCCATCTGGAACCTTTTAATCTTTATTTTACTGCCAGTGGATGGAGACTGGTTTGCTGTAACTTCTGGAAACAATGTGAGTAAAATATTCATTCCTCACCTTATGCAGGCTGCAATCATATAACCTTGGAGTAAACTCCATTTAATTCAATGGTGCTTCCTTCTGAGTGGACATGCATAAGATTGTGCTGTCCATAGGGATGCAAGGAGACAGCAATCCCCATTTTGTCTTGCTCCAAGTTACCGTGGAGCAGGCTTCTGAGATCCAGTGCTGTTTTTCTGGGGGCACTCAAGGGTATGCAGTACCTGCCCCTCTTTTTTTGTTGTTGTTAAAAGGTGTGCCACTTATTGTAACAACTTCATGGTGAGTACCGTCACCTATTTTTCTAGAAAAGAAAAGCACTGCTGAGATCTGGGTATAGGGATAAGGCAGGATCTCAAATAACCTGGTTCTGAGATGTATGGGGTTTATGTTAGTACCACAACCTTGAACTTACTTGGCAGCAAAATTCCAGCCAGAGCAAGTCCCACAAAGTAATATAAGCAATTTAGCCACTGCATTCTGCTCCAGCTGCCACCTCCAGCCCAACCCAAAGGGAATCCCATATAGAAGGCATTGCAACAATTTATTTATTTGTTGCATTTATATCCCACTTTATCTCTCCAAGGAGCTTAAGGTAGATACATGGTCCTCCCCCCCACCCCCATTTAATCCACACAACAACCCTGTGGTTAGGCTGAGAGGCAGTGACTGGCCCAAGGTCACCCAGTGAGCTTTGTGGCTGAGTGGAGATTTGAATCCTGGTCTCCTAAGGTTTATGTCTGACACTCTAACCACTGCACCACACTGCCATCACACTAACTGGGGGAGTTACCAATGCATGGACAACAAATAAACTTAAAAAGAATGCTGACCCATTATTTTTTTTTGCCAACTCAGTGAGTAAAGAACTTGAACTCTAGAAAGGAGTTGCTTTGGACAGAATAAAGAGACAAGGGACGTGGTTATTTTTAAATGTTAAAAGCGTTTGTCTGCTAAGAAGCATGATAAGTGAATCAATCAGAAAGGAGTTGGTGGGTAGAAGGATTAAATGGGCAATAAAAAGGATACACGGCTGACCTCCAATGGAGGAGGGAGTTGATAATGGGATAAGTAAATCTTATGAAGATAATAAGGATATAATTATGGTTGAGCTCAAACTACTAAGTACATAGTTTGAACCTCTTGAGATATATGCAGATATAAAATTTCAGGATAGTTTGGTAGCAAATGATTATTTTCCGTGCCCCTGTGTAAGAGGCTTGATTAGTGCAAATACGTGGTCCTCTTAAACTTCACCTACCATTCATAATGAGGAATATGGAAGGTCTTTTAGGGTTTGTTTCATATTTACTTGTGTCTCAGGGCCGTGGGGATAGTGGAGGTGGTTGGGGGTTGGTATCCCCCTCACAGATATTCTGCTAGGGTCAGACAAAACTGCCAACTCTCCCCCAGTTTGTTCCTTTTCCAGTCTCCAGTTCTCCCCATTTCCGTGCCAGTTTGATATATATATATATAACCTGCATGAAAATCTGTGTGCATTTTCAGCTTATTTGGGGTGTCATGAAAGAGCAAGGCAGTAGTTGGTTGTGTAATGCTATTGCATTTTAATAGTCAGGGAAGGGTAGAAGCACTTGTTGAATTTGTATGTGTGTGCTGCAGGTGCCCAAATAACTTCATGGGTCTTGATGAATATTAACATAAAATAAAATAAAAATAAGTAAGCAGTATTGCAGTTAAAGGCCTGGGGCCACATTATTTTCTGGGTAACTTTCCAGAGGCCACATGCCAGCAGTTGGCAAGGCCAGAGGCAAAAGTGAGCAGGGCAATGGCAGCAATTTTTACCTTTCTACAGTAGGCTAGTTTCTGCACACATCCACACATCCTTCTCTATTCTTCACTAAGGAAGGGAAGAGGCTCTCTCAGAGAATATGTTCCAGCCAGACAACGGCACTTGCACTACCCCAACTACTTTTTAGATAATTTAAATAAGTTATTTTATTTTTACTGCATTGTTTCAATACTGTGTTGCCACCCTGAGCTCCTTTGCAGGGGCAGGGGCAGAATATAAATTTAATAAGTAAATAATGAAGATGTTGGGGGGGGGTGGCCTAGGAAGAGTTCCCAAGGGCCAGACTGAGAATTTGGGGCAGGGTGGGAGAGGCATTTTAATCGCAGGCCTGAGGTTCTTCTGAGTAACAACTAAGAACCAATTAAGAACCAATTCTGGCCAATGAGGGCTGAGGGAATGGAAGCACAATTATTTTAGATTGTTCAGAAACAGAGCTATGTTAGTATTTAATGCAGTTGAACAAACTCAACCCTAATGGTCTGTCTGTATTTATGTTGTGGCTAATCTGTGGTTCCTTTCTTTACACAGTGCATAAACAGCTGAGGAGCAGGGTGGGGCCTCCCGTCCCCATAGTGGCAGACCCAGCAGGAACACACAGGGCTAGGTCATGGCTTTCTCTGTTATTGGATGAGATGCATTTCATTTTTATTTAGACTGTAATCTTTTCCAAATGTGAATCTATTGCATACTCATTAGCACATGCAAATTTTATGCAAATCGGTGTCCTCTTCTGTCCTCTTTTAACATTGGCGAGGCAATGCTGGTGAGGTGAAAGCACACATCCTAGGCATGACTCGGTTGCATCTGGTTTGGGTGGATGCAGCACCCTCATCCACCGGTTCAGGAACAGGGGCCATGACTGGTATGGGAGAAAGTGGAAGGCTTGTTGTGGAGTGAAGGTCAGCTCCCACTATGGAAGCAGAGCAGCCAGGCAGCTCATTCCCAGGAGCCATTCAAAAGTCAAAGGCTTCCACATATCTGCACATGCACACACATCTTGCCGTCTGAGAAAGTAAGTGGCATGATCCCAGTTCAAGGGCAAATTCCATCCAGGCAAAATGACTCAAGGAGGGCATGGAGCAGGGCCTATGAAGACTCTGGCCTGAGAAAGGGACTGTGGCTGAGGACAAGATGTAGCCTAGGGAGGTTCGCAAGGCACTGAGGTTCCTCACCCCTGAGTTAGGGCCTACTCCAGGGGTCAGCAACCTTTTTCAGCCGTGGGCCGGTCCACCATCCCTCACACCATGTGGTGGGCCGGACTCTCTCTCTCTCTCTCTCTCTCTCTCTCTCTCTCTCTATATATATATATATATAATCTTTTTTTTGGGGGGGGGGGAATGAACGAATTCCTTTGCCCCACAAATAACCCAGAGATGCATTTTAAATAAAAGCACACCTTCTACTCATGTAAAAATATGCTGATTCCCAGACTGTCCGTGGGCCGGATTGAGAAGACGATTGGGCTGCATCCGGCCCACGGGCCTTAGGTTGTCTACCCCTGGCCTAAGCAAGACAATGGAGGCAGGAAATGTGTGAGGCTGGCCAGCTGAATATAAAAGTCAGAGGCAGGCCAGGAGGAGAGAAATTCTATGGTTAGGGAGGAAGCAGAAGCAATAGAAGAAAAGGACCGCATGCACAACCCCCTTTCCTCTGGCCAAGGCCAAAGATTTGCTCCAGTCCTCTATCAGCATCCCATTTCCATTAGAAAGCAGGAGACGTTAAATTTCAAGGATGGAGTTTGAATGGCCTTTAACCAGAGTTTTCATCCTGCAATCAGTCGACGGTCGCAATACTAGAATTGATTTCTTAACACCCACTTCTCTTGGTGCAAAGAGAGCACCTGATCTTTGGCACTCAGGAGCACTTAAAGAGCTCCCTTTGACTTCATCCCTACCTGCAATTTGTGCGATGGTTCGCTTTGATACTTTCCAAACACAATTGGTTGCAGCAGTGGCAAAATTTGCTCCTGCTGTTGATTGCTGGTGTGTGTATAAAGGCTGGTTTGGAGGGTGTGTGGGGGGGAGCAGCTTGTGTTTTAAGGAAGGCTAATTTTCAAGAGATGATGGAGGTGCTTAAGAAGTGGAAAAACAGCGCATAAAGAATGGGAGTCATGTTTGAGCAAAAGTGACAGGTACATGATTGAATAAAATGAAAGCAAATGTGACAGACAACACGGGGTCTTGCAAGATACCGTAGACTTTGTAATCTTTTTCTTTTTCTTTTTAGCGTTCAAAAATGCAAGCATAGCCCTGAGAAGCAGCCCTTGAATAACTGTCAATCAAAAAGGAACTTTAAAGTGCCGTGGGGTGGGGGGGAGGGGAATGAAACAAAGAGAAGTACAAAAGCTTCATCCAAACCAAATTGCTATCCACGATGTTTTCTCTTTCCCGCACCCACCCCGCAACACGCGCCTGCTTATGCAGAAATATGCACATAAACTGTACACATCATTATGGCTACTTGGATGCAGGTCAGGCTGTAATGTACGCAAATGAATACCTAGATGAATAATGGGTGATGAGACGGTGTGATTGGCGTGCACAATCAGCTGGAACATGCACAAGCAAATTAGGTCACTGCCTCCATCGTTCTGCAGTGTCAGTGTAGGCGCATCCATCACAATGTGGGTTGCCAACTTTGAACTTGAAAATACTGGACTGTCTTGGTGGGGCCAGGGGGGTGGAGTGGAGAAGAGGTATAGCTTAATGGTGAAGTATATGTGTTGCATACAGATGGTCCCAGATGCAGTTCCCTGAATCTCCAGATATAGGTGAGAAACATATTGTCTGGAAATTGGAAAACTGGGGCCAGCCAGTATAGATAAAGGTGGGGGACCCCAACGCTGGGGCCAGAATGCAGCTCTTTAGACCTCTCTGCCTGGCCCTCAGTATGCTCCCCAACTCGCACTGTGCTCATCACCAGCCCTACTCCAAGCCCCTCTAAAAATATTTTGTCTATCTTGTGAACTATGATTCTTGCCTGGACAAATATGTGTGTGTTTGTGTGCTTAGAAACATCCATAGCTGTCTCTTCCATAGCTGGAATACATGTGGCCCCTGGAAGTTTCCCAATGAGGAAATGGGATCCACAAGCTGAAAAATCTTCCCCATCCCAGTCTTAAGATTCAATCTTTAAAATTGCCAGGTAGAATTGTCCCCTGCTTGAAACTCTGGGGCGTTGCTACCAGTCTGTGTAGATAGCACTGAACTAGAAGGACCAGCGGGTCTGACACAGCATAGAATCAAAGAATCATATAAGTGTAGAGTTGGAAGTGACACCAAGGGTCATCTAGTCCAACTTCCTGCAATGCAAGAATCTCAACTTAAGCATTCATGACAGATGACCATCCAACCTCTGCTTAAAATAGGGTTGCCATACATCCAGAATTTCCCAGACATATCCAGAATACCACAGTCAGAAGCGGTGTCCAGGCATAAATTGGCAAAATGTCTGGGAAAATCTGGACGTATGGCAACCCATGTCTGCAGTGCTTTTTTCACTTTTTGAAATATGGCAACGTTACTTTAAAAAACTCCCGAGGAAGGAGAGTCCGAGTCCACCACCTCTTGTGGGAGTCTGTTCCATTGAAACTGGAAACTAGGGATGCTTCCCATGTTCCTAAGCAGCTAGGGAGGGCAAGTGTGAGATTCCTTGGAAATCCAGTCTGTCCACTGCATATCAGTATTCAGCCCTGCCCACACCTGGAGCCTGAGGTCTCCTTAGAGTAGGAACAGGATTGCCCAGCAGATTCTCTGCACATTGATGTGTTTGATCCAGACACCAAAACCCTGAGACTAGAGTTCTTGACACCAGTTTATAAGTGTGAGGTTCTCTGAGGGTGTATCCTTTATGTAGCCAAAATGGTGGATCCTTGTGCAGCCAGAATGGTGTCATCCCAGTCCATGCAGGATGTGGGGAGGGCAGCTTGGTACACTTGCCCTGAACCTCAGAGGCTAATCTGGTTGGAGGGCCCCACCCAGGACATACTGCTTTTTTGTTTGTGTTTATAACTTTAATCTAACAAAACACTTATCCTAGGCATCGTACAAGCTCTCCAAGGGCCTGGTGCCATCCATGCATAAGCTGGCAAGGTTTGCAGAAGAAAAGAAAATCTTTAAATAAAGAAGGAACCCCAAAATCAACTCAGTGAGGACTGAGCATGCCCAGTAGTCGTGGAATGACTTATACGTAAGAGAAATGAAATGTAAAACTGGAGCAGGAGGACGGATTGGAGCATCACAGAAAAAGACAGGGCCGGCTGGTTGGAACCCTGAAGAGGAGGACTCCGTTTTGTTGAAGGATGTACTTCTAAGGCCAAACAAAGAAGCATTCAGCAGGAAGTTGGAACTCTTTGCTGCTTGTGATTATGGTATTGAAAGCAGGCAAGAGAGGACTTTCATGGGACACCCTTCCCAGCCAATCAGTGAGGATGTGCCTGTTCTTCCCTGGAGTTTCCTTCCCTTTCGAAAGACATGTCCTAAAAAGCCTTTTCACCAACAGGCCGCATATTTTATGCCCTTAGGCTTCATTGACTATTTATTAATTGTTGTTATTTGGTAGATTTATATCAGGCCCTTTTAGAAACAGTACACAAGGTGCCTTACGTAAAATCAATATATTATCAAGGCGGGGCAAATAAATAAAACATTTGCAATGCATAATAAAATCAAATTCTAAAAAAGAGAGAGATCTGCTTTGGGTGCAGTAGTCTTCCCAGCCCATCCAAATCTCTTCTTTCTTCACAACAGTTATGATGATGGTTAATACTGAGGAGCAAACTTCTCTGGTCTTAGGCTAATTGTGAACATTCTGTGACATCTCAGAAGGAAAGTCATTGGACAGCAAGGTGAAGACAACAGGTAGCCATTTATACCCTATATACTGTTTTCTGTATGTTCAGTATCCATTTACCTTATTTTCATTTTTTAAAAATGTTTTCTACTGTATGTTTTCTCTCCCCCTGCGAGAGAGGACAATTTCCCCTGTACCCAGGAGGCAATTCCAGCATCTAATAATTTTTTCTCTGTTAGGAAGCTTTCCCTGATGGCACAGACGAAAGGCCTTGCCTACCCATCCCCAGGCCAGCTTCTGGATTTAGTTGCTCCATGTTGTTCTGCTGCACAGATGTCTCCAAAGAGACAATATGTGAAGCCGCCCGCCAGATGACAAGAGATGCTTTGAAATTTAGGCTTAGACAAAAATAATATTTCTGGTTAACTTATTTTTACAGAGTTTGACAAAAGCAGAGTTGAGGATGGTAGGAGAGATGAGGAACATTCTCCGACTCTTCTCCCGATATGGGGAGAAAAATAATGGCAAATGAAGCATGCCTTCCTCACATGTTAATTATCGCTGCAAGGTCTGCCCCCCAAAAAAGATTCAGTTGCAAATCTCAGGTTGAGTTTTCCTTGAGTGTAAGTCAACAGGAATGTCTTCTGTGTTATCTTCTGTTCACTTCAATGGGGCTGCCCCAGGAGAATTTTCATGAAGAAGCAGGCTTTTCTTTTCTTCCAGCAAAATTTAAGAACATTTCATTCATTTCCATTTTTCTCCAAGGAACTCAAGGTGGTGTACACATATCTCATCCCCATCTTATCATCACAACAACCCTGTGAGGTAAAGTTAGGCTGAGAGGCAGTGACTGGTCCAGGGTCACACAGTGAGCTTCATGGCCAAGTGGGGATTTGAACCCTGATCTCCCAGGTCCTAGTCTGACACAGTAACAACTATACCACACTGGCTTTTTAATCCAGGGCCATAACTCAGCAGTAGACCATCTGCCTGGCATACAGAAGGCCTAAGGTTAAATCTCTGGCATCTCTAGGTATGTCTGGGAGAGACCCTGGCCTGAAATCCCAGAGCAGCACTGCCAGTAAGTGAGGACAATACTGAGCTAGATGGACCTCACAGAGCTACACTTTTCAGAGCAGTTTAACCATCAACAGGGGTCTTCTAACAACTCTCGGCACCTTTAGCAGACTACAGATCCCAGGATTCTTTGGGGGAAGCTATGACAGTTTGAAAGGACATGATACTGCTTTGACTCTATAGTGCAGATGGGGCCTTAAGAGCATCAAAAAACCCTTCAATTTTTTGATACATTTACATCTCTTTCTCTTAAATTCTCCATGCATTGCTCTGTTACTTATTACAAACTGAGATCAATTAACTTCTTTATTTCTTTTTAAAGGAAGAAATGAAATACACACGAGTGCAAGAAACCTTCAGATTCTCTCTGTGCTTTGCCTCTTGCTTTCTATGTCAGTTCGTATCTGCAGGGAGAGAAAGGGAGGTAACTCTTATGAGCTATGAAATATTCATCGCCACACCAGTGCGTTAACTTGGCCTTACCTCTTCAAAGGGAATGCTTCTCAGCTTGGATCTCGAGAGACCGGTTTGCAAGTCAGGCAAGCTAGTGAGTAACTTATTGTGTCATTAATATATTGGTCGTGTCATCTCCTCGTTCTCATTAAAGAAACTCTGAAGTCCATGTCAGCCTGTGAAGCTGCCCAGCTTCAGATGATATGTCGTTTTCCTTCCTCCTCTTCTCCCTATTTTTATTTTATTTTATTATTTTTGCATTCAGCAAGCAGCAGGATGGATTAACCCTCCAGGATTGAAAAGTGAAAAGGTTTTGTAGATGTGTTGAACAGATGCTATAAAAGATCTTTCTTTTTTTAAAAGAAAAGAAAGATGAGGAACAAACCATCCATCAACTGGGATTTGGAGTGAAATATTGGACTCTCTCACGGTCAGCACCCTGGCAGCTGAAGCAGCATTCAAAATCCTGTTGTTAATCCAATTCAACATGTTAGACCAGAAACGCTAGCAATGGAGGGGGGAAGGGACAGATGATAGCTTAGTCCTTTGGTTTCTCGCATGGGTGGATTTGCCCCACCGTGCATTCAGGGGGGAGAACATGGCCTGAGTTGGAGAGGGTCAAAAGGTTTACTGCTTCAATATTTTATAATCTGAAATCTGTGAATTAGACATGGCCCCTAGCATGAATTAGACATGACCCCTAGCTTGCTATCACCCTCATGTCCTGGTTGTGGGCTTTCCATAGGTAGCTGGTTGGTCATTAACTGTCAGAGGCAGCATGCCTCAGCATACCAGTTGAGTGCAGCAAAACATGTTCCAAGCATCTCCCGCTTGCAAGCTTCCCATTGGGGGCATTGGTTGGCCACTATGAGAACAGGATGCTGGACTAGATGGGCCACTGGACAAAGATCACTGTAAACGTAGCCTACTGGAGTAAGATGGCTGTAGGTGTAGCCTACTGGACAATGTAGCCTATTGGACAAAGGAAGCTGTAGATTTAGCCTGCTGGGCGAATGTAAGAGTCACATCTATTTCTCCTCCCACTTTTGCCAGTGGCTCCACCCACCACTAACATCTGCATGTAGCCTTCAGGCTGAAAAGGATTCCCCAGGTTTAAAGTCTCGCGAGGACACAGCCCTCCAAATAGCAGTTTGGCTGCTCATTCTTCATTGTCCAAAAGTCCTTGGGAGTTTATGGTTCAGTGCTAAATCTGTATCTTCCTTTTTGATGAGCCTTTTTATGATGGATAGTGTAAATTATTTTAAGGTAACTTTTTTTGTCAGCTTGAACTCCTGACAAAGATAAATTGACGTGATGCCTTTTAAACTGCCCTTATGAATTAACGCTCAACTCCCCTTCCCCTCTCCCAGTTCAAGTGGGAGTTTCAAAAGGTTTACAGATGATTATTTTGCCACTTTCCAAGGGTCCCAGTTAGGGACGCACGGTCATCTGCATGTTCAGCTCAGAGACTATTGGATTTTTGCAAGCATTCCCTTTGAATATTCAGAAACGCATTAGAGGGAGTTTTTTGTGTGTGAATATTAAAAACGAATGCCTGCAAAACTCAGTAATTAAAAACCAAGTAATTACAGATATGCAAAGTCACTCACTCTCACACACGCTGCAGGCTGAGAAACAGGAAGGGGATCAGGGGTCATCTCAATAGCTTGGATTGTTCTTCCCTCCATCACAGCTGCTGTGGTAAAGATGGCGCCCCTGAGCATACTTTAGGAATGACATTTCCTGTAGATCATGGGAAATTACCCTTTCTGAAACATCCCTAGCAGGAAGTGGCATTTCTGAACATTTCCCCAATCATTCCCAGTTTTTTTTAATTGATTTTCCATAATTTTTAACAAATGGTGACCAACTTAATACAAATATAAAAGCTGACCCCCCCAGATGTTCCTTTTATTTTCCACCCTCCTTTGCTGTTCCCAATATATTACCACCAGTTGCACTTGTAAATGTTTTGTTTGTGAAGTGGGCAGGAAGTTGGCAGGAGGACGTCAGTTTCCAAAGGTTATTGTCAGTCATTTCCAATATCGGCCCAGTCATTGGGTTTAGCTTGTCTCAAAATGAGCCCTGAGATTTATTTATTTTTGGATATTTTTTTTAATTGGGGGGCCTGATTTTTTGAGGGCCCCCCATTTATAATTACTCACTATATATCTAGTCCCACTACTTTTACTTCTTCACCACAATAATGTCTGTATAAGAGCTCTGATGCATCTCAGTGCTATGCTAATGAGAACTAATGAAGGAATATATATGCAATCCTTTTGAAATGCCAAGTGTTTTAGGGAACAAGGAAGTGCAAGGAATAAGTAGCATGTGGTGGTTAGAGTGCTGGACTAGGACCTAGGAGACTAGGGTTCAAATCCCCACTTGCCCATGAAGCTTATTGGGTAACCTTGGGCATGTCTCTTAGGTTAGCCTATCTCACAGGGTTGTTGCAGAGATTAAATGTGGGTGTACACCTCCTTGAGCTCCTTGGAGAAATGGTTTGAGATAGGTGCCATAAAATATAAATAAATACATATTTACATGAAAACCCAGTGTGTTATATTCAGGAAAAGACGGAAAGGGAAACTACAAAGGGAACCCTTGTCTCACCTGCCACGAAAAGGCCACATAAGGATATCATAATGTAAGTGGGATCTGCATTTGATTCTTACCCAACTTAATGAGTTAGAGAACTTGTTCAAGATACTTTAAGGACCAGCTTTCACCAGCATTTTCAGAAAGCAAATTCTAGTGTTGCCACCAATTTTCTTCCACAGCAAAACTGGGAAGAACTGTCCAAACAATTCTAAGCAGAACAAATAGGGTTTCAATAAGGCTAGTGGAATTTCTTGGGGAGGTGATGCGGGGATACCTACATCGCTGCTTGCACATAATACTATTGTCAATCCTCTATTGGGTGGGGGCAAGAATTCTGGAATATTGGAATTTTTGCTGGGAATCTGTGTTTCTTGAAGGTGCTCTCCATACAGTGGGTAAAGTTGGCAAGACCTGGAACAAGCTGTGCAGAAATCAATTTTTGGGTTGTATCCAATGTTAGTTCTACTCAGAGGAGACCCATGGAATCTAATGGACATGGCTAATGCAATGTTATTAATGTCAATAGGTCTACTTTGAGCAGAACTTAGTTGGATCGATGTGGCCCTTTGAGTCTAATTGAGTGGCCCCCTTTGTGGACATGCATAGATTTTTTTGGTGTCTTTTAGAGCAAATGTTTTCTATATGTGATGAAAATGTAGTGTAGAGAAAGAGCAAAAGTTATTAGATCCCCTATATCAGTAAAATATATTTTATTTTATTGCAAAAGATTAAAGATTCACTTGTTCTTTTCTTTTACCACACTCTACTTCTCCAGAAGTGGTTAGCAACCTGAAAAGCAGAATTATAATAAATCCAGTGATCATAGCATAAAACAATCTTTAAAAAAAGAAATAGCTGCAAAGAAATAAAAATGCACATTAAAACAGTAATAAAATCCTTGGGGTACATTGAAGATGCTCTCAGGTGCCATCAGGAACTAAAAATTAAAAATTAGATAATTAAGCTTAAGAAATATCGAGATAGCAAATACATAGAAGAGCAGAGGAGGTCCCAGTATAAAAGGAAGGATTAAAAAATAATGAGATACACATTATTTTGGCTATGAGGGATGGCGCAAGAGTTCAGCCCTGCCAGGCTTGGTCCTGATGTCACCTGATTTTGTGATGAACTCAATGCCAGAATTGGTTCACAACTGGAGGTCCCTGGAGCATCTGTGAATTACACTTTGTGGGATCAGTTTGAGTTGTTACAGCCCAAGGATGTGGATAGGACACTTTTGGTGGTGAGGCCAACAATGTGCCCTCTTGATCCCTGCCCAACATGGGTGATAAAATCTAGTAGAAGGCGATTGACTGGGTTGGTCCAGGGAGTGTGCGGTGCCTTATTGTGGGAGGAAGATATGCCCATCGCCTTGAAAGAGACTGTGGTGTGGCCCCTCTTCAAGAGGGTGTCCCTGGGAATATATTTAACTCTGATTAAATCCTAGAGGGAAACAGGTGGATGGAATTAAGAAATAGGGTGGATGCATTTGGGGTCCAAATTTGTGATATGCAGGTGGAGAGATTCATTCCCTTTTTGTGGGGGGAGATATTATTTTTAAAAAAACTAAAACTACTAATAAAGCTGTTAAATAATTAGAGGTTCCTCTTCCGGTCTGGGGCTCAGTCTGAGAAGATTGAAAAGAAGCTAAGAAAGTTCCAAAGGGACTCATGAGTTTCAGACTTGATATGTTCTTCTTCAACCCCAACCCTAGAAAATGGTGTCCATTCTGAATATCATGGAAAATAAAATGGTGTTCCAAGATTAAGTGATTTGCTTTGGCTACCCACTGGTCCATAGCCAAGCTATGATGCAACCACAGTGGTAACCCAACTGACCCTTATTTACATGACAGTAAGTAGAGAGGGGACCATATGTTTAGACAGATAAATTTGGAAAAAATACATGGACGTTGATGGATGAGTCAGGTTTTGCCAGGTGGGCTGCCTGCGATGATAAATCCCCTTGGCTGTTTGAGGGATCTTTCTGCTATAATGCACCTCATTGTTCTCCCTAATGCAGGGTTCTAAGAATAGGATTAATTAGCTCTCGCCACACCACAGTCAGGAAGGGTTGCGTTCATTTTCATTAGTGTTGACCTGATCTCGTCTCCAAACCCACATTGTTATAATTGTTAACGATGCTCCTGAGAGGTATTACTATTAGCGAGATGGAAAAGGCACCAGGCCAGCTTGTTTATAACCTAAGGTTTGTTAATCTGTCAAGTAGGAGAGAACTATTTTGTGTGCGAGCTTTGTTGGCATGTCATGAATCAGTCTCCTTGTCGTCGCAACTTAGTGTTTTTTTGAGGAGACCGGAAAAAAATGGAATCGCTGTTCAAAACAATCAACAGTTGAATTAATAATGGTCCCATGCATTGTGAGAGATAGGTCACACTCACACCATGCATTTAAAGTGGAATGAAATAACTTTTAACAGTCATGGCTTCCATCAAAGGGTTCTGGGGGCTTTAGTTTGTTTAAGGAGCTGAGAGTTGTTAGTAAACCTCTATTCCCATTCACAGAGCTATAATTCTCAGACTTCACCATTAAGAGGGATTGATTGTAGCAAGTGCCTTTTTTCTAGAAAAAGAGGTGCCGGTTCTCACCATGAAGTTGCTACAGTAAGTGCCACACTTTTTAACAACAACAAAAAGAGGCGCCGGTACTGTGTACCCTTGAGTACCCCCTGGGAGGGGGGAAAAACCCTGATTGTAGCTTATGGAGGGGAATGGGATCTGGCATTCCCCTTCTGCTCTGGCTGGTATGAGTGATAGGTTTGCAGACGTATCTGTGATTGCTCCACTCCTTTAAGCCCCACTACAGGAAATAGGAAACTGCCTCATACCAAGTTAGACTCCGTCTAGCTCAGTATTGTCAGCACTGATTAGGAATGGATCTCCCGGTTTTCAGGAAGGGGAGATTCCTAACCCTACCTAGAGATGTTGAGGATTGAACCCAATTCCTCTTCCATTCAAAATGCATGCTCTACCATTGAGTTGCTGCAGTACACCTAAACGTAAAGTAAGTTTATATTCCTTATGGTTCTGAATAAAAGCCTGAAAGACGAACATAGGAAGCTATTATATACCAAGGCAGACCATTGTTCCATCTGGCTCATCATTGTCAACAGCAGCTGCTCTTCAGGGTTTCAGATAGGGAACATTACCTGCCCTATCCTGGAGGTGCCAGGAATCGAACCTGGGAACTTCTGCATGTGGTGCTGATACTCTACCACAGAGCCACAGCCACCCTTCCTCAAAGGACAATTTCTTAGGAACATAGGGAGGCACCTATATATCAGACTAGACCATTGGGTCCATCTAGTTCAGTGTTGTCCACCCTGACTGGCTGTGGCTGTTCAGGGTTTCAGGAAAGAGGCTTCCTCTGTCCCCAGTCCTACCTAGAGATGCTGCAGATTGAATCTGGGAGCTTCTGCAAGCAATGTGGATGCTCTGCCACTGAGCTACGGTCCTTCCACCAGCAGGGATTAGACCCCCCCCTCCTTAGAGAGTGAAGCTGAAGCCTGGGGCTTGGCCAAATGGTCACTAGAATACAGGGGTTTAGCCAGAAATTTAAAAATGGAACCTCCTCGTGTATTTTTCATTCTTTCTTTCTGAGACCCTGCAGTGCTATTTTTTCAGTCAGAATCAGAAATGGGCACTTATCTATTGAAATAAAGTCCTTTGAGGAGCTGTTAAGTTTCTAAAGCAGAGTGAAGCATATCATTTTTCATTATCAGCACCAAGTAGCTTTCCTTTCTTTTTTTACCCCAGTCTTTAAATAGCCTGCAGGCATGATTTCCATACGTTTAAAATGATCCTTAAATACGGAATCGTTTTTACATGCTTACCATCTTGTCTTAGACCAAGAACACGCTATTTTTAAACAGAAATGAAAACTATTATTTTCTCCCTAAGCATCAAAGTAGACTGATTGCCAAGGAAGGAACATTAAAATGGACTGTCCACCCCACCCCCCAGAACAACCATGAATCATCTGTGCAGGTTTCTCATCTTTTTATATGTCAGGGCTTAAGCAACACCTAAACTTCTAAGAAGCATCTATCGCAATTTAGTGATGATAGAAATATTTTCCTCATTGTAGGAAGACCCAACTGATGAGAGCCAAATTGTGATGTCTTTTTTTTTTAATGTTGTGGAAGGCTTTGATTTGGAGGAAAGCACTCTAGCATTATAGCAAAATTTTCTACATTTTTCATTTGAGCTTTGTCAAGTAATGAATAAGGAAGTTGCATGGGGAAATTATCAAGAGAGAGAGAAAATGTTGGTGGAATTCTCATGGGTGGAGCTGTGTGTGTGCTTGTGCTCACCTTACTTTCAAGGTGTCTGAGAATTTGTGTGAGTGCCCTTTCATTTATTCTACAAATCTCTGGTGGTCTGCACAAGCCAGGCCTCCTGGGTGCTCACACTTGAAAGCCCCATGACACCCTCTGTTGAGCTTTCCTGTAAGTCCTCTGAGGAAGTCTGTGTTTACCTGACTTTCGAAGTATATGGGTATTTTTGTACATGTCCTTTCTTTCATTCTACAAATAATCTCTCTGGTAATCTGCATGCTGCAGCCTTCTGGGATGGACCTCTTTACCCTAACCCCTGGCAGCTGAGAAGTGTGTTTCAGGGCCCACCCTATTCCTGTCTTCCACTTTAATTGTTTTCAATTCTGAATTCTAAATTGTTGTAGCTAGTGAAAGGTCTAATAATAATAATAATAATAATAATAATAATAATAATAAAAGTAATAGTAATAATATAGGTAGCACTGAAATGGACTGATGTTAGCAGATGCTAGGTACTCAGGTAACAACTTTACAAGGATTGGAAGTGACGCTGGCAGCCACTTCTGGAATTGTAAATCAAGGCTTTGTCAATGTGCTGTTTCCTTTTGTCAATAATTTGGCAGGTAATCGCATTAGGCCAGCTCTAATCAGTGGAATGTTCACTCCCTGATCATAATTATAGGGGACAGCGACAATGTGTACTTTGGCTGCAGAAAACAGAAGTGGATTTCCTAGAAATGTGGGTTTTTTTAATAAAAAAAAATCATCCATATTATTTATTTATTTTAAAAAAAGATGTGCTAATGTAACCATTTGCCTGTTCTTTGAGTTTTGTCCTTAATTAGTCCAAGACGAAAGGGCACTGCTTATTAAAGATGCTTTTATCACTCCACTCGCAGTAACCAACAATTAACAAAGGGAGCTTAAGCAGAATATGATTGGCTTGCTGAAACGTTCCTTGTTGTTTCTTTGGAAACGCAGCCACAAGGGCCTGTCATTTCCCCTTCCCTAATGTGCATATTAATTAGAGTTATGTGGAATGTTCAGCCATTTAGATTTTTGGGACAAAAATAGAGCTTCCAGGAAGGGGTGTGTGTGTGTATTTATTTCTTAAAGCCTCCCTTAAAGAACACCACTTTGATGCTGATCGCTTCCAAGTGGACAGAGAAAAGTTTTCTCCCTCTCTCAGAACACCGGAACTCATAGGCATCCAAAGAAGTTGAAAGTTGGATGACTCAGAAGAGACAGAAGAAAGCAAATATTAATGCAGCACATAATTAAACTATGGAACTCACTCCCACAGGAGGCAGTGATGGTTACTAACTTGGAGAGCCTTAAAATTCATGGGGAAATTCATGTAAGTTAAGGCTGTATCAGTGGGTACTAGTCATGATGGCTATGCGCTGCCTCCACAGTCAGAGGCACTTTCAGATGGACAGAGAGCTGCTGCACTTATGTCAAGCTTGAGGACTTCCTGCAAGCATCTGGTTGGCCTCAGTGAGAATAGGATGCCAGACTACCATAAAATTATGAAATGAAATCATCTGGCCAATTGGTGTTACAGTCCAAAACATCTGAAGGGTACCACATTGGCTACTCCCGTCCTAAGAGAAGGAAGCCCTAATGTGCCTTAAAATAATTCCAGCTGAACTGGTGAATTCCTCTTGGAGGCTATATCCATCGCCACCTAGTATGTGCTCAGGAGAGAAATCTCCGTTCATAATTCAACTAAACGTTAGCATTTATTACCATTTGCAATTGAGAGGAATGAAATATAATATTATAGGGGAGTTTGAACTCTTCACATAATTACATGGTTTCCACCAACACTGGAAGCTATCTAGCTGCTTAGTTTGAGAAGGCAAATGAAAACATCCTACGCGGTGGTGCCAATGTTTTCTTCACTACTTTAATATACATCATTTATTAACTAAATTATTGATTGGCTAATGTTTATCAAGCTCTTTTGAAGAGGCAAGACACGATGAAAAACGTAAACATTCCTATCTATGCCAGCCGTCATTTACTAAAAGAGTTAATATATTCATTCTGATGCAGAGGATGCTACCATAAGGCTGGGCATATGCTTTCTGTTTCCTAGTGATTTATGCATGATGGCTGTCTCTTGTAGGAAGAAACAGTATTCAACTTTACACTACACATTGATCTAGCTATCTTTCTATCTCTGCGCACACACATTTTCTGCATATCCTTTCCCCCCTAAATCAGTGATGGCTAACCTTGACACCCCAGATGTTTTGGAACTACAACTCCCATCATCCTTAGCTAACAGGATCAGTGGTCAGGGATGATGGGAGTTGTAGTCCCAAAACATCTGGAGTGTCAAGGTTAGCCATCACTGCCCTAAATGATATAAAGAACAGGCTGTGGTCAGAAGTGTAGTGGTCCCAGGTCATAGGGGACTGAAGACCCATTACTATTTCTGCAACACTCACCCAATCAGTATGAACAGGGAGCTTTTTTAGTCTTTTCACCCTTTGTGCTGATTGAAAATAATCGGAGTGAAAGGAGGTGAGTCAGGCACTGAGGATTGGCTCCTAGGGTCACTCTGGAGAAGGTATTGAAAGAATATTGAGGAGTTGTTCTGTATGCTTCAAAGCTAGCATTTAGGAATGATGAAAACGCAAGGCACTTCTGTTTCAAGAGAATGGTGTGCAAGTTCTGTTACATACAATGGAACTTCAAGGAAAACACAACTTAAGTCATTCAGAAAGAAGATACTGGAGCACTCCTAATCATTTGCTCATGTACATCCACAGAAAATAATAGAGTAGGTCTAGCTGAACGGCAACATATGGCACTCCGCATTGATTGTTTCAATACATCCCAATTATCATTACTGTATAATTATAATTAATATTATTTCATCATCTTAGAAGTTTGTAGAATCTTAGAAGGGGGTGTGGCTATGAGGGGGTGCTGTTGTGAGGGGGCATGGTTGTGAGTATCATGAAAGGATCCTGCACTTCTTAATTCTCTGCTACATTAGTGGCTGTGGTGAATAGAAGAGCCCTGCTGGATCAGATCAGTGACTCATCTAGTCTAGCATCCTGTTCTCACAGAGGCCAATCAGATTTCTATGGGAAGTCTGCAAGCAGAGCCTGAGTGCAAAAGCACTCTCCCAGGATAGAGAACATTGGATACAGCGCCATATCTTCTGAACCCCAAGGTAATCTGTAGTCATCCATTTAAGTGTGTGTGTGTGAAGCTTAGTGTTTGTGATAAATGCTATGCAAATAAATGTATAGTGCTGTTTCCAGCTGTTTGCATTTATGTAAAGGACAATCAGACTGATACAAATTGTTGGGAGGGAAAAGTGATCTTAAAACAGAATGTCTGAAACAAATTGCAAAAGAAAAAGAAAATGGATGTGGTCACTGAGAGAAAAGCCAACCTATTTTAAATTCTAATTATTAAAATTTCATTCTCTCAACAAGTGAAATGAATTTAGCCATTCATGCATAGTAGAAAAGTCAAATCGTCTGTGAATTAAATAAAAATAAAAATGAAAAAAAATATATACAAATGGGAGTGTTCTGATGCACCGAGGCAGACATCATTTACAAGTTGACATTTTGCAGCTGTACTGAAGAAGAATGCATTTTTTTTATTGTGCTAGGTAAATCACGCTCTCCAAACAATGTAGAAATAATTGAAAATGTTTGCTGTTTTTAAATAAACATGATAAATCCCATAAGTCTTTAGTAGTTGGATAGAAGAAGAGAATGAAATGAAGATAATCAAAATGCTGAAGCTCCACAGTGAGGATTTTGGTTTCTGCTACATTGATCTGCAGCCTGCTAAAGCAGAGATGGGGAAGCTGTGGCCCTCCAAATAATGTTGGACTTCAATTCCCATAAACCTCAGCAAACACTGCCAATAGCCTGGAATTATGGGAGTTGAATTCCAACATAATCTGGGGTAGGGTGGCAGGCAGGCAAGGTTTTCACATCCCCAAGTTAAAAGAAGCTTGCTTTTACCCTTTGAGGCTGGTTTCTTTCAGAGTTGTGCATCTGAAAACAGTCACAACCTACACATTTGAAATGGCATGACATAACTCAAAAAGGCCCTTTACTCGTAGCTGGGAATGTCACTGAATCCGTAAAATGTAGTGTAAATAATTGCCATCTGTTTGGTGTAGCTGACCTTACATGCTAATCACAAAATTACAGAAGTTAGAGTAAGGAGACTGTTTACCTCTCTATCTTCTTTCTCTCATTGAGCAATTGTGCATTAATGCACATTTTGTGGCATTTAAGGATGGAGATTCTGATTCTTCCCTTGGGTGGTTCAATGGTGTAATGACAAACTCCAAGAAAAGAAATACATGCATTAGGCTGGAAGCAAGATTATCCAGAGGCGTTATTGTTAAGCATCTTAAAGGAGTTGTCATAAATGCACCACCATGCTTGTTATGTCCCCCTTATTAATCCTAGTAAACGTGGTCTTCAAAAACTTGAAAAAGTCACTTCATCAGAGGCAGAGGGTTATGGTGACAATGGCCTGGTTCACAAATAATGCCATGAGTTAATCATGAGTTGTCTCACAGACAATAAAACAACCCATGACTTGTTTCTCTAAAGTTTGTTTTCCCATCTGTTCTTGCCTCATCCCTTTCTAATATGGCTAGCATCTGAGTTGGTGTGGTCAAACAAACCATGGTTTAGGAAGTGTGCTAGATTGATACATAACAACAAACCATAGTTTGTTTTTAAAAAAATCAACAACCACCCAAAGTTAATAAACCATGGCTTTGGATGGTGGTTTGTGGGCAAGATTCACACATAACAGTAAGTTATGATTTAATAAATGGGATGATGCAATCATATCGTTCAGGGGTGGGGAAACCAGGGGTGGTGCCATATTCCAGTGGTAGATGGGTGGGGGCAGAGAAAACAGTGGATAGAGTAATGGCTGTGTCTTTTACCTTTGTAGGCTACATTTCAACCATACAAAGGTCAGACGGAAACACACCTGCACTCCTTCTCCATCCCCCATCCAGAAAGGGAAAAGGCATTATCAAGGAAACATTACAAGTAAGCAAAAGCACTCAAAGGTGTAGGTCTGGGTCAGTGAGGGGTGAATTGGATAGATTCCTGAGTGTTGGAGAGAGGGTTTTGGAGTGCCACATTCAGCCCCTCTGGGCCCGAGGTTCCTCACTCCAGTATAGATATGACAGTACTTGGATGTGTTGAGAGAAAACCTGTTTCAGCAGACAATCACAAACTAGTTCACGAGAGTCCCTTTCATTTGAGGAAGAGGACTTAATTCTCCAGATTGGGTTGCAATTGATGGACAATTTGTAGAGAGTGCCTTCTTTATTTCAGCTGCAAGCTTTGCTCTTCATGACTAGTGTCTGCCTTTTATCACTAATATGAGCTAAATTCCCTTGCAAACAAATTGCATCTGGTGTTTGCTTCATTGAGGGGAAAAAAATCTTTTTTGTTCAAAAGAACTATGCAAAGAGGCTGTCTCCGCTATTTTCAACAGGACTGACTCCACACCATCTGTTTGGCATGTGCTCACTAGATTGCTGAGTCCATGCTTGAGAATGCGCCCCAGAAACTGAACAGATGACATTTAAACGTGACTGACAATTAAGCAAAACCTCTTGTCTTTTTTTGTAATAGCAATGGTCAACAGGATTAGGGACTGATCTAAGGGACACAGGGAGATGGAAACTGTGTCACTTTGCAGAGCGCTTCAAACACTGTCATGATGGTGACTAGCTGTGAACAAAAAGGGGAAAAAAGACTGTCACCTCAAGCATCACCAATTAAAGCAGGATTTGTCTAAGCTTGTGTTTGTCTCTCTACCAAAATCTGTTGGCATATGTGTGCTCTACAAACAGAAGATAGAAATATGATACACTAGCATACACCTACGGAGCGACACTAACTAGGGAATTAGCACATTCGTTTGAGAGAATTGTCTTTTTTCCCTCTTGCCATGCTGTGATAAACTTTATCTTCACCCACATGGTGAACCTCATGTGTAACCCATAAACCAACCAACAGGCAGGCTTAAGTTCTGTAAAACTATCTCTCAAAAGGACAAAGACTTCTGGGAGACAGAGAGAGCACCAGACAGGATTGTCCCTACAGAGCTATCCCAACGCCAGGAGCACAAGTAAATCCCCAATCCCAACAAAGCCTAGACCACTCCTGACTACACCATGGTGTCCAACATCTAATTCTAAAACATTTAGTGGTACAGGCTATTCTTGGCTTCTCACAGTGCTCTAGCTGTTAATGTTCTAACTTTTCATATTCTAAACAGCTATTGTTCCTCTGCTGTGAGTAGAGAGCACAGAAAGTTGCTTTAATACCAAAACAGACCATTGGTCCAGCTTGGTCAGTATTGTCTACAACAGCCTTCTCCAAGCTGGTGTCTGCTAGGTGCTGATGGTCCACAACTCTCTGCTCATTGGCTATACTTCAAGGGGATGTGAGCCCAGCAACATCTGGAGAGCCACACATTGGGGAAGGCTGATCTATGCTGACTTGAGGTGGCTGTCCAGAGTTCCCCCCTTCCAGTCCTTGACCCTTGGACCTTCTGTACATGACACATGTTCTACCGCTAAGCAATGGCCATTCCCACTAAAAGCAGCTTCTGAGTTCCTAGAGAATGTAAATAATCTACTGCTAGCAGTGAGTTTTATGGTGAAATGAATTGGCAGGTTGGGAGAAGCAGCCAGCCAAATGTAAAATAATAATAATAATAACAATTTAGATAAAATTGGGGAAGCAGGTCTGCAAATGCCCAATTCCAGGGGAAGACCAGAGTATAAGTGCTTTGCTTATTACAGGGATGGGCTGTTTCCCTCCAGATGCCATTGGCCTACAACTCCCATCATCCCCGACCATGGCAATGCTGCCTGGGTATGGGGCTGATGGGAGATTCAGCCCATCAACCTCAGAAGAGTCAGAGGTTTCCTGTCCCTGGTTTATTGATTACTTCCAGGTTTATCACAGCTAATCTTGCTTTCATTCACCAAGAGCCACTTGATAGCAAGGAGGCTCAATGAATCTGTACTTCACAACATTATTTTGAACTTCAAAATAAGGCCCTCGGAGCTGGACCTCAGTGTCTGGGCTGAACAATGTGGGTGAAGGTATACAGAACCAAGGTCATTTAGGGCTTTAAAGGTCAACATCAACACTCTGAATTGTGCTTGGAAACGTACTGGGAGCCAGTGAAGATCCTTTAGGACTGGTGTTATGAGTTGTGTAGCCTTGGATTTTGCAAGGCCTTAACTCTTTTAGTCCCAGTTTCTCATTTACCTTTCAGGGCTGTTGTGAGCATACTCAGACTGGGATGGGGGGCAGGTATGCATTGAAATAGTCATGTGTAGCATGAATTTATTCTCCCTTTGGCAACTCCTGATTTAGCCATGTGTTTCTCATGAAATCCTCATTTGTGGGGCCTATTTTGTATTAATTTAAAGTGTTGCTGATTTGGAACTCATGAATATTCATGCACCTAATTTGCTTGCTGCCTGTTAGAATTATATCTCCAAAGTTTGTTTGTGTGTGTGTGTGTGTGTGTGTGTGTGTGTGTTGTTTGTTTTATTCCTGCCTTTCTCTATGGCACACTGCCCCACACCCAATTTCCTCATGCTGGCGGTTCCTATTTCAAGAGTCTCTTAGCACGGTTCTGCTTTGCAATCTAAAACTGCAGCATCTTTGCCTTCATCAGGTTTTGCAAATGTGTTCCTGGTTCCACAAGCAATTTGTTTCTCCTAGCACCTCTTCTGATAAGGAGAACCTTCTCCTGAAGGACTAAGTCAGTGATGGGCAACCTTTTGAGCTTGGTGTGTCAAAATTCGCCAAAAAACCGAGCATAACTCGGATGGTGTGTCACTTCGAGAAAAAAAAACCTTCAAGCTTTGTTTCGTTTTTTGCTTGAGCTATGAGCCAAGGAGTGAAGCGGCCCCTGCCACAGACGACATACAAAACAAGCAACAAGTCTGGGAAACCCAGTAGCTCCCTATGTAATTAAATTATTGGGCATTTCTAACATGCCACAGAGTGCGTGCAGAGTAGACCACATAGATGGAATCACTGAAGAGATGCTAAGAGATCTTTGCAAGGTTTAATAACAAAAACTCCTCTAACATACATCTTACGTAGTGTCTATAATCATCAGTCATCCATCCACCAGGGGGGCAAGGTACAGAATAAAGCACATTATATAGCAAACACGATTGCTGACACAGCTAATCACAGTGGCCTATCAGCACCTGTTACACCGTCACACAGCTGCAAAAAACTAGGTCAGGATATGCACCCTGGCCCTTAAAGTGGCACACACCCTGTGAAACAACAATGAACCCTACCTTTAAACTAACTATTCAACAAAAATAACCAGGCAAGAGAGCGGCATATAGAGTTTGTGGGTTCAAATAAGCCACAACTTTATTGGTTACAGATGTGAAAGATCTGGCATAGGCATTGGGTAAAGACATTTATCAAACTCCAGCACTGCTGCTAGGAATGTATATAAGGGTAAACCACATCATGGGGGGGGGTGTTGTGACCTACATCACATAGTGGTACTCCCCAAGGATCCTTGTTGGAGTTCTATGGACCTAGCCCCCATCTGGGCATCAGACAGAATCAACTCCTCATGGATCCCCTTTAACAGGATACCTTTAACCAAGAGGGGCAGGTAGAGGCTACAACCTCCCCTCCAGCTAAGACTAAAGCTTACCTATGCCTAACCTCACAAAGTTGTGATGATTGCTATTAGGTAGGTGAAAAATAAGTGGCAGTTGCCAGTTTGCCGCAAGAGACAATCCCTGCCCTGCTGACAACGTCCATAGCAAGGACTTAGCATGAAAGAAGAAGCATATGAAAAAGGAGTGGGAGATCTGAAAAAAATGAGGAGTGCTAGGCCAGCCTCAGTTTATTCCTTCAGGGGCGGACCCAAGCAATGCCCATTGGTCAACTGTGCCCACCCCCTGAGGAATCCAGACCTTCCTGGGTTTTAGTTGAGATTCCTGCATTGCAGGGGTTGGACTAGATGGCCCTCAGGGTCCCTTCCAACTCTATAAGTCTGTGATTCTATGACAGGTTTGCTTAGAAGCTAGTTGGTTACAACCCCATGCATTTGCATAATGCTGCTTATGGCACTCATAGCATTGAGTGACTTTTCCTGAGACTTACAACCAGTGGTTCATCCACTTCACCAGTCACAGTTTGTAGAACCATACAAACCAATGGAATTTATACACCTTTTGCACCAGTCTCAGAGTTTTGCTATACTGTTGGTGGCAGTATGCCTCTGAATACCAGTTGCCAGGGAATTACAAGTAAGAATGTGCTATTGGGACAGTGGGACATCTGTTGGCCACTGAGAAAAGGATGCTGGACTAGATGGGCTTTTTATCTGATTCAGGAGGACTCTGCAAATGCTCTTATTCCAGGTACAGAGATTTGGTTACCAAAAGAACGCAACCTACACAGATGGAGGCAGCAGAGAGGAGAAAGTGGAAAGAAAGGATCGGAGAACAGATCTCTGTAATGGACATAGAGTCAAGACACTGACGTTCCCCTGTCTGGTTTACTAAAAATTTCTGGCACTGGGCTTTCTGAAGCTGCCGTACAACCAAAATTTGTACAAAGGCTTAAGTTTCAGCAGCCCTATGTTGGCTCTGATTACTTAACATATTAACATTTTATCAGCTGAAATCCCTTGTGATGTAGAAGGAAGCAGCCAGGCAAACCCACCTTTCTCTCCTATGCAATGTCCTTCTGAACAATCCAGATTTTTATTAATACCCAGTAACAGCTGCCCTCCTCAGGGGAAATTTGGGAAAAGTTGATGCCTGGATTCAAAAGCAAAACAAAAAGCACCGATTTCATTCAAACCCTCTTCTTAATACATAAGAGCAGAGGACATTCCATCATCCATGTATATGTATGTGTGGATGCACATATATATTTGCTACATTCTTGCAGGGAGAATGAAAGCTGCTACAGCCACATCTGCAAACAAGAAGAGTTTTTCTAAGCTTTTGGGTGCATCTGAAATTTGAAGAATGTATAGTGTCTGCATTTTAAGGTTGGCTTGAAATGTAACCATGGTGTCCAGTGAAAATGTTTAGGGAGGCTTTTAATGTTTAATAGATTACTGTATTTTAATGTTCTTTTGGAAGCCGCCCAGAGTGGCTGGGGAGACCCAGCCAGATGGGCGGGGTATAAATAATAAATTATTATTATTATTATTATTATTATTATTATAAATCAAACAGCTCTAAGGCTGCTTGTGAGTTACAGAAGTCCTTCCAATCCTTTCTTCCTTCACTCCTACTCTTCAAAGGCATGTGCAGCATTTTCATTTCTGCTTCTGTTACAAAGCATTGCCTTAGGCAACTGTCTTGGGATAGCAAGCATTGGGGACAGTCTGGAGGGGAAACTGTTTAGAACCAGTCCTGACAGATTTTGGAAGCAGTGATGTCACCTAGTGGATGGAGGCAGTGAAGGGCCCTTGGCTTTGTGGAGGATTTGTCTCCACTAAGGTTGTTCACAGCATTTGCGCAGAGAGACAACTGCACATTCATTTCATCTGTGAAAGCTGGAGGAAGAGTTGCCAAAACAGCAGTTCCAAGATTAAACCAGCAAAAGGTATCACTGTCAATGCTAGGCTTTAGGTAACTGTTGAGTCAGGAATCAGGAATAGATCTTGCAAAGATGGTATAGTGGAGATGTTGCCTAAGTACTGTCATTTTTTTGACCAATATTACTGGCATAGCATGCTAAATTTAATTCACATTTTGTGCTTCTGTTCCTCCATGACCCCCCCCAATGAAAACAGCAGGAAAGAACTGTATGTATACCACCCCAAATTCCATCCCTCTACCCCTGGGTTAAGGGGGCTGCAAACAGATTTTTTTCTGGAATCAGATAACATGGAAATGGGCATGAAACTTGCACACTATGTTTCCTGGCAGCAGCTTTTATGTAAAAACTCAAATATAACTCATGTAAAAACTCAAATATAATACATAATGCAGAAATTAAGAGTTAGGGAAATGTCAGGGAAATGGAATAAACTGCCATGTGAATCCTCGTCCACATTTCCACTTGTCCCATGCCTAGAAAGCACAAGTCTGAGCTGTTTTCCTGTTGCACCGCAAGTTTCCCAGGAAAAACCCACTCTTTAGCTTTAAATTGGAACAAACAGCAATCAGAGAACCTAATTGCTGCTTGTTCTGATTTTGACCGAGCACTAAAAAATGGTTTTCCCCAGGGAAGAGCAGCAGGACAACTGTGGTCCATTAGGGACACAGGTGGCGCTGTGGTCTAAACCACAGAGCCTAGGGCTTGCCGATCAGAAGGTTGGTTGTTCGAATCCCCGCGATGGGGTGAGCTCCTGTTACTCAGTCCCAGCTCCTGCCAACCTAGCAGTTCGAAAGCACGTCAAAGTGCAAGTAGATAAATAGGTACTGCTCCAGAGGGAAGCTAAACAGGGTTTCCATGCACTGCTCTGGTTTCGCCAGAAGTGGCTTAGTCATGCTGACCACATGACCCGGAAAAACTGTCTGCAGACAAACGTCGGCTCCCTCGGCCAGTAAAGTGAGATGAGCTCCACAACCCCAGAGTCGTTTGTGACTGGACTTAACAGTCAGGGGTCCTTTACCTTTTTTTAAAGGAGTCCATTACACATTCAGTACCATGGAGAGCTCCTATGGTCCTTCTGAGGCAGCTATAGGAACTGTTTTCTCTGCATCTACATTCATCTGAACAGCCAAATACATTGACTGGACCATAGTGTAGCAAGCCCAACCTACACATAATAAGGACCTTCCTCTTATTTTTCAGTATTTGGCTCCAGCAGGACTGGGAAGACAGGGGTACTCCTCCTCTAAATCAGAGGGGATGACAGGGCTGTGTCCTCCAGCCAGGAGGTTTGGAGGGTCTTCTCCAAAGATGAAGTCAGAGCTTCATCTAAATTGAGTATATAAGGGTCACGGCAGTCTCTCAAGCAACCTGGTCCTAAGCTGACTACATTATATATTAGCACTAAAACACTGAACTTGGCTCACATGGTGAAGCCTGCCATTTTCTTCCCCAAGCCAAACCAGTAAAGAAGGACAGAACACCAAGCTCAGTTTGAAAGGAGCCTCCAAAAATTGGGTGGGTGGTATATCCTGTTTCATCTATGTTAAGTGAACCCACTGAGCAGGCATAACATTCTGGAGCTCACATTTAATCCACACAACCCTCCAATTCTACCTAAAGTTCAAAATACCATCTGGTTTTGCTTTCTACTATAACTTTGTAGATATAAATATGAAAAGATGCAGTGCTCTCTCTCTGTCTGGTTCTCTCTCCCTGAGAGATACTGGCATCCTGTGGTAGCTAGAATCCAGTTCTTTAGCATGTGCAATTTTCTGTTTGATCTGAGGGGCTCTTGCATCTTTCCACTTTTCTCAAGCCTAGCATCTACCCTCAGAAGTATCTCTTAAGAGTCTCTTTGGAACAAGAAAAGCTAGGAACAAGGGAGGGGTTGTGGAGGAGGAGGAGGAGGAGGAGGAAGAAGAAGAATGAGGGAACATGCTCTTGAGGAGGTCACTCTGTTCATCTAAATTGATGACAGGAATAAAAATCAATCACTGCACTCCAACACTAATTCATTTTAAAGGCTCAGAGGGAGTCACACTATTAAAAACAAAAGCCAGAAAGGAAAGCAGATTGAAGGAAGAGGCCAATAGCTGTAGATCTAAAGCAGACTCTTAATGGAGCCAGCGGGAGCATAAGGAGAAGTGTTCCAGCAGGAAGGATCGCAAACGGGGCATGTGCTGTCTTAGCAATTACAATCACCAAAAACTTGTGGGAGCGTCCATCATCTACCTAGAGGGAGAATGACAAGAAGAATATTATGGAAGTCCTCAATATGCTGAATTTCAAGGTGAATTCAGCTCTGTTGTGGACAGCCGTGTGATTCTTTTAAAAAAAAGTTTTTATCTGCTTATCATACCAAGAAGTCAGAAGGCAATCAGTTGACAAAGCCAGTGTGGTATAGTGGTTAAAGTGCCAGACCTGGACCTGGGAGACAAGGGTTCAAATCCCCACTGATCCATGATGAAACACACATCTGGAGCTTTTCACAGTCTCTCAGTCTAATCTATCTCATATGGTTGTTGTAAGGAGGTGGCAAACCAGGTAGGCCTCCATGAGCTCCTTGGAGGAAGGTTAGCATAGAAATCTGAAAATAAATGAATAGAATCATAGAGTTGGAAGGGATCCTGAGGATCAGCTACTCTAACCCACTGCAATGCAGGAATATGCAGCTGTTTCATATGGGGATCAAACCTGCAACCTTGGTGCTACAAGCACTATGCTATAAGCAGCTGAGCTAAATTTCTGAAACTGGGGAACCATGCCAGAGCTGAAAACTTTATAGAACCAGGTGGCACCTCACTTCCTTGCTGTGTCACCTGAATCATGCTGAGCTGGTAGCTACATTTCCACCCTCTGTCCATCACCAGTGGTGGCACTGCAGGGCATCAGAAAGCAGTCCAGCCCAGCAGCCCCCTCTCCTGAAAGCTTAAAGGTAAAGGGACCCCTGACCATTAGGTCCAGTCATGTCCGACTCTGGGGTTGCGGCGCTCATCTCGCTTTATTGGCCGAGAGCCAGCGTACAGCTTCCGGGTCATGTGGCCAGCATGACAAAGCCGCTTCTGGCGAACCAGAGCAGCGCACGGAAACACCGTTTACCTTCCCGCCAGAGCGGTTCCTATTTATCTACTTGCACTTTGACGTGCTTTCGAACTGCTAGGTGGGCAGGAGCAGGGACCGAGCAACGGGAGCTCACCCCGTCGCAGGGATTCGAACCGCCGACCTTCTGATCAGCAAGCCCTAGGCTCTGTGGTTTAACCCACAGTGCCACCTGGGTCCCTTCCTGAAAGCTTAGGGTAATGTATAATGCAACCAACTGTCTCTACTAAGATCCCTTATAGCAAAGGCAAGTATGCTGCCCCCCATCTCCTGAAAGTTTTACTGGAGTGTTGGCTCCCAATTCCAGATCTTAGTGTGATGCTGAATTAGACTTTCAAAATATTTAAGATTCATTTTCCCCACTATATGCCAAGCTGCATTTCGGGAACAGGAGGCAAATTTGCACAGAGAATTTAAGCAATGTATTCTGCAAGAGAACAACACACTGCTGGGTTTCTTTTATAACAACACATTAGATTTCTCTTATCAGTATTCTGGGGGGAAGGAAGGGGTGGGATGGAACAAACATCTTGATGAAGGAAACAGCTTTCTGCTCTCTCTCCCCCCCCCCCACGGCTTGGTATTTGCTCAACTCCCTCCCCCATTCTTCCCAATATCCCTTTAAATTAAAAGGGCATGAATATGAAACAGTGGAAAATTAGAATTGTAAGCTCTTGCTGGCTTGATTCTAGTCACCTGCTGGTATTATTCCATTCTATTTATTGATCCTTGTCCCTGATTTACACCTCGCTAAGAAACTGGCACTTGAGCTGCTAAAACCAAGGTATGCATTGGCAATCAACATGAAAATCACAGCCCAAGCAAGTCGGGTAGCTGGTCATCAACAAGCAGAACTTATTGGGCTTTGGCTTCTTGGCAGAGCATCTCCTTTGCATACAGAAGGTCCCAGGTTCAATTCCCAACTTCTCCAGGTATGGCTGGGAGAGACTTGAAACCCTGGGGAGCAGCTGCCTGTAGATGCACCAGTGATCTGACTCAGGCAATTCCCCATGTTTCCTATTTAGGAAAGCTAAAGGTAGGAATGGCAATTTTGTTTTCTCTCATTCTCCTCCCCACAATCTGAATTTCAGTTCAGCCTGTTTCTGCTTCAGTGTATGGATTGTCCACCACCCCATAACTGCACAAACATTTGTGTACATTTCAATGAGCATATCTCCTGGTTTCTGCACTGCAGCCTCTGACCCCAATTCTTGATTCCTGCTGGACTCCGGTGTCATAACTCTGAGCCAGTGGGAGGGGAGAGGAGAAACAGATAGACCACTCTATAGATTGCCTAGAGGTCCTAGGTTACAGCTGTGCCCATTTTATTTATTGATTCGATTTATACCCTGTCCTTCAAAGGCATCATAGGTGCAGCACAGAATATTAAACACCATTAGAAAAACAAGAACCCCAAATGCACAAAATTAAGGTAAAAAGAGCAGATCTGTAAAAGCTGCATGAAATAAACCCTTAGTGCAACAGATTAAGTTAAAAGATCTGGGTTAAAAACAACAACACCTGTCTTTGCCTTTTGTTGCAAAGACAGAACAGAGACCAGGCAAAACTCTCTGGGTAGAGCTAGGGTCACCAACAAGGCACCCATGGGTGTTGGTTTGCCAGCCAGTACCTCCTCTGGCACCCACAATTAGTCATAAATATAGCCTCAAAAATCTACATTACACAATATACAGGTCTTGCTTGAGGGCTTCTCAAAGGCACCTGGCTGGCCACTATGAGAAAAAAGATGTGGTCAGAGCAGTATGCTGGACTAGATGAGCCTTTGTCCTGACCCAGCTGGGCTTTTCTTATAATCTAATATTCTAATGTTATCTGGTAAGGAAGCCTATCCACTCATACTGTCCCCAATGCTTTCTATGCTGGTTCATATCTCAGCCTCTAATTTCCATTTTATTTCAAGAGTTTTCATCTCCCCCACCCTGCAAAAAAAAAAAAAAGCCTATGTATTTTCCACACATACCCACTGGCAAACAACAATCTAAATATATATTGAAAGCTAGTAGCACTTCTCACAAAGAGAACACACCAATCACACATTTCTTAGCACTCTCCTCTCAATTCTTTGGGGACTTGTACAAACAAAAAAAGCCTACAGGTGTGCTCGCACCTCCAAACAATAAACTTGATTATTTCATCAAACAGACTTTACAGAAGCATCTATTTGCATGACTTCAAGGCATGCATGTACACACACCCATTTATACATAATTGAGATTGTCCCCACCTTTAAGACAGACTTCATATAAATGCAAGGAATGCAGCTGGGCAAATAAACTACCCCAAGATTACAAAAAAAGTTTTTATTTGGATCAAAACCAGAAGCTGCATAATTCCTTTCTGCACATTTTGAATTGTTGCCTAACCTGCAAAATACCTCAAGAGTTGGAAATTTAATACAGTGCTCATCTCTGCTTTTGTGCAAGAGTAATAATCTTTCAAATAGTCATCACAGCTACCCTTCTGTCCCTAAACAGTCCCTGGCAGATGTGCCCTTATTAATTTCAGGATTTAGCCTACCCTGTTCTGTGGGCTCTGGATGGAGAACAACATTGCAAAACAACCTCCTGGGTGGATTTATAATTAATCCTGTTTAGAAATGATTAATTAACTGGACATCAGTAAAATGCCCTATAATTTATCTGGATTTTTGTCTCCAGATTAATTACAAATGTCTTTAGGGCTTCAGTGTTAGAATTGCCAGGTCTCCAGATGCTGGGACCCTGAGAGGTAAGAGGTTCACTAGGATGAGGCGAAACCTAGTAGCACTATAGAGAATGTGCAGATGGTGATTCCTGGCATGTCAGTGGGTGGTGTTCTGTCCAATGGTTTCACTGCTACCATTCCTCAAGGACTGAGATCTGGATGAGGACTCTCTATCCCCCTTCTGGGTTCTTCCAGATCAGTAGATATGGTTTAGATAGACTCATCAAAGCAGTCAATTACTTCTGAATAAGGCAATGGCACTTTAAGACCCCAGGCCTTCCCAGATCTGTGGAGCCAACAGTATTTCCAGACCAGCCAACCTTTATCAGCTCTGAGAAGTCTTTAAACCCTGAAGAAGCAGTGATCTGTCCAAGGTTCTGATCAAGCTCTGTCTCTTTTTGGCCACATGTACCTGAAGGAGAGGGGACCCAGGTGGCACTGTGGGTTAAACCGCAGAGCCTAGGGCTTGCCGATCAGAAGGTTGGCGGTTCGAATCCCTGAGACGGGGTGAGCTCCCGTTGCTCGGTCCCAGCTCCTGCCCACCTAGCAGTTCGAAAGCACGTCAAAGTGCAAGTAGATAAATAGGAACCGCTCTGGCGGGAAGGTAAACGGCGTTTCCGTGCGCTGCTCTGGTTCGCCAGAAGCGGCTTTGTCATGCTGGCCACATGACCCGGAAGCTGTACGCCGGCTCTCGGCCAATAAAGCGAGATGAGTGCCGCAACCCCAGAGTCGGACACGACTGGACCTAATGGTCAGGGGTCCCTTTACCTTTACCTTACCTGAAGGAGAATCTCCACCCTAATTGTTCAGCCCGGACACTGAGATCCAGCACTGAGGGCCTTCTGGCAGTTCCCTCACTGAGAGATGTGAAGCTACAGGGAACCAGGCAGAGGGCCTTATACCGATAATGGCACCAACCCTGTGGAATGCCCACCCATCAGATGTCAAGGAGATGAGTAACTATATAACCTTTAGAAGACATCTGAAGGCAGATCTATGTTTTTATATATGTGGAAGCCACCCAGAGTGGCTGGGGCAACCCAGTCAAATTGATAGGGTACAAATAATAAATTAGTAGTAGTAGTAGCAGCAGCAGCAGCAGCAGCTGCTGCCGCAGGAAGAGCTCTTGTGACAAGCAGAAAGCAGATTATATTTGGTCCTGTCACTGTCAGGTCTCAGCCAAGCTTGAAGATAGACCACAGCTTTTTCCTGTTATTCCCATACATTTGGTTGCCGCCCTAAGCCAACTCAATGTCTTGAAGAGCCTCTGCCAGTCAGAGTAAACAGTCCTGGGCTAGATAGACCCAATGATCTAAGTGCAAGGCAGTTTCAGCTGACCCACAGAAAGCCTAGCAGCAGGGCCAGCCCAATACATTTTGGCACCTGATTTGAACCACAAACTGGCACTCCCATCCCTGCCAGGGAAGAAGATCCACACTCAAGAACAAGGGAGGAAATAAAGATGTATACTGGAAACAGGGGGCGGGGGGGTCAAATCAACTTAACCCAATGGTTGAAGTGGAAATCAAAGGCCATCACTCTGAATTATGCTGTGTGCATTTGTGAAGAGCCCAGGAGACCCCCACCATTTCCTTCCTAGAGGTACTGAGAGGTGGCATGGGAGAGCAAAGGGCAAAAGCACACAGAGCAAAAACAATGGAACCCTTAATGACAAGAATAACCTGTACTTTCTCCAAAGGTTTTAAGAAAACAATTTGCTTTCTTTAAGAGCTGCAGAGACTGCTAGCTGTTGGCAGAATTCTTATCATGCAAAGTTGGAGGCAAATTGCTCCCCCCCAAAAACCCCAAGATTTCTATTTGCTTCGCTGCTGCCTTTGGCCTATCAACAGTTTAAAGACTGGCAACGTGTATTAGCTGTGTTTGCCTGCACACTTGTGCAGTTGTTTTCAGATACATTGCAACATGCATTGCTCATATTCTCTTGTGTTTCATCAGTGTGAATGTTATGGCTTTTATAATCTTGGAGTGCTAGTGTTAAGATAGATGTATGCGAAGATCTGTCACATTTAATTATCTCCTCCATCAAATTCAGTAAGTGGCCTATTAAGAGAGAAATGACTGGTTCATATACTCATTAGAAAGGGAAGATTTCATGGTACAACAAAGAGAGAAGGAATTTTTATTTCTGACTCAGCCTGGAAGAAAAGGGTGGTTGGGGGTGGGAAACCTTCACAATGCTTAAATGAGAATGTGATAACGAATGAACAGAGTTGGGAGCTTTCAGAAACTAGCAATAGATTACGGTTCATTTATAATTATGGAGAAAGAATATGAGGGTGAGGTATTACTCACTTTTGAAATGTGAACACCATGTAATTAAAAAACTGAAAACCTAATTAAAAAACTACAATATGTTTAAGACAAGCTGAAGGAAGAACCACTTCACACAAACTGTGGAACTCTTCGCTGCAATATATTGCACTGGATATTATTGTGGTGAATATAAATGATCATTATGGAGGAATTGATGAACAAAAAATGATTGTCCTGTTGATTATTATCCCACAATATTATCTTTGCTCAACCCAGCACCTCCTACATATGTGTCGCGACCCGACTAGACAGGGTCGCGCCATGCGGGCGCCAGGAAGGGGAACCTTGCAGCGGGCCAGGAAAGGGGGCGACAGCGGAGCCAGGCGCGCAGGGGTTAAACCGAGCGCAGCAAGACCCGACCTCGCCCAGGCATGCCTCGAGGGGTAAACAACCCCAGGATGGGTGCGTACCTGATGGCCCAACCCCAGGTGCGGAAGGGAACCGCAAATCATCAGCGGCGGGCGGGAGCCGTCAGCATCGCAATAACAATGTAAAAAGCACCCATGAATAGTGCAGGTAGACCAGAGCAGTTAACTCTTTTGTCCAAGCCACCCCGGGTGGGGAAGAGGATTAACCCCGGACCTTTAGGGCAGAAGGGAGGGGGGAATTGGGAGTCACCCAGCAAGGTGTACATAAGGGGGATTCTGAGATGGCCTCCTCAGAATCCTCACGGACTTTCCACGTTTCTCTGTGTGCTGTACAATAAACTTCAAGACATCTTCCGCTGACTTCTCGGAGTGGCGTGCGTTCTTGACGGCTAGCTACAGTTACCATTGGGGACACGACAATATGCCACCAGGGCTGGGGGCTGTAAGAGGCAGCAGTAGCCACCCAGTGAGGATGTCCTGGCCTGCGTGGGACTAATATCTAACTGCTTCCACAGCCAGGAGATTCAGCTGCAGAATGGCATTTGCTGGAGACGGTGGGACTGAAATATACCTTTGCCTTGCTGTAGTGACTATTGTATCACTGTGTGTTTTATTGTGTTTTAAATATATTGTAAGTCACCTCAAGAAATTTGCTTAGTAGGCATGATAGAAATACTCCAAAATGAATAAATAAATATGCCTCTTCCATTTCAGAGACAATATACCCTTGGCTACCAGAAATAACAAAATTAAGATGAGCTAAAATATGGAACTCATTGGGAACAACAAATTACTCTGGAGGCAAGTGAGTGAGGCATCTGGTTTGTTAGACCCAGTGGTATAACATAGAGATTGAGAATTTGGCAAAGCATAGACAGAATGAACTACTGCCCTGATCCCCACATTGGTTTGGGCTGAAGGTGTTGAAGAAGTCCAACAAAAGAACAGAAGTAGGAGCAGAAAGTGCTGGTGTTCACTTATTTCTCCCATGTCTGGAATGGAAATCAAGCCATTGAAGGCAATCTGGGTTCACTGTTGCTTTCAGTCCACAAGTTATGTGTAGCTGATTGCCTGCCCTCTACCCATATACATTCTGTTTCCTTTGCATTGAAATGAATAGCGTAGAAAAACATAATGGCATAATTTACATAATCAGTTGTGCAAATTGTGGACAGCAGGAAAGAATAATGTAGCTTTTGGTGGAAGATGAGCTGCAGTGGCATGGAAACAGCGTTGCACATAGTACACACAGAGCAGAATGGCAAATGGTGTTTTCTATATCCCTAGTCTGGGCAGATGGGGTCAGATGCATCTGCATCTGCTTCAGAAGTGTGGTTTTACTGGCTTACTGAGAGTTGTTAAGAGTCCCTTATTCCCCTCATGGAGCTACAATTCCTAGAGGTCCCTAGGAAGATGGAGGGGAATGAGGTTCTTCTGATGACTCTCAGCACCCTTAAAAACTACAGCTGCCATGATTCTTTAGGGGAATCCATGACTATTTAGAGTGGTAAGTGCTTTAAATGGGTCATGTCAATGGGTCCTGGCATAGTCTGATCTGGTGGTATAAGACAACTTCATATTTACCAGATAAGCCAGGCTAGAAATGCCACTTCTTATCACTCATCATAACTCTCCACACGGGATAGAAGCCTATACAGTGGTATCTCGGGTTACAAACACCTTGGGTTACAAACATTTTGGGTTACAGACTCCACTAACCCGGAAGTAGTACCTTGGATTAAGAACTTTACCTCAGGATGAGAACAGAAATTGCGTGGCGGCGGCATGGCGGCAGCCGGAGGCCCCATTAGCTAAAGTGGTACCTCAGGTTAAGAACGGTTTCAGGTTAAGAACGGACCTCCGGAATGAATTAGGTTTGTAACCAGAGGTACCACTGTATTTATTTTGCAGGTAAAAGAACATTATGTATCAGCCTTTGAGTTTTCTCTATAGAGCTTCTGATGAAAACCCTTCAGAATATATATATGCTGAGGGAGAGGTTGGTAAAAAGAGGGTGAGAGCAAAACAGCAAAGACGTGATGAGATCCAATGAAAGTCTACTAGAGATGAACTTCAAATACAGCACCCTTTCTACCTGGTTATTCCTTCCCCTTATAAATAATGCTCAAAGAGCTGCTAACATTAGCTGTGGGGAGCTTCTCGGCACGTTAAAGGGAACATTAGCACACATGCCAGGGAGATAACCTGAATATCTGTGCAACGCAGCTGAAAGATGAGGCACAGAGAATACAGAGTGAGTGAATGGAATGACCCCCCTGTTTTGAGGGCTTTCATAAGGAGCCATCTTGAGAGGGCCAAGTCTGAAAAATGGACTATCAATACAAGAAGTGAATAAATGGTAACCCATATTTGATCAGTGCAAGTACACACACCACTAGCTAAATCACAAAGCAATACATGCTAAAACAGACCATCAAACAAATAACACAGCTGTATATTAGGAGTAGGTATGAACTGAGTAGTCTAACCCTGCCCCATTCCTACCTTCCTGATTATTATTATTACTGTAGTTGCTTTCTTTACAAAAATGCCCCCAAGTGGCTTACAATAAAACACTAAAACCAAGTATAACAAACAAACAATTTAACTTTTTTAAACACCCTATACAGTTAAAAACAGAACTTAGAGGTTCCACTAAAAAAAAAAAAAGGCCATAAATACCTGAACTGTGGGACTGAAAAGGAGACAGGACTGAAAAACAACTCTAAATTTAAAGACAAACCTGAAGTCAGGACCAACAAATAACCCAGAATACAAGTTTAAGAATACTTGCTAGTCTGTCTGGAACAGGAAGTGCTCATTCTCTCCAGGAGCATCCAATTACCAACCTGAGTGGATGGAGTAAGTCCGGGGCCTGAACAGTCTGAGAAGTTGGCACTTGCAGTTCCATGGCCTACCACATGAGGCAGGCAAGCATAGATCCAGCAGTTTTCACTAGTTTTTTTTTTTTAAGAGCGTATCAAGTTACTTACATAGACACGTATCTTTCCCCTTAAAAATAAAATTCAATGTAATTTTTTTAAAATATGCTTTTGGGAGTCTGCCAATGGAAAAGTTTGCTCTATCTCTAAAGACTAAGGTAACACTGGTGTATCTCTCTCTCTCTCTCTCCTTCTGTTTGGTAAACCAGAAATGAACTTTTTAAAAAAATAAATAAATTAAAAACCACAATAAATAAATAACAATAGTTGGCTGTAAATATTTACCAGTCTTGTGAGACATAACTTCTCAGGTAAGGCACTATATCTGTGGCTTTCCAAATACCAGCCCGGGTTACAGGTGTTCAAACAATCTGTGTGGGGAAGACTGCAAAATCAAATCAAGCACTATATTTAGCTAATTGTCAAGGAGAGAAGGCGAAACGGTGCTACCCTCCCATTCTTTTATAGTTATGTTGTTTTGCAAGCTGGGCTCCATATGCTTCTAATTGACATACAAAGGGAAGTGTGTGTGCTCCTGCTCGTTAATTTGCAGAAACCAAATATTTTGTCATCCCCCTGAAACTATCTGAGATCCATTTTGAAGCAACCTATAATTAGACTTCTGCTATTTGTGAAGTGAGGGAGGATGTCCTGGCTTTGACTCAGTCAGCTGAATGAAAGAGGGGCAGGGGGAGGAAGATAATGATGATTCCCTACCTCCAGGCAAACAGCTATTGGCTTGCACCATTTAACATTGTGATTACTCTGACAGCAGCAGTACACTGGGGCAGAGGATATTGAAGCAGCAGTAAAAACACTCAGTCGTGCAGGAGCACATGGTTAGAAACTAATGATTCCAGCTTTATGGAAGGTAGATTGCAGGCTGTGGCATATTGGTCATATTCAATATGGTTATGAGTTTTTCTATAACTGGACCAGAACTAAGGCTAGTGAGTTCCACATTTCCTGGAGGATTTGTAGTGTTTCTGTATTTTATTGCAGGGGTCACCAACATTTTTCACCCAATTTGGAATTGTGTGAAAGTACCATGGGCACCAGTCACAAAATGGATGCTGTGGAACATGTCATGACACACAAAATGGCTGCTGTGGGGGTGTTGTAGTACAATTACTGCCACAGAAAAAGATACAGTTAAAGTGGTATAATAGTGCTTTAAATGTATGGCACAGATGTGGCCTCTCTCTTGGCTTTTTCGTGTGTTTGTGTGTGTTTCTATAGAGTCTTAATATTGAAAATGGATCGCTGAGTTCCGTGTCGAGGTCCCCAACCCACCCCTCAAATAATTCACACATCAGACAGAATTTTAGTTATAGTTTTTTGCATGATTTTGGCCACAACTTTATTAAAATACAAACAATGTGAGTGGTTGCTTAGGCATTGGTTAAGACTATCTGTCCCACAGGGGACAGAACTGACGACCGTCAGTAAGGGGAAAACCCTCTGGAGAGATAAAGGGAGCCGGGTGGTCTGACTCTCCCCTCTCCCCTCAGGCTCCCAAGGCTCTTGCACGGCCCTAGCCCCCGACCAGGGGTTCGGACAAAAGCATATTGAGCTGCTGGATTCCTTTAACGGAATTCCCCTAACACCAGCAATAATTGGAGGGGCAGACAGTCAATCATAACCCCTCCTCCAACCAACATAATAACCAATGCCTAACCGCCAACCTTACAAGTTGTGACTATTTGCTACGCAGTAGGCGAAAACCAGATGGCACCAGCCAATCAGCCAAATGGAAAAATTCCTACCAGGCCCCTGCCCCAACAGCAGACGGCCCCATGACAGGCATAGCAATGTCAATGCAGAGGCCTAAAATATAGGGAGGGAGGGAGGGAGGGTGATCCGAAGCACGCAGCCAAGAGGGGGATCACGTTGCATAACCACCAATATATATACGCTGGGCTGTCCATCAACAAATTGCAACATACAAATCTCCCCAACAACACCCAGGGTCCAATCACAACAGTGGCCATCCATACGATCCCGCCCAGCACCAGAGGGGTGACTTGCCGGCCCCCACCGCAACATGTGCTCTCCATGAAGGAGAACACGCTATATTGTAAACAAGTCTGGCACCAGAGAGAGAGAGAGAGAGAGAGAAAGAGAGAGAGAGAGAGAGAGAGAGATCCACCCCAAAAGGAGTCAATCTTGATTTGGCGAGGGAGTGGGAATAAGGACCCCCATCAACATATAAATACATATGTATATACATATTCATACATATAAATAAATACACCATACATATAAAGCTGTATCATAACACTGTACAAAGTCCTGGCTCCTAAGCAAACTGAAGTTCCCAGAATTCTTTGGGGGAAGCCAGGACTGTTTAAAGTACCATTGCAGTGCTTCAAATATATGATATGAATGTGGCCTGTGTTTGCACCAGGCGGCTGAACTCAACTGAACAACAACTGAATTTTGTGCAGGAAAATAAAGCTCTTTGAGCAGTAAATTGTTTTCACCTCTCCATTCCGGTATTTATTTCATGTTACTATTTAGTCATCAAATTTGTGTCCCACCCTTCCTCCCATAGGAGCCCAGAGAAACAAACAAGTGATAAGACAATTTTAAAACACCTTAAACACACCTCTTCAACAATAATCAATTTCAACAGAGATGTGGACTAGGAAATACCTCAACTTAGAAGGCGGAAGACTTCAGCAGGTGTTGAAAAGACAACAGAGATGGGGAGGGCATTCTAAAGAGCAGGTCCTACAACACTAAAGGTCCAGTTCCTACAGCAGTGATGGCTAACCTTGACACTCCAGATGTTTTGGAACTACAACTCCCATCATCCCTAGCTAACAGGACCAGTGGTCAGGGATGATGGGAGTTGTAGTCCCAAAACATCTGGAGTGTCAAGGTTAGCCATCACTGTAGCATGCACAATAAACCTCCTGATAAGATGGTTTCTGCAGGAGGCCTCCCACCTGCAGAGCACAGTGATCGATTGGCTATATAAGAGGTGAGACAGTTTTTTCACAACTTTAGCTCATTTTAACACCCCCGCCCCACAATGTTTCCGAGGCTGCTGGGAACTGTAGTAGTACAAGAGTATCTACAAAGAGTCTACACTGCAAACAGATCAAATCCACAGTGCATGCAAACTGGGTTGATGAATGCAAATACAGTACAGTACTAGAAATAAAAATTGTATCTGTATAGGAATGTGGCTTTTATTGTGAGGTACATTCAGGAATTATTACTGTTTTTGTATTCAAATATCTCCTGTTGGGAGGGGTGCCCTTGCCCTGCTCCCCATTCTGAGTGGGAAAATCTGTAGGGGGTGTTCTTTGTGCATCTGGCTGAATGTACTTAGAAGAAGCTTCCTCCTGATGGGAACCCCTGTGGCTCCATTGCTTTCTCCATGAGATATTTGAGCACATTAATCATAATGCCTGAATCAGTCTTCTGTCTGTGAAGCACCTGCAAAATCAATGCAGAAATTCATATACATGAAATTCCATTCAGCCAAGGAGCTGTGAAAGGAGGTACACTGAATTATTCCATTGCTGACTTTGGCTCGATAGCACTTTGGGAACATAGCTTATACTGCAGTGCACCTAGCCATTGATGATCCAAAGAGGTGCTTGCATACTCAATCCAAAGCAAGTCACTGGGCCACTACTCCCATTGTCCATGCTGTCAGAGATGGAGTCCAACACCTTCTGATGGAGTGGGATGTAGTCCTCAGTGCACAAGCTGCTTCCAATGGGATTTTAATGTAATAGCATACTGAATTGTGGCAACGGGCGATTTACACAGACACTTCTGTAAAACTACCCTTCTCTTTCACTAGACTTGAATGTCAGGATGTCTCTAAGACATAAATGTCAGGAATAATCTGATCGATGCCCTACCTCATTAATGGAATCAGCTCAATTAACTTGGCAGCTACTTCTTCAGATGAATTTAACATTTGGCCATCTGATCGGCACATTATTGGGCCATGGAGGGATATCAGGTGTGGTGGGGCAGTCCTAAATTTTCTAACAAATCAAGCCCTCAGGCATTTCCCTTGGGAGAAGTGTGTATTGCAACAAATCCAGCTGGAGGGGGATTATCTACTAAGCAAATATATGCAAATGTTTGCATATTTTCAGCTTTCTTTGACATATAATTGGAATGGCCTTAGTATATAAAGCTGGAAGGAAAGTATGATTCAAGATGACATGGAAAAAATAAAATAAATTTGTGAAGATTCTTGAAAATCTACTGAATAGCACAGAACACAATTCTGCTTTCTTGGACTTGCCTGGCAGGCAGAGCAGAATGTGTGTCCCTAAGAACAGATGGGCCTCTTCTCAGAAACAAGACTTCCTTCCAAGTAACAGCAAACATTCTGTACTGTAGGCTTCCAGGAGGCATCTGTCACCATTGGAAGCAGGATTCTGGGCTAGATGGACCTTTGGTTGGATCCAGCAGTGCTGTCCGATCCAGCAGAATGCCAAAAGAACTTCTCAAAATGGATTGAAGAATGATAGTAGCTCAGCGGTAGAGCAGCTGCTCTGCATTTAGAAGGTCCTGGGATATCTCCAGGTAAGGATGAGCGAGACCCCCACCTGAAATCCTGGAGAACAACTTCCACTCAGTGCAGACAATAATGAGCTAGATTGATCAATGACTGAGGCAGCTACCTGGGCTACTGTGATGATGCAACAAAATGGCAGCACAGTTGAATGGGAGAAATTCAATGTCATGTTGAGGCAATTATTCTGTCAAGACAAGTATTTTGGCTTGTGAGATGGTGTGATTTCCACATCTCCTTCCCAGGGGTTCTTTCAGCCCCCTCTCCAACCAATTTCAGGGTGTGGAAAACACAAGGAGGAAGAAGAGAGGAGAAAGCCCTATTGCACAAACAGAAGTCCTTGCACAGAGGCTTCTACTGATGGGACACATTATTTAAATCACACAGTGCGATTACATGTACTCCTTGGGGAGGAAGGGTGGTACATAAATTCAATTATTTATTAATTAATAGGGTCACATTGGGGAGTGAGCAATCCTAATTTCATGTTGACACTGATAGGGTAATGGAACCTAGCTTTGTTCCTCTGCTTCCTAAGGAGGTAAATAATATATACAGGATTGCAGCCATCTTTTACTCAGAGCAGACCCAGTGGGTTGTAACCAAAGATAGTCATAATCTCAGTATAAAGCTAAATATCAGTGATACTAGCTCCACCTGTTGGCATTACAAATCTTATAAAGGAATACAGCCAATTTTTGCGAAAAGGGTGTAAATGACTAAGCTTCTCAACGAAATTTCCTCTTCCTGGCCACCACCCTTAAAAATATTAAGTCATTCTAGCATGACCAAATCCAAATCTACCATGCTTTGAAGAATGCAACAATTTTTTCATCTTGGAAGTTTTCCTCAAGTATTCATTGATGTCATGGTGGCATCAATAAACATTGGGTGTATAGAAATTTTGGTTGGTGGATGATATGAAGAATATTTTCAAAGACTACAAGTTGGACTAGGATACCTAGAAGATAACCTTCCTCGGTACAGACGACCAGATTGATCTTTAAGACCTGCTGGTCATTCCAGAAGTGGGCCTTCTCAGTTTTAGCACTCACCCTCTGGATTGCCGTCCTTTGTGTAACTTGTGAGGTAGAAACAAAATAAAATAAAAAAATTCCTTCCAGTAGCACCTTAGAGACCAACTAAGTTTGTGAGGTAGAGATAGTAATGCTATTTAAATGCCTCTTAAATAAATGGATTCTTACTCTTCATTTCCCGCCCCCTTTCTTCTACACTGCTCAGTTTTATTTCTCGTATGCAGTTGTGCTTTCTTCTCTTTTTCATTTATTGAATGTTGTGTTTTTATTGTTTTTGCTGTATTTTTATGTAAACATCTTAGAGGTTTTTAAACAGCACAAAAACTAGTAAATAACTTTGCAACATGTTAACTCTTTGGAACCACCAGAATCATCATGGTTTTTGCATTATTTTATTTTAACTCTTTTTGCTGCATGCAGCAATCTGCAATCTCATCAAGGCTTTGTCATATTCAAGGTGACATATAATGAAATGCATGTGATATTTGTACACTTTTGAGCACTACAAATCCAATGATGCAATGTCACCAAGAGCAAAATAAGCAGGTGGTCAATATCAAATTTCACACGCCATCAATTGGCCCAGTAACTATCAGATACTAAGACCACTGGACATACCATTACTTAAACAATGGTTGAATATCACATATTGCAATCAAATTCACACAAGGCTGCATGCAACTAAGCCATATCCAAAGCAGAGTCAGAGACTTAAGTTAGGCATGTTCATTGATATCAGTGGACTCTGAGTGTGTCTTCACCAACCTAATGGCCTCCAGATATTTTGGACTACCACCCTCTGTGCTGTCTTCTATGATGGCCAAATTGTTTGGGGCTGCTGACAGTTTTAGTTCAAAACATCTCATGGGCACCAGGTTGAGAAAGGCTGACTTAGTTGGATAAACCCCACAGAATACTCTGACCAGCTCCTCCGTTCAAGACCCATAGAATTTAATAGGGTTTTCAATGAGAACATGCTTTGAGGATCATTGCTTCTCAATTTAAAGGCTGCTGGTTTGAAGTGGCATCTCCAAACTTCACACCCCACAACATTTAAAATATTAATGACAGTTCTTTGGCATGTTGTTCCCTGTTTGGAACTGAAGCTATTGCTCTTTAGCTGACAGTCTGGAGCCAACATGATTAACAATCAGGAACAGACATCATGGCTCATACCAGTCTGTTGTTTGTTTCAGAGCTTTGAGAGCACATGCTCAAATGCAAGACTCTTTGTTGGAGGATAATGGAAGTTGGGTGCAATCAATACAACATTTCTATTATTACAAATGAAATCTCTCCCCCAGTTTTTGAAAGCTTTCATCCTCTTTGAAAGAACCTTACATTTTTCAACCTCATTCTTGCAGCACTTGATAATTTCTTCAAAGCTTTGGTCAGTGTGGGGTTGAGCTTAGCATCTCCTTGCAAGGATGGCCATGGGTGGTATTTATTACTCTTTCTATTAAATATTTCTCAATCTATCTGTGCTTCCCAAATTGAAAAATCCCCATGGAAGAAGTAACCCTATGTTCTTTGCCTCTGAGCTTTGATGAAAGCACGGGAAGACAGGAAAACCAAGCACCTGAGTTTGGTGTGCTTGTGCAATTTGTGTTCAAGGGAAGTTCTACCATTTACCTTTTAAGTCTCTCCACACCAATTCCTTTAAAGGAAATAGACTTCATTAATTTATTTTTAAATAAATGTCATGTGTACAGAAGGCACTCTCCCCGCCCCCCTATGATTACAGGGAAGCCTAGCTGAGGTTCTCACATTTTTTTCAAGAATTATGGATACCAAGGAAGGCTACAGAGTACATACAAGGGAGAGATGATTTGCAGATTGAAAGAAACAATATTCACAAACATATATTGGTCACCTGGAGAGTAAGGCAAGCACAACACAAAACATGCACCCCACACATGAGATTTTTTTTACAAGGAATGGGTGAATCTGCCAATTTCAGTTTCTCATGTTTCCAACCATAAATTCAGTTCTCCACATTTTCAGATCAGTTTGCATTTTTAAAAATAAATAAATAACCCTCGTGAAAAGTTTAGTGCAGATTCCTCCTAATATACTGTACACATTTTTGTATGCACTTTTGCCTAATGTACACGTTTATGCACAGCAATTCTCCAAAGATCTGTGTATGTTATTTTCATGAATGCATACATTTTTATGTACACCTAACAAAAATGCATGCATTTTTTTTGTACACTTTACTTGGCTGGAGAATTTAGAGCTGCAAAATTTGGAGAAGTGCACACTTTGAAGGATGGTTGTCTTTTGGTTTGCATATTGTTTTGGAAAGTGAAACTGCAGTAAGTTTGCCTTTAAATGTGAACTGAATCAAATTTCTCCCTCAACTTGAGGTTTCACCAAATTTGTTCTCTGAACTTTGATAATTTTGGATGTTGTTTCTTCTGAATGCAGTTGGCATGGGTGGGTATTGCCATGGATCCATCCTCCTGGCAGCAGCATCCCTGCCTCTCACCTGGAAAGGGCAGGGATGTCTTTGTGGAATCATCCCACCATACCCATGAAAATTTCACCCCAACATTTCCTGCCAATTTGAAGTGGCAGTTCCAAACCTCACACCCCACAACATGCAATTTCTTTTCTCATTAATTGATGGAGAATAATCAAAAGGTTTTATCACAACATCTCTCTCTATATATATAATAAAAGTGTAAGAATGTCATCACGCAGCCCCCATTGGAGAATCTGTAGTGCTGCATCACCGTCTTGGATTCGTATGAAGTCAGAGTAAAGGATCTATCACAAGACTCGTCATCTTCACACTCACTCTCTCAAACACCTTTTTCTGCAACAGACTAACATAGCTACCCATCTGAAAGTTAACTTTCCAAGATAACTAAGCAAGTGACACCTGAAACAAAATGTTGCTGTGCATATTTCCAGCAAATCAGCCATCACCTTTTCCAGCACACTCCTCCAGTGTGGTGTAGTGGTTAAGAGCGGTGAACTCGTAATCTGGTGAACCGGGTTCACGTCTCCGCTCCTCCACATGCAGCTGCTGGGTGACCTTGGGCTAGTCACACTTCTCTGAAGTCTCTCAGCCTCACTCACCTCACAGAGTGTTTGTTGTGGGGGAGGAAGGGAAAGGAGATTCTTAGCCGCTTTGAGACTCCTTCAGGTAGTGATAAAGCGGGATATCAAATCCAAACTCCTCCTCCTCCTCCTCCTCCTCCTCCTCTTCTTCTTCTTCTTCCACTCTTCTCACCCCCACCCAGTGTTCCACCTCACCACCAAACAAGCACTGAGTATGCCCAGTCCTCGTTTTCTTTTATGTAGTCAATCTTATTTACCTAGAACATGAGCGTCCTGGGGCAGCAATGCTGAAGAGAAGTACAGCCAGCGGATGATGAGCCACTAGGAGGCTTCACCCTCTGTCTTCCAGGAAGAATGCTGTAACAAGAAGAAGAAGAAGAAGAAGAAGAAGAAGAAGAAGAAGAAGAAGAAGAAGAAGAGTTTGGATTTGATATCCCGCTTTATCAAGCGGAGAACAACCGGGTCTCGTTCAGAAACCAAAGAGGAAGCAACTGCAGGCAGCTTGCTTCAGCATTCCCTTCTAGAAAGTACACTTTCTAGAGTAGTACCTTGGGTTTGTTTCCCCCCTCCTCCTTCTCAGTCCCTTTTCCTTTTGTGCCATGTCTTCAAAGCCCGATGCCAAGCACCGTCTTATTTATTATCACTGTACACTGCTCTGGGAACCCTTTTCAACTGAAGAGCAGAGTAAGAACCATTCAAATATGTAAACAAACTAAGCAGGATTTTCCCTTTCTTCTCCTCCCTTCCCCAGCCCCTCCCTTTTCGTCTTTGGAAAATGGAAGCCACAAGTACATGCAAATGCACTCTCCGTTCTCTCCAATAATGAACATGAAAGCTCTTAAATATTACAGAATCTCCTCGCCCTCCTCCCCTCATTTCAGGTTTATGCCTCTTTACTGTATGTGCACGGTGGCAACATTAATGGACCTTCGCAAGATTGGAAAGCTTATCTATTTGCTCAGCTCCCTTAATGCTCATTGTTTGTCCGCTGCTGCCCACATAATGTTTACTTATAGAATACCCTAATTAAACTGATGTAAGAGTGTGTGGGAGAGTGCTGTTAAAGTTAATGGGCCAGTGCTTTAAAACTCAAGGCGCTTTTAGGGTCATACATATAGTATATTGAAATGTGTATTAAGTTCACCGGGTGTGTGTTTACAAGCATGTTGGTGTTAGGCATGTTTTGAGCAAGAAATCTTTTGACTAAGAAACCTGCAACAGGGTGCCAGGCATACTTTATGGATGTATTTAAAAAAAAAAAAAAACCACTACAAAAAACCTGGAATCCACTGATATAAAATTGTCTTTGATAATCCTGCTTTAATTCCAGAGGCAATTGCCTGTAATTCTAGCTATCCATAGCTCCCCCAAAGTGATAGTGCCGTAATTAAGCACCATTAAAATTTAATGCCTGGGCTTTAACTGCTGCTTTCCTGAATTGCTACCTCATAACCCTAATGATGTGGGAGGGCGTGACACTAAATAAACTATTATTAAGTCCCTGATGTGGAAACTAACTCACCAACTATCTCTATCATTCTGTTGTTCAGGAATAATTGCTGAGAAAGTTATACTGTGACGTCGTGTGGAGCACTGGAATGGTTCTTCGGTTCACATACCGAGGTCAGGTGGTTCCTGCAAAAGAGAAAGGGGAAAACTGGGATGTGGCAGCCCCAGCTTGTGGTGAGGTGGTAGCATTCACCCCTTCCCACCAGATTCAGAATTCAGCTTGCATTGGGGTGCATTTCAAAACCAAACCAAACCACACAGCCATAAGCTTCCTTAGCATCAACATCAGCATGTGACCACTTTGGACAGCTGCTAGGACTCTTGGTGCAGAACCCAGCACTGACACCAGGCCCTCCACCTTTTCCAGTGCTCCAATCAGCTTTGCTCTCCAGCATGAAGCTGACTGATGGCAGGCAGTTCCCATTTGCCTTAATGGATGCACTTCCACTGCTGCAGAGCTTCTTCTGAAAAGACAAAGCATTTTGGGCATAATGGTTCAAGTCACAAAGCTAACCTTGGGCCAGTCACCGTCTCTCAGTCTAACCTACTTCACAGGGTTGTTGTGAAGATAAAATGGGGGAGGAGAACCCCATTTTGAGCTCCATAGGGGGAAAAGGTGGTATATAAATGTAATAAATTAAATTAAATACTTTTTTTTGTAAAGGGGGCAGTTGTTTTTTAATATTCATTGCTCAGTCAAATACCTCAATTATCTTTCCCACCCCCAGTATGTCTTCTGAGGCTTGTTTCATTTTTGATTTGCCATTAAGATCTTTGTTCTAAAGGGAAATCACCTGCTTAAACTTGCTCAATTCATCTCCACCAAGAAAAAAATCAATCAATATGAAGAATAGGACTCTGTGGCTGCCTAGCTGATGTAGCTTCTTAAGCATATGCTAACGTGCATGTCACTGTTGCTTAAACAGTCACTCTGTGTTGAACATTTTCACCAAACGCACACTAGACATCCTTGTAATGACTAACACTGTGTACAAATCAAGACATGCTCAACAGCTGAAGACAGAACTTCAATTTCGGAGTGCTGCTATGGGCCCAAGTCAAATGTGTTACTGATATGGAACAAGGCTAGATTGGAATAAGTAAAAAGATGTGCTGATGAGTTGCTCATGGAGTAAGGAATGATGGGCTATAGCAGCAAAATCAATGGGTCATTTTTTGACCCAACATGGCAGGTTGTTGGATATAGAGGGTACAGAAAGGCTTAGTCTTTTCCACGCCATTATGGCAGATGTACTGCTGAAAGTATTGCAGATACCAGATCTTACATTTTTATTTATATAAAGAGAAAGAGAGGTAATTATCATTCATTAAATTTATAATCTCCTATTCAGCTGGAAGCTTCCCATAGACAGACAGACAGACATCTACTAGCCTCATACATAATGTTGCTCCGGAATTCTAAGAAATGGAATTGAAAGATGTAGAAAATAAGTCCCCCAGGGATCAGTACTGTGACCTCTGCTTTTTAACCTGGCGTTAGCACTGAGGTGATCAAGTTTGCTGATGATACTAAACTGTTCACGGTTATTAAAACAAAAAGGGATCATGAAGATCTCCAAAAGGACCTCTCCAAATGGAGTAAATGGGAAGTAAATTGGCAAATGTGAAGAAGTGCAAAGTGATATATGTTTGGGATAAAAAATATCCTTAATTTCACATAAATTCTCACAGGGTTTGAATTGATGGTGACTGACGAGGAGTGAGTCTTATGCTTCTAGTGGATAACTTGATGAAGATGCTGACCCAGTGTGTGGCAGCTGTGAAAAGCATGATCCGAGGGATCATTAGGAAAGGAATCGAAAATAAAGCTGCCAATATTGCAATGCTGTTGTACAAATTGATGCTGCAACTGCATTTAGAGTATTGTGTACAGTTTTGGATGCATCTTATCTATTTAACTTATTAGCACAAAGTAGGGACCCCATCATGAAAACGTAAAGCAAACTCTGCTTGGTTATTTTCTTCACTCTGATTTCCTCTATGCTTATTTGTCAAACAACAAACTTGAAAGCCTTATTATCATTTCAAAAGCAAGGAGGGTCTGTCTATAAAATGATTTCATGACTCCTCTTCTGAAAAAATCTTGGATCTGGCTATTCTTGCACCCCCCCCCCTTTTCCAATGACTCGTTTCAATTATAAAACTAAACCAACAGCCTAAAGATACTATATAACCCACCTCAGAAAATCAGATGAGCTAAATTAAAACAATTTAAACAATTAAATACCCAATCAGCAGCTTTACTAAAAGCAGATTATTTTGGGGTTTTTAAAAAATGTTTTCAGATTGATATCACACCAGTGAATGTGATTTGTCAAATGAAAGTTGAAGCTAAGGCGGTGAGAAAATGGGTCTCCCCAGTTTCATAGCCATAACCAGTTTATTTATATATCACATTTTTCACAAACACATCTGTGCTTGAAGTGGTTCACATAAAAAACGTCTAAATATAGCAGTGCAATAATTACATAGTGAAGTATAATATCACTGCAATATTACACTAGAAAAATAACTCAGTTCATTTAAGATAAAAGTTCATTTGGAGAAAGTGGATAGAGAAAAGTATTTCCCCCTCTCCCATAATCTATGGGTGGATCTAGACACAGGAAAAAACATGCTATTAATAGGTCATAAATTCAATTGTTATAAGGAAAGAAAAAAACGCTATGTAAAATCGCATAGAAAAGTTTTGTGCTCTACAGTGCCATCTGGTGTTGCATGTTCATAATGCATTCAAAACGCTGTTTATTTGACTAATGTAGCTGAGTCCTAGGACTCTTGAACATCCAATGAAGTGGAATGTTAGAAGATTTGGAACAGATAAAAGAAAGGACTTATTCATGCAGTGCATAGTTAAACAATGAAACTTGTTCCCAGAGGAGGCAGTGGTAGCCACCAAGTTGGATGTCTTTCAATGAGGGCTGGAAAAATTCCTGGAGGACAAGGCTATCAATGGCTACTAGCCCTGATGGCTGTACTTCGCTTCCTCAGTCAGAGGCAGTATCCTTCCAGTTTCTGGAAACAACAGAAGGGCAGCACTCTCTTGTGCTCAGGTCTTTCTTATGGGTTTCCCACAAGCATCTGGTTTGCCACTGTCAGAACAGGATGCTATAATAATAATAATAATAATAATAATAATAATAATAATAATAATAATAATTTATTATTATTATTTGTACCCCGCCCATCTGGCTGGGTCCCCCCAGCCACTCTGGGTGGCCTCCAACAGATATTAAAATACATTAAAATATCACAGGCTAGACTAGATGGGCCATTGGCCTGACCCAGCAGTCTCTTCCTAGGTTATTAACACAGATCACAATTTAAGTGAGCACAAAACTCACCAATTGAATCCATCCAGTCCAGCATGCTGCTTCCCATAGTGACCAATCAGAAGCTTCCAGGAAATCCACAAACAGGGCATGAAGGCAATAGCCATCTCCCATCCGGATTCCCTAGCAACTGCTATTTAGGGAAATACTGCCTCCAAAAATACAGTGCGGTGCAATATTAATGCTTGTGCCATTACAACAAGTGGCATGCCGACACATATTTCACCAAGGTCAGGGTGAGCGAATTTTTGGGGCATTCAGATATTTACTGATGAATAGCAGTGAATATTTACCACTCATTATGGTGCCACGAACCCATCATAATCACAATCACTTTGGCACTCCACTGCTGATGCTAATTCTATCCAAAAAAACTTTGGGATGGGGGCATTTTTGTGTCGCACCCCTTGATGGATTATCCCAAGAGGTAGAGGTGGTTTCCAAGCTGCTTAGCAAGCTATGGATTCCACATTACACAGGAGGACATACAGCTGTCATGTATCTCATTTTCCCCAAACTCACTGTAGCATTCAGAGGGGGCTGCCGTTATATAAAAAAAGTTTGGGACTAGCCCAGAATGAATAATACCTTACACAAAGTGAAACACAGCTATCCTTCAAAATTCACAAGGCTCCAAACTTGTGATGCACTTCTCCGAACCCGCCAAAATGTGCATGTTACAGGAAATTATATATTAGTTAAAATAAAAAGCACTTTTAGAGAAGAGAGAATGACTTCCTGGGACTTATCCTAAGGTAATGTTGGGAGGACCAATTATATTTCATTGTCTGGCCTGTCTCTGGTGATGCTGTGTGCTTCTTTGCCAGAGGATATCTCTGAAATACAGACTGGGCTTATGGCACAGGGTCCATTGCACTTCTGATTTCAAGAGACGATGGAAACATCCCACTCGCACACAGCATAAATCTGGTAGGCTGAAACGGTTCCCAAAGGAAATCCTTTGCACAGCCTTTTAAAAAAAACTGTTCCTCAAATGAAATTGCTGCTTGGCTCTGTTCCCTGCTGATTGACCTCCCAAGGGCAATTATGCATTATGGAAGGTGCTTTTTATCACATTTGTAACAGGCAAGTACTTTGCAATCCTTATCTCATTTAAGAACACAAAAATGTTGTGGGCTGGGTCAACAACATTAACATTTATTATTATTATTATTATTATTATTGTTGTTGTTGTTGTTATTGTTATTGTTATTGTTATTAGTATAACCTGGGACGCGGGTGGCGCTGTGGTCTAAACCACTGAGCCTCTTGGGCTTGCCGATCAGAAGGTCGGCGGTTCAAATCCCCATGGAGGGGTGAGCTCCCGTTGCTCGGTCCCAGCTCCTACCAACCTAGCAGTGTGAAAGCATGCCAGTGCAAGCAGATAAATAGGTACCACTGCGGCAGGAAGGTAAACGGCGTTTCCGTGCACTGCTCTGGTTTCGGTGTTCTGTTGCACCAGAAGCGGCTTAGTTATGCTGGCCACATGACCTGGAAAAACTGTCTGCGGACAAACGCCGGCTCCCTTGGCCTGTAAAGCGAGATGAGCACCGCAACCCCAGAGTCGTTTTTTAGTCGTTTACCTTTTTTAGTATTAGTATGAGTATGAATATGAGTATTAGTGCTGGGACTACAGTGCTAAAGAGAAGCAAACTCAAGCCTCTGTGAAGGCCTTCTAGATTGTATGAGTCTGTTTATGATAATATAACTCTGGGTGGGGAGCCTGTGGTTAAGGAATGGACCTCGCATTTAGTCACCCGTCTGTTCTATCCTGTGTACCATTCTGTGCTATTGTGGACAAATCTACAATGCTGATACACTCTTAACCTTTTCCTTCCTCAGCTGCTGTAAGAACACTCATTCCAATCACCAAACCCAGCAACACCTGTTCTGAGGTCATCTGCGACCTTCCCTCTAGAAAGGTTTCTTCTCAAATGAAGCCTGCCTATGCAGAGTGTGAGTCCTCTGGAGTGATATGCATGAATCCAATGAGCACATTGATAAATCAGTGGACAAAGGTGAAGTGGCTGATGCAAATATTATGCAAATATGAGCAGCACACCACACAAAAGGTTAATTTCCAAAGTCACTGTGTGTGATGTGCGCAGGGAAAGGACATTCATTTCCAGCCACACGTGGCATTGAGAAGTGGGGGAAGACATTTGAATCAAGAAATGGATCAAGAAGGTAAACAAGGTGAAAGCTTTGCTTCCTTTTGAGGTAGGTTTGCATTTACTTGTTTGTCCCAGTTTTTGTGTATTTGTTTGCATTTTATTTTTAAAGCAGTGCAAGTTGGAGAGAGAGAAAGAATATTGAACACAGGCATATCTGGAAACCGAGACAATGGGACAGGAAATGTGATGGAGGGAAGCCAATTTTTTATATATATAGAAAAAAAAACCTATTTGAAGAGATTAATTAGGTGGTTTATCTGCAGGCAAGCATCTAATGCACTTTTGTGGAGCAAAGCTTATGGTCACATCTCTGGAGATAAAAATAATTATGGGGCTATATATACTCTTAATACAAGCAAGTTCTGTTCTGACAAGGAAGTTTGGAGATTATGGGTACTGTCAGACATTTTGGAAAAGCAGTATTGTTTATGGAAATAATTATGAAAACTGGGGAACAATTGCCTTTTTTTTTTTTTACTTATACCTGTTTAGCTTGTCCTTACCTCAAAAGTATATGCAGCAATTTCCATGTTTATCCTAACAACAACCCTGTGAGGTAAATTTACTCTAACAGATGGTGATGAGTATTAATGCCATCCTTGTGGCCAAGCAGAAAATGTATTATTTATGAGGATATTTAAAGATCCAACAGCTCATAATAACATGTTATGGTGGTACACACCAAATTAAACCAGAAAATAACAATATCAGTTCATTAAAACATCAAAAACTCATTTCTGGGAGCTGGGTTTTGAAGGGACAGGTTGTAGTTTGAACAAGGGTGGTGTAGGAATCAATAGAGGACTGTGCAAGAAGTATGTGTTTGTGCCAGAAGAGTTGACTAGGTAGAATGATGTCTTTACTGATCCAAAATGGCAACATTGGTGTGAGACTGGCAGTGGCATCGAATCAGGAGAGTTCATAGGGGCTGCCCTAGCTATTCTTCTGCACTTCTTTGAGCCTTCATTTCCCTCCTCCACCTCACCAACCCATGCTGTGGTGATAGCCCAGCAGTTATCATGCTGTTGTTATGCTGTAGTTCACAGCACCATCTGTCAGCAGCTAAGCAAACTGCTGCACGGTGACAGTCTTACTTTTTATTATATATTAAGATATAAGGGTCAGTTTCAGCTTATTCTTTGCTGGAGCAACTTCAGAGCTCTGAGTTCTGCAGAGCAGAGTTCTTGCTTCCAGGCTGAACCCTGTCCCTCCTTGCCTTGTCTTTCAGCCTGGTTGGGTCTTGCCTTTCCACACTTCAGAGCATAACACCCCCATTCCTTCTACTCTAAAATAAAATGGGTAAGTAGACACCCATTGTCTGGCTCTCTAAGGAAGACATTGACCACATTTAATAAGTATGTTAAAGCCTGTTTTGGACGTTGGTGTATAACTGTGAGAGTGGGGAAAGGCAGAATTAGAATCAGTGCTCAAAACCAGAAGAACATTGGGCCAGAACAAAATGGTATCTTCTATCCCTCTGTGCTCAGCTATTGTTCCTTTCCATGTACTAAATAAAGCACTGTAACAGCATCTCTTTCTGGATGCTGAAGGATGCTTCAGGGAGCACAGAGGAAGAAGCCAAGAGCTCACCAGAGGAGCGAAGACATTCCCTTCTTTCCCTGCTGAAATAGTCTCCTGTCTGTGGGAGGCTTGTTATGTCTGTGTTTCTCAGTGAAGGAATTTTAGACATCCCAGTTTCCAGGTGGGTCATTGAACCACTTTGAAGTCAGCAGCATGGCAGTTGGGGATTGTCCAATCTATCACTCTTGGTTTCTCTCAGTATATCATTTTTCAAATCATGAGTTCAGTTCTCCATATTGCCACATCAATGTAAAGATTGCTTCTTTTTAAGTCACCACAAGAAAGTTATCAAAATTTTAGTGTGCTTTTCTCCTAATCATATTTTTGCTTGCAATACACTTTGTGCAAATAATTTATCCCAATACAGTGCATTTTTGTTTTTGTTTTTCATTACAATGCATACTTTTATGCACACTTTCTCTAATATATGCATTTCCATATAAATTATGAGGGCAGTCCATTGCAAAATTTGGTGAAGTGCGAATGTCAAATTATGTCTGTGTTTCAGTCCACATCTTGTTTCAGGAAATGGGAATTGTGTAGATCTATAGGGTGTGTGCTTTTGTGTATGCATGCTTTATATGGAATCAGATAGTCAGTCCATCTACCTCAGTATTGTTGACATTGAATGGCAGTAAGCTCTCCGGGATTTCAGAGAGGAATTTTCCCCAGCCCTACCTGGAGATGCGAGGGGTTGAACTTGGGACCTTCTGCGTGCAAAGTATGTGCTCTGCCTCTGAGCTATACAGGACTTACTTTCAGTGGCAGTTGTGTGTAACAAGAAATGTAGCTTGGCTTTAGGACATCAAAGATATTTAATCTTTAGCCCCCAACCCTGCCTTGGCCATTCTGTCACAAAGAAAGAGATCTGTAGGAAAAGGTCAAAGCAAGGAAGGAAATCAGACTTTGAAATGTCTTCTAACACAGATCTCCAGTTTAGTAATAGTCTGTTTGTTTATACTCAGTGGGTCTACTGAGTTTGGCTTAGTTGGACAACACCCAGAGTCCCTACATTAGAACATAAGAAGAGCCCTGCTGTGTCAGGTCAATGGCCCACCTACTCCAGCATCCTGTTCTCAGAGTGGCCCACCCAGATGTCCGTGGGAAGCCTGCAAGCAGGACCTGAGCACAAGAGCACTTATCCCTCCTGTGGCTTCCAGAAACTGGAATTCAGAGGTTTTACTGCCTCCAACCATGGAGGCAAAGCTATCATGGCTAAGTAGTCATTGATAGCCTCATCCTCCATGAATTGATAGTGTTATTCTCTTGAGCCTTCTTCAAGTGAGTATCTTCAAGTGGGTAAACTTCCCCATGTAACAAAAACTTGCTTCCTTATTTCATTGTGCCATGGTGACCCCCCCTTTTAATCATAGATCACCTCATTATATTATATAGGCCAGGCTCACTTCTCTGCTGATCGAGAGCAAAGGAGTGACCTTTGAGCATCTAAGTTCAGGAGAAAGAGGCATTTATAACATCTCTTTGGACACAGGGGAGATGCACGCTGACCCTCTAACAATGATGCGGCACTGCTGTGCTACCTTCACTGCAGGTTTAAGTTCTGCAGTGACTTTTTGCTGTGGTGGCCACCAAACATTCTAGACACAGTACTAGACCAAAAACACTGCAGATAGAGATTTCTCACACACCACACCCAGACCTTAAATTCAAAGCACTTTAGCAGCCATGGCTTCCCTCAAAGAGTTCTGGGAGCTGTAGTTTGTTAAAGGTAAAGGTAAAGGTACCCCTGACTGTTAGGTCCAGTCACGGACGAGTCTGGGGTTGCGGTGCTCATCTTGCTTTACAGGCCAAGGGAGCCGGCGTTTGCCCACAGACAGCTTCCTCGTCATGTGGCCAGCATGACTAAGCTGCTTCAGGTGAACCAGAGAAGTGCACGGAAACGCCGTTTACCTTCCCGCCAGAGCAGTACCTATTTACCTACTTGCACTTTGATGTGCTTTCGAACTGCTAGGTGGGCAGGAGCTGGGACCGAGAAACGGGAGCTCACCCCGTCGCGGGGATATGAACTGCCGACTTTTGATCGGCAAGCCCAAGAGGCTCAGTGGTTTACACCACAGCGCCACCCGCGTCCCTAACCTAGTTTGTTAGGAGTGCTGAAAGTTGTTAGGAGGCCCTGAATCCCCTCACAGAGCTACATTTTCCAGGGTGGTTTAACAATCGAGCCCTCTTACCAGGGAACTCTAGGAATTGTAGTCTTGTGAGGGGAATGGGGGTCTCTTAACAATTCTTGGCACCCTTAACAATTACAGCTTGCAGGATTCTTTGGGGGGAAGCCATGCTTGTTTACAGTAGTGTAATACTGCTTTAAATGTATAGTGCAGATGGGGCATAAATCTGGAATGGGGGAAATGCATGCTGCCATTTTGTTGACATTGACATTATGTGGATACTGCAAATGAACTGGCATAAATGAGAAGCACCAGTCCCACAGTAAACACTCATCTAGTGGCACCCTTTGCTTCCCTGTCCTAGTAAATGGAATCTTGCAATTTATGCAAAGCAGCTTCATGGATATTTCATGTTTCTCCTGGGGATTGTACAGATATTTATAATGCAGCTGTTTTCAGCAGTGCACACAGAGAAATCCTGCAAGTCTTATTGAAAGCCTTTTATTACCTATTTATTACCTATTTATTATGTTCTACTTCCTCCAAGGAGCTAAGAGTGGCACATGAGGTTCTTCTCCCCTAGGCATAGTGGAGACATAGTAGCTAGACGGTTGTAATCTGATCAAGTAGATCAGAATTTATTTTTTCTCCCATCAATACCTGAACCATAGGACTTTTGCATTCTCCATGCCCCACAACAGTCAATTTGTGATCAGAAACCACAACAAGAAGGTTCTGGGCCAGACAAACCAATGACTTGATACAAGGCAGCTTTACAAGACCAGCATTAGCCCCCAGAACACCTGGGAGGCTGGAGAAGAAGACTAACCATTTCACTTTCCTCTTTCAACACATGCCATTTTTTCTGTTTTAAATGATGTAATGCTTTTTACAAACAAACAGCACATTATTTAGTTATTTCAGGTATTTATATACTGCTTCATATTCCGAATTTCAATGTGGTGTGCCTAAAATGTGTAAAATGCCTAAGGAATGAGAACAATTAAAAACTATCCCAGAAACAGAAGCTGCCTTACAAAGGGCTGTTGAAATAAGAAAGTCTTTCCCAAGTGCCTGAAGTTCAGCAGGAGAAGGTCTATCACAACTCAGCCGACACACAGAGAGCTCTGTCTTCCAACATCTCACTCCCTGTCACCTCAGGCAGATTCCTTACTTTGCCCAATGGCAGGATCGGCCCTGAGTGTCACCAGCAGAGTTTTCCTTTAAAATCAAATAGCAGATCTGGATAGGTAGTTTCTGTTTTGACTGTGACTGGGGTAGGGTAGGAGACTTGAACTCTCCCTCCTCACCCCACTGGTCTGAAGACTACTCACACTTTCCTTTGGGTCTTATCTGACCCACACATCAGATGCCTTCATGCAATTAAGCTCATGTGTAGTTTGGCCCACATATCCCAATGGTGCCCATATGGGGTGAAGTACTCAGCAGTCTCTTCTCATGGTCTCCCCTCTACTCATGGATTTGAAAGCATCAGTCTTTGTTTTTGCTTTTCTTCCTGCAGCTTGTTGTCTGCATTGCTTTTGTGTCATTCTGATCCATCATATGGGGGCTGCCTTATTGTGTCTTTGATCAGTATCATAATGTTCTATTTCCTTCTGCTCGTCTAATGCATCCTATTTGGGGATCTCACTTCTCCATAGCCTCCATAGGCCCAAGTCTGGGCTGTAATTGTATTGATATTATTTTAAAAATCTAAGCAGCTCACCAACGGGTGAGCTGTAAATCTCCTGGTGTGTTTTGTAGCACAAAGGATGATACAAACTCCAGTAAGAAAGTGGTGCAAAAAAGGAAAGCCAGGGCTATCTCGGACAGAGAAAGGAAATTGGTTCCAGACAGCAGGATGATTAGTACCTTCCCCGCCTTTGGAAGCCGAGTCAAACATTTGAAGGGGGGCATAGTTATGGAACTCCAGTTCTTGGGAGGCCAAACTGCCCTGCACTCTGCTTTCCTTTCGTTGTTAAGCAAAGACTTTTTTTGTTCCAACAGGCCTTTGGCCAATAAATGCCTGTCGTGGCAGGCTCTTCTGAGTGTGGGTGTTGCACTTGTGTGTGCGCACGCTTTTAAATTGCTTTAAGTGTTCTCAGTGCTGTTTTAATAGGATTACTTATTTAATTGGGTTTCAAAAATATTTATATTTATGGTGTGTTTTTAGTTGGATCTGTTTTCTCCTACAATGGGAGAAATGCAGGTTATAAGTACAATAGATTAACAGCAACAAGTCACATTCCTGACCTTTTTGCTATGCCCCTAAGTCCAACTTTGAAATGCCTGCTATAAAAAACACTACTAATTCACCATGCCTATGCATGCAATTAAGAGCTTAACTGCCTACTATAGTTAACTGAAGTTTGATTTCAACTTTTAATTTTTTTATTGTGTGCATTTAAGTACTATTGTTTTAAACTGTTCTGTTGTTGTTGTTGTTGTTGTTGTTGTTGTTGTTGTTGTTGTTGTTTTTAAATGAAGTAAAGGAAAAGGTAAAAGGACCCCTGACCATTAGGTCCAGTCGCGGACAACTCTGGGGTTGCAGCCCTCATCTTGCTTTACTGGCCAAGGGAGCCGGCGTACAGCTTCTGGGTCATGCAGCCAGCATGACTAAGCCGCTTCTGGCGAACCAGAGCAGCGCACAGAAACGCCGTTTAGCTTCCCGCCGGAGCGGTACCTATTTATCTACTTGCACTTTGACGTGCTTTCGAACTGCTAGGTTGGCAGGAGCAGGGACCAAGCAATGGGAGCTCACCCCATTGCGGGGATTTGAACTGCCGACCTTCTGATCGGCAAGCCCTAGGCTCTGTGGTTTAACCCACAGTGCCACCCGCGTCCCTAAATGCCTTTAAATGAAGTAGCACTATGTATTTATATTTTCTTATAAATAAATAAATCCACAACCCCTTTTCATGCCCCCTTGTCATCTTGGACCTAGGGACTGGGTGAAGGAACTCCTCTATCAGCAATGCTCTACTGTGACCTTTGATGGGGAAAGTCTTGCCTTCCTAAGTGAGGAATGAGGGAAAGAATCGCTGATACTGAAGGAGGAAGTTGGACAAACAATTTTAGGAAAGAGTTAATGGCATGGCAGAGTTTATTTGCTGGACTTTCTCTGATCCCATCATTGCTGGAGGAATTGGCTTCTCATTGGGCCAGTGGGCTCAGCTGCATGCATTTGGCTCAGGGTACCGTACCTCAACGTTTTAATGGTTGAGGTCCCAGCTCACAGCAGAGCTAATTTGGAAAACTGTCCTTTTAGAACTCAGCCAACTCTCCTAGACCTCTGACAATTTCCTGGGAGAGAAGAGATTTGCTGCTGAAGTTCTCCCCTTCAGTAGAGACCTCCTGGTCTGGCTCTCTGTGAGCAATGAGAGGGGTTTCCAGAAGCAAAGGAGAAGAAGGGTCTGGCACATACAGCTGTGCCCCACAACAGATGGGAGTGGCTATGTGGATCAGGAGAAGCAGCTAGGGAGCTACAGCCCCCAGCATTACCCCCAAAGTAGTTCCCACACTCTGCTTAATGGTAGTTGCGCTTCTGGACACCTCCAAGCTGTGGATTTACTTTCGAAACATAAAAATCCCTCCCTCCCAATTGACCACTTCATATTTAAAATTGTAAGTACAAATGCCCATTCACCTGACTTTGTTCCCAACCTGGAAATATCTACCCCTCCCAAAATTTTAGAAGGTTTTCTCCCCCATGACCCCTGCCCCAAAGTTGTAACATTTGTGGAGGGAGTGTGATGTATTGGATCAGCCATACTTTTTTTTTTTTAAGTGTCATATCAAAATACACATGGGCAACTCCTTGTAGCATGGGGAGAAATATAAATTATTCTGTGGATTACTCAATGGTTTCTTGTACAACACAACTATAGCAAATATTCCCCAGGGAGGAATTAAGTTGTCTTGCCTGTCATTCCAGGGTAATTGAATTTCCTTCTTTGGTCTAGCTCTAAGTTATGTCTCATCATCCTCTGAAGGAAGATTGTTTCTCCCATTGGAGTTATAGGAAACTAAGCTAGTAGTTGTTCCTTTCTTTAAAAAATAATGTGTGCATATATGAAACTTGTTTTAAAGCTGGTGGAAATTGTATGGTGATGAAGTGCAAAGCTTGCTTTAGAGAACCTTGGTTAAGTGCAAGTAGATAAATAGGTGTTTCTGTGTTTTGCACAGAGCAGTATACGAATGTAGGACCAACTGATTCACTGACCACTCCCCAGACAAGCCTCCCACAATTAAAACACCCCACTGCCTCACACACAGGACTGGCCCTAACAGGTGACAGTTGCTAGCACTTCTGTCACATTGTCTAACCTTCCTTTCACACTTCAGTATCTGTTGAATTGGGAACTGTGCCATTTTTGACCAATATATTGCTCTAAATTTCATTCACGCCAGTGGACATGGTGTGACACAACAATGAACATGATTGGACAATGTTTCTGCTACCGTTACTGCACCTATGTGCTTCTGTTTCCCATGGTTCGCCCATGAGAAGAGCAGGGAAGAAGTGTATGCTAGTATAGCACCCAAATTTCATCACTTTACTCCCACAATTTTCTGCGTTTAAGGGGGCTGCAAATGGATTTTTTCTTGAACCAAATAACACAGAAATGAGTGCTAAGCATGCACTATATTCCATTAGTTTTCTGGAAGTGGCTTTTATGTGATGTGAAAGCTGAAATATAATGCATAAATTCACAGGGAAACATCAGGGAAATGGACTAAACTGCCATTGAATGTAGCCTAAGATTCAGCTTCTAGGTCAAGCTGTGGCTGTATGAGGAAGGAGTGCCATCTTGTCATCCAAAATGTATTCAGATGGACCTGCTCATACAAATGTTTTCCCCTTTTAATGTACCTGGACCACATTTGATGCCTAATTATAGACACCTTATGCAATGTGTCTGTAAGATAGCTAACCAACTCCTGAGTCTTCTGAGTATCTTGTAGGCCAGCAGGCCACATGACCACATCATACACAGAATCACGATGAAGAAAACAAAGAAAGAAGCACTTATGTTTTGAGCTAGGCACAGAGCCAAGAATTTAGGAATGTCCTTCAAAAACCATAAAGAGCAAAACTCAAATGTTCAATGAAGTTTTCTTTCCCCATGAATAATCAGTGGTGGAAGGGCAAACACCAACAGATGATCTGATAGCTCTCTGCTTCCCAAATCTTAGCATATCTTGACGTTGGTGAAAAGGATGGAGCTGACCCAGGAGTTTAGGTGACGTTGTCTAGCGTCCATCCATTCCTGAAGGATTATTTTAATGGCTAAGGTTAATGGTGTTTCTAATAGGTTTTATCCACAAATAAATGCTTGCCTTGGTGAAATCTGCATACTTGGCTGATTTGAAATTATTAATGGCATGCCTTAGACTAGCTACTCAGGGAGAAATGTCAATAACGTGCTCTCAAAATAACTGACGTGAGGGGTTTTGCAGTGGGGGTTTTGACTTGGATACTTCTGACACATAACCACTTATTGATCTGAACGGGGCCAGTTTTGATGTGCATGTTTTTTTTTTAATTTTCCTTTTTTTGCTAATTCAAACAAGAAAAATGAAACAAATAAGAATAGTTCTCTGTCTGTGTGGGTCTGCAAACTCAGCCTCTTATAAACCCAAAAACAAAATGAGATCATTTGTTGGGCCAGCTTCGAAAAGGAATATGCAATCTTACAAGTTCCATATAATGTTGGCTGCTGCTGCTGCGTCTAATAAGTGTAATAATATTTTCTTGAAGGGGAATGGGTAAATCTCTGTTTCTGATCTATGCCAATTTCACACATTTTGCCTGCAATTCCATTTTATTTTTTTGCATCTTTTGCCTTAAAGAAAAACACTTCTCAAAATACAAAGTATGCATTTTATTATTTAGTAGTATAATGCATATTTCAAATGAGCATATTCTCTCAAAATACTTATTTTAAAAGTGTGTTTTGATGCCTTTAGACTGCCAGACTGCCTTGAAACATTCAAAGTAATCAGATGTATGGAGAATAGCTAAATTCCAATCTGAACAGAAGACAGAAGCAGGCGCTGAAATGTGTCTTTCAATTTCTGTTTTCTTCCCTGACAAAGAGGCTTCCATTCCCTTTCAGGCCCAGTGGAAGCTGTTCCTTTGGGGCACATGTGGCCCTGACTGCCCCATCAATCCCAGTATGACCTCAGCCAGCTTCCACCTACCTGCCTTCTTACTTACAACTAGTCCAGGGCATGGAACTGTCAGTCAGTTTCCTCCTTCTCCTCAGTCTCATTGTTGCCTTGGGTTGCCATATGTCTGGGATTTCTCGGACATATATGGTTTTGAGGTGCTAGCACCCCCTCTGGGCAATTTTTTTGCATTTTGGATTAAATGTCCGGGTTTGGGGGGAATCAGTGTTAGAAACTGAGATATGAAAGCTAGGAGCTAAATGGCACCTTAAACCTAGGTTGTGGGCGCAACAATAGAATGCCAAGGCGCACATTTTTATAACAAGAATACAAAGCTGAAAATGAATGAACTGCTGCTAAAATATTATGTTCATTTTTCACATAATCTAGTCCAGTGATGGCAAACCTATGACACGCGTGTCAGCACTGACACGCATAACCATTTTCGATGACACGCGGCCGCATGCAGCCGCATACAGAGAAGTATGGGGGTGCATGCCGAGGACGTTTCATCCTCGGCTACTGCACGGCCAGGTGCAGTAGCCAAGGATGAAACATTTGCTGTAGTGTAGACACTCTGTGCCGGAGGTCTGTAGGCCAAAACAACAGAGCTCCGGCACAGAGTGTCTAGTTCAGGGACTTCCGGTTAGGCCGTATGGGGATCTTTGACCTCACTTCCGGCCGGCAGAGCAGGGAGCAGCGGAATGCCGCAGGGGACGCATCTGTGGGGGCCTTGTGATCGCCATTACCAGCAACCACATAACCACAGCAACCATCATCCAATCTACTGTTCTGGGGTGTTGTTGATTTCTAATTTTTGGTTTATGAAATACAGTTATATATTACAATTATACATTTTTGTTATTTAAACTATAAATATCGTGAAATTATGGTTTTTTTTCTCGAAGTGACACACCACCTGAGTTATGCTCGGTTTTTTGGTGAATTTTGACACACCAAGCTCAAAAGGTTGCCCATCACTGGTCTAGTCCTTCCCCTGCTCACCCACCCAATATTCTTAAGAGAGTCTCTTCTCCAGTCTTCAGAGAGTAGCTGGAGATGGGGAGGCAAAAAAGGTCCTCCTTTCCTTCCACTCTGCAGTTTTACTCTGAAATCTTAGGTGCAGTATTGCGCCCAGAGCTCAGAAACTGCTCGCGCTAATGAAATTCCCTGTCGCAAAATGCGCCTAGAACAATGGGAGTTTCAAACACTGTTGAGAATGTTCCATGTCTGAAATCCTGTAGAGCCTTTGCTGGTAAATATAGACAGTACTGAGCTAGATGGAATATAAGGTCGCCTCCTATTTCCCCTTTTCTGGATTTTCCACCTGGGCACAGTTTCCAGATTTGCCTCAAAGTGTAACTTAAGGCAATTGGCAGTGATTGCAATCCTAAACATGATCTTGGTGGCATGTCTAATAAGTCCTTTATGAGGAAAAAACAATCTTTTTGGTAACCATTTTCTCTTTCAAAGTTTATTATTTCCCCTGATATTATGCCTATTAATTTCCCAAACTCCTTACAGTCATGAAAATTGGCTATGGCAACTCTTCTCTTTCTCTTTTGATGTATATTTTTATTAAATTGTTCCCCCCCCCCCGTTAAAGTCCCCAGGAATTTTATGGAATTAGAAAACCCTGAAATGAGAGGCAAATTACTTAATTTGCTCCACACGTAATTCATAATTTCTAGGTATTTGGGAAATCTGATTGCTGTGGAAAGCATAATTAATCAGAAGAGCCTCTGAGGATAAAGTGTTGTGTCATTAAATTAAGTTTCCTTGAGGTATCCTGCCCTATGAGTGACATGTGGAAGCAATTTCCAGTCCCTGGAAAGGGTCAGTAGAATCGGCCTCTGGCATCTCCTTAGTGAAGGCTTCGTTTATCATCAACAGCTTTGAAGTAACAGATATACTGCTGAAGGCCAAGATCAGATCACTCAGGAAACCATTGGACTCCATTTCTGGATGTTGTTGGGTCTGCTTGCCTAGACAATATTATCACCAGCATAGCCTAAGGTTCAGTTCTATCTGATTTGATCCCAAAACCTTATAATGCAGCAAAATGGAATCAAAGTTGCAATGAAGCTGCCAACATTGTGCATGTGCATGCCTTTGTTGATATTGTTATAGGCCACCCCAATCTCCACAGCCATGCTGAGATTCCAGAGGTTACCCAGGGTTTGTGTTTCCTATGGAATGAGGCAAATGGAGTCTGTGGTATCTTTCTGATATATGGTTTATTTGCACTTATATACAACCTGAGCCTCCTGTGGAAGGGTTCAAAACATAACACTCAAAATGGGTTCTGTCTCTTTCCTGTCTGCAACATTGGATCCAAAACTGGAGGCAGCCCCCATGGTGCTCTTATCCCCACTTTCTCCAGCTTGCAAACTGCTTGTAAAACACAACTGTTTTCCCAAAGGCCAGCTAGAGAGGCCTGGAGGGTGACATTTGTCACCTGACCTGAGGTTCCCCACTCCTGACAAGTAGTGTTGTGGCAAATTCAGAAGATCAGGGTCCCTTCATGGTAATCACAGCAGCGGCCCCTCACAGTAACAATACACAACCTTCTATGATTATACAACAATATTACAATTATACAATAATATTTATTATTAGGGATGCATCACTATGATCACTGCAGATCTCCACGTGTTGCCTTTCAGCTAAATCGATATTCTGAGCATGTACATCGGCAAATGATTTGGAGTACTCCAGTATTATATTTCAGAATGACTTAAAGTTGTGTTTTTCCTTGGATTTCCATTGCACGTAATAGAACTTGCACTCCATTCTCTTGAAACTGAAGCACACTGAACTGCTTTCAGTGTTCCTAAATGCTTAGCTTTGGAGCATTGAGAAGAACCCATTGGTTTTCTTCCTGAGCACCTTCTCCAGAGGGACCCCAGAAACTAATCCTTAGTTCCTAATTCTGATTCTAATTCACCTCCTTTCTCTCAGAGTGTATTCGAATTGTTTGTATTATGTGGAATTATTTTTTAATAGTGTTTTTACTGTGAAACCATGTCAATATTATTTTATGGGAAGTAATTCACAAATGGGAGCAAATAAATAATAAACAAACATCACTGAATTATCAATTGCAGTTACACTGACTGGCCATTCCTGAAGTCCAAACGCTTGTGGCTATTCTGGTCTTGCACATCAGCTGATCCTGCCAACTACACCCAGGTGCACCTCTGCCTCTTCTGTTAATAAAATGGTTGTGTTTATGATGCCCATGACAGAGTGTGGGCCCATATATTAAAAGGAAAGGGTTCTGAGATGTGCTGCACCTGTCAGAGTCAGGCTGTGGGCAGCTGTTGACTGGAAACGGTGAGGTCACAACCAGAGAACAAAGGAAGGCTTGTCTTGAATGGGAAAACTTTATAGCTCTTCCTGTTGAAGAGAGCCAGTTGCCAGCTTGGTGGGTGGAGACTCCCCAGGACATAGAAATGCTTAGCTTATTGCTTAGGTAGACTCTGCATTTTGTTTGCTCATCGCACTGCCGCACAGGGCAGCTGTGGGTTCTTGGCTCCTGCACCAGAAGCTCCTGAGAGCATATTGTATGGGAGGGATTTGGGAGTCCACATTTGAGGGCAGAGCATTGCGCTTTGCACCTCTTTGGGCCTCTCTCTGTGTCCATCAGCACTCTCACCAGCCCTTACTGTCCCTGCTTTGTGCTTTGCCTGCCTGGAAAGTGTCCTTGAACTCTGACCATGCCTCATTCTTCCTATGGTGGAGAGATGTGTGTGTAGAAACAGGCTTAGTGTAAAAAAAAAATTACATTCATTGTTCCACCTACTTTTGTCTCTGGCCCCGCCCACCATTGACACATGGCTCCCTGATAGGTTGCCAGGATGAGAATGCTGCACTCTGGCTGAAAAGGGTTGCTTGTCCCTAGTGTGGAGAGATGTACCTTATAGTTTCACCCAACTACTCCAAGGCAGCTCATGGGGCTTTTCATAGCAGGCACTCCCAGTGATTTTGGCAGGAAAGCTACAAAATATTTGAGGGCCTATCATCTGATTGGAAGGGCATATATTTATTGCTGGAGCTTGCATGCCTGTGGTTATGATGTGGTTATGACTAAGGAGGGGGGAGAAATTGGATTTGGCTGGATTTTAATGAGAAAGTACCTAATTCAGCTGATTTTAAACCAAAGCCCAATTATCCTTCAAAATTTGCACCTCTATGACTTCTATAATGCAGTTTTCGAGGCAAAAGGAATGAATACAAAAATGCATACATTAGGGGGAAAGTGTGTATAAAAATGCATACATCTGTGAAAAGAACTTACAAAAGTGCATTGTATTAGGGGAAATTGCTTGCAGAAATGTGTATATTCAAATAAATTCACACTAAAATGCTAACAAACTTTCATGATACTTTAAAAAAATGCTGCTGAAATGTGAAAAATTAAAATTAAATTTAAGATAGGAAAAATGAGAAACTGAAATTGACAGATTCATCTACCCCATGTCGCAACAAAAGCAGCAGTCCTACCCCTGCCTACCTGCGATTAAGCCCCATTGCATTAAATACAGCATACTTCGAAGTAAACTTGGTTATGATTGTGGCATGAAATAGCATATTGGATGGGCAGGGGAGGTAAGGGGAAAGGGTTGAACCTCATCCACGGTCATGGCCACAATTCAATGGGTGGGTGGGCTTTGTGAAAATAAATTAAAAACTTTTACAAGAATGCTTGAATCGTGGATCAGCAATGCCTTGTCAATACTGCTTCCACTCTAGAGTGGGAGCAAATTGCCATACCCCAATCACTCCAAAAGAGCAAAGTTCATTTAGCCCTTGGGAGGAGCTAGGTCATTATTGGGTTCAGATTGATGCCCAGCCAAGATGGATCAATTTACCAGTCAGTTCCTCTCCAAACTCTCCCTCCTCTTCTTTATGGCACCCTTCCTTCCTCTCTTTTAGAGTGTGAGCTGTGCTAGACACCTGTAAAAAGGTCTGAGTAGGAGTTTTGGGGGGAGCCCCTAATTGACTCAGGATAATTTTCTGTTAAATTCCTGAGGCATTGTGGGTAGGCGAACTCTTTGGTTGCCTTATGCTGCATTGCTTTGTGGGCGATTGGGGGTGCCCTGTGGTCTGGACATGTGTGCCATGGAGAACACTGAACTGGTGGGGCCATGGTGTGCTTGTTTGATTCACAGCCCATGCCCTTGTTAACAAGGTTACCAGATGCCCCCGTTTCCCAGGGACAGTCCCTGGATTTACAAATCAGTCCCCATACAAAATCCATTGAAGTTGAAAAGTGTCCCCGGATTCATTGAAAAAAATCTGGTAACCTTATGTTAACAAGGAGGAAGAGGTCATTTCAATTCTTGTTACTGGAACACAGTCTAGTTATTTGTTTATGTGGATCCTCAAATATATAAAAGGATGTCATATAGAGGAGGGAGAAAGGTTGTTTTCTGCTGCTCCAGAGAAGCGGACACGGAGCAATGGATTCAAACTACAAGAAAGAAGATTCCACCTAAAGGAAGAACTTCCTGACAGTAAGAGCTGTTGGACAGTGGAATTTGCTGCCAAGGAGTGTGGTGGAGTCTCCTTCTTTGGAGGTCTTTAAGCAGAGGCTTGACAGCCACCTGTCAGGAATGCTTTGATGGTGTTTCCTGCTTGGCAGGGGGTTGGACTGGATGGCCCTTGTGGTCTCTTCCAACTCTATGATTCTATGATTCCTTATTCCTGCTGTTGTATTTCAATAAATGTAACCTTCCCCCCTTTTTAAATTGAGTCTTGAGTCTTCTTAAAGGTGTGATAGCAACTCCCTCCTCATTAGTGAGCATGTTGGATAGTTCACATTTTTTCCTGCCTCATCCCTGCCCTGCAATATGGTGGTGAGAGGAGCCTACCTCTCAGGCTTGTTGTTAGCATGATGGAGGCAATGCATGCAGAGGGCAGTGAGCACTGCATCCTGCAATGTTTAAACACTGCATGTGGTTTTTTCCTGCAAAGAAAAAAGTTTCTGCTTTGGAAGGACACAGACTTTTGCGAACTTTACCCCTGGATGACTGCTCAGTGAGTTTGGAAACCAAAGCCCCACTGTAACCTGAGCAGTTAATAAAATCTATTGCCCCATGATGGATTTTTTCGTCAAGTAGAATTGATCTGTCCTCCTTGTGATTTGCGAGATGGAGGGGGAAACAACAAATGCAATCAGGATTTCTGCTGCCCCTGAAAGAGCACTGTTCTCTCAGTCTTTTAAAGCCTGGGAGTAACTGAAGGCTGTGGTGGTCATTCCTTTGATTTATTGAAAATAAAACACCCTTCATTAACATTTTAATAAAGAAGGTCTTTCTTTTGGCACGAAGGGTCTGAGGAGCTATTCTCCCCTACCGTGCAAATCTATTCCTTCTCTGGTGAGGGGAAGAATTACCCCTTTCCAGAAATCCATAAAAGAAGAAGTGATTTCTTAAGCTGTTACTTGTACACACCGAAGTGAGAGCATTCTTGGGGTGCGCTCTCTCTCTCTCCCTCTCTCTCTCTCTCTCTCTCTCTCTCTCCCTCTCTCTCTCTCTCTCTCTCTCTCTCTCTCTCTCTCTGTGTGTGTGTGTGTGTGTGTGTGTTTGCTTGCGAGGGGTGCGCTCCCGATATGTGTTATGCAAAAATGAGGATGATTTGTGAAGAAATCATCCTTGTAAAGCTATTGGTTCTGGTCATCAGCCTTTATCCAATGCTTTGGTGATGCTGCTGCTGATCTATTTGGGAAGTTGGCTGGCTCTCAAGGCAGTCTCTCTCCCTCTCCCTCTCCTCTCTCTCTCCTCAAAGGCTGTTCCACAGTGAAAATATGCTCAGTGCAGTTGAGTGCATGAATGAAAAAGCCTCCAGTATCTTCTAGGCTAGCAAAATGCACCACAAGGCTCAACTTACCCTGGCTTTCCTCCTGTCCCAGGTAAGGAATTTAATGCTTTGATCTGGTCCGAGGGGTTATGTGTTTGTGTGTATCTATCTGTGTTTCTTTCTGGGTTGTTTTTTTTTGAGGGGGGAATGTTTTGCGTTTGGCTATCTGGAAGTGTCTTGATTTCTCAACGGTCGCGTGCCGACTTGAAAAACACATAGATACGCACGATGAAGTGTGAATGTGAGAAGCAATTCTCCGATGTGAAAAATACCTCTGTGTGCTTTCCAGTGACAGGAAATTAGCGACATAATACGTGTGTGTGCATGCAAATTGTATTTCCTTCACATGAAAGAGAGTACGGATTGCTGGTTCCGTGGTGCCAGCAACAAGATATTCTATCACCTTCAATGCTTCAACTTTGATTTTTTTTTTGCTTCTCCTTCCTATGGCTTCTGCCAGGACAAGATCATTACATTCCCCACCCGTTAAAAAGAAAAGAGGAAGGGGGGAAAACATGATGAAGATTTTTTTTAAAAAAATAAAAATTAAAAATGTGGAAGAATAAGGGCTTTCCCCTACCTCTCCTTCTCTGCCCTGCCGCTTTGGTGAATTTGTAAAATCGAGTATTAATGAGCAGCTCGGCAGCCTTATCTCCCGCCCTCTTCTCAACTGTAACGGATCCCATCCCACCCCCCTTGCAGAAAGGCGGGGGGGGGGGGAAGCACATAGACACCCAGCCTTTAAAAAGCCAAGAGGCTGTGGAGCCCTGCTGTTGCTGTCAGTCAGCAGCCGAGGAACTAGCTGCTCTCCAACTTCTGCACTCCTCCCTCGCCTTCCCCTCTGTGAATATGATACGGATTTCATTTTGGGAAGCAGCGTGTGATGTTTAAGGCTCCTTTGTTGTCATTCGGTGTGATGCTCCTCCATCCCCTTGTTCATCCCCCTCTCCTCTCGCTTGTCTTAGGGAGCTTAATCTCTCATTCAGCTACAAGTCTGGATCCCTGGGATGGTACTCCATGGTGATAAAAGTTAATTCCCTATTGGCTTGGAGACTTGACTCGTTTTTTGCTTTTAACCCTTGAGGGTGCACGGGAGACCAATGCCTCGGGCGAGAGCAACTTAACGTGCACTACGTCTTCCAAATGAGAGGAAGGGCTGTAGCTCTCTGGTAGAGCGTCTACTCTGCGGGCAGAAGGTCTCAGCTCCAATCCTCAATGGTCTTGAACCTCCAGATAGGACTGGGAAGGACTCCTGCCTGGAACCCTGGGGATCTGCTGCCAGCCAGTGTAGAAAATGCTGAGCTATGATTTGACTTCGTAAGGCAACTTCTTAAGTTCCTAAAACATCATAAATCTGGCTGCCTTCTACTAGGTCACAATGCTTGTCTGTCCAAGCCTCTGCTGTCTGCTCTGACTGGCAGCAGCTCTCCAGGGTCTCAGGCAGAGGTCAGTCTTAGCAACTGCTACCTGACCATTTTAGCTGGAGTTGCCAGGGATGGGATTTAGGACCTTTTGCATGCAGAACATGTTCTCCAGCGCTGAGCTATATGGCCCCTCAGCACTTCGACAGACCTCTCTATTTATGGCATATAAGTTGCAACTATTTTTCTCTCCTCCTACTGTAATTTTTTTCTATTGCACCTGGAAAAATGGGACCTCCATGTGTATTTAGAGACAAAACTGTGAAGATACTAGTAGAGTACAGAAACAAGTAATAAGTCACAGTTTCCCTCTGTTCAGGAAGGCAACCGCAGCAGGGAAGTGTCACATGTGTGCCCATAACTTAGAGCGGAGGCACTACAAATTGGTGTCATTGGGCTTGGCAATTGCTTGGGTAGTGATTTAAGGACAAGACCTGCCATTTATGGAGTTAACTCATTCTTTGAAAGTTTTCTAGCATGTAGCAAGCTGGGATCTTGGCCAATGCTGCAGTAACTCCCACTACCAGTAGCTCCACCAAAAATGTTAGCTTTACTACAGAGTCCCCATGTTGTGTGAATCTGGGTCCTAGTTGTGTACACTGGTGTTAGGGCAGCAAGAGTTATGGCTCTTGTCTCATTATACAGCTTGATTAAGGCTGCAGTATCACACGCTGGATGGCTTAGAGATCTTCAGTGTCAAGTGAGAATCAACTATGGTTGAACATGTGAAAGCCATGGAGGAGGTTCACTAACTGAAATGTATTGAAGTGGTCTTGAAGCAGCAAAATCTAGGGAGCTGTGGCATGGGTGCAATTTACATAGCAACTGGATGTGCTGAGGTCATTTGAAATATGTGCAAGTGCTGTGTGGAAGAGGGGGAACTGTGTGCATGTAATAAAAATGGATGGGACAGGATGCGAAGAGAAAACCAAAACAACTGATCAGTGGTTTAACTGGTTGCAATTAGCAAATATATACATACACTTTGGAGTGTGAGAGGGTTGTGGTATTTGTGATGTTGTTACTGGTGACAAAATAAGGTGTCAGATGTGCCTTTTCCCCAGTGTGTGACTTGGCTTACTAGCTTGAGTTATCTGCTTTGCAGTCCTCTTGTGCGATGCACCTTGCTGTCTCTCCTGCCCTTTGTTTGTAGAAGCACACTATGATTTGGAAGATTTTTCCTTTAAGGTTTGTGTAGTTGGGCACACAGAGATAGACTTCCTGAGGTCAAGGAGAAAGAAAAGGTGAAATATAAAAGGAGAAGAGGGAGGAGGCAGGTGGAGAAAAGGAAAAGAGCAAAGGCTGGTAGAAAAGAGGATGATGATTTAAATGTTGTGACTCAAATCCAAATGATTGTGTCCTCCTTGCAAGGAATCAGGTACTATATATATAAATATATATGTTCTCCAAAACCTGCTCCTTTGTCAAGCTATTCAGATGCCCTTGGACAAATGACTGTGTCTCAGCCTAACAGACTTTACAGGGATGTTGTGAATTGCAAATGCAAGCCTAAGCTCTTTAGAAGAAGGGCATTCAAGACACACATGTGTAGCACTGCTTTTTTTGGGGCGGGGGGAACAACAACCCTGCAGGAGCTGATCTGCTTCCAATCACGTGCTGGTCTGTTCAAATGTTAGTTTTCTGCTCTAACAAGTCCTCTTTTATCAGCATGGCCGGAATGTGTGAAAGTCAGTCTCCTCCTCCTCCTTACCTGTATTTCATGACTCATACAAAAGATGGCCCACATTCTGTCATGTCTAAAATGTCCTTTGTTATGAGATTAGATGGTATCAGTTGATAGGGCCTGATCTCAGAAGCTGCTTCAGTGCCAGAATTCAATGTCAAAACACACGGAGCAAAGCAAATGAAGAAAAGATTAACTCTGGGTATGCACAAAGTGCTCCACCCTGGTGACAGAGTTGAAGTGGAGAGGAGCAAGGTTTGCAAACTGGAACAGGTGATTCACTCTTCTTCTTTGGGAAAGCAATGACTCTCTGATTGAAATACCACAGTTCTGTGGTGGAAATATTGGGAGAAAGAGGCATTGATGAGAAGCCTTGTGACAGCTGGTGAGATGATGAGGAAAAGGCTGCTATTAAAGGGGCTACTCAGATGGATTGCTTGACTTGGATAGCTTCCGTGCAGCAGCAGAACTAAATGGTACAAAATGGGAGAAGTTACCTGCATGCAGCCATCTGGCAAGGCTCGTAGGCGCAGTGATATTTTTCTCTTCCTCAGCAGCAGCTACAACTCATTATTCCTTGATATCCGGCAAGTGGAAATGGGCAACATTGATCTTGATCAACTGATTTATAAGTGATGCAAATCTGTTGCTGTAATGCCTTCCAGGGAAGAGTATAATTCAGGTTTGAGTTAACGATCTAAGTTTGGGTCACGGTGATTAGGGAGTGAAAGTACCTTCTGAGCAGTGTGTTGTAGGCCCATCAACAATCTAAACATGCATAAATTACTCAATAGGTGAAAATGATTTTTTAGAAAAGAAAAGAAAAGGGGGGGGACACAAAGATCATGCACTCCCAACAGAACTTTGTGAGACAATTCTGGGGGGACAATTGAGGCTCAGATGTGTTCAAGAGTCTTCTTACATCTCATAGTAATAATAGCAGACTGGGTGTGTGGAACTGAGCTGTAATTCCCCTTTCTGTGCTTTTGGAATAGTGTCAGGAGCAGGGAGTTGTGGCCACATCTGGAATGTGTACATCTTTCCAGAAGGAAGATGCAGAATTCCTCCTACATACATTTCCACTGATGCATGGAAAGAAAAAGTGCATCTTGGTTCCCACAAGTTGGCCATAGTACATCAACACATGACCAGATCATCAATGGTGGGAACCAACACATGTAAGTTTCTAAAATGGGGATAGGGTGTGGAACTCCAGCCCCCATCAGTCTCGGCCAGCATGGCCACATTGTGAGGGACGATGGGGTTGTGACCTAGCAACATCTGGAAGGACATGGGTTCTCCACTCCTGCCCTAAAGCAATTTCCCTATGTTACATAAATGGGCCCATAGCTGTGCCTTGTGCCTATTATAACAAAGAGTGATGGGTGGGTGGGTGTGGGGGTTAAGCACTCCATTGAGCTCATATGTCCCATTGATATTTAATATGGATTGCACACCCTAACGGGTCCTCTCTTTCTGGTGCACAGAGGAGGACTCTCAACTGCAGGCAGCGTTCTGTGCATGCTGGAGCCACTCCAGTCTCTTCTGTGACTTCATGAAACATGCAAAATGGTGTAGTTTGATACACATAGAGCCTGTACATCTTTCTGCAGTGTGATCAGCGTACAGAAATTCCTGCCATCTTCCCAGTACCAATGGAACAGAGAAGTGTCACAATGGAGAGCATTCAAAAGCCAATATCAAGTGGTAGGCTAGATGGTTATGGCTGGCCACTTCTCTATTTATAGAAATAGACAGGGTACAGTCTAATTCATTTTCACATACCTTTAACACTAAATTGACTGTGCCCCATTTTCTGTGAATTCTTTTAAACTGCTGAAACATTCACATTTAAAATGCACATGTTTGTAAGCACTTTCTTTGCAATACATTTTGTCCCTGAAATATACTTCTTTTTTTGCACCCAAACCTCATTGCACATAACTGGCAGTGCATGTGTGCAATTGTATTGATACTTCCATTCTGCTCTGCATAGATAGAAGTTTGTGAAATCTGAGATCTGTGCATTTGTTTTAGAATTTGAGACCAAATGAACTTTGGGCTTATCCACCCTTACCTTTACACTGCTCTTTCCAGGCATGGTCTGCACTTTAAAGATATGTGTCTTAGCACACACACACTTTTTTTTTTATTTGCACCAGAGCTTTCCCCATGAAAACACACTCTTTAAAGCTCAATCAGAGCAAATGGCAATCCACTGAGAACTTGATGTTTGCTCTGGTTAAATGCTAAGGAGCAGGTTTTGCGGGGCAAAAAGAAATCCCACTTGGACACGGAGCTTTTAAGCATGGAGCTTTGTCTGGAAAAAGTGGAATGAAAGGTCCTACATGCATCTCTGCTGGTTTCTAAAAGGAGGGAGAAAGTTTTACTGATTGTTGAGGCTGTCTAAAATTGACACTGGAAGTGGGTGTCCAGGTCCTATTCATTATAGAAGTTCACCTTTTGATTAATCTAGCCATTGGCTTCATGCTTTATAGCATTTTTTTTCCACATGATGAAGTTGGGCCATGGGGTGCTCATTTGCTAAGATGGGCTATAAATAATGGGCATAGTTGTTTAGCTCAAGTGTGCCTTATGGAGGTCTATGGGAATCCAGCACTCAGATGAAAACAATAACTTGAGCTTTAATTGCAAACAAAAGAGTCTCATAAGCATGATCTACTCAGAAAGCTTATTTTTTAAATACATAGTGAATTATAGAAAACACAGAATCCACCAACTTTTTCATATTTCTCCAGAAGAGGGCTCCCTGCACAGCATGAAAACCAGTGATAAGATTCAAACGGAAGGATGGGTCACAGCTGTAAAAGACGGAAAGATGGGGGGGGGGGAATCACATTCTATACGGAAGTCATGTCAAAATAACTTTAAGGATTGAACTCTGAGTTTCTCACTCAACTTGATCTCTTGTTCATACCGATCTAGTGCAGTACTTGATCATTAATTGTTTTCAATGAGATGGGTTTTCCTGTGGTGGGGTGGAAATGAATAATTGATACAAAAATGTCCTTTAATTTTGTTTTTTCCCAAGGAATGAAAACAAGAACCTTGGCAAATGACCATTCTGACTATGGACTCTGTATGTAGTTGCGGCTTTCCATTTCCGATATGAAAGCAAAAAATAAACATTGTCCTTTGCTATTGTGGAGAAGCGTATTGAACAGGCAGCAGGTTTGAAATGCCGTTGCTGGATCTGGAGGAAAGAAAAGTCAGATGGGTGCACAAGATGATACACCGTTAAGTCAGTTGTGCATAGGATGCCACAAAAATAATTTAGATGTGCAGTACAGTGCTTAAACTTTAACGGACTTCCGTGTGCTTGCATGGGGAACAGGATGGACACTTAGGCCTGTCATTGCAGATGGTAACACGCATGCAATGTGTGGTTGGGATCATGGTCTGCACTATGAAAACGTAGATCAGATTTTGAAAGCACATCCTGAGCATGTGTTGCTAACACATACAAAGGTAGGAAGATTGATGGTGAGGACGTATATTTTACATTCCTGATATTGTTGTCAATGGTCTTTGCTGACATGATGAAACATGGCTTGAGGTACATGTACCTAGGTACCAATTAATGTTACTGGAGTGGTGCAGAGCTGCCACAGTTCTCTCTAGGTGGATCCTATGATGTGCTAATACTTGTAGAAACGGAGTTGGGATAGGTCCCTTAGTATTTCTTCCTGCCCAAAAGGAACCAATGGCCAGCCTGGGTGGGCAGAGGCAGGCTAGACCTGGAAGCAGAGGTGCCGAGCTGCATCCAACATTTGGGGGGCGGGTGCTGTTGCATTTGTGTGATGTCACATGACACCCACCCCACTTGCCCAGGCCTTCATTTGCCTCCACCTCTGCAAGACTGAGGCTGCCTCCTCCCCCTCCACAAGGCCTGCTGAGGCACTTTGGTGTGTTCCTTTGAGATCTCTGGTGTGCCACAACAGAAAAGGCCCTGCTTCTGGTCAATATCGACTTACCTTTAGACACTGAAGGGAATTGGAAGCAGGGCCTCCCCTGAAGATCAAAATGAAAAGTGCACCCTTGAAATTGAATGACATGACTTAAAACAGCCAAGCTGGTGCCAAACAAGTTGCTCTGCTTTCCTTTGGACCACATCAACGAGGTTGAGAGGGGCTGCCCAGGCTTGCGCCCTGGGGAGGTCACTTTGGTGCTGCTAACACAGAGGTTTGATTTCACCCCTGGAGGCACACTCCATTGTCTCTGGAAATGGACAGATGCCAACAACTTAAAATAGGGGTGAGAGACCTCTAGCTCACCAGATGTTCTTGGACTTGAGTTCCCATCAGCCCCAACCATGTGGTCAATTATCAGGGATGATGGGAACTGCAGTCCAGTAGCTTTGGAGGGTCAGAGGCTCTCTGACATCAAATTAAACTGCTAGATAAGCCTTCCCCAATCTGGTGCCATTGAAAAGTTTTGGACTACTGCTTACATCAGCTCCAGTCTGTATGGCCTAACTGGGGATGATAGGAGTTGTAGCCCTACAACTCCTGGAGGGTTCCAGGTTAGGGAAGTCTGTTGTAGATTCATTAAGCAGCCATCACCTCTGGTAGCATAGCTGCAGTTGTGCAATCGCATGCCTTAAGCTGAATGTTAGCCGGAGCCACTACTGGCCTGCACTGCAGCTTTTGCTCACCCCTGTAATTAACAGAAGCAGAGGCAATTAATGTGAAATTGCCAGCTGAATGAAATGGTTTTTTTTAAATTTGTATTTCCCTGCTGTCCTATGAATCCTTCATTTATTAAACATAGCATCAACTTCCCTCTATGAATTCTGGAATACTTGAGACCACCCGTACCAGGCTCAACTCTACACAAGGCATACAGTGTGTGTTCTGAAGCATTAACCCACCCTGTCCCTCTTTGCAGCTTCCAAAGCTGTCAGGACTCTTTCCCACTCATATGTAGCTTATTTTCAACTGATGGAACAAGCCCATTTGGCTGCAGGCTCCCCACGACAGGTTTTTTTTTGGTCTGTGTTGGATGTGCATATAGCTTTCTGTTAGGCCAGGATTTGGATCAAACAGCTTTATTATGAGTTGGCAGCTTTCGCCTGACCTTCTCTGCTGCCATTTCCACTGGGGCGAAGTGTAAAAGCGGAATCTCATCTTGCAAAAACACCAGTGCAACTCCCGGCAAGTCAGAGAAGCTGCAAAGGCCTTGTGTATACAACCCAGTAAGACTTTGGGATCTCCTTTTAGCCTTGTAAGCATTCTGTCATTGCTATAGCTTCTAGGAATGCCATAAGAAATAACACTGCTAAGGAATACTAATGGGTCAAAGAAGGCTGGAGTATTAAATTAGGGCTGTCAGGGGATGTTTACACAACTGTTGGATGTGTGCCTGCTTTGAAGAACAAACTTCCTAATAAGGAGAGAGGGGAATTGGTTTAAATGTGGGGCTTTGTGAATGTGTGACCGTAGGAACCTGCTTTAAACACAGGATGTAGGAAGATTCCAGTGGCTACTGTGAGAAAAGGATGCTGGACCAGATGGGCTACTGACCTAATCAAGGAGGCTCACTTTACATTCTTAAACCTGGTCAGGCTATTTGTCAGTCTAACCCAGCATTGCCTACTCTGACTGGCAGTAGCTCTCTGAAGTCTCAGGCATGGGCCATATATACAATCTGAGCATAGGTTGGAGGTGCTCCCAGCATTAACACCCCAACAGATCTTGCTTCTCCATTAGTTTCCAAAGGTGGGGGTCCCAAAGTCCAGCACAAAGCAAACAGTCTTTGTGTCTCTATATTCTACCTCATGCATATATATAACTCTGGATATTGTTCTTCTCCAGACCAGCCTGATGTGGAGATAAGGAAAGGCCCACCCATTTGTTTCTATGGGAGCCTCTTTGGACTTGTAAATCACAGTCCTTAACAAGCCAGCCAAATCCATTACCTTGACAAAGTAAGTGTTTTGTTAAGCTTTCCCTTATACATTCTCTATAGGACTGCAGGTTCTGGAAGGGGAGCCAGGGTTCCACCCAGATGCCCTCCCCCCAACTTATTATCAGTATGGTGTGAATGTGGCCTCAGTCAAAGCTGGGTTTTGACAGCCAACCTTCCCTATTTGCTGCTTCATGAGATTGCCATATTTTAATATTATTTTATTAAAAACTTTTTTGAGTGCAATACCAACACTGCAATGCAGTCATCATCCTGCCATTGTTGAATGTGCGCCCTCTGAACTCCTGAACTGCAGTCATTTTGCCGCTACTTTAAGACACTTTCCATTCTCATTCTCCCAGTATAATGACAAACTTCTGAAATGCAATCGTCTCATTTTTTCCTCTCTCCCAGTGCCTGTAACTGCTTCCCAGGGGAGAGTGAAACTCTGGAAAACAGCTTTGCCAAGCCCCTTTGAAGCTCTGGATGCTGTGGCCTTGAGGCATCCAGGCAGGCAGGTTTGCAGCTTCTAAGTGCTTACTCACTCCTGCCTTGTAAGGCTTATTTTACTAATTTCCCTAGAGATGGGCCCTGTTCTTTCTTTCTTTCTTTCCCTTGGAGGCCCAGGACAGTCAGAAAACCATAGAATTAGCATCCCTTAGAATTGAGGTAAATACAAATAGTACTTAAGAGTCATGGAAGTTGAAGGCATCCTGCTCTGAAGATGATAAAAGAGTTAGCATGCCTAGTCTAAACTTGAAGTATAATAAACACAATAGGATTTGGATGGAAATCTAGCATTCTTGCAAAATTGGAATTGTTTCTTTGGATGAGATGACCCCTGCTCCTATTGAATAAGTGGAGTCCTTATTTTCTTATCCATACCCTTGGTAAATCAATATCCTTCTATCTGTGTCATGGGGGGGTGCATTTAAATTTTGCTAGCATTAATAAACACATCTGCATTTATTCCAAATTTAGCACCTACTCCAGGCTCTGCAGAATCACCTCCTCCTCCTCCTCCTGATTTCCTACCCACCTCTGTCTTCGGACAAACGCCGGCTCCCTTGGCCTATAGAGCGAGATGAGCACGCAACCCCAGAGTCGGACACAACTGGACCTGATGGTCAGGGGTCCCTTTACCTTTACCTTTTCACCATGAGGTCCCAGGGTGGCTTACAACAATGGAAAAATACAATATGAAAAACAATTAAGTCTTACGTGTGATCCTATGCATGCCTTATTTACATCCCATTTGGATTACAGTAACACACACTACATGACTACCTTTGGAAAGTGCTCAGAGACTTCAGTGGGTCCAAGACACAATGACCAAGTTGCTGGTTACTGGGGGAGAACAGGAACTCCTTGTCACAATAGCTCTGCTGGTTATTGGTCAGTTTCCAGGCACAATTCAAAGTGTTAGTTATGACTTGGAAAACCCTACACAGCTTGAGTTCAGGCTGTCTGAAGGACTGTATTTCTGGGTTTTGCTTTTTTTTTTTGTGGGAGGAGGTCTTTCTCTCAGTCCCATCTGCTTCACAGACACCTTTGGTGATGACCAGAGAGAGGGTGTTTCAGTGGCTGCCCTCAGATTGTGGAACTCCCTTCCATAGGAGACTAGGCTGTCTCCACCCTGCTTTCTTGTTACCAGCAGGCAATGACTTGTTGCTGTTGTTGTTCTAGCAAGTCTTCGGCCTCCAACAGCTTGTTCTGATAGGGTTTTCTGGGGGTGGTTTTGTTGAACTTGTGTGTGCTTTGAAATGGTTTTAAGAGTTTTCAGTGCTGTTTTTAATAGGATGATTTATTTAATTGCTTTATTATTATTATTATTATTATTATTATTATTATTATTATTATTATTATATTTATTATTATGCATTTTTAGTTGTATCAGTTTTCATTTATGCTGTGAGCCACCTTGGGTCCTGTACTGTGAGAAATGTGGGATATATATATAAAGCAAATAAGCTCATAAATAGCAAGTCCTTGTCCAGACATACAGAACCAGTGACCACCCAGAAGGTGTTGGGTTCTCATCAACTCCAGCTGCCATGGCCAATGGTCTGGGCTGATGGGAGTTGTGGTACGGGAAATAAGGTGAGCAGACTTGTTGAGTCAGCAAGTAGAAACCCTCAGCTCAGCCAGAGGCCCAGGTCTCACTGGCCTCTGCCGACTGGCAGCACCTCTCCAGGCTATCATCTTTCCCAGCCCTACATGAACTGAATGCCTATGAGTGTGTGTACTTTGCTGCCAGACGCACAATTTGAACAATTTGACGTTGTTCCTATTGTAGGCAACATATCATTTTCTCTCTTGAAATTGGGCTGCAAGTGGGCTTTGGAAAGGGAGAAGAAAAGAGAAAGCTGTGGATAAAAAGTCAGGCTGAGCTGAAAGTGGAATCTCAATATGAATGGGAAATGGTTGTCAAGGCTGGCATTTATATCCCCGAGGTACTTGACAGCTGGATATGGTGTTTAGACCAGGTGGCATTTCTGTCTCTGTAAAGCAGGGACCATAATTGATGAACTGATTTGAACTGCCTGGTGATGCTTTGAACTCCATAAATTGTGCCTTGTGCATAGGAAGCACCTCATTAACCTACAGCGGACACGACTGGTGGCCTGAATACCAACTTTCTCTTGGTTCCTGTGGTTGGCGAGTGTTACTAGACTTCAGCAAAGAGACAGAGGGAGTTGGTGGAAATAGGTCACCTATTGTGCAAAGTAGGCTCTTACGAGCATTGGATTATGACAGGCTGTGCTTTTCTTCAAATGCTCTTTTTTATGGGGACAAGGGTTTACTTGCTTGCAAACTGAAGTCTGTAGACTACTCAGTCAATTCTTCTTTGATGAAAGAGAGCAGTATGTTGAAGGAGTTTGATACCGGTATCTTCCTCTTCATCCATTCTAATGAATTGATGGAGGAACCTCTAGCCATCCAGGTGTCAATGAACTACAAGTCCCATCATCCCTGACCATTGGCCATCCTGGTGAGGGCTGACAGAGCCCAACCACTTCTGGAGGGCCACCTCTGTTTTATTGCAATAGTTTTCAGCTTATTCAGACCCATCTTTTAACCCAAACATGAAGTTGGAAACGGTCGTCATTTGCCAATTGAACCCTTGACGATATCAGAAAGTGGGATTTGACAAACAGAGTGCCCCCTTCTGTCTGCCTTCCCTCCCTATTAGTGTTCCACTGCCATTAGGTGATGTAATTTTTTTTCCAGGCCACCTTTCAAACTCTCTTGTGACTCCTTGACAACACCTCTTGGGGGTGTTGGCTTTGACTCTTGGATGTAGGTTGAATATATTCATAGAAACCACAAAGATTTGATGAATCAAGATTAAGTGTTTACTAACAGGTTGTTCTTGGGGAGGGGGAGATTTTAACATGTGAATGGTTACATTTACACAAAACATTCCCCGAAATAAGTAAAGTGTACAGAACATAATAGAGCGTAAACTCATCTGGCTATACCTTAGCTAAATGGGTTCCCAGCTGCTGAAGTCTTACATAGAATCTTGTGTTAATGCTGCTCACCTTATGCCCTCTAGCACTGTGTGTGTTCATTTGTATTCTGAGACCCACCTTGATCTGCCTTTCACTATACATACCCTTAGGCTAAGTGGTCTCTCAAAACTCAATCTACAAACATTTCAGAACATCAAAAGAAAATACACTTGTCCTTATCCTACAGCAGAAATGACTGACTTGCAACAAACTTCCCTAATTTGTAACACAACACCTTCCAGTTTGTTTATGAGACAGGCAGGGTTCAATAACAGGAAGCAAATTAACCCCTTAAAGTCCAAACAAACTATATATTGGACTTTTTAGTTCTGTTTAAACAGTCCAATTCCTTCACAATGACCACATTCTTTTCTTTTCGTTTTCTTTTTAACCATATAATGAGAGTAATGTTGCTATTAAAACCCACCATGGACCGGTGGTGGGTCCCAATCCACCAGTTGGAGGCCAGCATAATAATGCATGCCTGGGCCTTAGCGTGTATAAAACAGCTGGTAAACTGAGCTACAGGAGATCCTTCCCCTGAATGGTCATTTACTCAACTTTCTCAAGCAACCCATTCAGACAGTTACTTGGCCTTTCCATGCTGCAATAGCCAGTACATTTTCTTTCTTTATACCATACAGATAAGGTGATTATCTGTCCCCACACACTTGCATTCGCACATGCAGAAACTCCAATAGTGGCTACCTTTTAATATGTTGGCCTCTCTTCAACTCAAACCCATGTCTTGCTCCCCAAAAACATTTTATTGTCGTGGTCAGGGAGGAAAGTGGGAAGAGAAACACATATTTTGAATTCCTTGTATCAATTGCTGACACCTTTTGTTGGAACTAGCAGTTCGAAAGCACACCAAAGTGCAAGTAGATAAACAGGTACCGCTCTGGCAGGAGGGTAAACGGCGTTTCCGTGCACTGCCCTGGTTCGCCAGAAAACTGCTTAGACATGCTGGCCACATGACCCGGAAGCTGTACGCTGGCTCCCTCGGCCAGTAAAGCGAGATGAGCGCCGCAACCCCAGAGTCATCTGTGACTGGACCTAATGGTCAGAGGTCCCTTTACCTTTACCTTTTGTTGGATCTAGGTAGTCAGCTCATAACACATTTGCTGTAGCATTTTGTAAGGAAAGAATATTGATTCTCCCACAATGTTAAAAAGATATCCTTTGAAATATTACTCTGTGTTTGTATACAGCTGCATCTTCAGCAGTGCACAGCTAAGAAACTGTGACCTGAGAACACAGTGAAAGTTCCCTCTCATCACAATCAAACGTAGCAGCAATATGTCACTGATGCAAATGTACAACCAGGGGTGCTTCATGAGGAACTAGTTCTTTGAAGAAATCCGATGCATCAGTTCTCTTGGACTCATGTGCAGTGAAGAACTGGATGTCTACTCGGAAGGAAGAACCACTGAGGTTAATGGGACTTGCTTCTGGGAAAATGTGTACAGCATTGCAGCCTTAACCACCTATTGCTGCTGCTGTTTCACTTCCCAAGTATTCAGACAGTTTTTGGCTCAAAAATAAAATAAAATAAAATACCAGGATCAAAATAAATTTAAGAGGAAATACATTTCAAGAATGCATATTTAATTGCAAATTATTTTTGTAGATTTTTTTTTTAAAAAAATGCTGATTAATGTGGAAATGAGCCAAACTGAACTTATGAACTAACAATGAACACATGAGAAACTGACGTGGTTTGCAAATAGACCTATTCACTCCTACCTAAGCATCACTTTGTTGCAGGGTTCTTTTGTGGTGGATTCTTCTTCACTGGAGGTTTTTAAACACAGGTTGCATGTCAGGTATTCTTTAGCTGTCATGCATTGCAGGGGGTTGGACTAGATGGTCCCTTGGTGTTCCCTCCAGACTCTACGATTCTATGGTGTTCTTGTTTTGGAATTCTTCTTTTTACCCAAAGGAAGTATTTTAGTTTGAATCCAAATTATTATCTGGAAGTTAATCAATGACAAATTGTCACTACTGGGTTAACAGCCAGCTGTTTTAAAATAAACAGCATGCCATGGGAAACTGCTACTGACATCATTTCCCAGCTTAACAATAATACTAATAATAAGAGGCTGTGGCAGTAGCAACAGGAAGATGTGGCAGATTAGATTTTCTTTTGCGATAATGCTGACTGTCGCCTCTTAGAATTTCCTAAGAGGAAATGGGAGCTTGCAATATACTTCAGATATTTGGGCGTCATGTTATGCAGCTGTCCCACATTCACTCCTGTGTGATGAACATCTGCTTCAACCATCCCTTTCTCATGGTAGTCTGCTGCAATGCTGAAATCAACACAGGGAGAGAGGAAGCTGCCTTGTAATGATACAGGCCATTGGCCTATCTAGATCAGTACAGTCTGCACAGACTGGCAGTGACTCTCCAGGATTTTCAGACAGAAGACATACTGAGTCCTGTCACTGTGTGAGGATGCTGTGGATTGAACCTGGGATCTTCTGTATGCAAAGATGTCCTACCACTGAGCTACTGCCCCTCCCTATGAGAAATGATAGAGTTGCATGCCGCCTCCTAAGTATACCTGATGTTAGATGGATGGGCCTAATGTTAGGTAGGGTGACATTACAGCCAGTTTGGGATGTCGTGAAAAGAAAGCAAATTACCGTATTCTGTTTTTTGTTGTTAAGAGCATAAGAAGAGCCCTTCTGGATCAGACCAAGGGTCCATCTAGTTCAGCACTGTGTTCTCACAGTTCTCATGGAACCTGAGTGCAACCACAATCCCACCACCACCTCATGATTCCCAGGAGCTGTTATACTGAGGCATACTGTCTCTGATCGGAAGGTCAGCAGTTCAAATCCACTCGATGATGGTGAGCTTCCGTTGCTCTGTCCTAGCTTCTGCCAACCTAGGAGTTCGAAAGCACACCAATGCAAGTAGATAAATAGGTACCACTGCGACGGGAAGGTAAACGGTGTTTCCGAGTGCTCTGGCACTTGTCACAGTGTTCTGTTGCACCAGAAGTGGTTTAGTCATGCTGGCCACATGATCTGGAAAAGCTGTCTGCAGACAAACGCCAGCTTCCTTGGCCTGAAAGCGGAAATGAGCACCACACCCCATAGTCAAACTCTACTGCACTTAACCATCCAGAGGTCCTTTACCTTTACCTTTGCGAGAAGAGATGTTAGGTTCATGATAGGGTTTTAAGGTGGGGGGGGCGGTCATTCTGGATGATGCCGTGAGTTGCTTTCAATTCTTTTTTTTTTTTGGGGGGGGGAGATCCTGAGCCCAGGGCGGGTTAGAATCTAATAGAAGAAGTTGCCAAACTGGTCAAACAAGTTTCTTTGTAACTGTAGCTGGCCACTTAAGTGCCCTCATCAGCATCCCAAAAATTGAGCTAGGTTGCAGAAGCTCCAGCAATGTGATGGTGCCCTCCAGCTGGGCCTATCCGCCACCCCCTCACCTAGCTGCTAGGTAGAAGAACAATAGCCAGAGAGTGTGTGAGAGAGCTCAACTGGAAACAGGCTGGAAGTTGGAGACACAGAGACATGCTTGTTCTGTGCCAGATCCAAACCTATAACTAATGACGAAACAAGATCTATTGGTGTTAATGCTGTGAGCCCCTCCATATTATGCTCAGGTTGTATATATGTGCAAATAAAACCCTATTTTAGTATTTCCTTGTCTCAATCACTGCACAGGCATCCGGGGTTTCATTGACTTGACCTTTCTTTCTTGTCCAAATCTGTTGCATTATGGCTGAGATGTCCTTGTGCTGCTAAACTCTTAAACCCTGGCTCCAATCACGGCTGGACCTTGCGTTTAGCTTTTCTGTATCTCTGTAATATTTGGAGAGTTTTTTAAGATGCTGAAAAGCCAGCCGTATCAACGCAGTGATATATGGTGCTGGTTTCTTGCTGATGTAGCTGCTGAACTTAGTATCCCTTCTCATGTGCTGACAGAGGAGTCTGAGCAAGTAGATAAAAATTGAATATATTGAAAAGTGCAAAACAAATTGAAGAATGAAAGTTTTTTAAAAATCAGTTCGGTCTACTTTTTGTTGCTGTTGACTTGCTCTGCTTAGAGGCAGAAAAATATCATCTTCTAGTAGCTGATGTATGAAGAAGAATGTTTAACCCTCTGAGTTCTAAATAAAGGCATGAGCTCACATCTTATATCTTTCTTTAAGGGAAAGGGTTTTGGATTACATGATACATGAGGGAAACCTTAAGGCTTTTGATCCATGAAACCTCCCTGAGGTGACTGGAGCATCCAGGATAAGCACATGGGGCTTCCCAATATTGGGTTTTCTGGTTGTAGTAGTGGTAGTTTTTACCAGGTGAATTCTGCTACATTCTGTGCAAGTGTATGCATAGGAAGTAGCCCAGTGTACAAAGGGAGAATTTATGTTCTTTGCTTCACCCCTGTGAGCTTCTGGCTCCATCCACCACTTATATGCAGCTCCTGGAAGGTTGTCCAGAATGGATGGAATGTGGCCCTTGGGCTGAAGAGGGATGGGATAGCTCAGTTGGTAGTGCATGAAGCTCTTAACCTCAGGGTTGCAGGTTTGAGCCCGACATTGGATGAAAGATTCCTGCATTGCAGAAGGTTGGACTAAATGACCCTTGTGGTCCTTTGTGGCTATGCAATTCTATGATTCTGGCTATGCAATTCTATGATGCTTGTTTTAAAACTAAAAACATCATGCAGAATTGTTTTCTTAAAGTCAACAAAGGTTGCCTGCAGAATCATAATCACATACTATATTTTTCTATGCCTGGTCAGCGGAGATGTAATTGGTCTTCACATGAACATTCATGCCAATACAGTACCGGTACTACTTTAGCACTTAGAATTGGGGGATTGATCCTTGTTGTAGCGGTAGGGAAATAGCTAGGCCTTAAAAAAAAAAAAAAATCTCTTCTGGTTCACTGTAGGACTGAAGATGTAGAGTAGATGGAAGCCAAGGGAGATCAGTAAGAGACTGATGAGAATTATTTTGCACTGCAGCTGTGTGCTTGCCAGACTTTTGAAGCTGCTTGTCCATCTGTTGGCAGTTTTCTGTGGTGCCCTCTCACCTAACCAGCTGCAGAGTTGAGGTTCATTGGGAGGCTGCCGCATAACCACTCTGTGAAGCAGCCAGCATTTCTCTTAGCCTTTGCTGCAGATGCTGTCACATAAGTGGGTAATGGTAATAATAGTGTAATCATCTGTAGGGGCAAATAAAATATATGTCTGTCACAGTTTTTGAAGAGTGGGGGAAGAAGAGGAAGGAGATGGTATCATGGTTTGATGGTGGACAGATGTTGGGGTTGTATATAGCTACATTCTATTCAGAGCAGATTCCACATTAGTCACATCCAATACTGTCAATGGGTCTATTCTGAGTAGATCTGCCATTAGCTCACAACCATTGGAATCCAGGGGGAGCTGACTGGTGATGACTGTGGTTTAGCACTAGGGTATTTATTTATTTATTCATTCATTTTCTTGGATCTGTATTCTGTCCGTCTTCCACCATGGAACCCAAGGTGACACAGATGTGATTCCCAGGCAGGTTGGTCACCAGGCACTGACCAGAGCCAGATATGCTTAAGCTTCAGCAAGGTGGTGATCTCATTTGCCTTCAGACCATATCCTGGAATATCTGAAGGACTGCCTTCTCCCATACAAGTTTGCTGACCTGGACATGGGTGGTACTGTGGTCTAAACCCCTGAGCCTCTTGGGCTTGCCGATTGGAAGGTTGGTGGTTCAAATCCGCTTGACGGTGGTGAGCTCCCGATGCTCTGTCCCAGCTTCTGCCAACCTAGCAGTTTGAAAGCACACCAGTGCAAGTAGATAAATAGGTACCACTGCGGCAGGAAGGTAAACAGCATTTTCGTGTGCTCTGGCGCTCATCAAAGTGTTCCGTTGCACCAGAAGCTGTTTAGTCATGCAGGCCACATGACCTGGAAAGCTGTCTCTGGACAAACACTGACTCCCTCGGCCTGAAGCAAAATGAGCGCTGCACCCCATAGTTGACTTTGATTGGACTTAACTGTCCAGGGGTCCTTTACCTTTACCTTACCTGGTTGCCTGTTGACATCATCTTTGGAGGTACTCCTAGGTGTGTGGGAATGTTCCTGGAAATATTTTGTGTTGGGACAAGGAAGAAGACCTTCTTGGTGGTTGCACCTCAGCTTTGAAACTCCCTTTCAGTGGAATCTGGTTTACAACCCTTCTTTAATGACTTCCCGTAAGCTGGTAAAAATACCTCTACCCTTAATTTTTAAGAAGACACTTTGATTTTAAAGGGTTTTTTTAAAGGGCTCTCTGGTTTTAACTGTCTGTGGATTTTGAATATTTTTTATTGTTGCTGCACTGTGTTAGGTCTTGTTATTATTTTAGTGTTTAGTAATGTTCTAAACTGTTAACTTGTTCTTTGTTAGCTAACTTGAGATATGCTGGGGAAAGGTGGGGCATAAAAGTTTTGAATAAATAAGAACAGAGTACAAAGAGCCATGTTTAGAATCAGGGAAACTACTCCACAGATGAATGGATCAGTGCATGTCAAATTCACATGTGACCATTTTAATATCTATTATCGATTTCACGTGTGCGCATTAGCAAGTCTATTCCATCATGTCTCCCCCCCATTAATTTGTGATTTTGTTTGAAGTACACCTCAAGATCCATGTTTGAGTGCACATTTAATCACAAAATACTTCATGCATTTCTAAATATATTTAGCTGCATCCAAGTAAGTTTAACTTTGGAGTAGACCCATTGGAATTAAATTATTTCCATTCACTTCAATTATTCAACTTTTAGCATGTCCGATGTTAGAGAGAACCTTTTATTCTAAAATAGTTTTACACCTTTTGCTACATTTTTTGAGCCCAAGACATCTGTCACAAAATTCAGAGAAGCGTGAAATCTGAAGGACTGAACCATGGATTAGTCCGAAAGGTGTGAATTTGGTTGGCTCACTTAAAAAATAAAAAGGTGCATGGAATGAAATTCTCCTCCATCCTTTCACCAGTTAAAGCAAATTGAAATTCATTGCATGGGCTTCCAGTGTGCATACAACTACCCTGAACTACCCAGACAAACTGAACAGCAAAATGCCTTGTTTGTTGAAACTTTCTTTTCCTTCCTCAGGCTTGTGAGTTTTGTCCAACACAGGGCTGCCTTAAATAAGCCATTACCATCAAATCCTGTGACTTATGAACAATTAATTTACTGTTGCAGCATCACCACGGGTTTCTGCAATATTTACTTGTGACTTGCATGATTCATCTAGCGCTGCTGGAGTTTAAGTGCCAGTAAAGGAGCGAGGACACAGATGAGTTAAAATATATTCAATCCCTTGTAATGTTGCCAAGGAATATTGAAATATTGTTTAGCTACACTAATTGTCAGTTGGTCAGCATGTAGGGTTGAACAACAAGAGAGCAGCCATTTCATAGAATCATAAGGGTTGGAGGGCTCTCTTTTGGGAACTGTAGTGATGAAATCCTAAGAATTATGTTAGGGAATCCCCCACTTACCCTTCTTGGAACAACATTTCTTGGTTTCACTGTAGAAATGGAACTATGCTAGAGTAGTTTAAGACTGTGACGCAGATATACCCAGTGGTGTATTTTTTTTTTATTTTGACATTGTTTGCAGTTTGATCATCCATCTAGGGATGACCAAATCCGTCAATGTCAGTTTCTCATTTTTACTTTCCTAAGCTCAGTTCAAGGGACACGGGTGGAGCTGTTGGCTAACCACAGAACCTAGGGCTTGCTGATCAGAAGGTTGGCGGTTCGAATCCCTGTGACGGGGTGAGCTCCCATTGCTCAGTCCCTGCTCATGCCAACATAGAAGTTTGAAAGCACGTCAAAGTGCAAGTAGATAAATAGGTACCACTCCGACGGGAAGGTAAACGGCGTTTCCGTGTGGTGCTCTGGTTCGCCAGAAGTGGCTTAGTCATGCTGGCCACATGACCCGGAAGCTGTCTGTGGACAAACACTGGCTCCCTCGGCCAATTAAGCAAGATGAGCGTCGCAACCCCAGAGTCATCCGCGACTGGACTTAATGGTCAGGGGTCCCTTTACCTTTACCTTTAAGCTCAGTTCACCCCTTTTCTTCAGCAGTTCACAACATGCATGTTTGTGTGCATTCCTTCTAATATATGCATTTTTGCAAGCATTCTCCCCTAATGGTTATGTATTATGTGTGTCTGTGTGGGTGGGTGGGTAGTTTGTGCACATGTACCCCTACCACATGATTATTATTTTTTTGTACACTGTTTTTTGTTTGTTTGTGGGGCTAGCATTGCAAAATTTTGAGTTGTGTATTGGTCTGGGAACTGTGAATTAGGTAGTTTCCCATTACAAGGCAAATTGAATGGATTTCTCCCCTGTCCTTACATCCCCCTCCTGCATAATACCAAAAAATCAGCTGCTACAAGACCGTTTCTGCATCTTGCCAATTTTTCATCTGACATAGTTGTATTTAAGAATTTCTATTCCTCTTAGAACCTAAAAATAATGAAAGTACATTAAGTTCTTTCCTTTTGACTCAGTGTCTTTCTATGCAGGGCGTTCCCCTCCAGCCTACAGAAATCATGAGTAAGCTGACCATGTACCAGAGCCAAATAGAGTTGCAATGAAACTTAACTCCCTTTGGAATTGCTGTACTTCTCGGTTTACTGTTAGATCTTTTATTCTCATCCCCTCTTGACAGCCCCCTTTTAAAATTCCTGAGAGGCCCAGGGTCAGAATGTTCAATTGAGGCCCTCCTTCTTCTTCCTGCACCCAGGGAAATAGCAATCCAGCCCCCAAACTAAAAGTCGGGGGACCCTAAAAACTCACATAATCCCTTTTAAGAATATATATATATATATATATATATATATATATATATATATATAACCACACGGAATAAGTAGGTGAAGATTTTATGTCTCTAAAATGCAAATATGGCAATTATATCAGGTTCACTAGAAATATATAAAGCAGTGTATCCAGAAAAATCTATCATGTTGGGGCCCAAGACCAGAGATTCTGCTGGGGTGCATTGTGATTTGCATGTGCTACATTTGTGCATTTTGTGTGTGTTTGTGTGTGCGCATGCACAAGCTTAGAAGTCACATTTCATGACATTTACACTCCTCAACAGAGTAACAGAACTGGGGATTTGACAGCAAAATGCAGAAGTGTGTTGTAATGAAAGCTTCATATCAGAGCCATCAGAAAGCCTAACCAGTTTTTATTTGGAATGATGGATACACACACAAACACACACACACACACACACACACACACACACACACACCAAGGGGGAAACAGATGCACAAAGCATAGCAGCCCTTGTTAAGCGTATCCTATTATGCTGCTGCATGTTTTCTGGCATAACCACCCATATCATTGGCACATAGATTCTCAGTGAAGGGGTCCCACATTCTAGAAGGATTTTGAACATCCTGGGGACATTGGTTCAACACTCTATGGCAGGAGTGGCTAACCTGTGGTCCTCCACATGTTGCTCAACTCTGACTCCATAGTCTCCAACTGCCCAGAAAATGGCAGGACCATCACAATAACCCTTAAGCCATCATGGCTTCTCACTTTCTCATGCAGAGTCCTGAATTCCCATCTTTACTGAGGCACACTAACAGGAAATGACATCACATTGGGGGAAGAAAAGGGAAAGAAGAGTTGCTGGCTGAGACCCCCTCCGCTGCCACCTCTTTTGCTGCTGCTCCTGGGAGTTGAGAAGGCGGGGTGAGGGGAAGAGGGAAGAGTCTTATGCCAGGTCCAAGGGAGGGAGCCACACAGGCCGACTGGCCAGCTGGCCGATGGAGTAGCAGCAGCAGTAGGAAGAGGAGAAGGAGGAAGGGGAGGAAGTGGCAATGGAGCCACTTCTGTCACCACCACTAGTTCTGCCATAGGACACTGTGACTCTCTGGCCTGGTGGGCCCCCAGCCATGCCAAATAAAAACAAGAAGGAGAAAGTGAGCGAGGTCAGGCCTAAAGAGAAGGCTGCAGCTGGAGGAGACCCTGGGCAGGAGCATGCTCTGGGGGGTGGGGAAGAGTGTAGCTGGTGGGGTGCAAACTGGTCTGTGGAGGGCTAAAGTTTGAGGGGTGTTGTGAGCAAGGAGATTGTGGGGGTTTGGAGTGAGTGCTGGAGCTAGCTGGACTTCAGGATGGTTGTCTATCATGAAAAACTTTGATAAAAATATTAACTTGAATGAACCTACCCACCTACTCAGGCAGGGATACTAACGTAGAATGGAATGGCCCTATTTTCATCTGAAGAATGTTGGAGGCTGTTTGACTCTCAACAACCTGAACCTGCATGGTCGATGGTCAGAGGTGATGGGAGTTGTAGTTCAGCAATATCTGGAAGGTCACAGGCACTGGGGGAAGAATGTGTTTTCTCCTTCACAATTGGATGCTATCTTCAGTGAGAAGATATAGAGCAGCTTCAATTGACCCACCTGTTACAGTAGACCTTGAGGCTTGGAGGAGACCGGTCAGATCTTGGGGTACACCAGCTGGATCCATTTCTCTAACGCCGGCAAAGTCAAGCAAACAAACCACTTGTAGTTTCAAAGCAGTCCCTGCAGTCATGTTGAATCCATTTTAAATGCATACTGTTAATGTATTTCTCTTTTCTTTAAAAAAAGTTTCAAAATACATTCTTTCAATGCATGTTGAATATGTTTTTGTGAGCTGTGAACTATGTCACAATATGTAGAGAAGTGTGAAATCTGATGGATCACTACAGTCCGAACCAAGCACCTGGGAGTCAGGTCAAATCAGAATGGCAAAGATCAAATTCTCGAAGCATCTCTAATCTTTATGCAGACCCCACACCTTCCATTGCTATTACATGCTTGCTGGAAGGTTCATCCTTGCTGGCTGTATGCTGCATTCCTTTCCTCTAGAACGGCCTGTCTTGCTTTGTTTTAAAAGCCAAAACAATGTTTTGTGTTCTGGGTTAGGAGGGGAGGAGAAAAAAGCAACAACACGGTTGCCCTACAGGATGCTGGCACTTCGAAATAGACCCCAGCAGCCTTAGTGTGTGAAATGGCTGGTGGTGCACAGCTCTTTAGAGTTCATATATATATGCATTTTATAACTGTACACACTAGAGGCAAAATGCCTCTATTCACCCACTCCGATTTAAGTTCTCAAGGCCCTGGGGAGGCAGCTGAATCTTAAAGAAGAACAACTCCTAACAACTTGTATTAAACATTTGAATATGCATCCCCCAAAGGCAAAAGCGAACAAACAAAAATGAAGAACAGAAATGAGATGGTGATTCACCAGTGGCAGCTAACAAAACAAGCACAGGGTCTATTATTGCTCAATCTTGCTGAGGGTTTTCCAGAGGCATCTGGTTGACCGTATACTTTGTAAGCTGTACTTCATGAGGTTTTGGTACAGTGGAGGCTGTTCTACATGGGCAAATGGGACACTGCACCAACTTCAGTCATTGGCTCTGGCGCCACCTACTGTTCATCTCCCTGTATTTCCTACCAGTCCCAATGGGCACTAACAGCCACAGCATTGGTATGATCCAGTAAAGTAATAATCCCTCCATGCTGAAGTGGATTAAATTCTATTTGGGCTTGAACTGCGTGAAAAGTTTGGTTCTAATCCAAAGTGGTTCAGGAGGCAGCCTCTAGAAAACTTGTCTGAAACTTCCTACTTTTGGATTTCACATCACCACAGCTGTTTTATTGGGATATTATTTTCAGTAAGATATGCATTTCCTAGAGAACTGTAGTGCAAAATTCAGAGAAATGCAAACTTTGAAGGATGGCTGTGTTTCGCTGTGTTTTTCATTGCGCACTGTGCCAATTGGGCAAATCCAGTTTAAATGTGATCTGAATCAGGTTTCTCCCACCTCTACAGTGGAGTGCCCCAGTTTGGTTCCCATTGATTATATTCTGTCTCCCTATTCTAAAAGACAAAATGCAGCTTAATGATGATGAAAGGTGGAGCTTCACCCCAAATAGTTTACTCTCGCTATAGCAATCTTGTTTTTGAACATTTTAATCCCAACCATTGCACTGTATAAACACACTTTCTTCAAAACAGGACAATCTGCTTCCATGTGGTGTCAGCTGCTTTGAAACACCAAGCGTTTTGTTGTTCTTTCCCTTACCTCCAAGACTCAAACAAACAAACAAACCATATTATTATTACTTTTCCAGAGGGGTTGCTTGGTGCAGCACAGGATATTTTGAGACTGGCTGTGTAATGTTTAGGGAATGTACTAGGACGTCTGTTTCTCATAACGTGGCAGTGAAACCTCCCAAAGCATGCCAGCTCAATGATGTCCTGAATGTCTGTTCCAAGGGTGGTGGCTTGCAATGTTCAGATATATAAGCTAAAAATAGGATGCATTGGAACCTGGAATGCAATAATGCTTTATTTTTTATTTTATTTTAGTGAGAGGATGAGTGCTTTAAAAGAGTGAACCTCTAGGCACTGAGAAGTGTGTGGCGGGGAGGTCACTTAAATCCTTGATATGATTTGATTAGATGGAACCTAATCCATATAAAATGATTCGTAGTAGTAGTTGTTTTTGACTTTTACAGAGAGGTAGTAGCTGAGAAAATGAGCTGGGAACTAGTAAGAGCTAATTAAAATCCTTCCTCCTGTTCTCTTATGGTGGGACAGGGGGAGGCACATGCCTGTGGTTGGCGGGACCAGAAGCAAAGTGGGTGAGACAATGGAGAATAATGTAAGAAATATAAAAACATAAGAAGAGCTTGTTGAATCAGGCCAATGGCCCATCTGGTACAGCATCCTGTTCTCACAGTGGCCAACCAGAGGCCTGTGGGAAATTCCCCAAAAGAACCGGAGCAAAAGAGCACTCTCCCCTCCTGCATCTTCCAGCAACTAGTATTCAGAAGCATTTACTGCCTCCAACTATTAAGGCACATAGTGATAATGGCTAGTAGCCTTTGATAGACCACCTAATTTGCCCAATCCTTGTTTGTCCAATACTATGGAGAAGTACTTTCTTTTCTCTCTCCTGAATGGATGACTCCTCCCTTTGGTCTGTAGGCAACAGCCACGCAGAAGCAAAAAGTGTCTGTATCTCTTTACATCTCTCCATACTGGCTAGGAAAAAAGCAGTCAATGAGCCAAAGATTCCCACCTAAGGCTTAATGAAAAGCATCCACAAAGTCGCAGATTCACTCCCTGGTGCTTCTGGAATTGGAGTGAGGGATGAACCCTGTCTGTGGCACCAGAAAGCGGTTCCTTGGAGGAAATAGTTCAAGACTAAATGGACAAATAGCCTGGCTTAGGCTGGAATCCTAACACTACTTACCTGGAAATAAGCCCTATTGGGTTCAATAGGACTTATATTAGAGTAGATATTGTTTATGAGAGAGTCAGTGTAGTGTAGTGACCAGAATGTTGGACTAGGGCCTGGGATAGTGGGATTTAAATTCCTGCTTGGCCACGAAGCTCACTGGGTGGCCTTGCGCCCGTCACTGTCTTTCAGCCCAACCTACCTCACAGGGTTGTTGCAATGTACACAACCTTGATCTCCTTGGAAAAAAGGTGTAATATAAATGTAAAAGTAACTTTTTTTAATAAAAAAAAATTGATTGCAATGTTAGCAAGTCAATAGTAAGGCAGGTTTAAGGGAAGGCACATACCTGACTGGTAAGGCAAAAGCTCTACATGCAGAGATCCCATGTTCAGTTGCTGGCATCTCCAGGACTCTGTGAATAGGTTCCACCTGATAATCTGGATAGCTGCTGCCAGCCAGAGTAGACAATACTAGCTAGATCAGGAATAGTGAACCTGCTGCTCTTCAGATGTTGTTGGACTCCAGCTCCAGTCACCTCTGTGCTGGCAAGGGCTGATGGGAGTTGGAGTCCAACGTCATCTAGAGGGACATAAATTCCACACCCCTCAACAGAGAGCAGCTTCGTATGTCCATAGCCTAGTGCCGAAGTATAAATGGGTATCTTTGTAAAGATACAATCATACAACTCACCTGAATTATGAAGGGGAGGAAAGTCAATCCCCATGTGCTTTATTATTTTTTTTACAGCGTTCATTTTTCTTAATGCCAAGGTTTATTTCCACTCTCTCCTAGCCTCCTGTACAAGGTGCGTCACTGCTGTCTCGAGACAGCGAAGATATATCTCCAGTGTGTTTGGGGAATAGCAGTTAGCGGAATGTCATCACCTGTAAGGGAAGCTTTAATATTAACATTTTGTTCTTGCTCAATAAACGGGGAATGTATTGATGACTGGCACATTAACAAATGTAAAATAAAGTGGGAGTAGATGGTATTCAAATCCTTTCCTTGTGCTTGATTTACTTCAGATTGCAGCTCTTAAACCCCAGGTTCATTATTCCGAGAATGTACTGGAAATGGTGTCCGTGCAAGAGAAAATGCAAAAGGAAATTAATTGATTTCAGAATGAATTTTTTCTGACAATGGGGTAAGAGGCAGCAGTTGGACTGGAACATTAAGGATTCCAATTTTTTGGCTATTGCAGTGGTCTCCAAGTAGTTTTCTGCCACCTCTTGTTTCCATTCCCCCTTTCGTTGATGCATTTGTCAAAGAAGAAGAAGAAGAAGAAGAAGAGCGGGGGCAGAGGGGCAGAGACGTGAATCATGTGCTGCTCTACCCCAATAGTTACACAGTGACCTGTGAGCTAGCATAAACCCATTTTGCACATAATGCTAATCCAAGGGTGGGCCCACTTCAGTCTGGCAGGCCATTTACCCCAAACTGCCTCCAGTTGTCCTACCTAGAGGCAGGTAAAGGCATGACTGTCATAATGCTGAAGTCAGTTTTTATTTATTTTTTAATCAAAACCACTTGCAAATCATTTGCAAAGGTGCGCCCCTTTCAAGTTGTTACATATCATCATTTCTTACCCTTTCTTCACCCTAACACAATATTAAAAACAGTTAAGAGCAGTCCCATGGGAGTGGAGGGATCTGGACCACTAGCCGGATTCAGTCCTGCCCCCCATGGTAAGCCAAGCCATGAAAGAGTGTGGGCTTCCAGAGAGAAGAATGTGCTCCCCCATGAGTTCTGCTGCTGTGCTGCAGAATGCTAAGCTATAGTTTATCTAAGCAAGCCACCCAGGCCAGGAACTGTAAACAAGTTTACAGCAGATGCATTTTTGTAGGAGATTGCAGGGTTGTTGTTGTTAAATAAATAAAAAAAGTTTATAACAATCACTATCTCATGTGGAAATGTGGTGAACTCAGGGCCGGTGCGTCCATTTAGGCGAACTAGGCAACTGCCTAGGGTGCCAAAATGGAGGGGGCGCTGGCCAGCCTGCCCCCCGCCCCTGCCCCCGCCCCCCCGCCGCCCGCCGCCGCCCCAACCAGCGGCGGAGCAAGCAGGTTGGGGCGAAAACCGTGGCGGCGAGGGCACCAAAATGGAGGGGGCGCTGGCCAGCCTGCCCCTCGCCGCCGCCGCCGCCCGGTGCCTCCCCAACCAGCGGCGAAAACCGCAGCGGCGCGGGGCGCCCGGCTGGCAGGGGGCGGGGCACCGTACGTCATGCGCAATGACGTCACGTGGCCCGCCCCCTCGCCTAGGGCACAAAAATTGCCAGCACCGGTCCTGGGTGAACTGAACTTAAAGGTTGGAAAAATCAGAAACCGGGAAAATATGAGTTTTGTCCTTTTCTGGAAGCATCACAACTAGCAGCAACAAGATTGGAGCTTAGCTTCCCACTCTGTACTCCAAAATCTGCTTTAATGACCCTAAATACATTGGGCAGATCCACTCCATAGATTTAAAGCATATCTGACCCACCTTTAAAACACATGATTTCCCCCAAAGAATAATACAGACCCTTGTTTTTTAAGGGTGCTGGGAATTATAGCTCTGTGAAGGAGAAACAATAGTTCCTAGGATTCTTAGAGGGGTGTCATACGATTTTAATGTGGGTTGGATGTGTTTTAAATATACATCTGCCCCCACAGGATGTGATGAGATCACCAGGTGACTGGCTTATACTTGCCTTGGTTGTATACTGTGAGCAGTGGTTACATAGTCTATGACCACTGCTCCGTGAAAAGTTTATCGTATGGTTAGTTATGTTGAGCTGAAGAAGATATTAACGAAACAGTGGCATTACCGGAACACTGTCCGTTGCCTGTTTGTTATTTCACAAGAGAATAAAGAAAAATATACATATATCATTTTTATACCAATTGTTGGCCGTTGTGTTGCCTATTTTTTGGTTTTTTGGTTGTATACTGGTCAGAGGACACTTGCAAAGCTCACCTTGCTTATAGATCTCTCTGGAACCTTTCCTGGGAGATGTGACTGAGCCTTTCTACTCATAGTACTCTATAATGATACCCCTTTATAGTGATGCACCTTGAAAATTGTATTAGGTAATTTCCCTGACTTAAGACTATAAGTACTTAATATAGCTCCAAAAAGCTCTGGGTTTATTTTATTATTTTTTTAAAAAAGCAAAGTGACACCTCTTAATTTAAACCTAATTTTAATTCCTGTAATGCCACTTGTAATAATGTCTAAAGTCCTCAATATTAATTTGACTGGAAAAAATCCAGAAGGACTTTCAATTTTTTCTCATTAAAAAACATTATAGATGTCTTAATTAAGCGCTGTTATTAATGGTAATATTACTCAATTTAAACCTACACACTTTAAGATGCCATTACCTCCAGCATGATTAGTCAGATGAGCATCGCCACGCAAGGGTGCACACCACAGTTGTGAATGCCTCCAGATCCTTAGTTGTCCTAAATTGATGTAGGTCATTCGGGAAGCCCTTCCAGACATCATAATGTTAAGTCAGTTGAGGATGAGGTGGCCATTCTTGCTATTTATAACTAGGGCTGCTGGTCGACTCTTTGCTAAAAGCTGTGTGTGTTGCTCAGTGATACAGCACTCGGTGCGTGGCATATTACTATTCTCTCAGGTGTTGAGACCCACAGAGGAGGCTCTCTTGGTAGTTCCACTGCTCTCAGGAGCTCAGGGTGTGTGGCTTGCATAGGTGCTGGCTCCCTGGGGCCCCGGGTGCCTGAGCACCCACAAATTTCCCCATGAAGGGGCTGGGCACCCACAAATTTCAGCTCCAGGGACATGCACGCTACATGGCACCCACAGTCCCGGGCATCCATGGTTGCAGGGCCAAGCTGGCACTCCTGGTGCCCTGGAAAAGGGCATGCTCTGTGACAGTTGCCCTCCCCACAGAGATGCAACTGCCACCTTCCCTCTACAGTTTTCACCATATGCTGGAAGACAGACCTCTTGACCTTGGTCTTTGACACATGAGGGGTGGGTGTGTTTGTAGGAGCCACCCTAAAATTTTGATTATTTTTTATTTTAAATTTATTTTAAATTTTGATTATTTTTAAGTGTTTTTATATAGTATTTTAAATTGTTGTGACCCACCATGGGTGAAGGGTGGTTAATTAACAACAACAACAACCAGTTAAAGGTAGATAGCCGTGTTGGTCTGTCATAGTCAAAACAAAACAAAATAAAAAAAAATTCCTTCCAGTAGCACCTTAGAGACCAACTAAGTTTGTTCTTGGTATGAGCTTTCGTGTGCATGCACACTTCTTCAGATACACTGAAACAGAAGTCACCAGACCCTGATATATAGTGAGAGGGTGGGGAGGGGTATTACTCAGAGGGGTGGTGGAAATGGGTGAAAGGTTGATAGGTGTGGTAAACCTGTTGACGACTGTTAACGGCTGCAATTAGTCTTACAGGAAAAAGCAAGGGGTGAGAAGGATAAATGGACATAAATCTAACATCAGGAATCACAAGACAGAGAAACCAGTAGGAGAGCACTTCAATCTCCCAGGACACTCTATACAAGATCTCAAAGTAGCTGTCTTATTGCAAAGGAATTTCAGAAATAGACTGGAAAGAGAAGTTGCTGAATTGCAACTCATTACCAAGCTTAAAACCATGGAGAGACCTGGTCTGAACAAAGACATTGGATTCTTATCTCATTATACATGACAAAGCTTTTTTAACCTTCTCACCCCTTGCTTTTTCCTGTAAGACTAATTGCAGCCGTTAACAGTCGTCAACAGGTTTACCACACCTATCAACCTTTCACCCATTTCCACCACCCCTCTGAGTAATACCCCTCCCCACCCTCTCACTATATATCAGGGTCTGGTGACTTCTGTTTCAGTGTATCTGAAGAAGTGTGCATGCACACGAAAGCTCATACCAAGAACAAACTTAGTTGGTCTCTAAGGTGCTACTGGAAGGAATTTTTTTTATTTTGTTTTGTTTTAACAACAACAACAACAACAACAACAACATTATTTATTTGCCTCTTTTCCCATGAAAAGTGACTCACAGTTTTTACGACTTACAATAGAAGAGGAGGAGGAGGAGGAGTTTGGACTTGATATCCCACCTTTCACTCCCCTTAAGGAGTCTCAAAGAGGCTAACAATCTCCTTCCCCTTCCTCCCCAACAATAAACTGTGAGGTGAGTGAGGCTGAGAGACTTCAGAGAAGTGTGACTGGCCCAAGGTCACCCAGCAGCTGCATGTGGAGGAACGGGGAAGCAAACCTGGTTCACCAGATTATGAGTCCAACACTCTTAACCACTACACCATGCTGGCTCCCAAGAAGCATTGAAACCAAACAAATGGATAAGAGTAAAACAGTAGCCTACAGCTCCTCTCTAGGAATATGGTCCCATCTGCATTATGCATTCAAAGCAGTATCATGCTTCCCACTTTAAAAACCCGTAACTTTCCCCAAAGAACCCTGAGAACTCTAGTTAAAAAATGAAAATGTGGGAAGAGGGACCCCCCCCCATGTTCCTGCACCTTAACGTTTGTCATTCCTGTTCATCGCTGTTTACACTTAATATAGGTGTCTATGGGCAAAAGCTTTGCGTTGCTGCCACATCAGCTGCCATGCGATGCTCAGCAGCTTTAATTGGGCAGCTCAAGTGGCTTAAAATGAGTGGTTTATGACTTGCCATCGGGGTATACGGCTTCATTTTAAATAGCAAATGCTTCAGTGTTTTGAAATGATTAGGGGAAAGCCAAGGGCCTAAGTGGGCCTAAATGAAACCCAGCGAGGTATTTTGATACATTTTATCATCCTTTCTATTGAAATTCAAGGCATTGATTCCATGAGAATGAAAGATGAGATGTCTTTATAGCAGTCTTTCTACATGCTGAGTAGGAGGAAAAGGAGACCAGAGCAACATGAACTGTTTAGAATACCCTCTTTTTCTGAAGAAAAAAATGCAGGTAGTGAACAGTCATGTCTCTACCTATGTTAAAATGTACAGGTGTGCGGGAAGCTGTTTTCCAAGGAAAAAAGGCAGATGGGTGTCTAACAATTGGCATATCAGCTAGCAAGGAGTTCTCAGATTGTTACAGACATTTTCCTATCTTTGCTGATGTGCATAATAGCACGTTCTGGAGGGTCCCAGAGTGTGAAAAGTAAAAGGCACTTAATAGCTTTTGCTTTAATAAATCATTGATTTAAAAGAGGCATCATCCTGCTATTAGAATGCAATTTTGGAGGGAGAGAAAACTTCTTTAAAATTGAGCATAATGTTGTGTATCATTGTGGAACATCTGGCTGCCATTTCTGGCAACAGCTGTTTAGTACCTGAGATCTAAACGAAACAAGATTTTATCCATTGATGGTGGTGTTAATTTTCCTGGAAGTATTATGTTCTTACTGAAATATGACAGTCAGTATGTCTCTTTATGTGAAGGGTTTCAAATAAACAGATTGATATCAGCGCCACGGTGAAATGGACATCATCAGAAGGTGATGAACTCTCCTTCATTGGAGGTTTTTAAGGAAAGGTTGGATGGCCATCAGGGATGCTTTAGCTGAGATTCCTGCATTTCAGGGGGTTGGACTAGATGCCCCTTGAAGTCCCTTCTAACCCTATGCTTCTGTGATGGGACATCTACTAATCTATTAACAGTGTCTAAACAAAAGAATACAAATAGCAAACCTCAAGGATCAAGAAGGCTCTCTTCAGAATCCCAGAGCCAATATCCCACACATGTCTACTCAGATTTAATTCAATGGGTTTTTATCCCAGGTTAGCAGATATAACATGAGTGGCAAGCAACTGTGGCCCTTCAGTCCTCTCCCTCTGGCCCTCAGAACTCTCTCTAGACCACACACTCACTGCCCCAGCTGTTTCCTACAAATGTTTTTGCTTGGCTGGTATGTGTCCTTGAAATTTCTCAATCTCTCTTGGTGCCCTGGATGTTGGCTAGAGAGGAGTGTGTGTAAAAACTAGGCTACTGCACAATGGTAGAATTTACACATTTGTTGCTCCACTCCTTTTTGCCTCTGGCCCCGCCCACCACTGGTGTGTGGCCCTGGAAGGCTGCCCACAATGGAATGTGGCACTCGGGCTGAAAAAGGTTGCCTGTCTCTGGAGTATAGTATTAATTTGGCGCTGGCTTAGCACCCCTTCCCCCTACTCCAAATCAAATAATTTCCTCTGATTTGCAATTGATTTGATTCACACCTGTGTCCCCTTCCTGAAAATCAGTGTGTGAATCACACTATTTTTTTATTTTTTAAAAATAATTTATTTATTTTTTAAAAAAATACAAGCGGCGCATTACATTCCAAAGGTGCACACTATGTTTTATTGCTCTGTTAATGTTCAAGTGAGATATAAATAACTTCTAGGAAAAAGCTGAACAACTGAGTTAAGACCATATTTTGCTTATTGAACTTGCAAAGGATTTGGATATATTTTCCGAATGAATTAAAGAACTAAATGGCATGAGGTGATATGAGGCTGATCCAGTCCTTGTGTGATGGGAAGAAACCATGGGAGGGAAAGTCCTTGTGCCACGTCTGGGACTCGTGTTAAACTGATGTGGGCATGGCCTGGTGCAATATAGGATATTGTGTGTGTTCCCTTCCTGCACCAGCTGTGATTCAGCCCCATTGTTATAATTCTGTCTTCATGGCTGCATTCAGACAGCACTTTATTCCACTTTCCTGACATTTCTTTACAGGATAATCTCCACATTTTATGTGATATTTCACATGGCGTAAAATCCAGTTCTGGGAATCTGGTGGAATCTAGTAGAAGTTTAGAACTCATTTCAAGGTTAATTGCTTGCATCAAAAATAAAATAAATAAAATCAACTGGAGCACAGAATGAATTTTGGGGTGGTATCCCAACATACAGCTCTTTCCTGCCATTTTCATGGGTAAATCATGAGGGAACAGAAGTGTGCATGTAAAGCAGTGGTTCCCTGATACAGTGGTACCACCCCCTGGGGAACAGTGGGATTACCAGGGCAGGGGGTGGTGCACTAAGAGTCAAGGGAATGGGGGGCGGCGGCACTGGAGGTATAAATGACTGCCAGATTTTGAAAATCTAGCATCACTGGATCAAGTTCACTAATTTTGTTGAGTTACTTAATTAAACTAAATACAGTAGTTTTAATTGGATTTTGAATAAATGTGCAATTAATTGCTACTGTCTTGAATTTTATTGCGTTACTATCTTGGTGTGTCTTGCAAACCACCAATCTGAATAATGCTTTTTAATAGCGTAGGGTAGGGGGCACTGGGGATGAGTTTACGGAACCAAGGGAGCCGTGGCATGGAAAAGTTTGGGAACCACTGGCATAAAGGGTGGTGGTGTGTGTGATGACACCTGCTGATGTCCAATGGTGTAAATGCAATTCAGTGTGACATGAGTAGATTTTGATTTAAAAATCCACAGATCCTAAACACAACAGGTAATGCAGTGTAACAGGAAGATTAGCATATAGGGCAGAAGCATTTCAAGCAGGAAAAATAACACAATAATCCCCACACCTGAATGCTCTTAAAATCTTCACCAGTGGTGATGGAATGTTCCGCAGGGGTCTTCCACTGCTAAATCTGACATGGTCTTATTATCCTATGCCCCCTCACCTGTCAGATCTTGAACATTTATTTATCTATTGAATTTCCAAGTTTTCTTCCTCCCAAAAGAAGTGCAGAATTTCTCTGGCAGTAGTGAGGGCTGGTCCACTAGGGCAAATGGGTCACTGCCCCATCAACCTTAACCTGTCCTCAGCCAGCCCTCACCTGCTCGCCTACTTATTTACTCCAGGGGGTGGAAGCACTGCCTGTTAGCTTCATCTCCCTTGGTCTCAAGTGTTTCCCTCGTATAACTCACCAGAAAAGAGGATGGGGACAATACTAGAATTAGTATTGTCTGCCTGGCATTGGGTCTCTGGCTCCACCTACTATTGAACTCCTTAATTTCTGCTGCATCAGCCTCAAACACACCATTGACTGGGAGTAAATATTTTTTGAGAGAAGTCCCCTTTGTTGCTCTCTGATCTGGAACTTCTGCAGAGTAGAAATGAATGCTCCTCGCCACAAGAATGAGTTTCAGAGCTTTACTGGAAACACTCATCAAATAGTTACAAATAAACATTACAAAATTACTCTTTAACAAACACATTGCTCTTTAACAAACTAACAGTGCAGTCTCATCTTCATTTTAGTCCTTTATTCAACCCAAGAACTTTCCTCTCTCTGATCCCAGAGAGAGAGAGATCCTGTGCAAACATCTTGCTTGATCACCATTGTGGAGCTCAGTTTCTACTGCTATTGCTCCTGGCTCCATCAAGATGCTGAATTCTCAAATTTCATCTCATGCTGAGAAAGATATGTTCAGGTTTCCAAAGATGAGTCATCAATTAGCCTTAAGCACTCTCCTTGTCACATTTAGTAGAGACAAACCTCTTGTGCCTAATGCAAACTGCTCTGCAAAGCATTTTAAATACAATGCATTCAAACAGAACATTTTATGCATATTAAACTTATATCGTTAGAACCTTTCTGTCACCCATTCTGCATGAGAATGTAGGAAAAGTCTGGTGGATCAGGCCAATGGCTCATCTGGTCCAGCATCCTGTTCTCACAGTGGCTGGTGAAAAGCCTACAAGCCAGACCTACAAGCCATACTCTCCCCACTTGTGATTCCCAGCAACCCATGCTTCCGCCACACCCTCCAAGTTCCCTGATTTTCCAGGGACAGCCCTGGAATTATGATTTGATCCTGAAATGTCCCTATTTCCCCTGCCAGCACCAGTGCCACCAAGCTTGGGGAGGCGGATGAGCCGGCGTTTCTCCTGGGTGATGGCAGAGGCAGCAGCGGTGACTGTGAGGAGACAATCTGTTGCCTCTCCACGGCCACCGCTGCCAGCCTCCTCCCTTGGGCAGCTCATAGCGGCTGCTGGAGAGCAGGTGTGGAGGAGGAAAGGTTGCTGGCTCTGAGTGCTAGGCAAGGGACATGGTTGCCCTGGGCAGGAAGAAAGGAGGAACAGAGCTCAAGGAGTCTTGATTTTTATTTTTAATACTTTGTGTGTCTGTGTCTAATCTTTCCCCTTTCTAAAATTTATTTGTTGGTGTGTGTTTTTCATTTTGTGAATTTACTAAAGAATAAAATAAAATAAAATTTACTAAAGAATAAAATAAAATAAAATATTCTCAGGATGGTGGCGGGTGTGTGTCCCATTGGTGTCCCATTGGCTCTCACTCTTCTTCTGAGAGGAAGTGCTCTGTGGGGGACACAAAAATGGGGGGCCGAGGAGGGTCCATTGCAGGGGAGTGATAAATGTCCCTACTTTCATCTGAGGAATGTTGCAGGGTATGGCTTCCTCTTACTGCCAAAGGAGAGCATAGCTACCGTGGCTAGTAGCCTTATCATTTTCTCTGCCACACGGCTTAATTCAAATTGTCTCCTTTGCATTCAGTCTGTGTTAGGGCAGCAGCCCTTTTGCAAGCACTAAGCAATGTCTGACTTGGAAGATGGATTAAGGTTTACCTTGCTTGACACACAAATCAAGTTGCTTTTGTATTGGTATAAGTGGTGCTGTGGAAAGGCAGGCTGTGAACTGTGACTCTGTCTTGTTTCGGCTTTGGGACAGGGTGAGAAGAGGCTGGCTTTGAAAGTCTGTGCCCGAAGAAGCCAATTGGGGGTGTAGGATCCTTTCCTTTTGATGTTTCCTCCCAACAATGATTAAAAAGTCTCCCTCCTGGCTTTCTAATCCAAGCACACCATGCATCTAAATATATTTGTCACAGTGAAAGGAGATCCATGGCTCCACAGATGCTGTTTCTGATTTATCTCAGGCATGCTTAACGAGAAACGCTCCTTTACTCTCTCTCCCAGTTTGAATTACTGTGAAATGACATGTATATATATATACACACAGAGAGAGAGAGACGTGTGACTGTATGTGTACACAAAAGCTCCAGCACTCTACCCATACATTGATTTAAATGTTTTGCGCTACATACTTTGAAGTGACAATATTTCATGTGGGTGACGGATGATGGAAGAGGGGAAAAAAGCAACATTAATTTCACATTTAATGCACTTAATGTTTGTTTTATGTTAAGAAACTGGAGGACAAGAATGGCAAATTGGCTCTTGGACCTGATTAGTTCTAAATGGAGGTTGCATTTCACTTCTGTGTGTGTAACGTTGGGTTTTTCCCAGCACGTGTCAGCACCTTGTTTCTGTGTTACAGTGTGGTGGAGTGGTTAGAGTGTGGGAATTAGGACCTTGAAAACCAGGGTTCAAATTCTCACTTGGCTACGAAGTTCACTGGGTTACATTGGACAAGCCACTGCCACTCAGCCTAGTCTGCCTCACAGGGTTTATTATGGGGATTAGAAGGGGGGGGGCAATGAACACCACCTTGAGCTCCTTTGGGAATGCCAGTCCCACCCAGAGAATTTGCTGCACCCCAGCTTCTCTTTCCAAGAAGGCTCAGTTTGGTTTTGCCCAGGGGAGAAGCTGGTGGAGCCACCTGTCCTAAATGAGAATTAGTTGGGGGAGGAGGAGACCTGGTTTTATAGGCTTGCATCTCCTCCAAATGGTGCGATCCTTTCTTTGTAGTGTCTCCCATTTCAAGGCAATACGGGCTTTGTTAGTCACCTCTTTAGAGAATGAGTAGGAATTTTGAGGGGAGCCCCTAAATGTTCTCAGGACCAGAGGCAGATTTAGGGGAGCACAACTAGTTTGGTCATGCTGGGCACAGAGCCTCCGGGGCACTGCAGGGGGCTCTGCAACTATGATGTAGAATGGAAGGTGGGGGTGCCAAATTTGGTGTTTCACAGGGCGCTACTGAAATTTGAGACCCCAAGGTCCACCACCGTCAGGACTCTCCTTTTTTACCTACTTCATACTGCTGGGAGTCTTGTTTTAGGAGTGTCGTAGTTTGGTTTGGTTTAATTGCCTGTTTGTTAGTCTGGTTGAAAGACAGGTTAAGAGGGGTAAGATAGCCAAATGAGGTGTTATTGGGTTAATGACATGCCTGGTCACTCTGCGCTTTGCAGGAGTCATGGAGGGTGCTTTTTGTTCTTGGCATGCATGCTTGTGGTGGGATGCTGACCCGACAGGGCCACTGTGTACTTGTCGAGCTCTTATACGCAAGGTGTTCAGAGCAAGGAGGAAGGATCCCTTCCAGTCCCTTTCTCTGAAGACATACCTGCAAATGTGCTCAGCTGTAGGGAGGAACGTGATCCCTCATAACTTAGGGAACTTCCCTACTCCAACAGTTATACAATTGCATCTTATGTGGGGGGTCGGTTCCAAGGGTTCCACGTATTTGCAAAAACTCAAACTGCCCCCGTGCAAGTATGGCTAGCCTTCTGGAGCTTGTGTGCTGTGCAGGCCTTGCCCACCAAGCAAGACTGAGTGCTTAAAAGCTCTTTTTGTGTCTGGGAAACCCAGCAGGAAACGTGCTTCGAAGCTCCCCTGCCTTGCTTGCTGAATCTCAGCCAGCTGACCTTCAACCAGGTATGATTGAAAACACACAAGTTGAATGTGTGTAAGATGTGATCATATTGTATAATCCTATTTAATTAACCTGGCTGTTGTTGTTGTTTTACATATACTCAGAGTTGTATTTTACATTAATATAATCTTTGTCCAAAGTTTATGTCTTATATCGTCTTTTGGGGTGCGGTGGTCAAAAGGTGGGGGTATAAATGCAATTGATCCATAAGTCAGGAAGTGAACTTATTTGTAATGCTATTTGTTAACACTTTGCTTGGAACAAACTAGAAATTAAACTAAAATAAATCCATTTAATAAAATGGTGCACCTCCCCACCAACCTCACTGGCCTCACTAGCCCTCACCTGCTTGCCTTCCCAAGTTCATTAAGTCCAGAGGATGGCACTGTCTGTTAGTTTCCTCCTCCCCCTTCTTCTTTGTATTGCCCTTGTAGAACTCAGCAGGGAGGAGGATGGGGGCTAATCCAGAATCAGCTGGCTCTGCCTGCCATTGGCTCTGGTGCCACCTGCAGCTGGTCTCCCTGCCTTCCCCCCTACCAGTTTCAGTGGACACCATCTGCCACTGGTACATATCAATACAGATCCAGAGGTTTTCTTTTCCCCAGCCGTAGCAATCAGTGCCTGAAACTGATGAAGACATCCCTTTTTAGCCTCATACATTTCATGAGAAGAGAACAAGCTGAAAGCAGTGATTTAGCCTCACCTACAGTAATTCTCCTTCACCTTTATTTTCCATCTGTGGCAAGTAAAATTAGGTCTGCTGAGTGACCACAAATTTACTATCTTGCATGGGCAGATCCATTCACCCCCGGTGGCAAGCATTCAGTCAGTCCTGATAGATGGCCAATTTTGTGGTAGCAAGATCAAAAAGCCAAATGTGCAAGGGCATTGCTTGTTTTGGCACCTTAACAAGTACTTAACAAATGGATGCCAGGAGGCGACTGAGATTAAATTGTAAAATCAGCAGTTAGTCAAAAGGTAGGAGGAAGCACATTTTCTCTCTCGAAAGGTAAGTGAGGAAAGTCAGCATATGGATTTTTTTTTAGAGGGTAGGAAAAATGTTTTAAGTGCAAGAGATGAATGATTGGTGTACAGGTATACGAAATGGTGTGAATTGCAGAGGGGGAGAGCACAGTTGCACCAAGTCTCTGCCTTCAGGCTTCCTATGGGCATCTGGCTGGCCACTGTGAGAAGAAACTGGTGGAATAGATCAGTGGCTACTGGCCATTATGGCTGTGCTCTGCCTCCATTGCTGGAGGCAGAAAGCCTCTGAATACCAGTTGCTGATGAATTACAACTGGGGGAAATGCTGTTGCACTCGGGTTCTGCATTGCATTTACATTCGCCATCACCTGTTTGTTTTATCATCACAAAGGGTCAATGCAAAAACTATTGGGAGCTCTGAATGTGCACAGCTTTCAAAGATGCTGTGCTTATTAAATCATTTTTGGAGGCAGGCATGCCTTGTAAAAAAGAAAAAGGAAAAAAAAGGTGTATGTATTTATTCATGAGAAGGTTGTTCCATCCCAGCCCGCGCTAGACGACACCTTTTAAATGTTTTATTAGTGGCAGATTAATTTTCAACACAGAGCACTGAGAGGAACCAGTCAGGATGTGTTTCGAGCGAGCCGAACAAGTGTATGAAAATGCGTGAAACTTGCTAAAGGATTATGCAATGAATAATTTAAAGGCTAAATATGAGACAAGTAAAGGAAAAAGCTCAACAAAGAGAATCCCTCACCAAATAAGCCACTGGAGATGTACAGAAATGCAAAAAGGAAAAGGGGGGGGGGGAGGAAAGGAAAAAGAATAAAATAAAATAAAAAGAAACCCAAGTCTTCAAGTGTAATGTGAGGAAGGAGTGGTGGCAGGGGAGTTGGCAAGGGGCAATGGTAAAAATCAGGATTGCGTCATTTATGATCTTTCACCTAATAATACAAATAAAAGTTAAAGGAGAGTGGAAATTCATCCCGTATAGAGAGCTCTGCTTTGTAATGAAAGATTGGGCTGTGTCTAAGACACAGCTGGGAAATATTTGACCCTCCAAAAGACAAGCCCTATCAACTCTGACCATTGGCCTTGCTGACTGGGACTGATGGGAGTTGAAGCCCAACAACATTTGGATGGCTGTGTGTTCCCCATACCATCTCTCTCTCTCTCTCTCTCTCTCTCTCTCTCTCTCTCTCTCTCTCTCTCTGTGTGTGTGTGTGCGTGCGCGCGCGCGCACACACACACACACACACACACACACACACACAGATATGTATACCTTGGGTGCCTTCCCTCCTTTTTTTTTTTGGCTCAGGGCCGTGTATATTGCCTTTTCTGTGTGAGCACTTCCCCTCCTCCTTTAATTTATGTGCTCATTAATTCTGGGACTGCATCTTATAGAGATGTAGGGAAGAGTTAGAGTATGCGGTAATTCTGAGCTGGGGACCTGACATTCTCTGCTCTTGATTTAATTAGAGGGACAATAAGATGGAATTAATTAATTGTTTCCCTCCCACTCCTCGTATCTTCCAGGCCCCGTAAGGCACTCTCTGCCGAAATGCTTTGATCTTGAAAGAGTTTGAAGTCTTTGAAGGACTTGATTTGAGCGAGGGCTCACCAGTGTCCAGTCTCAGATGCTGCTTGCGAGGCTCCGATTGGGCAATCCCAGGGAAAGAGGAGTGCTAATGAAAGAGGGCTATCTGAGCATGTGCACTGAATCCCATTCCCTCACAACTGAATCTAACAGTACCTGCCCCCACCACAAAAGGGAACAGCAAAGGCTGGTCCATTGGGGCAAATGGGGCACTCCCTCGCCAATCTCAAGCTGCCCTCAGCCAGTTCCTACCATCCCACTTTCTTATTTACCACCTGTTCAAGGGGCAGCACTGACTCCCAACTTCCTCCTTCTAAGGTCTCAGTTTTGACTTTTGTAGCAGCTCTGCTTGTCACTGGCTCTGGTTCCACTCACTGTTAGTCTCCTAGCCCCCCACCCCACCAGTCCCAATGACCACCAGCCATTACTGGTTTGGGACTTCTAGGCAAATGTGAATGCTATTGCCTCTATTTTTATTATCCTGTAATTTAGTGACCAAGGTGGGACTATAAGTTTAAGTCCAGCCTCTACAAGCTATTTTTTGCATCAATCCTGACTGCAATGTGTGCAGTTTCCGTGTGAACCAACAGATCCACTACCTTACAGATCTATTGTAAGGAACAAGAAAATGTATGCAAAGAACTCTTAGCACTCTAGAGTCATAAGATCACTTCTCTACATGCTCATATCACTTTGCTTTTTAAAATTAAGTTCTCATGAAAAGTCGCCAACATTTTAGTGCAAATTTCTTAGTGCAAATATATACACGGTTGCATGTGATTTTTGCCCAACACACACACATTTTGTCAAAGCAATTTCCCATAATATAATGCATTTCAGTTCACACCTTGCTCTGGTATTTTTATACTCATGACTTTGCTGGAGACACACACTGCAAAATTCAGAGAAATGCACATTTTGAGCAATGTTTGCATTGGGCTTGTGCAATATTTCAAAAAGCATGGCTTTTATAAGTTCACCTTTAAATGGGAACTGAATCAAATCTTCCCCCATCCCTAGTTGTGAGGCAACACTGGCTAGCCACACACACTGCAGCCACCATCTGTATGCAAAAGATCTCTACTCACATAGAGTTCTTCTATGCAAGGGGAAATCCCACCCACCTCATGTGCAGGTTCTCTAATGCATGTAAATCACCACCCTTTCCCATATCAGCCATATGTGTAGATCAGGGGTCGGCAAACTAAGGTCTGAAAGCCAAATCAGGCCCAATTGCTTTCAGGATCTGGCCCGCGGACTGTCCGTGGATCGGCGTGGGGATTCTGTTCATTTGGGCTGCACCGTTTCCCCCCTGTGCCATTCCATTCCCCCCTCTCCCTCTCACACACCATGGCGATGCCTCCTCCCTCCCTCCTCCTGGCTTCTCCCTGCCCTGCCTAGAGGAGGAAGGGGGCTGGGCTCAGCTGGCTGAGCACCATTTTGAGCAGCCCCTCTCCAGAGCCAGCCCTTTCACGCTGCTCATCTTCCCTGCCCACCCTGGTGCTCCTGTGGGCCAGAGAGCAGAGCGGATGAGCTCGCTTTGCCTACCCACGAGAAGCAGCAGTGACGGCGGTGGCAGCAGCCCCTGGGAAGGTAAGCGCAGTGGCTGAGGTTGGGGCTGGGGGGTGGGGAGGAGGACTACTTGCCCCCCTCGCCTCTTCTTCCAGCCCCCCCCCCCGGTGCCGCTTCTCCGGCCCTCCACAAGGTCTGAGGGACAGTGGACTGGCCCACAGCTAAACTTTTTTGCTGACCCCTGGTGTAGATGAAGAAAAAGCATTTGTGCTGTGGGTGATGATGGGGTTGTGGTTGCCACATGCATTGACAGCAGGGACAATGCATTTTTTGGGATAAGCACAAGACTGCTCACCCATCGCTGAGAAAGGTGAAGATGAGGCATGCTCATGCAATGCAATCAAATGGATGACGTGCATTGGCATCTCATTTCCCACAAGATGATGCAAACTGTTTGGGATGTCATTCATTAGTATGTGGAGGATTGGCAGGTTGTTTATCATAGCACCCTTCACTCCAAAGTGCACTTTAGCTGTTTTTCCAGCAGCTCTGGATTTATTCAGAGTGTGAACTTGCTGATGGAAAGCAAAAAGAGAGGAGAGTGAGTATGAGATGGCAGGGAGAAAAGTATGGGATCTCAGTGATGATGGATAATATTCCATTAGTTGCCTCTAATGGGAGCTGGTGGAGGTTTTAAAGGAATCTGCCAAATGAGAGCAGCTGCGGGTAAACTTTCAAGTACATTTTCGACAGAGGGAGAGAAAGCTGTTATTTTGTAAGTGGGTGCATATTGTACAAATAATTAATTTGCTGGTGTTCAAAATAGAGTGTGTGTTTTGCAGAGGGTACACAATTTCCAAGTTTTTAGCCCAAGTAGGGATGGGATAGAAATTATATTTTCCTTGCATTTTAATGAGAAACTACTTAATTTGCACTTCTTGAACTAATAGGTGAACTGAAACACAGCGATCTTTCAAAATTTGCATTTGTTTGAATTTTGTGGTGCAGTTTTCCAACCATGCAATGTGTACAAAAATGCACATATTGGGTGAAAGTTCATAAAAATGCACCTATTTGTGAAAATAGCATAGAGTGATGCATTATGAATGGGCAAATTGCTTTATTTGCTTTAAATTGCTTTTTTTAAAAAGAGTGTATATTAGTTCAGACTAAATGCAAAAATCATATCTTCGTATCTGAAGAAGTGTGCATGCACACGAAAGCTCATACCAATAACAAACTTAATTGGTCTCTAAGGTGCTACTGGAAGGAATCTTTTTATTTTGTTTTGACTACGGCAGACCAACACAGCTACCTACCTGCAAAAATGTGTTTATGAGGAGAAAAAATGCCCTAAAATGCTGATGAATTGTCCTGGGTGCAGATTGCTTTGGAAGCTCAAATCAGAAAATGTGAGAACCCAAACTGAGAGAAAGCAAAATTGATTGATTTGCCCATCCTTAATCTCAAGCTAAATTTGGTATAGATAAAGAAATAGGGCGATGAGAAATGAACTATCAAAATCTGCTCCATTGTTGAGCCTCAAGATGACCCTCCAGGCTGGGGCCAGAAAATAATCCTGTTCAGATGTGCTGGCTGTGTGTAAAGGCTAGCTGTGAGCAAGGTGGGTGGGTATGAGTGTGCTAAGCCAGGCTCCCACCACATCACTGTTTCCATCACTCTCCACGCAGTGGAGGGCAGAGTCTGAAGAGGTTACCTCCTCTGCTTGTAGAGGCTCCCCACATAACTTAGCATCCCAATAATGACATCATCAATGTGTATAGTGCTTCTTAAATTCTTTGCAACAAGCAATTTTTTATTGGATATTTCTGAGCTAAGACCTAGAGATCTTAAGTCTTGTAACACTCTTTGTATGGTGAGCAAGGACCTCTCTGCTTGCAGCTGCACCCAAAGTTACTTTGAACCATGGGCAATGTAGTCTTTGTTGCTCACAGCATCCCTAGAAACTGCTACCAATATGTTCAGAAATATCTAGGGCCTTATTCTCTTTTGTGGTAGGCCTGCAAAGAACAGAGTCCTTCCAAATGTTTCCTCCTCTCATCAGCCCACATTCTTCAGTAATTTACAATAAAGTGGGCTAGCCCAAATTTAGTCCCACTTTAATGGTTCCGTATTCTGACTCTCATCACCATGGATCCATTTCTGTATGGGATGGGCCCTGATCTAGCCTGATCTCAGTCCAGGAGACCAAGAGGTCTATTCCATCTAAAATCCAGTGCCCAGTATCTCTCCTCACGTAATCCATATGCACACACATTTTGAGTGAGCTCTAGCGAAGGATCACATACTTTATAGTTAATAGCAGTGACCTTTAGAGTAGCTGCTTAAGGCTGGAGATTAATTAGGGATGAAACTGAATTTTGAGCCATTAGAGAAACTTTGCTTAGAACTGAAATCTTTTTTTGGGGGGGGGGGGCTGGGAGAATAGAGGTACTTGAGCTAAAAGAAACCAGAATTTCGGGTAATCTAGCTGTGGTGGGTTTAATTTCAGCTCTTGCTCCCCATACCTTGAAAGACGGATGGTTTGTGGTGATCTTGGTGCTTTAAGCATGGATAGAATATATTTGTTTTGTGTTGCAGCCCATTTAAAATGACACTGTCAGGGCCCTGAAGCTATAAAACCTGACCATCCCTGACAGAAGAGCCCTACCTAGACACACTTGCCCAGTGAAGTCCTAAGGATAAATATGTCCTTTCCATCTCTCTCTCTCCCCCAGTAAGTTTCGTCTGTAAATTAACTAAAGTGAAAGGAAAGGTACTTAACTTTGTGAACTTGATGGGCAAAAACCTGAGAGACCATTTATACTAACACTGGCCTGTAGATAGATGGAAGGATAATACTTGGTGCAACTGAGGGGACAGAGATAAAGAAAGACAAAGAGATTCTTGAATTCTGCAAGGTGAGATTTTCCAGATGAGTGACCTGCTGTCAGGATACATTAATTTTTGCTGCAAAAATACATTGACAGCAGCATCTCTTCTGCAGTGGTGGGAATTGAAGTTGACATGATACACGTCTCTCTGATTGGGCAAGTTTAGTATTTTGTCGTACCTGTACTTTGTGGTTCTAGGTATGGTGGTAATTGGTCATTTTTGTCCATGTCTTGTTGGCTCTTCATAGCAAAGGGGTAACAGGACAAGTCTCTTCTCTCTCTGTCCTCCTTTAAGTACAGCTCCATTTAGGCTATCTTCCAGTGAAGTGGTGGACCTGTACTTGAACTTCAGACCAGAGGTGGAGACTCCAACAATGGAGTGTTCCTCCATAGAAAAATAGAAAACAAGCATAGAGAACTCACGTGTCAGGAAGATGGCAAGGCTAGAATACTGATCCCTGACATCTAGTTTATGTAGCTATTTGTATGGTGGAGCATTCAAGCGCATAAGGCCAATAACCGATCTAGCCCAGCATCCTCTTCTCTCCAAGGTCATCCAGATTTCTTTAACAATCCCAAAAGAAGGAGCTAAGCACAACAGTGTTCTCCCCACTTGAGATTCCTAGCAACTGGCATTCTTTTGCCTGTGCTGAATCTTCCAACATTCAGAAGTCCAAGGGTTCTAGAGTTACAAGGGCGGGAAGAAAACCATTCTCTATGCATTTTCTCCTCAGGAAGCCCAACCCATAGTCTGGAGTGGTACAGCATAGTCACAGTTTTACCAACTGAGTTAGGACTAAACCCATCTCAACTTTTTAATCTTGTGAACCACCCTAAGATCTTCACATGAAGGGTAGTATATAAATTTAATAAATAATAACAATGATTTCCAATGTGATTGTATTGGGCTCCAGTGCCTTTACTGCTCTCCAGTTCCTCATTGGTGATTTGCTCATGAAAGGAATGGGTTTTCTTTAACAGCTCTCATGAGCCACCTTTTGGCAACAACTCAAGGCATTGCAGTAGTAGACAACAGCAAGTACTGAGCAACTCCAGACTTGCCTCCATCCCCCCCCCCCCCGGAAGAAAATTCAGAGGATTGCGCCTAAGCTGAAACATCGGAGGAGGGGGGTTGCAGGAAGCTGAAAGTGCTTTGATAAAATTTGCAGATTCATTTATGGGCAAATTTTGCACTCATCCTTTTATTCACCAAGGCTCTCCTAAACCAGAGGTGGGGAACTCTGTACAGATTTAATGTGGTCCTCCATTCCTCTCAGTGTGATTCTCCTGGGCATCTCCCATCTCCAGGCCACACCTCTCAGAGGCCCAGCTTGGCACCTTCTTTGAGCCCCTTTTGCCTAGGTGGAATGTGTCCATGAACTGTGACAATGTCTCTTTCTTGCTGGCCAGAAGATAGAGTGTGTGGAAATCCCTGATTTTTGCATGGCTGGTAAGACTCACATCCATTGCTCTATCCGCTTTTGACTACACACCATTCAGCATATGTGCTCACCCAGGTTTCTCATGAAGGAAAGTTCCCTTCGAGGTGACAACTCTTTCCCCCATCCCTATTATAACAATGTATAACATGAAAGTTATATGGTGCTGGAGGAGACTCTTGAGAGTCCCATGGACTGCAAGAAGATCAAACCTATCCATTATTAAAGAAATCAGCCCTGAGTGCTCATTAGAAGGACAGATCCTGAAATTGAGGCTCCAGTACTTTGGCTACCTCATGAGAAGAGAAGACTCCCTAGAGAAGACCCTGATGTTGGGAAAGATGGAGGGCACAAGGTGAAGGGGATGACAGAGGATGAGATGGTTGGACAGTGTTCTCGAAGCTACTAACATGAGTTTGGCCAAACTGTGAGAGGCAGTGAAGGATAGGTGTGCCTGGCGTGCTCTGGTCCATGGGGTCACGAAGAGTCGAACACGACTGAATGACTGAACAACAACATAACATGAAAATAAATTCCAATACATAGATGACATATCTTGCTTTGTATACACTACCAATAGCAGTGCTACATTTTCTGTTATTATTCTCATTTCCATAATATGTAAGGAGTATGTGAAGAACACTGCATTGTTTCATTTCTGCCTATCAAGTCTCTCCAGGGAAGTTTTTGTGAAGTTGGTGTTGAGGTCCTAGTTTCATGAGTCCCCGACCACAGACCATGCTCTGCAAAATCATCTCCCATTGTTTGTTTCTCTTATTGCTTGCACTTGCTTTGCCCGTCTTTCCATTACAGCATATTGCCATCTTAAAATTTCTGTTCTTGAAATGTTCTTCTGTCTTCAGTTTTCCCAGTTCCTTGCTGTTACCTGTCTGGATTCAGCTTACAGCACTGTTTACACCTCTTTATATGGTACACCTGAATTTTGGTCATCAAACATTTATGATATATTTCTATCCCTCTGCATTGGTACAGATATCCAGTGATGTTTTCCTCTCCCTGTACTTAAAAAAAATAAAATAAAACCACTGTTTTCAGAGAGCCCATAAGAAGCACATTCATCTGGGCAGTCCTCACAGTAATTCAGCTAATATTGCTTTGGTTTTCACCTGCTTACTTCTTCCCTCCAGTGGACTATCTTGCCGCCTCGCTATATTTTGTGTGTGTTCGCCAGACAAGGCATTAAAGTCATTGCAAGTCTGCTGGTGTAATTGCTTTTGTTACTCAAACGATGGCTTGCGGGAATATCAGGCAGGTGTAATGCTCTCTATTCCTTATCGACATAACAAGGAGTGTGACTTTGCTGTTTCTGCACTTGACTTGGCAGCCGAACCAGGTTTTTTGAAACTCGAGGGGCAATGATGGTCTCGGTGAACTCTCTCACCCCAGTCCCTGGTGTGCCTTATGCCTGCATACTATTTCATCATTTACTTTTATTGTGCCTTCCAGTAAAACAGAAACATGAAGCATATGCCTGTATGTGTTTGTTTTATACAAGCAAGGATGCCTTGAGCCAGCCTTAGAGCAGATGATGGAACAGGCAAACCTAAGACAGCTCATAGGAAGTCGCCTTATACCAGCTGAGATTGCTGGTCCAACTATTGCAGTATTGTCAACACTGACTGGCAGCAGCAGCTCTCCAGGGTTTCAGATAGGAGACATTCCCAGCCCTTCTTGGATATTCTGGGTATTGAACCTAGGACATTTTGCATGTAAAGCAGATGGTCTATGGCTGACCTACGACCCATTATAGGAGATAAGACTTCTGTTGCAATAAAATTGATTTTACTTCTGCTTATTCTAGGGATGCAGGAGGAAACTGTCCGGTCTGCCTTTTGCAGTGGAGTGCCCAGATTCAACATTCCTGTAATTGCTTGTGGACCAGAACATAAGTTTCATAGGAAGAGCCTTATGGAAAGTCAAGCCATTGGCTTATTTAACTTAGTATTGTGGACACTGAGTGGCAGTGACTCTTAGGGCTCCAGGCAGGGATCTCTCCTAGCCCTAATGAGTTGCCAGTGTTTGAACTATGTTGTTTTTTTTCCAGCCTGAACTTGCTGTAACTCAGTTTTGGCACCTCTCAGGTGGGCACCATGAACAAGGGAGATGTTCATTGTGAGTTCCTGCACCTATTTTTCTAGAAAAATAGCACTGGTTTGAACCTCCATATTTTGCATGAAAAGTATGCATTCTGGGAAACAAAATGATCAGAGACATTCCCAACAACAAGCAGAATCAGACACGGAATAAACCCACCACCAGGCCCCTTTGTTCAAACTGTGTTTGTTTCTGACAAAACGCCACTGCCTGCAGCTCACCTAAGTGAACAGGATAATGATACATACAATTCTCTAGGTATTCATCCTATGATTAGTCTGTGCGAGAGAGGCACTTGCGTGGCACTTAAGCAACCAACAGAGCTCTCTGCAAGCACAACTCCATTGTCGCCCCCTCCCCCGCCACTGAAAGGTTATCCCTGACATTACATCAGGCTGAGCAAGATGTTTGGGGCACGTTCGATCAGATGATTAATAGATACATGTGCCTGCATGCACTATGATTTATTGCGATGCCCCTGTTGCTTTGGCTCGGAGTTGCTTACTGCCAATGCAAGAGTGCACAGCTATTTAAAAATGACACTCTTCTGTACCTCTGGATCCAGTGCCATAAGCATCTAATAGGCCAGGATTCCACGAAGTGGGCCTTTGCTCATGACAAAAGGTGGAGGGATTGCAAGACTTAATCATTCAACTGCCAAGTTGGAAGGAACTTACGATGCCATCTATAGTCCAACCCCCAGCAATCCAGGAATCACTTGTACACACAATTGGTAGTGTTATCACAAGTTGATCATTATACGGAGCAGGGATGAGCTCCTTGTTTATGCAAACTGGTCCACAAGCGAGATGAATTTGGCAACACTCAGAACCAAGTCATGTCCACACCAGTCATATAAAGCACAGGACTTTCCCCAAAGAACCTTGGGAACTGAAGTTTAAGGGTTTAAGTGAATTGCAGTTCTGTGAAGGGGAAACGGCTGTTTCCAGGATTCCTTAGGTGAAGCCACATTATTTTTTCCCCTTTTTAAAAAACAAACGTTATTGGTTTTTAAACAAATACAAGAACCATTAAACAATTACCCAGCAGTACATCTAGTGGTATTTGCTCTATCCATTGACTTTAGACATAAACTTACACATTCGGTGTTCAAACATATTACTTAACATAACATCTCCACTGAGAATATTGAGCTGTTGTTATAACAAGGTCTTAATCTGGGTCGTTAACACAGTTAAAGAGGGGTCCACATTCCTTGGAAGGTATCTTTATTCGTTATTCCTTTAATTGCCCTCCTGTGTCTGGTGAGACACTCATACATTGTTGTATCCTAGATATTATTTTCCCATATGTATTTCAGTCTGGTTCTTCTGTTGCTGAGCTATTGCTGACATGCTGTGGTCAATAAGAAGCCTACTAGTTCTATGTGGTGCAGGGTGGAGCCCAAGTCTATGTCCAAAAATAGAAGGGCTAAGGCAGGATTTGGAGAAAGGGCTTGGCTTCTAATAGTGGATATAATGAGGAACACTCTTTTCCAAATGTTTTTGACATTGGGGCATTCCCGCCAAACATGAATAAATGAACCAAGTTTCCCACAACCCTTCCAACATAAAAGGGACAGGGAGGGATTCAATTTTACCAACCTGACTGGGGCCCTGTGCCAGCAGAGGATGACCTTGAGGAAGGCCTCCTGTAAGGGAGAAGAGATGGTTTTATGGAGGAGAAAGTGGTCCAGTCTGACCCACCCTCCCATTTGTGATGTCCAATTGGGTGACCTAATTCTGATTCCCATACAATTTGAGTGAAGCCATGTTCTTTAAAAGCGTGTTGAATGTGGTTTAAATGCATAGTGCGGATGTGATCCGAGTATATTCTTAGAGGAAAAAATGAAACTTCTGAAGAAAGTTTTACACTGTCAGATGCACTTGCATTTGACAGCACACAATTTCTGACATTTAAGCATAATGTTGGGAGAAGTGGGTGAGCAGGGGGGCTCTGGAGCCCAACAGAGAGAAGCACACAGTGCTGACTCGCTCTCCCTTACCAAAAGGGTTTAAATGGCATTTTGTGATAGGGGGAATTAAAAGCAGAGAGCCATCTGACAGGAAAGCTTAATTCTTAGGGGAAACTTATGCTGTAGTTTGTTTATAAAGCCATAATAATAAAGATAACTGATCCCCGAGGAAAGGGATGAAATTGGATTATATTCCGCAGTGCCTGCTGTGCCTGGCTGCCCCACAATAGAAATTCTATACTTATCTGTGGGTGATGCACTTTCCCCCCATTTTTTTTAACACGATGCTTGCAAAACAACAATTATATACATTAACTGTAGTCGGTGCCAGGCGAGAAGTTATATGAAATGCACAAATATAATCCTCTTAGACAACCTAATCAAGCATTAAGGCTGTTGCATTTGTGTTTAGAACAAAGCCCATTTGATTGATTGTTTTCCTGACTTGGAGAAGATTTTTTAAAATACATGTTTCAGATTTCTTTTGCTGAAAGCAAGCCGCTTGCTGGCACATTCTTTGAGTTCATTGCCTAATTATGAGCCCCATTGATTGCATGCTCTCAAACACCCACAGCCTAACCCCAGTCGACAGCCTTGATAGGAAGAATCTGTGGGTGTGTCATTGACAATCAAGTCTCTGGGCTTTCCCTCCTGCTGCTTTCCACAAGTCTCTGGTAATAGCATCGATCTCATGTGTTAAAAAAAATTCCCCTGCCCCACCCCCACATCTCCATCTCTCTCTCTCTCTCCCTCTCTCTCTCTCTCTCTCTCTCTCTCTCTTACACACACACACACACACACACACATAAATAAATTGACCTGACTCACTCTTCATTTCATTGGGGGGGGGGTTGCTCTCATGTTGTGAATGGGCCAGTTCTTATTAATGTTAATGAGACCTAGTGTGTAAATTCAATTAGCACTAATGAGAGTTACTCCTATAAACTTTGCATGGATCAATGGGGCGCTCAGGGCAGGCTCCAGCATAACATTACCTATTGAGTTCTTAAAAGAAAGAAAAAATCAAAAAATCTCCGTGGTATAATTAAGTACCTGCATTGGAATATATGAATCCATATTTTGAAATGCATCAAACTCTTTTTTTCTCTCACCTGAATTTGCATGAATGTGGTGGTGGGTGACCATGCATCTCAGTCTGAGACGTATGGAAAGCTCCTTTGAGAAAATTCACTGGTTAGTAGCCTAGTTCTCGTGGAAGAGATAAACTTGAGTCTGGTCCAATGACAGCTGCCTATGGTCCTATGATTCTAGTGGGTTGATCTGTGGCTTTAGTATGTGTTCTGGCCACACTAGAATCTCATTTTTGAAAGCTGCTTAGAAGAGGAATGTGGAACCTCAGGCTTGGGAGCTGAATGTCAGGACTCTCTATGGGACCTTCAAGACTTGCCACAGGTCATATCCCCTCCCCAGCTACACCCCTTCTCCTCAGTCTCCTCCTGAGGCCCTAAATAGTCCAAATCACAATTGTTCAATCTAGAGTTTGACTTGTTTTTTTTAAAAGGGTTCTAGCTCTCTTCAGGTGTGTGGTTGACAAAAACAATACATGTTACCCCCAGTTATATCCTACTGTGCCAGACAAGTGGACCTTCCCACACAGCCATACTAAGATTATTGCAGGTAACCAGAGGTCAATCAGTTTCCCATGCAGAGCCAATGTCCAACCATTTAAAAGGGAGAATCCGATGGAATCGAGGGAGGAGGTAACAGAATTCTTCCCTTCACTTGGAAGGCCCAAAGGGAACAGGTTATTGTTTTATTAATCAAAAAGTGATTCAACATTCACAGCCCATCTTCTCTTGCCATTTCAATCAATGTTCTTTATCTCTGTGAAAGAAACTCAAAGAATGAATCTTGCTTGCAATAGTATCTTTTGTAACTGACATATCTTGAAACACTTTACCTGAAAAGATAGTGGAATAGAATAGTTTCACTGAGATGAAACAACAAGGTTTGGGGAGCTGGGATGTGTGTGACCTTTCCTTCCAATGAACATCAGTCTACTCTCCCCATTTAATCTTCATGGCAACCCTGTGACGTAGGTTAGGCTGAGAGGCAAGGACTAGTCCAAGGTCACCTACACTGAGTTTTATGGATGAGTGGGGATTCAAATTCTGGTCTCCCAGGTCCTAGTCCCAAACCCTAAGCATTACGCCATGCTGGCTCTCATATTGACACTCGTCTTAACGAGTGCTTTTATTATTTTTTAGGGGAAAAAGGTGCCAGTGCTCACCATGAAACAGGGGGGGGGGAAGGTGTCGGTACTGCATACCCTTGAGTACCCCCAGAAAAAAGGCACTGATCTTGACACTTCCCTCAAGCTCCCTTCCACCAACTACATACCCTGTGGGCCTTTCACAGGGAAATGCATATGTAGTGAGATTATTACTTCATTCATCTAAGGAGGCAGCTCAACTTCACATCCCCCTCCCAAAAATGTTCAGTATGGCTGTCTTTTTTTTTTTTTAATGATTTTTATTGGTTTTTACAGTTTTTAAGCACGTAACATAACGGTTAAATTTCCAAACTTCCCCCCTCTCACCGTGGGAAGCTAAGATCCATCCCCCCCTCTCACAGCTCAACTTCACATCCCCCTCCCAAAAATGTTCAGTATGGCTGTCTTGGTATTATCAGTGTCTGATAAGCCTTGGAACCTGACTACCTCACTAAGCAAAAAAAAAAAAAAAAAAGTTATCCATTCCCCATCCCATTTCCCCAGTTAGCTCACACAACACTACTTTTCAGCTGCTTGAAAGTGCATTTCACACCACAGTGATCTGTCATAGAACAGTGTGGCTCGACAGTGCAACAGAGACAGTCTCAATGGACTGCCCATTGCATCCAGAAATGAATAGGCTTTCATTTCCTTCTGTTAATCATTTTCAAAGCAGGCCCATGCAAATGCGTGGATCTAAATGGGGTATGCCCATTGAGTGCAGTAGGTCTACTCTGAGTAAGACACATGTTGGCAGCAACCCATCACCTTTCTCGAGTTCAATGTTTGCACTGCTAGATCCACAGAGAGAATAGACATGGGATAGTGAAAACGGTGGCCATTCAGATGTTGTCGGACTCCAGCTCCCCAAAGTTCCCAGCCATCATGGTCAATAGTCAGGAATGGTGGGAACTGTAGTCCAACAAGTTCTGGAAGGCCACAGTTTTCTTATCCCTAAATCACACCATCTTCTGTAACTATGCCTGTATTTATGAAGCAGTGTATTCTGTTTTCCTGATATTTATGTTAATTTCTGCATTACAGTTGCACTTTCAAGCACAATGAATAATCCACTTCCATAAATACTGTGGAATATAGCACAAGTTTCGCACTTACTTCTGTGTTATTTGCAAACATTTTTTTTCTGGAAGCAAATAACACGGAAATGAGCTCTAAACTTGCACTATATTCCATTATATTTCCAAATGTGAAAGCTAAAACAATAGCCTCAATTACAGTTCAAGGGCACTGCTCAAGGAACAAGGCTGCAGTTCAGTGGCAGGGCATCTGCCTTGCATGCAAAAGGTCTCAGGTTCAATCCCCAGCATTTCCAGGTAGGGCTGGGAGAGACCCCTCACACCTGAAACCCTGGAGAGCACATGCCAATGAAGACAATACTTAGCTAGATAGACCAGTAGTTTGACTTGGTATGAAGCAGCTTCCTTTTTTTTCTCCAGCCGGGTAAGAGCACTCATGGATGGGGTGGCCTGGGAGACAGTCCCAAGGGCCAAATCGAGAAGCCCAGAAAGCCATGTTTAATACCCACTCCCTGGGAAGAGTTTTCCCCTGCCTGATTTTGTTCTGTTTCAGCATTCTGCTAAATGCATGAGGGCACAGACTGTGTATTTAATTTAACGAAAATGATTTCTTCACATAAGGTCCCAGTGTGGCTTAGAACAGTATAGTAAGGCGATATTAAAATTGCTTAAAACAATGTACAATGGAGTATTAATTACTGAAATCAGTTAAGTCCATTTACATCAGATGAATTGGATGGGTCTTAAGAACGTAAAAAAAGCCTGCTGGATTAGACCAATGGCCCATCTAGTCCAGCAGCCTGTTCTCACAAGGACCAGCCAGATCCCTGTGGGAAACCTGAAAGCAGGATTTGAGCAGAAGAGCACTCTCCTCTCCTGTGGTTTCCAGCAACTGGTATTCAGAGGCATTTCTGCTATGGAGGCAGAGCACAGCTATGATGGCTGATAGCCACCAATAGCCGTCTTCTCCATGAGGTGATGTGTGCCCTGCCTTATTCACCTTAACCTTCCAGTACTTCATGCAAAGATCTGGAGTTTCTAAGGGCATTTGGATGAGCATGTTGAGAAGACTCCTTGTGATCATGAATTCTGGTAGTGGAGGGAGGGGGCAATGTTCCTGTTGCTGGTACTACCTATCCACTCACCACCACTGCTGCTGCTCTGTATAGAGGAAGGCCTCCCCGCTACGCTGGAGTTTAAATTCCCTGTGGACACGCCCCCTTTGGCACTGATTGGTTGGCGAGGCCTGCCTCTTGAGAAGGGTCCCACCCAGTGCCAACAGCACAGGGAGGCAACGGCAGGGAGCGTCCCAGTCTCCAACCCTTGGCCGGGTCATGCAGGGCCCAGGGCCCGGCCACAACGCCAGCCATCAAATAAGGTAAGCGGACCTATTCACTCACCACCACCGCTGCTGCTCTGTATAGCTGACCCCAAAACTTCCAGCACCAAGATGCAGCAGAGTGCCCGATCGACCCCAGCCTGCTCTCAGCCAACCCGTCTTTCTGCCTGCTTACTTGCATCCATTCCAGGGGGTAGTAGCATTGCCTGACAGCTTCCTCCTCTCCTCTTCCTCCTCCTTAGTCTCACATTGCCTTTGTAGAACTCAGCAAGGAGGAGGATAGGGACGACATGAGAAGTTATTGGCTATGCCTATCATTGCCTCTGGAACTACTTACAGTTGAGGTTCCTAATTCCTGCCCCATCAGTCCCTCCTCCCTTTTAAATACTGCAAGGGCAGCACTTTGTCTTCCTGGACCCCTCTGTGTCTTGCTTGCATGCAGCTTTCTCCCCTATTTTTCAGGAGACCCTCAGAGGTGTAACAATAACAAGGTGACACAATGGATGACATTCTGCCAAGAAGGCTCCTTGTGTGATAAAAATAAAACGAAACCTTTAAGGCAGCATTCCAAGAGCAGCTGGTCTCAGGAGACCTCCACAGTAGGTCCTTGGAAATTAAAATGGTCCATTAGAGCTTCGATTCTCTACCTGAGATGAAATCATGGCATTTACTTAATGTACAATTAAGGCAGCACTGTTTTGGAGAGGAGAGCCTCCTTGTTTTCAAGGTAATAGTATCTCATTCTATTCTAAGGCAGAGAGAATGCCCTCCCCTTCATTGCAAAAGGTTGTGGTGTGTTTTTGACCTCAGAGTATGTGTGGGGCCCACAAGGTGTCCCCCCACTTCAGAAATGTGCCCACAGGCCCAAAAATGTTGGCAACTTCCATTCTGTAGGTTCATTCTGCCTTGTGTTTTGCTCCCGATGAGCTCTAGTTCAAAAATGAACTTTTGTAAGATGGGTGATGCAAGTGGAACATATTGGGGCCAGCCCTACTGTTAGGCAAGGTGAGCCCCCCCCCCATGGCGGATGGAGGTGGGATGTGGAGCATTACTGCCTCTTGTGGGAGTGAACCCCAGAGTCAGAATAATAAAATTGTAAAGCTGGAAGGGACCACGAGGGTCATCTCACCCAACCCCTGCAATGCAGGAAAGTTTTTGTTGAGTATGGGGCTCAAACCCATGATCCTAAGATTAAGAGTCACGTGCTCTACCCACTGTGTGTTGTGTGAAGAAGCACTTTTTCCTTTGTCTCTCCTGAATGTGGTTAGTTGACTTGTATTGGTTTCCTCAATATTCTATGGATTTTGCATTTGTTGATATTATGATTTATAATTGTGTCAAATGTTCATATTTATGTTTTATTGTATGTGTTGTGAGCCATCTTGGGCACAAACTTGTGGGAAAGTGACATACCAATAAACAGATGGTGATGTAATGCCGTTTAGACTCAGTGGAGGAAGAACTTGGTCTTTGGCAGACAAGTGAAAAAATAGAAATAAACAAACACTGTTGCCATGTTCTTGGCTCATCGCTAGCCTTTAGTGACAAGGCTAATGAAGTGCCCAACATTTCATCAAATTTTGAGTAACACATTTTTAATAACCTACTACCTGAATGAACGTGCTTCCCCCAATTTCCCCAAGAAGCGAGAGTAGCCATGGCAACCTCTGCAATTAATTTTCTCCTGCAGGGTACCCTTGAAATCTAGAATCAAAGAGCAGAGATGCCCACCGCAAATGGTAGGAGAGAGTGACAGGGGTGGTGTTGCAGCATTGTGCAGGTGGGGGAGGGAACTGCAATAGGGAAAATCTCGATGATCAGTTGCAAGAGAGAGATGGACAGAAAGATTTGAATGAATGAATAGATTTGATAGTTCTCTTATTCTAAAAGAAAGAAAAAGAAACAGCAAGTGACCTTCATTCATTCCTCTCCAGGGATCAAATGAATAGGCTACAATCTTAAAGCTCCTTTTGCTCTTCTGAATGTGGACTCAGGAGAATGGAACACTTGATCATTGTGCTTTGATATAATCTGTCCTATGTGCTGGCGCTCTCTAAAGCTCTTCCGTTATCATGTATGCCCTACAAAAGAGGGTTACGAACACCAAGTGTCAAGAAATTAAAAAGAGGTGGGGTACAAGGGAGTAGATCTGAGTGGATTCTTCAAAAGAAAATCCCAAGCAAAACTGCCTGGCAAATGGAAGGCAGAAATTGCACAGTAACTCAAATGTGTATCATCAAGAAAACACACACATATGAGTATTTCCCCCCTTTCAGGTTACTTGTACAGCTCTATGAGTCTTAAGAGAGAAGGTGTAGACCTATATTTCCTTTTTAAAAGTAATATTTTATTTTGTTTTACAATTATATACATGTTGTATAAAGTCACATAAATGTACAAGTGGGGAACTTCAGGGCTTTGATGCCTTTAGACTATATGGGTTTATTTACACATATATACAACCTGAGCATAGGATGGAAGGTCTCACTGCATTAACACTCCAGTAGATTTTGTTGAATGTTGTGTTGCTTGTATTTTGTTCTCATACACTTTACATTGCTATTTCACACTTTTCTACTTAAACAAAGATTGCAAGCAGATTTTCTTTGTATGATGTTTCACCAATGCATAGGAGAACATCAGTAAAACATTGCCAAAATAATAACAGCTGCTGGAGACCACAGGAGGGAAGCGTGCTCTTGTGGTTGGGTCTTGCTTAGGGTTTCCTACAGGCATTTGGGTGGCCACTGTGAGAACAGGATGCTGGACTAGATGGGTCACTGCTATGATCCAGCAGGCTCTTCTTATGTTTTTATGATTGAGACAAAAATCATACTGTTCATATGACATCATCAGGTTAACTTATTTGATTGCAATGTTTTATCAATGTGGATGTCAACAGCAGGAGGGAAGGAGAAATAGACAAAATAAACAAAGGAGCAGGAGCCTTAAATTTTGGAGCTGTGAAATTATATTTTAGAACAATTCTAAAACCCACAATTAGGGCAATATCTTTATTAGGCCAACACACATTTTGGAAAAATTGCTGTGTGAACTTTTGAGACTTTTAGAAAACCAGGAGACCAGAATTAAACCTGAATTCAGTGGGAGTGGAATGCAGGGCAGAGCAAATCCATGTAACTGTAAAGCAAATTGAACTCTCGAATCCCTAATCAAACCAACACATCTGCTCTCTTTGTCTCTTGTGCTTTTCCTGTTTGGACACCACCCAAGCCAATGCTGCTGTATGCCCTCTCACCAAGCTATAGTAAGCCAGCACTAATTTTCGTCTCCATCTCTCTCTCTTCCTCTCTCTGCTCCACTCATATGGTGGTATTAGACTTTAGAAGGATTAAGTGGATGGAAAAACAAGAAACCCCAAGATGTTTATTTGCGGGGAGATTAGCAAGTACAAAAGACTTCCACTCAGCCACCATCATTTTCAAGGGGAAAAGCCCACCAACCAAGCATGGCATAGAAACTGCTTTTCCCGAGGTCATCTTAATGGAGTCACTTTATTTTAGAATAGGGTGAGGAGGGAAGTGATGTCTCTTTGGTATGCTTGCAGTAGTCCAGCACTTAGTCATGGTCTGCAGACCCAAAAGGCAAAATTCATTTTTAAACAATACTTGTCTGAGCAGCGAACACAGAGGCTGCTTGGCTCATGGAACTGCACACTGCACTCTGACTAAAGTGTTTAACATCACTTGCAAAATCCAGCAGCTTCAGCCTGAAATCCATGTTTCCATAGAAGAAAGACCCAGTGCATTCAGTGGAGCTTACTCCCAGGCAAGTGTGTGACATAGTGAAGTCCTAATGCATAGCTTTTGCTGTATAACACCATCTTTTCATTTGAGGAGCCATTTGTCTGTCGACCTGGGCAAACGGAATTGATTATCACAAGATGTGGTGATGGTTTTAAAAGTAGGATTATACAAAGCCATGGAGTTGCATTCAGTGTTAGTCCTACCCAGAGGAAACCCATTGACATTAATGGGCATGACTAACTTTGGTCCATTAATTTCAGCGGGTTTACTCTGCATGGGACTAGCATTGAGTGCAACACATGGAAGGTAGGACTATCAATAGCTACTAGTCATGATGTCTATAAACTGCCTCCAGTCTCAGAGGCAGTATACTTGGTTGCTGGTAGTTTTGAGTGGGGAGAATACCCTTCTATTCAGTCCCTGCTTGTTGGTTTCCCATAGGCATCCGACTGGCTACTTTAAGAATACAATGCTGGACTAGATGGGTCTTTACTCTGATCCAGCAGGGCTCTTCCAATGCTCTGTTATTGAATCAGGAGAAATGGTTTCAAATTAGCGCTACCACTTATCTATGAACTTTCCCAACAACTGAGCAATAATATTCTATGTCACTGTCATGGCTAGCAGCCATTGATAGACTCTTCCTCCATGCATTTGTCTAATCTCCTTTTAAAGCCACCAGAGCTACTGTCCATCAGCACGTCTTCCTCCTAATCTGATCCTAAGAATGCCATTCATTCCAGACTGACTGCAAGGGAGTGGACTTCTGTGGATTTTTAAACAAATAATATTCCAAGCACAGAAGAGGGCAACAAAAGCACAGTACCTCAACTTAGTTTCATCAAGAAAAAAACAGCTCTGTGGGACTTAATAGAGAAAGCGTCTGTCTGTATATTTTAAACAGGGATGCTGGCTAGTTATGTGAAAGCAGGGTTGGGGAACCTTAGGGGCAGGGCTCAAATGAGGCTCCACAAGCCTCTTCATCTGGCCCTTGGGAGTCTGCCCAGGTCTCACTTACAAGCCCTGCCTTAAAATCTCCTTGAGTACTTCTGCCTGGCTGGAATATGCCCGTGAGCTCTGATAATGCCTCTTGTTCATCTGGATAGGAGAAAAAAAGGGCTGTGTGAATGTGTGTAGAAGCTAGCCTACTGCCTCTGGCCCTGCCCACAACTGGCATGTGGCCCCTGGAAGGCTGCCCAGAAGGCAATGTGGCCCTCCAGCTGGAAAACGTGTTTTCCCTGGTCTATTGCCTCTGTGCGGAATGCCAGAGGTCCATCAACAGTGATATCTTAGACTCTAGGCTTCTAGTAAACTAACTGCTACAAAGTATATTAGAAGATAATGTATGTTATTATGTAAAGCCTCTGAAATGATTCCCCTCCCCAAGCATATATATTCTTTTCTCCTTTTTTGTGCTGCTTATGATTGTTTTACTGGCATAATGCTTCATCTTAGCAATATCAATTTGCTGCAATCCCTTTCTCACTAATCACGTATATCTGAGCGGTACTTTAAGCATCCGGCCGAAGTAGATATGCCTACATCTGTGTTTTCAGTTTATTACCCCAAAAAATCTTGTAAAAGGGAAGATCTGTCTCACTTAATTAGATGTCACTGGCATCCTCTCTTGAAAATGTGCATTGAATAGGTTCTGAATATTAAAATACTGTGGTAGTGATGGGGCGGGGTGGCAGCAGCAGAGAGGCAGTCCATGAGCTTGACAGGTGAAGCAGAGATAGACGCTCAGAACATCCGTGTCTAAGTAGGTCTGACAGGGACTGTCGGGAAGTCTCTTTCTCTGCTGCAGAAGTAAGAATCCATCTGAGGAAAGAAGATAATGCCTTTAATTAGATAATTTTAAAGCTAGATTGTCAGCTAAGTAATTTGAAACTTTAAGCATGAACCCAAAGAACAGATCATGGTTCGTCTCATAAAGCACTCCATATATATCCCCACACACCCCTCAAAAAGCAACATTTATAGGTCTAGTTTTAAAGTCAGTAATAAGGTGTGTCTACCATAGTCTGTGGCTTTTTTGTGGGTTAGTCACGCCACATGTTGTGAGATTTTGACAAGGAATTTCATTTTCTAAATGGTAAGATTTTGCTACACCCAAATATCAAAGGGGAAAGCTCCCCTACCCCAGTCAGATCCTGGCAAGGTTTTAGCCTCCAGGGCTTAACTCTGATTCACAGATGCTCTCTTCAGACATTTCTTTGAACATATATATGGGTGGGATCACAGACAAACTACATTCCAAGATATATGGTAGATTTGTTTTAAAATACACATTTAGTACAGGTCAATGCAGAAATGGGACAGAATGATCTAAGAAATGAACTGATTTGAAACTGACACAGGCTGGTAGTAATAATAATAAATTTATTATTATTATTTATACCCTGCCTATCTGGTTGGGTTTCCCCAGCCACTCTGGGCAGCTTCCATCAGTAGACTTGTGGGAGATGAGAGGGAATGTGGATGAGGGAATATTGATGAATATTTCCTATCCCAGCTTGTGCTAACAAGCTCCAAACTAGCAGAGTTTCTCATCCCCAATAAAGCGCAGCAAAGCGTGGCGTTTAAGTTCCTATGAACTTCTAGAACAAGGCAGATCCTGGCACATATTTCCCCTGGTTCCCTCTTAAAAGAAAATACACGACACATAAGCTTATAAAAGTATAAAGCTTTTACTTACAGACATTCCAAGCTCATACAGGCAGTCTCAGAAGGCAGGCTAGCTTAGATTAAATGTATTTACATGTGGAGATTCCCCTTAAGGGAGAAAGGCTCCATGTGGGCCTCTCTTGGCTGGTAGCCAAGAGAGCATCTCCTGAGATGTTGCATCCTCGGAGTCCTGGTGGGAAGAGAGAGGAGAATGGCACAGACCTGTGCACTTTCAGGTAAGGCCACTCCCACCTCTGGTCACACAAAGGAAGTGATCCTCCTCCAGGCACAGGAAACTAGCTGGAGGACCAAGGCCCCTTGTGTACACTCTAGGAATGTTGTGATTGACTGCACCAGTGTTATACATCCCACAAACCCCTTCTCAGTCTGAACAACATTTAACAAACATAAAACAACTTTATTCAACCACCCAGAGTCCCAGCTTGACACGCAGGTTCTGGAAACTCTCTCGTGGCAAGGGTTTCGTGAGAATGTCCGCAGTCATCTCCTGAGTATTACAGTAGGACATTTCTACTAGTCCATCTTGGATCATCTGGCGAATGAAGTGATACCTGACCCCAATGTGTTTTGAACGTGCAAGGAACTTTTCGGTTTGCGCTAGTTGCAGGCAGCCTTGATTGTCCTCCATCAAGCTGACAGGTCCTTTTCTCGGCAAACCAAAGTCTGTCAGGAGTTGATCCAGCCAGATGATCTCTCTGCATGCTTCCGAAGCTGAAATATATTCACTCTCTGTGGACGATAAGGCTACACATTTCTGTTTATAACTGCCCCAAATGATAGGTGCATTTCCAAACATAAAAACATAACCACTTGTGGATTTGTAATCCGCCTTATCCCCAGCCCAATCTGCATCACTGTACCCAACCAACTTAGGGTCCCTTACAGCTGGCAATTTTAATTTACAATTCATTGTACCCTTGAGATAACACACCACCCTCTTGACCCCACCCAAGTCATGTTCAGTGGGAGAACTCACTTTTCTGCTTAGGATCCCCACTGCACTTGCTATGTCAGGTCTGCTGGTAGTAACCAAATACAAAAGTTTACCAATCGCTGACCTGTATTCGCTGTTGTCTGGCAGCAGCTTCGAATCTTGCTGATTCTTTAGAAAATCTGTGGCCATGGGTGTCGCGACAGGGTGTGCACCTTGCATCTGCATGCTTTCTATCAGTTCTATTATCTTCTGCTTCTGGCTGAGAAGAAATGAGCCGTCTTCTCTCTCAATTTGAATTCCCAAGTAATACTGGACAAGTCCCAATTCCTTTACTTCCACCTCTTTGTTGAGATGTCTGACTATGTCTTTATAGTCTCTGTCATTGGACGTTGATATTAATAAATCATCGACAAAAGCCAGAATGTAAGAGAATTGTCCATTTCTGTTCTTAGTGTACAGGCACTTGTCAGCTGTTGACTGCTTGTACCCAAGCTGAACCAGCATTTCATGTAATTTCTGGTTCCATGCTCTTGCAGCTTGTTTCAAACCGTAAATTCCTTTCTGAAGTTTACATACAAGATGTGCCTCATTTTGCTTGATAAAGCCTTTGGGCTGCTTCATATAAATCTGTTCAGAAATCGTCCCATGAAGAAAAGCTGTTGCTATGTCGACATGACGGACTGATAGGCCTTTAGATGCTGCAATACTTAGAAGTAATCTAACACTGCTGTATCGCACTGTAGGCGCAAATACTTGATCATAGTCTTCGCCATACTGTTGTGAAAATCCTTGTGCTACAAGCCTAGCTTTGTAGCGTTGCACCTCCCCTTCTGACCCCTTCTTAAGCTTGAACACCCACTTGGACCCAATTGCCTTCTTACCAGGAGGTAGCTCTGTCAGGGTCCAGGTCTTGTTGCGATGCAGTGCATCCATCTCTTCCTGCGCGGCTTGCTTCCAGAGACTGGCCTCAGCAGCTGGCAACCGTTGAACCTGTTCCCACGTGGAAGGTTCCTGTGGTGGCGCCGACCCTGCAAAGTAGGACAGTCGTAGTGGTGGAACGCCTCTGTTGGACCTGGAGGAACGTCTGACCTCTGGCTCTTGTTGAACCGCATCAGCTTCCTCATCTCCTTCCAATGGCGGCATCCCTGCATACGGGTCCTCTTCGTCTCTGGAGCCTTCTGACATCTGGTCCTCCGCGTCTTCTGGGGTGTCATCTGTAGGGGGTGCTACAACACTAGGAGGTACAATACTAGGAGGTGGATTAGTTTCTGGTATGGCTTCAAAAGGAAAACTTACAAACTCCTCTGTTGGTGGCTCATTGGAACAGTCAATTGCTGTGTTCCTTGTGTCAGCCTTTTCATACTCCTCAAAATGAATCACGTGATGTGAACTTGTTTTCCCTGTTTGTAAGTCCACAACTCTGTAGCCTTTTCCTCCAGAAGCGTATCCAACTAGGATACCAGGCTTTGTTCTGGAGTCAAGTTTGTGTCTGTGCTCCTTGGGCACGTGGTAATAGCACAAACTTCCAAATACACGTATGTGTGACAAATTTGGGACTCTTCCATGCCAAAGTTCAAATGGCGTGCGCTCTGTGCCTTTTGTTGGCAGCCTATTCTGTATATAAATCGCAGTATTTGCTGCCTCACCCCAAAGTTTCTTCGACAAGTTGGATCCTTTTAGCATACACCTTGTCATCTCTAGGATGGACCTAAATTTCCTCTCAGCAATAGAGTTTTGTTGAGGTGTGTAGCTTACTGTGGTCACATGTGCTATGCCTTCCTGAGCCATGAAGGCTTCCATTTCACGTGAGCAAAACTCCCCACCATTATCGGACATTAGGGTGGTGGGTGCTCGATGGAATTTGTTCTTGACCATGCTTACGTATTGCTTGAACAATTCCACTGTTTCACTCTTCTCTTTGAGAAGGTATCCCACACAAAACCTTGAATAATCATCCAAAAATATCAAAATATACTTATTTCCTCCTAAGGAAGGTATATTCATAGGTCCAGCTAAATCAGTGTACACAATGTCCAGAACTTTTGTGCTTCTCTTTTCTGCACAACGTGGGAAAGAAGGTTTGACTCCTTTTTCACTTACACAAGTTATACACTTTGGTGTGGGTGTGTTACTTTTGTTTACCTGTAGACCTCTCACAAGATCTCCATTCTGCAGTTCCTGGATGACTCTGATATCCCGGTGACCCAGTCTTCGATGCCAGAGCTCCAGATCTGCTTCATGCTTCTGCTTGGATTGGGCGACTTGTGCTGATTGGTTTTCTGAAACGTTAATCTCATAAACACCATTGATTAGTTTCCCTTGAGCATAAACCTCATCATTTTTCGTTACATTGCATTCTCCATTGGCAAATGTAACCTTGAAACCTTTCTTGTCTAAAGCAGACACACTAAGCAAGTTGCAATTCAATTCTGGGACATATTGAACATTAGGCACAGTTGTTTCAAGAGATTCATTGTTCACCTTGAATTTCAAATGCATTGAACCTGCACCTTGTGATTTTAGAACATTTCCATCAGCAATCTGGATTTCAGTCCATTCACTATCATTAATTTCTCTGAAATATTCTCTTTTATGCGCAAAATGGCTTGTAGCTCCCGAATCTAAAATAAATTGGTCACTTTTCCTTTCATTTCTTTGCACATTTAAACTCTTTTCTTGCAGTAGAAATGTACGCTCGTGACCCCCCTTCTTTTCACCTTTTGGTTGAAAGGGGCGGGACTTATTCTTGGGCTTCTGGCAACTCCTTGCAATGTGCCCTTTTAAATTGCAGTTATGGCATATTAATTCTTTGGACACTTCCTTAGACTTGGGAAATTGTTTAGAAACATAACTTGTGTCCCTCCTTGGATTCCTTTGCGGAGAATCAAGGTAATCTCTGCATTCCTCTCTTAAGTGATTTGCTAGTTCATTAAAAGTCAAATCTCTTGTGTGGTCCATTATACTCTTAAATGAAGTAAATTCTTCTCCTAATGATGCCAGCATAAAAGTCACTTTGGTTGCATCATCAAAAGCTCTGGGAGTTAGGGCAATCCTTTGAACAATTTCATTAAAGTCCTTAAAATGCCCTGTAAATTGTTCTCTGGAATTCATCTTTAACTTCAGCAGTTTATCCAATAAATGTCTATAAGAGTTCTCTGATGATTGTGCATAAACCCTCTCAATATCCTTTAGAATCTGAGATGCATCACTTTCATAGTCAATCAGAGATAAATGCTCATCTTTCAAACTGCTCAAAATTATGTGTTTAGCTTCTGCATCTTGCCTTTCCCAATCTGCTTTCTTGGTTAAATCAGCAAAATCAGGTTTGGGATCTTTCACCGCTTTAAGCACTTGTTTTGCACCAAGATGCACTAAAAGGCGCTGCTTCCATTGCACAAAGTTACGATCATTCAGCAGCATAAAGTTTGATCTTGCTTCACTATCAAATCCTGAGCTTGCCATCTTAATCCTCAAAAATTTGAAAAATTTTCAAAATTCCCAAAAATGGCTAAAATTCAAAAATCAAAACTTAAAAATCTCAAAATGCAAACTAATCTTCACTGCCTCTGAGGTCTGTGAGCTCTGAGGGAGGGGAGGGGTCGCTAATCCCCCTTTCACAGCACAATGGAGAACAAAAGACCATGTGCTTACCAGGAAGTACAAACAGAAAAATTCTACTCTGCCAAAAATCACAATCCAAAGCAATCCTTTAAAAATACACAAAATACGCAGTTCTGGGCCCATAACCCTTTGTGGGAGATGAGAGGGAATGTGGATGAGGGAATATTGATGAATATTTCCTATCCCAGCTTGTGCTAACAAGCTCCAAACTAGCAGAGTTTCTCATCCCCAATAAAGCGCAGCAAAGCGTGGCGTTTAAGTTCCTATGAACTTCTAGAACAAGGCAGATCCTGGCACATATTTCCCCTGGTTCCCTCTTAAAAGAAAATACACGACACATAAGCTTATAAAAGTATAAAGCTTTTACTTACAGACATTCCAAGCTCATACAGGCAGTCTCAGAAGGCAGGCTAGCTTAGATTAAATGTATTTACATGTGGAGATTCCCCTTAAGGGAGAAAGGCTCCATGTGGGCCTCTCTTGGCTGGTAGCCAAGAGAGCATCTCCTGAGATGTTGCATCCTCGGAGTCCTGGTGGGAAGAGAGAGGAGAATGGCACAGACCTGTGCACTTTCAGGTAAGGCCACTCCCACCTCTGGTCACACAAAGGAAGTGATCCTCCTCCAGGCACAGGAAACTAGCTGGAGGACCAAGGCCCCTTGTGTACACTCTAGGAATGTTGTGATTGACTGCACCAGTGTTATACATCCCACAAGACTGACCCATCTATTTCTATTCCTTTCTACTGTGGTGGTGTCTAACTTCTTTCCAAATTAGGTGCCACCTTGAAAACCTATTTTACTGCTTGCCCCTCAAGCTCATTATAGTCAATAGGCTGCTCCCTACAAACCAAGAGTATTAAGGTCCCATATTTGGAGAATGATGGAGTATGAGCTTCCTTTTGTGTAGGTATATACAGGTCACCATTGAGTGTGTGCATTAACCTCCTTTTTCCAATAGTTCTCCTTCTTTTCCATCATCTACTTTCGGTATCATTAGACCTCAACTTTCAAGAGGTTTCTTTAGAAGAAAAATCCATTTGGTGAAATACAGGTTGAAAAAACACACTTGACTTCTTTGTCACTTACGCAGAGAAATCTGGATTTTTCCGACACAAAGACTTGCTCATGTGAATCAATTTTAAAACATTTCCTGCCCCTCCCCTTTAAACAAATATATTCAGCCCTAAATGAGGTACCTTTCAGAATCTAATGTTTGCAATATAATGTAAGAAAAGTATTCCAAAAGAATAGTTTAGAGGGGGAATTACATGGCCTGCAAAAATAAGTGCTCTTAATGTGTTTCCCAGGTTACTCTCTTATCAAGTGCCTAGACAGGGTTTTCACTGCTAAAACATGTTGCTTAGTTTTTAGCAATCCTGGCTGATAAGTGCAGCAAGGAAATTTGTGATTAAGCTACAGTATCTGTTTAAGGTGCTTTTAGAGCCATTTCTAGCCCTGAAGGGCAATTTCCAAATCAGTACTTCTAAGATTGTAGGTGCATTGGTTGATAGTATATAGGAAAGATAACACACACTTTTCTCCCATGAACCTGCAAAGAATGATTGCTATATGTATTTCATATGAACATAAGAAGAACCCTATGGCATCCGACTAGAGGTCCACCTAGTCCAACATCCTTCTTCCATCTGGCTTCCTGCAGCACCTCCTTGAGGACCAGCAACAGGGCATGAAGGCAACCACCATACTTGGTTGCTTGACCTTGCCGCCAGCAACTGGTACATGGAGATTCAATTTAACTGTCACTCCCTCTTAATACTGGACTTGGACAGAATGTGCCAACAAATTTGTAGCCCACTCACAAATAAGAGAGAGGTATGTCTACCTACTTACTTGGTGCAATATGGTTGACAGGCTTTAAAAAAGCAACCAGCCTGTGAGCAACTAGCTTTTCGGACACAGCAAGTTGAAGGCTGGTGCTGAGGCTTCTCTAGTTTCTAGTTCTTACAAGGGCAGGGCTGTCCTGGTATTCAGGACCTCTTCCCATGAAGATGGGTAGTTAGGAGTCCAGGGCCCAGAAAATGGTTGATTTTGGGAAGGGGGTTATGTTTGTATGTGTATGTATGTGTATGTGTGTGCATAGCTACAAGCAAGCTGACAGTCACTGGAGGGGAGGGGCATATTTATCTGAATGTCTACAAAAAGATCTTCTGTTACCTTGTTTGCTTATTTTAAAAAGTACTTGTTTGTTTGTTTGTTTGTTTGTTTTTTAAAAAGGTACTTGACTTGCGTTGCTGAACTCAAACAAAAAAATATGCTTCTTTCTCTTCAGAAATACAAATCTAATTAAGTGTCCATTTGCATTTCAAAGGGGATTGCAACTAATGAAAGAGTACTCTGCCAAGTAGGCATCTCTCTTAAGAAGCAAGAGAAGAAAACTTATTACCAGTTGATGTAAAATATCTCTCATCTCTGTATGTCTCCACTGAGTTGCTTTGTGTGATTTGAAAGGAACACAGGAATCTGCCTTATTTATTTATTTATTTATTTCATTTATGCCTCACCTTTTCTCCCGTGAACTCAAGGTGGTGTACATTGTCCCCCCCTCCTCATTTAATCCCCACAACAACCCTGTGAGGTAAGTTAGGCTGAGAGGCAGTGGCTGGCCCAAGGTCACCCAGTGAGCTTAATGGCTGAGTGGGGATTTGAACCCTGGTCTCTGAGATCCTAGTCCAACACTCTAACCACTTCAACACACTGGCCTTATCCTGAGGCCATTAGTCCATCCAGCTCAAGACTGTTGACATGGACTCATAGCAACTGCCCAAGATTTCAAGCAGGGGATATTCCCAGCCCTACCTGGAGATACCAGGGATTGAGCCTGTGACCTGCTGCATGTAACACACATGTTCCACTAAAGCCCTTTCCCCAGTGTACATGTTCAGTAAGCTCACAACTTACACAGGGCTTACATTCCAGGCCTAAGGCCAAAATCATGTATAGTCAGAATATATTGGGTACAATGCTGGGTGGGATAGCCAAAGTTCCCCCCCCCCAAACACCCACCCACTTTTTTCCAACCCGCCCCCATTTTATTTTTGTTTACATTATTTTGCCAAGCGCATAAAGCTGAATGTGCACAAGTTAAATGTGCGTAAGTTGCGGGCTTACTGTATACCATGTTTGATTGTCAACTGATATGCAAGAGCCAATGTGGTATAAAGGAAAGGATTTGAGACCAAGCGAGTCAGCTCAACAGTGAAGATCCCTGAGGGATGTTGGGCCAATCACTATCTCTCAGTCTAATCAACCTTACAAGTTTGTTGTGAGTATAAAATAAGATCACTCCTTATATGCCAGCCTGGACTCATCTTTGAAGAAGGAGCACTTACATGATAAATAATATTCTAATTTGTAACTTTCATGTTAGTGCTCATTTGTCTATATTAATATGTGTGGTACTTTGCTGTTGCCGGGAGGCAACAGTATTCAGCATGGTAATTGAAATCTGAATTAATATATCTAGCACACAACTACCTGGTTTATTGGAGAGTAGGGTTCCCCACTCCTTCAAAATGTTGCAATCCTATACATATTTACCTGAAAAATACAGATGGAATTCAGTGGGACTTACTTCTGAGTAGACATGCATGGGATTCCACTGTTAGGTATCACTAGCAAAATGCTCAGGATGAGGAAGACCTTGTGCACTGCTGTTGTGTTGGTGAGGATAAATAGCATTGGCGTTGTGGCAGAGAGGACAAGATAATACAATTTGAGTCTGGCACCATAACCTGAAAAGCCAGGACAGCTGCTGGTGTCCTCATGCTTCTACAGAGTCCACAGGTGCTGATGTTTGGTCTAGGCCAGGAGTGATGAACCTGTGGCCCTCCAGAGTACAACTCCCTGACCATTAACACACTGGCTGGACTTGCTGGGAAATGTAGTTCAGCATCACCTGGAGGTTCCTCACTCCTAGCCTCTAGGCTCACCTAACCTCCAATCTCTCCAGGGCCTGGTCTTATTATGACAACTTGGGATCCACCATTTTAAATTGCCCACAATGCACCAGGACAGAGCATTGTGGGCAGCTCAAAACCAGCTGCTTTAGATCACGTTGTTGACCAGTGCTGCCAGGAGGATACACACACACACACACACACACACACACACACACACACACCACACTTAAGCCAGTGGCGGAGCTTCAAGCTCCGGCACCAGGGGGCGGAAAGCAGGCGGGGGTGTGGCTGGCGTGCGTCCTGAGGGCGTGGCGCTCAGCATGGGTGGGGGTGGGGCAGCTGCGATGGCACCCTACTGGGATTGCGCTGCTGGGGGCGGTGCGCTCCCCCGGCACTCCTCTTCCTCCGCCAGTGACTTAAGCAAAAAGCTTTTGCATGGCTGCAAAAGTATAATAAACTAGGATTATGACAATTTGCCTGTAAATAATTTGTCATAAGTCAGGTGTGTGCGTTTGCATGTGTGTTTGGCAAATGTGTCTATTTGTGAAATCTGTTCCACTCAATTATAAAGCCCATTCCAGCTGTCTCATCTTGCCTCTCCATTTTGCTGATTAACCCAACTACTTGAATAAATTTAACAAATAGGATTGTTCTTAACTACAAAATCAGGAGGTTTCTTGCCCCATCCCCCTTGCCGCCTTCACATAATGTCACCTGAATGCTAACTGTAACGTGAGCTATAACAGGAGATAAAGGAGCAACATAATGTACAATTTCCGACCACATAATGGTAACTCTGAATAACACATGCTCCAGGAAGAAAAGTAATTCAAGCTATATTATAACAAATGCCATATTTCAAAATGGAAACTATCCATCACGGGCTAGAAGGAAGTGTTAGTGTACTACAATAAGTCTAAGGAATGTACTTAGAAATTCTTGTAAGGAGTCCATTAAAAATAAATTGATTGACTTAATTTTGGGACAAATTGTAATAAATTGTAAGTGACAGTTACATATGGTTCTCGCTCTCCTCCTTTCTTTCTTTCAGTGCAAAGGAATCATAATTACAGACAGTCAATGGGCAGAATGCAATATAATAAGAAGTAGCTGCTGTCCATAACAAATTTTTCCTTCTTTTTAAAAAGAGAGCTGTCAAATGTGAAAAAGCCACAAAACTTTAAATTAGATATTTAGATATTTATTTTTTCCTCGGTTGATTTATAGCTCCCCTCCTTTACAAATTTTACTGTTGAATATCAAAGCATATAAAGTGGCAGTAAATAATAATAGGAAGGACCCATTTACACCTGTTGTTCATGCTGGCATCAAAAAATTGGAAATCTGCTAGGAGAGTTATTAAACTCTCTCTCTCTCTCTCTCTCTCTCTCTCTCTCTCTCTCTCTCCATGGATAATTCATATATAATGTATATTTCATGCTTTCAAATGAAGACTTACTAAAAGGTGGAGTAACTTTTCTCTCAGTGTGGCTTTTATTAACAAGGAAGGACACAAGGCAGGTGGCATCTATCAAACTAATTTTAAACTGGGGAGGTGAATTTCAATGGGAGGGTTCTGTGTTTGGTGGCTTTGTGATCCTCTGTGTCTGAATGTCTTTGAGAACAGGTTGTGGAACACATGCATCCTGATGTAAAGTTTCAGGTGGGCATGACTGTGCAAGGATACATCTTCCATTGATTCCAGTGGTGGAAGTCAAACCCATATGCCCCAGTGAGCCACAGAGTGGGCATCATTCAAGTTGATTTTGGGAGATCTGTGTCTGAATATCTGCCTAGCCATGAAGCCCATTGAGTTAGCATGGGAAAATAACTCTAGGTGGTATCCAATGCTAGTCCTATCTAGAGCTGACCTATTGAAGTTAATGGATGTGGCTGGCTTAGGTTAATTAATTTCAGTGGGATTGCTCTGAGTAGGACTTAGTTGAATGCAATCCCATCTCCTAGCGCCTGTCCTACTTCATACTGTTGTCATAATGCCAAGCAAGTACTATCAGAGTCGTGACTTAATACAAAGTGGATGGCAGCTCAGCTTTTATCAGATTTATTTTGATTATTAAAAGGGAACAGCATCTTTATGGTAGAATGTCTCTGCTAGAAACCTAGTAAGCCCACCACCCTCGCACCTGCTCCCCAAACTGGGAGTAATCTCATCCTTCGAAAGAACCTCGAGCTCTGCACCCACAATTTTCTCTCCTTGTCTCTCTCTCTCCAATTTTGAACCATTTCCAAGCTGAGAGGTTCAACATTGGGAACTTGGGGCTCACACCTGTGTCTAGTGGATATACAACACCCAAGATAAGAGTTCCAGAAAATGGTGCACTAACTGCTGAGGAAGATGGCCTTGTAGGATGCATAGAGATCAGTTGCAAAAGGAGTTACAACGCATTTCACCTGGAGCTGAAGCTAACAGCATCCAGCTCTAAGGGCATGAGACTTCTATGCAAGTTAGACCCCCAGTCCCTCTTATCTTGGATAAAGTGCCGGGAGATAATGGACATAGAAGTCTCTCCCCCCTACACACACACACCTTCCGGTGAAAATTTAGCAGAGCAAATTCTTCCTTCTCTCTCTCTCTCTCTCTTTTCCAGAACCTCTAGCGCTGTGCAATTTGCTTCATTATTATGTATGAGGAAGCAAATGGGCTCTCTGGCGTGTCAAACCTTCCTTTTTGAAATATCCCATTCAATTATCGCCTATTGTAGGCCCCTTTTTTACTTATGGAATCATTCAGAACAGAAGTAGATAGAAGGGCTGTAGATTAACTGATGCAATTTTATAAATAGCCTCTTCAGTGGGTGCTGAATTGCAGCTCTCCATCTCTGCATTGGTTTGGTCCCATTTGCTCTCGTGTTTGATAGACAGATAAGAGAACAATGATAGCATAAATAAATCAGTCATATTAACCAGATCAAAGAGGCCATTAAAACCCCTGTTTGGAGGGCACCCCAAGACTGGCAAACGGGGGGTATCTTGCTGAAGCCCAATCCAAACAAAAGTTGATCCAGGGACTGCATCACATGATGAACTATTTTGCCATGTGGATCAGCTACTACAGGGGTAGCCAATATAGTAGTCTCCAGATACTGGACAACTCGCACCCTAAAAACATAAGAAGAGCCTGCTGAATTAAGCCAAAGGCCCAACTAGTCCAGCATCCTGGAAAACCCACAAGCAGGACCTGAGCACAAGAGTGCTGTGGTCTCCTGTCAATTCCAGCAACTGATATTCAGAAGCATGCTGATCATTGTCCATACTGATTAGGAGATGCAGTCCAGCAACATCTGGAGACCACTGTGCTGGCTTGACTACCCACCAGCTACCATCAACTCAGCTGTATCTTACTGGTGGTTTGTGGTAGTGTGAAGGGGCTGCATCCACACCTTACATTTATAGCACTATGGTACCACTTTAACAGTGACGGCTTCCCCCAAAGAATCACGGGAACTGTAGTTTGAAAGGATTCCCAGAGTGATTGAAAGGATTTCCCAGAGTGAGAGCCAGTGTGGTGTAGTGGTTAAGAGCGGTAGACTTGTAATCTGGTGAACCGGGTTTGCGTCTCCGCTTCTCCACATGCAGCTGCTGGGTGACCTTGGGCTAGTCACACTTCTCTGAAATCTCTCAGCCCCACTCACCTCACAGAGTGTTTGTTGTGGGGGAGGAAGGGAAAGGAGAATGTTAGCCGCTTTGAGACTCCTTCGGGTACTGATAAAGCGGGATATCAAATCCAAACTCCTTTTCTTCTTCTATTTCTCTTCCCAGGAAACTGGGATTTGCACCTCTGTGAGTGGAGCAGGTGTCTCTGAACAACTTCCTGCACCCTTAACTAACTACAGTTCACAGGATGCCTGGGGAGAAGCCACGGTTGTTTAAAGTGGTCTAATGCTGCTTTAAATGTGTTCACGTGGCCACAATGAACAATCAAATTTGCGATGTTTCTATATACTAGTCATTACAGATTGGATTGACTACCACCAACCATTATAGCAGTATTGAGGATTTCAGACAGGGACATTCTAAGACCTACCTGGAGGTTCTGAGAATTGAACTTGGGACCTTCTGGATGCAAAGAAGAAGCTAAATAGGTTTCATAAGTGTTTGTCAGCTCCCTAGAAAAAGTAACATTCAATGTGAAGATCAAACCCCATTTAAAATAGTTTTTACTTCTGCTGCCAAAACACATGTGTGAAATTAATAGATTTTTCCCCCTCACATTTTTCTGGGTTGTAAAGTTGTTTTGTGATTTTAGAACACTGCAAACTAGACTTTGTTTCCTTTCCCTTTAGCTGTATTCTCCAGATGCGCATAGCAAAGGTCACTTGGCACACATAACTGGCAGTGAGAAGAATTAGAGGCATGCTAATCTTGACTGTCTTTTTAGAAAGCCACCACAACACATTGCTAATCCCCTAGAGTGGTGTCTTGAAAGTGATATTTGTTTGTATAAGATTTTCAGAGAAGAGTAAATGGAGATTCGTCAAGGTGTTACATGGATTAATGTTAATGCTGAACTTTCCGTTCTGACTCTATTAGCATGTGAAAATATAAGAATGCCAGCTTTCGAGAGCTGTTTCACACAATCATTTGAGCCTAGCAGAGTTGGGCTTGAAGCTGATGGGGTCAAGAGGCATCATAAATGATGTACAGATCTGAATTTCAGGCTCCTCAATTACACAGATAGTGATATGCCTTTACCACGTTGGTGAGACTAGTCAGTGTAATCTTGGTCCCCCATATGAGGCACACTTGTGTAATGATCATATTTGGAAACCATTTGCAACACTAGTCTGTTGGTATCTGAGTGGAAGCACTAGGGCTGAATCCAGCACTGCAGGTCCTCTGGCACAATGGACTTCCATAAGCTCAGTGGAACTTACTCTTTTGTCCCCTCCAGCCCCCCCCATCATACCCTCAAAATCAGCTCTGGAGGGTTAGGGGACCCTCTAGATCATATCTGGGGGTCATGCGGGAGGGGGATATGATGAAATGGAAGTTCCATTGTGCCAGTAAAACTATACACACAGAGCACTAGATACAACGCTAATTCTACAAAGTAAGTAATCATGCTTTAGGAGTCCACAGAGTACTAGTAAACTGTTTTGTTACATTTGCATTCTGAGGAGAATTTCAGTTTGGACTATGTGGTTTCCAAGCACTCACCCCTTGTCGTAATCCATGGGGCTAGCCCAAAGAAGGGGGCGGGTCACTGTTTCCAAGGAGACAGAAAGGCAAAACAAGTTTGAATCAGCACCATGGAGAGGGACTTGGTGGGTGGGTGCCAGCTAAGGCAGAACATAAAAGTTGTCTCAGCAGTGCCCTAGAGCAACTGTTGGGTAATAATGCCTTCCTCTTCCCAAAACGCTACATCTGGCCAGTTAAGGGACTAGTGCCTTCCTCTGCAGCCATTGGCTTCTTCTAGGTTTCAGATGGTAGGGCTATTTCCACAGAGCTCTCCTGGTCCTCCAATGAGTCTATGGGCCAATTATGAGAATCTAATGGCAGAAGAGTCTCCTTGGGTCTCAAGGGAGGAGATATGGGCTTTGATGGTCTGGACTATGAAACTGCAGTGTGGCAAACGAAGCCTATCAGTAACAACAGGCTCATTCCTCCTCCTTATTAGCATTCACAGAACCACAACAAAGCTTGATGCCAAGTGGCAATCAGGATTGAGTGCATAAACAGGGCAATTGTGCAAACAGCTGGCCAGCTGTGCATCTGCAATTATCCAAAATGCGCATCATGCAATTGCTGCAGTAATAAGGCCTTCGCTTGCATTCCTCCAGCTTAAAAATACCCCCCCATTATATACATCAGGGTGACATTTCAGAGAATAATGGATGTAATGGACCGAGGCAGAGTTGTAGGGGGGCTTGCGTTATTTTGAGATGCTGTAGATGGTTCTGTATCCTGTGTGGATAATGATTAAGATTGTTAGTTTTCTTGGAGTGATTCATATGGTGTTCTGGTGGCACAATCCACAAGCAGGAGTAAATTTCAAAGTTTGCTTCTGGCATGTTTAAGTTGAAGTAGAGAGGATCCAGGAACTACAGATAGAATTCAATAGGAATCTTAGGGCTCATCCACATACTACTGAATCAGAGCAAACGGCAATCAGGTTTTCCACTGATTGCTGTTTGCTCCAATTCAGTGGTAAAGCACTGGTTTTCCCAGGGAAAGCGCTTGGACAAAATAAAAATAAGAAATGCTTGGACACAGACCTAGAAAGCTCAGACCTGTGCATAGAAAGTGCAGAGAAAAGGTAAGCGTGGATGAGCTCTACGTGCTGTACATGTTTTAAGCTGGTTACTATTTTCCCAGGAAAAGAAACCTATGTTCTTTATTTTTACATTTAAATCCCACCTTTCATCCAAGGAGCTCAAAGGGGTGTACATGGTTCCCACCCTTCCCATCGTAACTCCAGAAAAACCCAGTGAGGTAGGATAGGCTGAGATTGAAGCAACTGGGCCTAGGTTACCCAGTGACTTTTTTTGGAAGCAGGATAAGTGCAGAAACCCCCTAGGCTGCAGGCCCATAGATGCCCCGCCTGCCCCACCACCTTCACCAGCGGCTGAGAAGCAGTGCCTCTGTCAGCACCAATTTTGGGCAAGTTTGCATCCATTTTGGGTGAGATCTCATCTGACACCAGTGCAATCTTGCCCCAATTCAGTGTTGATGGTGCTGCTGCTTCTCTGCCAGCAATGGATGTGGCAGTCAGCGGTAGAGCAAGGCAATCGGGCGCCTGGGGTGGCGAGCATGCCCTGCACCCAGGGGCGGGGCTAACCACCTGCGGGGCAGGGCGGGGCCAGCTGGGTCAGGACACTCCGCAGGGCCTCTGCCTGCCTCCTCCCACTCAGTCACCCTACAGCTGAAAGGGAGACAGCGGGCAGACTGTTTGGGGCAGTGCGGAGCCTGCAGACGCCCAAGCCACTGCGTCACTCCCAGGATAGACGCGTAGCTCAGGCGAGCTGCAGGCCCCATGGTGAGTGCTGCCCACATTTTGTCACCCCCTCAGTGGTGACACCTGGGGCAGCCCGCCCCCACCGCATCCCCTTCCTCTGCCCCTGGTGGCAGGTGCATGGTGGTGGAATAGTAGATGGTGGCAGGAGCAGGTAGGTGGGAGTTGGAGTCGTGGCAGTGGCAGTGGCAGGGCAAAGTGACACTTCCCGTTTCACCTGAAGCAGCAAAATGGGATGTGCCACCCTGCCCTTAGCAAACTGCAGTTCCCAGAAATCTTTGGGAGAATCCACATCAATTTAAAGAGGCAAAAGAGTGCATTAAATGCATTGTGTAAATGTGACTAAAGTCTCCACATGCACCACACACACACATACCATATAGTGACACAGAAGCAGATACTTGTTTTAGTTTAGTGGACTTGACACATATCCACTTCTGTAGTTGCTGGTTCGTCTTTCCGTCTGCCTTTCTTGGTTAGATGGAGAGGTCGTGTTTGGAAGCAGCCATCTTCCTTGGCTTCCAATTGGCTCTTCACACTTAGAAAGAAAAATCGCTTGATAAGGAACTCTTGAGAAAATAAAGTATTGGACTTGTGGCAGGAAGATACGAGTCTAAAATAGGATGAAGTGAGGCAAACAAAGAGGACAAATGCTTGCTATCTGAAAAGATTAGATAATTCCTTAGCAGATTGCTTTGGAGCCTGTCAGGCTGCTGAGCTGTGGGATGTCTCTTACCTGAACTGATGCTGAGCAGAGCTGAGGTTCTGAAGGGCTTGGACGGAAGTGGAGTCAATTGTTTTAGAAAGTCATTATCTTCTGTTCATAAGGAGGACATTGCTAATGCTTATGGGGTTCCTTGTCTTGGCTCTGTAGCTGACCTTGCTCCACCCTTTAATGTTGATGCTCTTTTCTTTTTTAAGAAAGTAAGAAAGTGATGGCGGCTATGGGTGGATGAAAAAATCCAGCTTAGTCTGCATCATAATACAAACCTACCTAGGCAGCATTCATACGACAGTCTATTCCATTTCCCTGACATTACCCTAACTTTCCATGTTATAGTCAAGCTTTCACATAACATGGAAAGTCACTTCTGGAAACCCAGTGGAAGTGAGGTGCTCATTTGCGTGTTAATTGCTTCTGAGAAAAACCCGTTTGCAACTCCATTAACTCAGAAAACTCGTAAAGTGACAAAATTCGGGGTGGTACACCAGCATGCAGTTCTTTCCTGCTGTTTTCATGGGGGAATAATGGGGAAACAAAATAACACATGTGTAAAAAGGACGAGGGAGTAGTGATCCAATGACATTTGCCCACTTGTGTGAGTGAGATTGTGGGTAACATGCCGGTGTACTGGCAATTTATTTATTTTTACGGTTTTGCAATATGAAGAAATAATTTACAAATATGTGAGTGCATGTGCATGCATGATCAGGGACTCTGATAAAGTAGGATTGCCCCACCCCCACCCCCAGTGCGTAGAGGGATGTACTTGCACTCAAGCAAATTATTGTTATTTATCCATTTATATACTGCTCCATGCCAAAATAGGCTTCTAAGTGTTTTGCAAAAACAAAAGCAGCAATTTGACAAACATTAAAATATAAACATCAGTACAGTGGTACCTCGAGTTACAAACGCTTCAGGTTACAAACGCTTCAGGTTACAAAATCTGCTAACCTGGAAGAGTTACCTCGAGTTGAGAACGTTGCCCCAGGATGAGAACAGAAATCGTGTGCCGGCGGCGCAGCGGCAGCAAGAGGCCCCATTAGCGAAAGCATGCCTCTAGTTAACCTCCTCCATCCTGTGGAGGTGGGCATCCTTTGCAGCAGGTGATGCCAGCAACAAGCCAAGGTTAGCCAGGGTAAGTGGGTTGCTAGACAACATGGAAGGCTGGGTGGGAGCTATCAAACACACACACCCTTCCAGTTCCTATTCTCGTCATCCACGTCAGGGTCAGACAACAATGAAATATTTAGCGGTAGAGTGGCTGGGGGAAGCTCTGTCACATCATGACTAAGTAAGTCCATAAACTGTCCCAACCACCCCCTTCTGCAATGAGACTTCTCTCTTTGAATAATTCATTGCAAATGTCCCATTGCATTAATTCTGTCCTGGAGCAGGGATGGGGATTTTTTTTTTTTTAAGGCTTATGCAAAAGAGTTGCTTGGGCACGAGCTTGCATTTCGGTGAAGTGCTTCCTTTGGATTCTTTGCCTGCCTTGTAATGATTGGGGAAGGGCAGGGGGAGAGAAACCTGTAAACATGGTGGGAGCACAACTTGAGAAAACAACCACCAAATACCCACTAAAGACCTTATCAGTTAGGCTGCGACAGCAGCAAAGAGAGACATACAAGGAACAGCATCCACTTCTTCAGGGTTTATCAGTGTGGCACAGGTGGTGTTTCAAAGTGACAGCAGGTACCTACTAGTACTGCTATATCCCGCAGCCGCCACCATCCACTCCTCCAAACCCCAGTAGGATGTTCAATTTTAAAGTAATTTCAAACACCATCCAGAAAGTTAATGGAATTCCATCCCAGCTCCCTTTTTAAGAAAAAAAAATATTAGTCTGTTTTGGTACTTTTTTGTCAGAGCCCATAGAGTCCCTTAACAAATCCAGCACTTTTGAAAGGCCCTTTACAAACACAATGGCAGAATTATCACACCACTGCCAAAAAGCATTTGCTCTTGGTTAATTCTAATATCTCTGCATACATATGCTTGGGCTGAATGAAGGGACCTTGCCTAGTTAAATCCCATCATCTGGTTTGCTCCCTGCACTCTCGCTTTCATTTGCTTGCCTTCTGCAGCAGAGTGGGAGCCGTTACGGTTGCACAAAACTGAGACCTCATGCACACCTTACATTCAAAGCAGCATTGTACCACTTTGACTGCCATAGCTTCCCACAAAGAATCTCGGGAACTGTAGTGGGTTAAGGGTGCTGAGAGTCAATAGGAGACCCCTGTTTCAGTCACAGAGCTACATTTCCCCTGAGTGATTCAGCAAGCAGTCCCTCTTTCCAGGGAGCTCTGGGAACTGTAGGTCTGTGAGGGAACAGGGGCTTGCCAACAACTCTCAGCACCCTTAACAAACTACAGTTCTCAGGATTCTTTGGGGGTAAATCCATAACTGTTCAAAGTGCTTTAAATGTGAGATGCAGATGTGATGTAATGAGAGGGGTATTCATAGGATCAGAGCATCTGTGAGGTTCTGGGTTGGAACATGAGTATGAAGAATCATAGCAGATGGGTATCTTGAAGACTGAAAACTTTTTATGCCACCTGGAAAGTCCTTGCTTATTCATATTCTGAACTGAGCCATTCCTCTGTCACATTATAAGTTGTTGTCAGGGATATAGGTTTGCATGCCTAAAATTCTTTCACATCTTGTGATTGTAAAGGGTGCTCAGGTAGTGATTCTAATTAGGGGCTGAATCTGTAAGCCACCTCCTGGCAACCATCAGTGCTGGGCTGTAGGACTTGAGTTGTTGTTTTTTCTCCTGGCGTGGTCAGGACTGGAGTTGGATGAAACCCTGGGGCAGATCAACACAGAGGGTTGCTTTGTGACAATTCGGACCAACGGACCATCTGTCTCAGATGTCTTGACACTGAACTGCAGAAGCTGTCCAAGATTTCAGACAGGGAATCTTTTCCCAACCCCTACTTGGATTCCCCGGGGATCAAACCTGGGGCCTTCTGCATGAAAAGCAGGTGCTATGGCCCCTCCTTGTGGCACAAGACCTTCTCTTCAGGATCCTGTAAATTAGGGGTGGCTAACCCATGGCCAGTGGGCCACATCCCACCTCCATCAGTAACAGTAGCCCCCCAAGATAACCTAAAATTTCTCATTTAAAAAACCGTCTTATATTTCCTGATTGCTTCAAAGGTCTCTTGCTGTGATGCCAAATGAGTTGTTTTGTCATCCCCCCCACCCCCAGCTCCTCCAAATTTATCTCATGTATATGAAAATATTACTTTCATTCTCCATTTGTCACCATCAAATAGTTCTAAGTGAGGGTAAAGCCTGTGGTCTCCTTGCCTGGTTGTCGTGAGACGGTACTGAACTGCAAGTTTAGTCTCTCGAAACAATGACATTCCACTAATTCAATATTAAAGAGAAGTGCTTTTCTTTTTCTTTCTTTCTTTTTAAAGAAAGGTTCTATTGCATTTCTTTCTGCAATAAGCTTCTCCCTCCACAAGGAAATTAATATAATGTAACCATTTTGAAATGTCATATAATAAAAATGAACATGGGTTATCACAACCTGAAAGAAGTGATTAAAAGATCCTGCTTCACTTTCCATTGTTACGGTGAAAGGGAAGAAGTTCTTTCATAATACAATCTGAGTAATTATCCCCATAATTCTGGGAGAAATAGAACACGACAGGTGATGTAATCTTGTGAAGACGCAAGTGACCTGTTTTGGTTTCTTTGGTAGCAAGTGACAGTTCTTCCCACACCCATTTTATTTTATTTATTTTTTGTTACCGGATTCAGTTGACATAAGAAACGACCTCTGCTTCACTTAGGCCCAAAGCGATTTCCTAACATTTTAGCTTTGTATATTGCTTGACTGGGGAAAATGGAACTGGATTGCCAGAGGTCCCAATATAATATTAATTTATTAATGAAATGCAAATGAGGTCATGCTAAAAAAGACATAGACAGATGGTTTCTTCTCTTTCCCGTGCCATCAAGTCAGGAAATGTGATCGGAAGGCAGGATGTGAAATGCCCTTTAAGTGGCGGCAGGCTTGGAACTAGCTTAAGGGGTGTCAAAATTGTCATAGGCATTTGGACACTGGCAAAATTAATGACTGATGAAGAGTGGCATGCAAATTATGAGTGAATGGCACCTGCCTCCATTGTTGAACATGCAGTTATTTATCTGCATCTCCCCAGACACACCTGGCATGCCAAGTGACGTGGATGAGAGTCCATTGACCAGATTGTGTTGTATCTAACTTAGTTTTATTCAAAGCAAAGATGCAGCTGCAGGATAGACTCCTCCTTTTCATGTTTTGTTCTTCCTGCTCACACTTGCCTCATCTTCCTGCTTCACACTTTGGGCCATCCAACCTGACCTGTAGAGATCTAGGGCTGTCTCAATCTGAATCAGCTGTTGCCCAGAACCTTCTGAATATGCCCCATTTGGCTCAGGCTTCAACCAAATATGCTGTACAGCCTTAACTAAAACAACAATGAAGGGCCATAGCTCAGTGGTAGAGCATCTGAGTTGCAAGCAGAAGGCCCCAGATTCATTCCCCAGCATCTCCAGATAGGAGATTCCCGAAATCCTGGAGAGCCACTGCTATTTTGCATAGACAGTACTGAGCTAGATGGACCAATGGTATGACTCAGTATAAAGCAGCTTGCTATGATCCTATGAACTGAAGACAGAATTACCAAATCAGAGATAGGGCAGAAGGGTGCAGTGTAAGTGGTCAGCAAAAGTCAAAGTAAGCAAATGATGGAAGCAGCAAACGTCCATGCCTCCTGAATAACGGAAGGGGTAGAGCATTCCAGGTGGTAGGTGCTACCACAGAGAAGGCCCTGCATCCATGCTTTTACAAGAGCAAGTGATGGCCACCAACTTGTATAGCTTTGAAAAAGGATTAGACAGTTTAAATGAAGAAAAGGCTACCAATGGCTACCCTGTTTCCCCTTTTTTAATACGTAGTCATAAAGTAAGCCATGGCAGGGTTTTTTTACCTTTGTGAGAAGTAAGACGTACCCCAAAAGTAAGCCATGGTGCCGCCACAGGGGGAGGCTGTACCATACCATACTGACGTAATAAAAATAAGACATCCCCCCGAAAATAAGTCACCCTGTGTTTTTTTGAGGGAAAAAAATTATAAGACGGTGTCTTAAAAAGGGGGAAAGACGGTACAAGCCAAGGCAGTTATATTCTACCTTCGGTATACCTCTGAAAACCATTGATTCACAGATGGGGAGAGTGCTGTTGCTCTTGGGTCATGCTTGTGGGTTTCCATACACAATTGGTTGACCACTGTGAGAACAGGATGGTGGACTAGATCAGTGGATCCCAAAGTGGTGGTGGGATTACCTAGAGGATTCTAAGAGGCAAGGGGTCAGCAGAGGGGTGCTGAAAATGAAAATGACTTCCAAATTTTGACCAAGTTCATCAGTTTTGCTGAATGAATTAAACTAAATAATTTTAATTGTATTTTGAATAACTGTGCAATTAATTGTTGCTGTTCTGAATTTTATTGTGTTGTTATCTTCCTTAGTAGATTGTGTAAACTGTTATTCTGAATAATGCTTTTTACAGAGTAGGGAATGGGGCACAGGGGATGTGTTTATGGGACCAAGAGGATCGTGGCCTGCAAAGGTTTGGGAACCGTTGGACTAGATTGTTTTTTGGCTTCATCCAGCATGGCTCATCTTATGTATGTTCTCATAGAAGGAGCACAAGGATGCACAAGCCCTCTCCTCAGAAGGAAACTGGGGGATAGGGATGCTATGAAACCATCTGGTGGGAACCTACCCTCTCTCCCTCCCTCCCTTCCCAGTAGAATTCCTTTGTGCTTGGTCCTCTGTTGTTTCCTCCTCCTCCTCCTCCTCCTCCTCCTCCTCCTCCTCCTCTTCTTCTTCTTCTTTCATTTTGTAAAATGGTTTGGAAAGAATGCTTCTGTCAATACACCACAGTCTCCCTTTCTGATTAAATCTCACCTGCTTTACTCAAACAAGAAGTTCTTCATTTCCTGCCTGTGCCCGGAGAAATAGTATCTGAAGGCATAAGGCTTTTACCAGTAGATCACTGTCTCTGGGCTAGCAGCAATCAATACAAACTGCATTGTTCACACACACACACACACACACACACTCCCACTCCCCATTAGGGGTCCACATCAAAAGGGTGACTTGTTTCTGCTTAACTTGAGCCCCTGGACCTGGGTTTTTCTAGATGGTATTTCTCTTTTAAACAAGAAGGTTTCCCAGTCCGCTAAACAGAACAGTCAACAATCCATTACATCGGACTGTGCAGGTCACCAGAAAGCAAAGTGCTTCTTTGCAGAGAAATTAGCTGCACAGTTGCACGCCTTTTGGCTATGCATACCATCTGAGCCAGCATGTATGAACCGCTGAACTGATGTGTCTGGAAGCTTGTTTTTGTTCAGATAGATAACCAGCTAAAGGGGCAGTCAGCAATTCTTTGGGACTTATGGGATAAAACGGGATGGGGAATATATTTATTTATTTTTCACTGAGCCAGCATCTGCTTGTTTAAGCTTGGGAACACATAGGCTCCAGAATTGCATAGAATGAACAGAAAGGTAGCTAATTCTTCAGCTGTATATTGAGGGAGTGAAGATGTATTTGTAACTGACTTCATTGGGTGTCCCTTGCCAACTCTTTAATACAGGAAGTGGCCGTTATATAGACTGAAACCATTGATCCATCTACCTCAGTATTACCTACACTGATTGGCAATCACTGTCAGTCAGAACAGGTAATACTGTACTAGCCTAGGTGAACAAATAGCCTGACCCAATTGCTTCCCATGTTTCTTATGTCACTCAGCCTCAGATACCTGTCTGCTATATGGGAATAGTATCAGTGACCTACCTTAAAGAGTTGTATGTAAAGACTGAATAGGTAAGTGGTGAAGTTTTCAATGTTAAGATGTTAAGTGGTAGTAAGTTGATCAACAGGATGAGACAAGTCATACGAAGGAAAGAAAGGGAGATGGGGCTTATCAATTCCACCTTTTACAACTCCTAAATGAGAAACATCTCAGCAGTTCATTCTTTGTTGCACGTTCTGTCCAAACATGTTCTGTGAATAGGTGTTTGTGCGCTCTGATTCTCCATATTGATCTGCCTTGTGTACTTGGTTCATTCTTCACTTTGTATTTAATGGCTGTGATTTTTTCAAAGGCTGTTTGCATGGACAGGCAGAGTCCCCCCAACCCCAGGTGACCCCTGAGTGGAATAATGACTCAAGACAACGTGCTATGGGATTAAAACTGGCCACAACTTTATTAAGTTTCAGATGTAGGGAGACCTTGGCTCAGGCATTGGGCATTTATCCTCCCCAGTCCCCAGCCGGGGATCTGGGAGACTTCAGGGTTATCCAGAATGTGTGGGGATTGGGCTGGCTCTGGAGAACATATGTTCAAGCAGAGAGCCCGCCCCCCATTTCGCCACCGTCGGAGGGGAAAGCAATGACAACCTCTTGGCGTATGGCCAATGCCTCCCCTGAATACCCCTTTAACGGGGAACCCTGGGATCACCGCCGCAAGGGGGGTGTGGGTCACCACTTCACCCCCCCCCCAATTTAGGAAGATAGACTAAAGGATTCCGCCCAAGGCCTGAAACCGCCAAAGTTGTGACGTTTTCCTACAGGAAAGGCAAAACCTGCCAATGCAGGAAAATTCCTTTCCAGCCTTTCAACAGCGACCATGACGTAGCAGTGCCCGCGTACCTGTGAAGAAGAGGTTAACCTGCAAAAAAAGCCTTAACTGAGGGAGGGGAGGGTGGGAGAAGGTCTGGAGCCAACTGCCACTTCACATGTAAGATTCACCTTCAATTGTGTGGGCAGGGAGATCCTTCCCCTTCCCTAGCCGATCCCCTGGCAACGCCTCCCCAGGCGGGATTGGGCGATTGGCTGAGGTAGGCGGAGACCTCCAGGTATCCAGCCTGGGGAGGGTGAAGCCATCCCGAACTACCGGGAGCTGCACTAGGATCTGGGGGCTGCAAAAGGCGCCCCCATTTGATGTGGGGAGCGGTCATTCCCCCCTCCCATTTCTGTTGGGGCCTGCAAGAAAGAAGATTGCCTTATTTCTATAGGGCAAAATTCTAGAATCCACTATGCCCTTGTTGCCAAACTTGTTGAGCTTTACCACAGAGCATTTCAAAAGCTGTTGTTGTGACTATACCTCGTATGCATTGTTGTGGCAGTGATCCTGTGCAGTGCTGCTTTGTAGCCACTGGCAGACTTTCCTACCAGAAACCTGCTTACAAAGCAGTTACTGCACCCTGCAGGATTGATGCTTCCACTCAATAGCTGAGGCATTGATCCTGTGAGGTCAGACAGGTAGGACAGTCAGTCAGCATTGGGCTCCTACCTTCTCCTGGGAAGATGCAGCCAAAGCTCAGGTAGCACTTAGTCATTTCATGGGTTTCCCCACCTGTTATCTATCTTTCCTGCCTGCCTGATGCATTACTCCCTGACAGACCCAGATTGCTCTTGACCTTGCATTGTGAACCATGTCTCAACCCAACTTTGAATTCCTCCAAATAGTCCTGTTTTGGCTCAGTGTGCAGCCCTAGCATTCAGAAGTATATTATCACCAGCAGTGGACATATAACATTGACTTGTAGCCACTGGCAGGCTTAACCTCTTTGAATTTGTCCAATCCACTTTTAAAACCATCCAAGTTGATAATCAGATAATTATGACAACCCAAATACAGGCATCATGCTATACTTGCAAAGTGAATATAAGCACCTCATAATGTGTGGTACATCCCTTTGTGAGTCTTACCCTGAATGAATCGCTTTGAGAACTGCATTCTCTATTTCTTCCTAATTGGCATTGCCTAGTGTTTTCCTATGTGCTTCTTCAAGGGCAATAAAAACAACAGATAAACCTCCTCCTAAATCTCCCCTCTCTGCTTTATTCTTCTTCTCCTTTCCAAATAGCTGCCTTTAAGTAAGAGATATTAGTATTATCACTGGCTCTGAGTAGGGATGGCTCCAGTTACAACATGAACATTGTTTAAAAACAGCTTTCTCCCCTTTCTCCATTGGAGAGGTTCTCTGTTAATTCCAAGCACCAAGAGACAAATCAAGAGGTTTGGCAATGCTAGGGAACTAACACCGCTAATTTGAGAGTCAGATATATGCATTTTAGCTGCCAAGAGTGTGCAATACAGGCGTCTCATTACAATTTATTTCCTTCACGTCGACTTGTAGAGCAGTTAGTCTTCTTCCAGCAATTTCACCTCTGGGTTCGTGCAGCGAGACGGGGGCGGAAGGAAACCAGCATGCGTCTACTCCATCTCTTCCCTTCATTGTCATTCCGGCTCCGTAACAGGGACGTGGGGGTATCTGCAGTTCTCCCTTTTGTTAGCTTTCCATTCAAATTTTGTCAATCAAAGTGAACACATGGTGGTCATTTAGAAGTCACAAGGAAGCTCGGCAATGGAAAGAAATGGCAATCAAGAAGCAAACTTCAGGGCTGGATCCTGCGTTTTACTTACACCAGTGGCTTGATGAAGAAACTCTGCTGCAGGGATGGGAGAGGAATGTGATTCAGTTCACATTTAAAGGCAAATCTACCTAATTTTCACTTTTGGAAGCAATATGAGATGCTACCACTTTCACGCTTCTGCCATTTTTGCAGTGCAGTTCTCCAGGCAAGTAAGGTATACAGAAAAGCATATACTAGCTAGGGCAATATGCACATACAAACACATATGGAGAAGAGAAGAATGGGATGTGGGACACTGTCTAAAGCAGGCTTCCTCAAACTTGGCCCTCCAGATGTTTTTGGCCTACAACTCCCATGACCCCTAGCTAGCAGGACCCAGTGGTCAGGGATGATGGGAATTGTAGTCTCAAAACACCTGGAGGGCTAAGTTTGAGGAAGCCTGGTCTAAAGTTACCCCCTTCATTAATGTACTTAAAAATACCTGAATACAAGTCAATATATCTTAGGCTTTTTGACATCTATTGGACTTAATACTTTTAGCTGCATTATCGATGCATTATATTCTATCATCTGTTGTGCCAATTTTATGTTGTGTAGAAATCATGGGTCACCCCCCTTTATTTTCTTCTTTTTCTTTGGTCTTTATTAATGGGGAAAGAATTGTTAAAATGCATATATTAGTGAAAATAACATGCAAAATGCATTACATCAGAGGAAACTGCTTTGCAAACGTATATATTGGGCAACATGGCCTACAAAAATGTGTATATTGGGAGAAATTCAGATGCATTTTCATGAGGATCTTCTTTAAAAAAATCACAAATTGATGTAGACATGTGAAGAACAGAGCTTAAAACTAGAAAAATGAGAAACTAAGAAAACAAGAAACTAAACTATACTGATAGACATTCCAAGCTCTCCAAAGGAGAGCAGCAAGGGAAGCAAAAGTTTGTCTGAAGTCTCTCACTGCAAACTCTCACTTTTCAATGCATTCACCAGTAAAATACCTATTTTATATGCATCTTTTATGTAAAATTTTGTGAGCACTTTCCCCCCATTGAAATAGCACTGCAAAATCTATAGATGGGCATAATCTGACTGGGAAGTGCATTTTGATCTGTAAGAAAGGCCATGCGTGTTGGGATGAGAAAAGAAGACCACATAATTTCCTCCAGTATTTCTATCTGTCAATTTCAATTTCTCTCGGTTTCCAATTTTTTCCAGTCTTCAATTCACCACAGCTCTGCACCAGCTTTGACTTTTTATAAAATCCTCATGGAAATTCATCAGTATTTTTCATTCACACATCCCCTAGTATGCATATTTTTGTGTGCACTTTTGCACAAGCAACTTCCTATGGAAATCACATACTTTATCTATTTTCCTCCTGTAGTACAACAATATTGTTTTAATTCAGTGGCCTGATTCACACATAACACTAAGTTGTGGTTTATTAAAGGATGGTTTTTAAAAAAAATAAACCACAATTTAAAGGATGGTTTGGACGTGGGTGGCACTGTGGTCTAAACCACTGAGCCTAGGGCTTGCCGATCAGAAGGTCGGTGGTTCGAATCCCCGTGATGGGGTGAGCTCCTGTTGCTTGGTCCCTGCTCCTGCCAACCTAGCAGTTCAAAAGCACGTCAAAGTGCAAGTAGATAAATAGATACTGCTCCGGTGGGAAGGTAAACGGCATTTCCGTGCGCTGCTCTGGTTCGCCAGAAGTGGCTTTGTCATGCTGGCCACATGACCTGGAAACTGTCTGTGGACAAACGCTGGCTCCCTCAGCCAGTAAAGCGAGATGAGTGCTGCACCCCCAGAGTCGTTCACGACTGGACCTAACGGTCAGGGATCCCTTTACCTTTACCTAAAGGATGGTTGATTAAACCTTGATTTAGAATTATGCATGACTGCAGACCAGCAGCTTAACTGTGGTTTGGCTAGTGCCAACAAGCCACAATCCAAAGCCATGGTTTGTTGTTGGCTTATGAACTTTATTTTGTTTTGTCTGAGGCTTGGTGCTACGTGTGAACTTAACCATGGTCTGTTTTTCCAGCCCAGATGCTCACCAACATGTGTTAAGATGAGTTAGAAAACAACTCAAACTTTGGAGGAATCAATCATGAAGGGATAAATCATGGTTGACTCTTGGTTTCTTAAGCAAAGCATGGGTTAGCATTTTGTGCAAACCAGGCCAACGTCTGTGCTTGCATAGTATAAATTACAGAGTACAGAGAACTCTGATTGTTTGCGGAGGGGAGGGACTACTAGCAATAGGATGGCTTTAATCCTTTTCAAATACTGCTTTGGAAGCAATCAGCTGCCTTTTCAGTAAGGAGTGGGAATAGCAAAAATCCTGACTCTTCTTTTTTCCACTACTCTTCAGTCAACAGATAATGAAAGATGGTGCCTATTGCACAGGGTCTGTTTAGCTACAGGCTTTGCTGTTTCTTTTCAAGCAGCAGAGGACAGGAATCCTAACCTGCAGAGCTGCAGGAGGTAGGGGCAGTGGAAAAAAGGAGGAATGCGTTTTGAGATACAATACTTTGACCGCTCTGTTGCTTGCACTTAAGAATGCCGAATCCTGCTGGTTTGCAACTGTTACAAGGACTGCACAGCTTCTCACCATGTACTCTTTATTTTGTGGAGCTGTGTCTGGGGCTGTCTATGAGCTGGAGCTGGCTTCAAACATGTGGATTTTTTCTTTGCCTGAGAAGAAAGAGTAGGTCTGGTAATGAGGAAGTTCTACAGGTATTCTGTGTCTCTCAATTTCCACGGACTGTCTGATTTGAGGCACAGGTCTAGCTCACATACAGTGGTACCTCAGGTTACATACGCTTCAGGTTACATACGCTTCAGGTTAAGAACTCCGCTAACCCAGAAATAATGCTTCAGGTTAAGAACTTTGCTTCAGGATAAGAACAGAAATTGTGCTCTGGCGGCGCAGCGGGAGGCCCCATTAGCTAAAGTGGTGCTTCAGGTTAAGAACAGTTTCAGGTTAAGAACGGACCTCCGGAACGAATTAAGTACTTAACCAGAGGTACCACTCTATAATGTGCATTTACTGTGTGTATGTGTGTAAAGAAAACTTCCAGACTGTCACTATTTAAAGGAAGAATTCAATGACAGAGCAGCAAATTCAGCTTGCACAATTATAGTTGATTAGGTGGTCTTGTGCAAGACATGTGTCCCGATTTTCCACACATCCCAGTTGGAAGCTATGTGAGAGCAGGTGTCCCAGAGTGTCCCAGACGGTCAGTGTGACAACAGAGAAGGCCCTGCTTCTGTGGTGATACAATATGAGGATGGCCATGGTACATCTGGCAGGGCCTCTTCTGAATACCATAGGGATTGACAGAGTCTATGAAGGAGAAGGTGGTTCTCCAGTCCTGGTCCCAAGCTGTTCAGGGCTTTATATGTCAACAACAAAAGCTTGAACGCAACCTCGAATTTGAACTCTCCTTCCTCTTCTTAACCCACCAAAACTTCTCAGACCTGTGTTGCCCCACTGTAAACTCAAAGAGTATTATGCAATATGCTCTCCTCTTCATTTCCTAGGTAGGCACAATCTCTGGAGATTAGGTTATTTAACTGCAGGAACAGCAGGAACAGGTCTGCTTTGTGGATTCTTAACTCTGAGCAGAAGGTCTCTGTTTCTGAGCCTGCATGCAAGCTCATCTAAGTACCTTGAGATTGGGGGGAGGATTTCTCCCAAACTCTACTTCATGTTACAGTTTTGCTTTGCTGTGTGCTGTGTGGAGTCAAGAGGAAGCATGTGAACCCTCATTCCTAGGAGTTATTTGCAATATGAGTAAGAAGGAAGACCATAGTTCGGTGGTAGAATATCTGCCTTGCATGTCAGAAGTCCCAAGATCCAGTTCCCTGGCATCTTGGGGTAGGGTTGGGAAAGACAATTGACTGAAACCCTGGAGAGCTGCTACCAGTCAGTGCAGACAGTACTGAGCTAGATGGACCAAAGAATCTGACTCACATGCTAAAACTCAAAGAGTATGAACTATGTTGCTACATGGGTATTTTGCAACTGGTCACCTTGACTGCAGCTAGTGCTCTAGTTCTTCAGGTGCATGTTGGAAGAGCTATTGGTCCCTTTGGGTTGCCTAGTAACTGAAGGAGATGTTTCCAGCTTCAAAATCTGATATTTTCTTTAAAAAAAATTATTTGGGGGAAAGAGAGCTTTTCAACCTAAGGTGATTCAGTAATAGATCTCCTGCACCGCAAGCAGGGATGAGGGAATTGGAATATAATATAATTGGAATATAATCCAATTAGGAATCCTATATATACCCTGATTTTCTCTCCCTTCCTCCAAGGAATTTTGAGTGGAGCAACTGATGCAGGTGGAACAATTGATGTGACGCTTATCTCTATAAAGTCGGAGAAAATCCAGTGCACAAAGCCAGAGGTTTCTGTATCCTCAGCCTTTACACAAATGCGTATCAAACATCCATCCATCCATCCATCCATCCATCCATCCATCCATCTATCCATCCAAGCAAAATGCATTATCACAGTTCTCACACAAATTCCAGCCATGGTAAAGCATGAAAGGAGTGTGCAGAGCAGGGCCAGTGAAGGGTATGGCCTGGGGAAACCTTTGAGGGCAAAATAGAAAGGCCCAGAGGGCCACATTTGTCCTCGTGAGTCTGAGGACATTAGTGTCTAAAAGGAAGTCCCCAGGCTTTTCAACAATTAGTTTGGGTGGGGGAACTCAATGTGATAGGGTCCACATGGGGGAGGGGGCAATTTAGCAACATTCCTCAACTTTCCTCTTTGTTCTTGTGTTTTCCCATATCCAGACTCTGCATTTCAGCTATTGCATCAATGTCTGTTTCCCATTTTGCCTTTCCTGTGTCTAGAAGTTGATGAACTGGCAACAACAACCTTCTTTTGAATTTCTTCACTGTGTGCAAATGCCTAGGAGTGTTGACAATGCTTAAATCCACAAGTCTCTAAGCGCAATCCGGCTCCAAATGCAGCCGCTCATTATGCTATTGTTTTGCCGAGGTAGCGGCTGGCTGGCCTGAAGCCGTGTGCTGTAAACAGGCTTTATTCATATCGGTCGTACGTCTGCGACACGCAACAAGCCATTTGCTTATGAGACCAAGACCCCCCAAACAAAGCAAAATTAGCAGCATTGTCTGTGCTGATGGGCAGCATCTTCTCATATTTCCCAAGACTTGAATGGCGATGCAGAACCATAATTAGTGGGTGCAAAAAATTTACTCTAAATCAGGCAGATTGGTTGTCTGATTGTTTAGAGCTCATTTAGATGCCAGTCTGGGGTGCGGAAGGGTTGCCAGTGTGGCAATGGACTGCTGAGCTTGGTTTGGGAACGAAACCAAGTAATTGTCCTTTTATACTCCACACCACAATATACTATTCTCCAGACAACATATTTCTATTCTGCAAGCTGAATTATCATCTGATATATGGATCTGGGAGACAATGTGTTAGAGTGTTTACCTGAGATCAGTGTTAGAGTGTTTACCTGAGATCAGGGAGACCCAGGTTCAAATCCATATTAATCCATGAAGCTCATTGGATGACCTTGGAATATTGTCTCAGTTTTCCTGATTATCATACTAGCACTTCTCTCCTGTTTTCTAACACAATGTTCCTTTCACACTGCAGTACCTGTAGTGTTTTGGAACTCTGGCTTTTTGACAGATAAACCAGCATCTTGTGCTAAATTTCATTCACACCAGTGGGTGTGGTGTTACACAACAAAGAATGTCACTGAACAACATTGCTACTCTGTGAAAAGAGATTGGTTGCTAAATCTGTGGGTTTTAATATTTGGTTAAAAGGGAAAAATAAATATATACAGTAAAAGAAGGAGAATTCCCTGGATGCCTGTATCCATGTTTGGGGGCAAGTACTCTTTGGTGAGAGAGCCTCAGCAGAGATTTAAAATGAAAAATCATGCAACAAAGGAAAGCATGGAAATATAGGCTGTTAGACATTTAAAATATCCCATTCTAATTTTCTTCCAAAGCTCCCCTCTTCCCTTAGCATAGAAAGAGACCATACATTTGGCAAGTTAAAAATGGTTTACTTACGAACCCTTCAAAGGTCCGATTCATGTGCTTTTCCTTACAGCAGCAAGAAAAGATGAGCAGTTTAACTTAGTCTCACAATGGTAAACGTTTCAAAATTATTTGTCTAGAAACATAATAATAATAATAATAATAATAATAATAATAATAATAATAATAATAATTTATTTGTACCCCGTCCATCTGGCTGGGTTTCCTGAGTCACTCTGGGCGGCTTCCAACAAAGATTAAAAATACATTAAAATGTCACACATAAAAAACTTCCCTAAAAATGGCTTGCTAAAGTCACACAGTCTAAGCTTGGGGCATCCTTACTGGAAGGGTTCACATGGTGCAAGTGAGAGAACAAGGAGTTTAGTAACCCCTCCTCTGAGGGGTGTGTGACCTAGCTAAGCCTGGCATGACAGCTTATTCTATGGTCTTAACTCCGTCATGCATTAGTTAGAGTTAAGCTTGTTGGTTATATGAGGCTGGCATATCCCGCAAAACGATTCTGGGAAATGGAGCTCTGGGAGAGGTGCAGGGAGTCTCCTTACAAATCTCAGCACCCTTAACATACTTCAGCTCCCAGGATTCAGGGGGCGGGGCGGGCATGATTGTCAAACGTGATATCTAGTGCTCATATGGAGTGCATTTGGCCTAGGTGAAAGAATGTCCACTTGTGGAGTTGTATAGTTCAGCTGTGGTGCACACAGATATACAGACTGTGCACTTGTTGATTGTTCCATTTGAATAACTGTATGAGAGCTCAGTTCAACTTCATGTACACAGATTGCACAATCATTGAATGCAGTATGTGAATACCCAAATGCCTGAATAGAGTGGACTGTGATGTTAATTCTGATCATGCCACATGCCTGCCGGTCTAAATGCAGGCCAGAGAGGGGTGTGGAATAACTAACCTCCGGTACAAAAGTAATATTTACTTTAACTGCCCCACCACTTTTGCCTCTGGCCATGCCCACCACCTGAAGGCGACCCAAAGAAGACTGCCTAGAAGGGAAAGTGGGTCTTGGGTTGAAAATGCTGCTGTTCCCCAGTTTAAAAGAAAAGAAGCATGTTAGTCATCATAAGTTAGAGGACAGTGTTTTATCTCTGTGCTTTGATTTCCTTCTTGGTTGACTTTGTGCCGAATCATATAAAATGATTACTCTAACTTTTTTTAAAAAAGAAATGGATTAAATACATTGTTGCTTATTCATTGTGGCTTGCACAAATTCAGGTCCCTTAGTTGTTATTTTCAAGGTTAAACAGCTTTCACAGCAACAATCGAATCGCTTTTGCATACTTGAGGGTACAGGGTGACGGAAGGAAATTCCTCATGTTGTTTCAGGAGCCAGCTATGCCAGCAATAAGCTTCTTCTCACTCCTTCAGGGCAATCCCAGCTCACTGACACCAATTGCAGAACTGAAAATAGCAACCTTTGAAATACCACTGCAGGGGAATGAATTCCAAACAGCTCATATTTTATTGTATTTGTAGATTATTCCTCAACTTTGATGTACAATTTGCAAGTGTGATTTATCCCTTTCAAATAAGACAATACATTTGCACATATAGCTCTTATCACCATTACTTAAACCAGGGATGGGGAACCCATGACCCTCCAGATGTTTGAACTCCAGCTCCCATTAGCTCCAGCCAGCATGGCTTACGGTCATGGATGATGGGTGCTGAAGCGAACAACTTCTGAGTGGATGTGGATGTTGAATAGTTTGTTTAAATGTTAGGGTTCATTATTGTTCCACAGGGTGTGTACCACTTTAAAAGCCAGGGTGCCTATCCTGACCTAGTTTTTACAGCTGTGTAGCAGTGTAGCAGGTGCTGATAAGTCACTGCAATTAGCTGTGTCAGTAATTGTGAATGGTATATAACAGGCATGGCCAAACTTGGCCCTCCAGCTGTTTTGGGACTACAACTCCCATCACCCCTAGCTAACAGGACCAGTGGTTAGGGATGATGGGAATTGTAGTCTCAAAACAGCTGGAGGGACATATTTGGCCATGCCTGGTATATAACATGGATAGGCAAACTAAGGCCCAGGGGCCAGATCCGGCCCAATCGCCTTCTAAATCCGGCCCGCGGACGGTCTGGGAATCAGCGTGTTTTTACATGAGTAGAATGTGTCCTTTTATTTAAAATGCATCTCTGGGTTATTTGTGGGGCATAGGAATTCGTTCTTTTTCCCCCTTTCAAAATATAGTCCACCCCCCCACAAGGTCTGAGGGACAGTGGACAGGCCCCCAGCTGAAAAAGTTTGCTGACCCCTGACTTCCGGTTGACCGCGGCTGCAGTCGCGTCATGGATCGGTAGGCTGGGAGCCTACGGTCCAGTCCATAGAGGGTGCAGAGGCAACCCGAGGGCCACGGAGTGCACCACCCCAAGGAGGAAAATTTCTGGGGGCAAAGGTGTGAGCGGCGCAGACAAAAGGGGACGAGAACTAAACGGAGAATAGTGGAGAGGAAAGACCCCAGCGCAATCACTTAGCCTGCCTTCTATGGATAGCCTCGAGACGGGGCTCAGCCAAGCGGTTTTTTACTCACATAAGGAGAGTAACGGGGAGCGAAGCTAAAAAACTGGTAAAGCTCAGACATTTATTTTAAAAGCTGTCGCTAAAGAGAAGGATTGCACACTCACCAACTTTAGCGAGACGGACAAAGAGCTGCTGGAAACTCGGGGAGCGACACGGCTGTGGACAAAGCCATACGAGGGACGCTTAACGCCAGAGAAGTAGATAACCCCCCGCCCCCGATCCCCGAAGCCGTGCCTGGTCCGGAGGTACCCTTTACGGGGAAAGGACAAGGCGGAAAGCACAACAAAAAGACAGTCCACCGGCGGAGACCGGCGGGAACGAAGTAAGTGCGAACGGGGTGGAGGGAGAAGGGGAGGCTCTCACGACCTCCAGGTGATTAACAGAGCCAGCAGGGAACGACAAGGGAAACTGAGCAGTGGTGGCAAGAAGACCAGAGGAGAAAGGAGAACAAAGAAGATTGGGAGCGTGAGGAGGAGAAAGGAAGGAGGAGGAAAGAGGAGGAGGAGAGAGAAAAGGGAAGAAAGAGAAAAGAGAACAAAGTAAAGTAAAGATCGGCTGAGGGATAAGATGGCGTCAGCGTCTGTCTGCTGAATCACTGCTTGCAGATTCGATACACCGGGAGGTGGGAGGTCCCACCGGATCCGGAAATAAGGAAGGGAAGACAAGGCAAGACGCACAGTGAAAGGCAAGGCAAGGCATATAGACAAGAGAGGAGAAAGTAAGGAACAGCGACACCTGGTGGGCTCCCAATCAAATATATCAATCATACCAGTTACCCGCTTTTGAAGGCTTCTACCCTTTTTAAGGGGGCATGAAGACAACATAAGAAGAGATAGTCTCTCCCCCCGAAAATCTTAACAACCCCCCTAATAAGAAGGATGGGCAAAGAGTTGGAAGCAAAAAAGGCAAGAAACCCAACCAACGCGACACCATCGAACACCTCCAAAAGAGCTTCCAATATGGAGGCGGAAAGTGCGGACATAAGAGAACTGATTCTGGGCATGAAGATGGAAATAAATGAGAAAATGGACTCTATGAACGAGAAATTAGATAAGATGAACAATAAAATAGAACAAAATACAAATATGATAGAGCAAAATTCTAAAGCAATTGGAGATTTGACGAAACAGTTTGAGGAACTACGAATGACAAACAAGGAATTGGAAAAAGGAACTCAACATTTAAACACCAGAGTGGATAAGCAGGAAGTAGTGACGAAGAAAATAGCGGAAGAACAAAAAGATTATAGGAAGGAACAAGATTACATTAAGGAAGAACTACAAAGACTGAAAGAAGTACAAGAAGCCACATGGGATGCTCTTGCAATGCAAGAACTTAAACAGAATGATTTGACTCTGAGATTTAGACGAATCGAGGAGACTCGAGAGGAGGATATAGAAGGTACAATTATCAAAGGCCTGGCAGAGTGGATGAAACTGCAAGTAGAAGATGTCTCAATATGTATTGATAGAGCATTCCGACTAAGACTGAAAGATGACAGACCTAGAAGATGGCCAGGTGACTGTTTAGTCTTCCTTAACTCAAGGATTTTGAGGGATAAAATAATGCAACAAAAGAAAGTCCAAAAGCTAATGATAGGAGGTAAAGAAATAGTCATAATGAGAGAGGTCCCACCTCGCTTATTGAGGAAAAGACCAAAATATAAGCTACTGACTGACTCACTTAGCAGGAATAATATCCAATTTAAATGGGAATTCCCGGAAGGAATTTCCTTTATTTACAAAGAAGCAAGAGTCAAACTTACAAATGATTTGGAGATAGAGAGGTTTTGGAGAAGGAATGAAAGAGTACTAGGGGGAGGAAAAGAAAAGAGGAAGAAAGGGGGGAAAGACGACAAACATAAAGATAAAGACAAGACAGAAAGCGAGGAAGACTGAAAATTTACTATACTGAATTTTTGAGTACTAAATGTGATATGTGAAATGTGCTTTTAAAATTTATGATATTATTAAAATTAATGATTTAAGTTATTTCTGTTTTGTTTAAATCTGCTCGATTGCCAAGCCCTTGTAGGGTAACAGGACATTGAAATATTTAAGAACCAATTCTCCAAATAGAATTAAACTCAGTTATAGCTGGTTACTTGATATTCATTAAAGATGACGGAGTTAAGGGTACTTACCTGGAATGTTAATGGCTTGAATAATAAGACCAAAAGGAATAAGGTACATCATATCTTGTACAAAAAAGAAATTAGATATTATCTGCCTGCAGGAGACTCACATAACAAGAGCCCATAGCAGATTATTAATAAACAAAAAACTGGGAGAGGAATTTATTTCCTCGGATACGGTGAAAAAAAAAGGCGTAGTATTATACATCAATTCTAAACTAAAACCAAAACAATTGCAGAAAGACAAAGAAGGTCGGTTAATAGTGGTGCAAATCCAAGATAATCAGGAAAAAATTATTATAGTAGGGGTTTATGCTCCCAATGATAGGAAAGCGGAATTCTACAAAAAATTAGAAGATCTTTTATTAGAATTTTGCGATCAAACAATCCTGCTTATGGGTGACCTGAACGGAGTGGTGCTACCAGAATTGGATAAGGACAGTAGGAATCCAATTGGCAAGGAGGGGAAATTGCCAAAAAGTTTTTTTCAATTAATAGATAAGTTTGAACTTCAAGATATTTGGAGATGTAGACATCCTGTCCAGAAACAATTCACCTTCTACTCTCATCCCAATGATTCAGAAACCAGAATAGATGCAATATGGTCAACTAAGAATATTTTAGTGAGATGCAAAAAAATAGATATACTACCAAAGACCATTTCTGACCATAACCCGGTATATATGGAGATATGGGAAAGAACTAAAATAAATAAAAGATGGAGGTTAAACGAATTATTGTTAGAAGATGAGAACATAGTAAGCGAAGCGGGGAAAGTACTGAAAGAATATTTTGAAAATAACCTTAACCAAGGAACTAATCCTGATATTGTTTGGGATGCTGGGAAGGCAGTAATCAGAGGGTTTTTTATAGAAAGGAGTATTAGGAAGAAAAAAGAGAAAGGAAAGAAACTGGAGGATTTACTAAAAGAAATCAGGAAAAATGAATTAGAATTAGGGAAGGCCAAAAAAAAAGGGAAAGGAGAGGAGGTAAAAAAGAATATTAAATTCCTACAAACCCAAGTATCAAATATTCTGGATAAAGAGATCGAAAATAGAATAAGATTCCTAAAACAAAGAAGTTTTGAATATTCTAATAAAGCAGGGAAATATCTCGCCTGGCAGTTGAAAAAGAAACAAAAAGGGAAAATAGTAGACAAATTAGAGATAGGAGGAAAGATAATTACTGACCCCAAAGAAATAACAACCGCATTTACCGAATTTTATTCCAACTTATACAAGAAGGAGAACTATGATCAAAAAGAATTAAGAAATTATATTAAAGAAACGAACGTGCCGGGAATAGAGGAGGGAATAACTAAAGAACTAAATGAAGATATCACAACCCAGGAAGTGCAAGATCTAATCAGAGGTGCTAAATTAGGCAAAACTCCCGGCACGGACGGACTACCTGCCCTGTTCTATAAGAAATTAGAAGAAATAGTGAAAGAACCATTAAGGTTAATAATGAATCAGGCCCTAGATCGAGGGCAAATCCCCAGATCATGGGAAGAAGCAACCATTGCAATAATCCCAAAACAGGGAACAGACACAAGCCAAATTAAAAACTATAGACCGATTTCACTTCTAAATAATGACTACAAACTATTTGCAGGAGTTATAGCAAATCGGCTAAAGGAAAAAATGAAGATGATAATTAAAGATGACCAAGCGGGATTTTTGCCAGGTAGGAACATGCATATGAATATGAGGAATGCCATAGATGTACTAGAGTACCTTAATATAAGAACAGATAAAAAAGCAGCCCTGCTATTATTAGACGCAGAAAAAGCCTTTGATAAGGTTTCATGGGCATTCATAAAAGAGGCAATACTAGCATTAAAATTTGGGCAGAAGATTACTAAGGCAATAGAGGCCATATATACAAAGCAGAGAGCCAAATTATTGATAAACAACGAAATAACAGGTGAAGTAGATATCCAGAGGGGAACTAGACAAGGTTGTCCACTCTCTCCACTATTATTTATTTTGAGTTTGGAATTTCTTTTGGAAAACCTAAGAAAGGATGAAGAGATCCACGGCATCAAAAACGGGAAGGACATACATAAAATTAAAGCTTTCGCGGATGATGTGATACTTACCTTGGAAAAACCAACACAAAGCATAAATCAAGCTATCAAAAGAATCAAAGAATATGGGAAGGTAGCGGGGTTTAGTTTAAATTTAGCAAAGACCAATATATTAACAAAAAACTTATCAAACGAAGAGAGGGATCAGTTACAAAGAGCAGTGGGAATAAAAGTTGTTAATAAAACAAAATACTTGGGAATCTGGATATCGAATAATACGAACAATCTGGTCAAAGATAACTACAATAAAATCTGGCAGGAAGTTAAAAAAGATTTTGAAATTTGGAATAGACTGGGGCTATCTCTATTAGGAAGAATCGCGACCATTAAAATGAATATTTTACCGAAAATGATCTTTTTATTTCAAATGCTTCCCATTTTGGGATCGGGCAAGAACATTTTCAAACAGTGGAAAAGGGATATTGTCAGATTTGTATGGAATTACAAAAGAGCCAGAATAAAATATAAATTGTTAATCGATACTAAAGAACGGGGGGGGTATGGCGTTGCCGGATTTAGAACTTTATCATGATGCCGCAGGATTAATGTGGCTAAAGGATTGGATTAAGCTGGAAAATCATAAATTATTAGATCTTGAAGGATACGGAAATAAATTCGGCTGGCACGCCTACCTAGAAGGAGATAAAATTAAAGCACATAAAGGCTTTAATATACATATTATTAAAAAATCATTGATAAAGATTTGGGAAAAACATAAAGGCTTACTAGAACCTAAAACCCCGAACTGGCTATCACCAATGGAAATTATAACACTGAAAGGAGTAAACTCGGAAAGAAAATGGGGAAAATATAAGGATATACTAGAACAGGAAGGAGGGAGGTTAAGAATGAAAGATTATAACGAAGTGAAACCATACCTAACGGGATGGATTCAGTACCATCAAGTTAATAGTAAATTTAAAGAAGATAAACATAAAAAAGGCTTTCTGACCGAACCCTCATTGCTAGAAAAACATCTCCTACAAAACAACAAAAAGACAATATCAAGGATGTATAACCTGCTCTTAGAATGGGAAGTAAAAGATGAAATGATTAAAGAAACAATGATACATTGGGCAATTGAGCTGGGAAAGACGATAGAACTTGAGAAATGGGAAACTCTATGGGCAGAAGGATGGAAGTTTACAGCTGCAGAAGGAATAAAGGAAAACATGATTAAAATGTTTTATAAATGGTACCTGACTCCGAATAAAATACATAAAATGTATAGAACAAAAAGTAACCTATGCTGGAAGTGTCAAAATGAAGTGGGAGATTTCTTACATATGTGGTGGAAATGTGAGCATATACAAAATTTCTGGACGCAGGTATTTGAAGAAACCAAGAAAATATTGAGATACAATATACAGAAAAACCCAGAAGCTTTTCTCCTGGGTATAATAGGAGACGATATTGCCGCACAAGATAAAAAATTATTTCTGTACATCACAGCTGCAGCCAGAAATTTGATAGCTTTATATTGGAAAAATAAACAGACCCCAGGTATTGAAGAATGGAAAGAGAAATTATTTTATTATATGGATATGGCAAGACTAACTGAAATAGTAAGAGGTAATAGTAACCAAATTTTTAAGAGAAACTGGGAGAAATTTAGAGATTATATGAAAAAGGAGTGTCCCACAATAAAATCTTGGATTTACTTCTAACCACCTCGTATGGACATAGGGGAAAAATAATTTATAGTAAATTATATTAAGAATTAATTACTGAGTGGATAATACGCTTTCAGCTAGAATTATGAAAACAGTTAATAGATAGACCAACCTGAACACCTGAGCAAAGAGCAGACGGAAGTTATCTGATTTATGTTGTTTGTAAAATTTACGTAGAATGTGTAATATGTATAACTGTAATATGTATAATATGTATAATGTGATAATATAATAAGATTTCTATTTAGGAAGAAGGAGGAATGTATATAGAAGGACGAATGTATATAGAAATATGTAAGTTAGTTAAGAGCTGTGAATTTTCTAATTTTTGATTTCCTTTCTAGTTCTTTGTATCTTCCTTTGAATATATGGATTATTTTGTGTAATTTTTAAAGTTTAATAAAAAATTAAAATAAAATAAAAAAAAAGAAAAGAAAAAGTTTGCTGACCCCTAGTATATAATGTGCTGCATGTACTTTACTCTGCCCCCTGGTGGATGGATGGGTGGTGATTATAGGCATTATGCAAGATATATGTTAGAGAAGTTTTGTTATTAAACCATGCAAAGATATTTTTTGCGTCTCTTCAGTGTTTCCATCTGTGTGGTCTACTCTGCACACACTCTGTGGCATGTTTCAAATGCCTAATAGTGGAAGTTCTCCATCCCTAGCCTGTAAGGCAGCTTCTGCTCAGGGAATATTGGACCTAATCCCTTCCAAAATCAGGACCCCTAACCCTATTCCTCCAAAGGGGTTAACACACACAATTCCTGGATATAAACTAAATCTGCAGCCTCAAGCCAATGGTGCTGTCAACTTCAACATTTCTAGCTGTAGCCATTTTGGCTAATTCCCTTGTTCAGCCTGCAGGGGAGTGAATCCAGTTCCCATCTCTTCCAAAAACAGTTGGATCTGCACCACTAAAGTTAATGAGTCAACAATTCCAAATACCTCCTGGTGTGTTGGACTCCAGCTCCCATCACCGCAAGCCATCATGGCCAATAGTCAGGGATGATGGGAGCTGGAGCTCAACAATATCTTTTCCATCCAGCCCACAGGTTACACACCCCTGCAGTAGAGGTTGAGCAGATATGCCTTCTAAACTCACTACTTCTGTACAACATTGAAAATGAATGCAGAACATATCTTTACAGTAGTGCTTTCCTAAACATTTCAAATTAAGGAACCATCACCCCTATTCCTAAAACTGGAAGTTCATCTTCATCTGCTTTGTGGCCTTCCACTTCTGTGAAGGTTTCCAGCAAGGCTTGTGTGGTCCTGTAGCTTGAGAATTGGTGTATTCAGGCTGCAGATTCTGAAGTCTGAGGTTCCCTTTCCCAAGTTTGTAACTTCCTTCAGAATGAGCCAGTCTGACAATGAGGCATTTGATGGAAACTCAAGTTCCATTGCTTTCAGTTTATGAGCCATTATATTCCAATGCACTGGCAGCTTTTTAGCAACCTATTGTTTCAATTCCCTACTTAGTATGCATAATGCAACCACACACCTGATGTCCTCAGCAGGCTATAGCAACACCAGTGGAGAAAGGAACAGGGTAAATCACTCAGAATAAGTGACTAATTAATCATAATCTTGATTCTAATAACATACTGTCTCCGTCGGCAGATTTGTTTGTCTTCAATCTCACAGTCTGAGAAATTCTAGTAGTCAGCCAGCCCCCCATGGTTTGCCAATTGACTTTATGGAAGGGAAAGTGAGAGGGAAAGTTTCTGTCTTGTTAGGAAACTTGATTATGGAGGTAATTACTATGGTTTTCTAAGCAAGACTCAGATTAAGGGAGAAAGGGCATGATAACTGGCCATGTTTCCCACTCCAAAAAAAATGTTCTTGCCTCTTGGTGAATAATGAGAGCTTGTGTTTTCCATCCAGCAAATCATCCTCCCTCTTGTGTCTCTATTATGACCTCAGGCTTAAATTATGAAAGGCTTATAAATTCAGGTACCTCCTCGGATGAAATAAAGATGTGAAATCTAAGATAGGTGTGAGATGCAGAACAATGCATCTGAAAATTCGTTTCGAAATTACTTTAGACACATCAGATTTAAGCACACAAGACAAGCCCTGCTGGATCAGGCCAATGACCCATCTAGTCCAGCATTCTGTTCTCACAGTGGCCAACTAGATGCTTGTTGAAAACCCTCAAGCAAAACGTGACACAAGAGCACTCCTCTCCTGTGGCTCCCAGCAACTGGTATTCAGAAGCATCACTGCCTGCAACTGTGGGGGCACCACCATGGCTAGTAGCCATTTATATCCTCCTTGTCCATGAATTTATGCAATCCTTTTTCAAAGCCATCCAAGTTGATGGCCATCTCAGCGTCCTGAGGGAGCGGGTTTCATAGTTTAACTACACACTGTATTAAAAAGTACTTTCTTTTATCTGTCCTGAATCTTCCCAATTTGTCTCTATCTCCATCTCTATTCAGTTACAGAAGACTGCTTTGAAAGTGCTGGTGGGCAGATCCTGTAAAAAAAATGCTTTTAAGGGTATCATTCCAGAAACTAGGGATGCATTTTGACTTTGCTTAGCCTCTCGCACAAGCTTATGCTTAACTGCATTGGGGAAATGTGTTCTCTCCTTCTCTGCTTTCAAACAGAAGCCCATTAGCTAGTCTACCAGGGAGTAAAAATAAGTTAAGTGAATGGCACTCACAGTTAAAGTCATAACTTTACAATTAGCATTCCAGTTTTGCAGGGAAAGAACTACAGAGCATTCTGGCGAAATACACTTTTTGCAGGCTGTGCTTAAGGGAGCTTTTCCGGGAGGGAGGGAGGAGGGGTGAAAATGACTAACACAGCCATTTCAGAAAACCTTATGTACAGTAAGTAATAATTAGTTCTCCATATTATTAACCAGAAGGAGCACTTAAAGTTTTTTTGACATACCTAATCTCTGTGCCTGGGGAACAGTGCGGAACATTTGCATTAAATTATTCCCTTGTTTCCCAAGCCCTGCCTGCCCCTTTCGTATGAGACTTTTGCTGCCAGCATTCTTGAGTCTGGCACTAGCCTGCATATCTTACTGCTAATATAGCTGTCTCCTGCCAGGCACATCAATGTAGGGTGCATTATAGTACTGCATGACAATAAGGAGAGGAGGAGGAGAATGAGGCCGTATGGATCTGGCGCCGCTTCCTTCAAATTAATGGAGCGACATCAAAGGGCAAAGTGCCTGATGCGTTCCAGGCATGGGCTCTGCCAGGGCACTTGGAGGAAGACAAGGGCAGGAAGGTACAGTCTTGAGGAAGAAGAAGAGCAGCGACAAGGATACTGGAGATATTTCCTTCCCTTGCCGCTCATGGTACAGAGCATATAGCAGCTTAGTTCACAGGGTTTTAGTAATGTATTCGATGAATTGACATTTGTACAACGTGCTTCCAAGGCTGCCTGGTATGACTGCACTGATGCAGCCATTGGTCTAGGTGGATTTTCCAATAGCTGACTAGGTTTTACTCCTTGGTTGAGGGAAAGGGAAGGAATGGGAGAGGGAAAGAGGAGCTTTCAAAGCTCCTCCATCCTCTTCAAATCAGTAATGGCTGGACTTGTAAATGAAACAAGCTCCACACAGGAAGACATAAGAGGAAAATAAAAGATGGGGAATCTCCTTTGGAGAAACATGGTTATAGGCAAGGGGAACACAAGGATTTCCATTTGAGCCTAGGCAGAAGCAATCTTTCTTCTTGTGCACTCCTGCATGGAAAAGTAGAGAGCCTGCAGGATCAGGCCAAAGGCCCACCTAGTTCTGCATCCTGCTCTCTCTGTGGCCAACCATGGAAAGCCCACAAGCAGGGCCTGAGTGCAATAGCGCCCCCCTGACCTGCTTTTCAGAGGATGCCATCTCAACAGTAGAGGTAAGTCTTAGCCATCATGGCCAATAGCAATTATAAAATTATAATTACGAGGCATTATTATTATTATTATTATTATTATTATTATTGAATTTCTTTGTTGCTGAACACAGGGTGGCCTTTAGGTAACTTACAATAAGTTTTAAGGACATACACAGTTATGAAAAATGAACACAGGAGCGTAGGAAATGGCCTTATACTGATATATAATGTCAGGCCATTGGCCCCTCTTGATTAGTATTGCATACACACTGCAGCAGTGCCTCTCTGGGGTTTCAGGCATGATCTCTCTAAGCCCTACCTGGACATGTCAGAGATTGAACTTCAGACCGCCTGCATGCAAAGCAGGTGCTCTACCACTGAGCTACGGCCTGTTTCCTAAATTTAACAAATCAATCCATAAGTCAACACCAGACTCCACAGGGTAGGAAACAGGGTTTTTTTCCAGCACCCAAGGGCGACAAAGTCTTCACACCTAGATCATATCCCATCAAATGCCCAGGAAAAGATGAAAGGCTTGACACAGATAATATGTCAGTTCCAGAAACAGGCAGCATACATTTTTGTTTCTAGTTTAAGATTTATAACTCCACCTTTCTATGTTGCAGAGTTTTTGTTTTACACAATTAGAATTTATTTTTTATTTTTTTTACAAATAAAAACTTTTTAAAAGAAAGTCACCATTCATGTGAGGTGGGATTTTAAAGGCCCCTGAATGGACATCTGAGCTAGGCTTGAGAGAGCTTTGCCAGTAAGTAAACCTAGTTTTGAATTGACTGTCCAAGTTGAGACAACTTTTCCTCCTGGACTAGACACATCTAACAGATTACACAGCCTGGAAGTAAACTCCCGGCTCAAAGTGTTTAGCTATGGATAAGTCGTGAGCTTGCAAACTAAACACATCCTTACCCTTGACTGTCCATAATAAGTGTGTTTCTTCTATGCAAAGGATATTGTAAACCAAATAACCTTTTAAGCAAAAGCCAGTTCAGCTCAGGCTTATGATTCATTCTATGGCACTTCACCTCTGAAATCATACAATGCATTAATATTCAACCCCCAAAGCTTCCTGTACTTGATCCTTTAAGCTCATTAATCCTCCTGCCCTCTTCTAACTTTCAACAAAGAGCAGCACAGAGAATCCATATACATATATGCCCATGGGGGTAGAAATGTATAAACCTTTCCTTCATGTATGAAATTAAATCCCATAATGAAAGCCATAGTGTAATAAGCAGTGGGTGCTTATTAGGGTTGTGCACCCATTCCAGACAAATTCCAGATCCAAACTGAATTGGGCCAATTATCCAGTGTGGGTTGAGGCAGCCCCAGATTGCCCTGGGTCTGGCAGGGTCTGCCTGTGGGTGTCAAAGAGTGGAGGCGTGGTCAGGCAATGAGGAGGGTGGGGTAGGGAACAGTGGAGGGAGAGTCTCTGCTTCTATCACAGGGGTCGGCAACCTCCGGCCCATGGGACGGATCCAGCCCACAGAGACCGTTTTACCGGCCCATGAGCCGCCCCTGAACCGAGCTGCCTGCTCGGCGAGTCCCCCCCCCCCGCTGCGCTAAACCGGCGCAGCATGGCACGGGGACTCATTGCGCCACGCCGGAAATTGCATCTGCGCATGCACAGAAACTGAAAATCACGTCTGTGCATGTCCAGACGCCGAAAATCGCTTCTGCGCAGGGGCGATTTTCGGCATCTGGGCATGTGCAGAAGCAATTTTCGGCGCCATGGACACACGCAGACGCGATTTCCGACGTCGCACTGCGCCAGTCTGCCCCACGGATAATCTCCATGGGACTGATCTGGCCCATGGCCGGTAAAGCTTTGCCGACCCCTGTTCTATCATCTGCTTTCCTCACTCTCCTCATTACCAACTGCATGTTTAATTAAAGTTTAAAATGCTATTTTTAACTTAGGGGCTGAGGAAAGTAATCAATTGGTCTCAGGCTCTGGCTTGGACCTTGAATTGGGTTGGGCCCAGATTGGTCCGGGTCAGATCAGGGCCCAATCAAGATCACCAAATCATGTTTGCCACCTTAAAAAGCCAATTGCATGTAAGGTTTGCCCTTACAAGCTTCCCAGAAGCAAGGTTCCTGTTCGTTATGTAATCCAACTGAGTTGCAAAAGTGGCCATAACTCAGTGATAGAGCAAATGTGTTGCACAAACAAGGTCCCACGTTCAACCCATGCCCCCCCTCTATATATATCTCAAACAGCCTCGTACTTGAATTCTAAGAAACATCAGTGCCGTTTTGAAAAGTTCAGTGCACCACCTTGATTCAAAATGACATCCCACTGTATCCGAACATACACAAAAACCTGCTTCTGAATCTCCGGAATGATCATGCGAAGCTTGTTTGTAATATCTTAAGCGGAGTCCAAATGCAAAGTGAACAAATATATGGTAGTTCAGGTGGAAGATGATGGAGAAGACTCTTCTCTAGCTGAGACCCTGGAAATCTATTGCCCAGTGGTGCTGTGTCATTCTTCTGTCTCTGTTTCCCCAAAACCATCATCACAGTTGTCTATTAATGGGGGGGGGGAAATGCTTTTGAAAATTGTCAAAGGAACATAGCTTAGTGGTAGAGCATCTGCTTCGTATGTAGAAGCCTCTGCTAGTCAGTGCAGACAATACTAAGCTAGATGGAGCAATACTCTCACCCAGTATTTTGTTCCTAAAGGACATTCTCTCTCTCTCTCTCTCTCTCTCTCTCTCTCTCGTGTGTGTGTGTGTGTGTGTGTGTATTATCATTGGTGGGGTGCAGGCTTCTTAAAATTGCAGTCAAGCTCACAGGTTTCATAAGTGTTCCTCTCTCTATTGGTCTAAGCAAAGCCACTTCCTCAGGTGCCTGCAGTTCCTACCCCCGCCCCTCCACCCAATGCATCATCATCATCATCATCATTATCAATGGAGCATGGGATTATTGACTTTAGCTTAAACAGTTCAGAGGTGTGCAGAGTGGATTTTCGAGAGATGGCAAAGTCTGATGTGCAGTTCCAGACATGCTCCTACAATCCTTTGCAGATGTTCTGCCAGGGCTAAAAGCATGTCCCATGAGCGTGTGCATCATGAGATCTGAGGTATCATGAGGGCACCCCAGACAGAACCTTTGTAATGGGGCTCATAAACATAAATTGCGAAGTGGCTTCCTTGTCTGAGATGGTTCAATGCCAACTTCCTTGGAGCAAGTTGCTGAAGTTGTACTGTAATTGTCAATTAAAAGCATTTAATTTCGGTAAAAAGCTACTTTAATAAAAGAGCATTGTCTCATTCCAGATAATTATAGCTTGCATCCAAACTGCATAGAGGGAGGGCAGAGAATATTTGACCAGATGCAACTTATGAGAAATGACACAAAATAGACGCAAAGGACTAAATCGTAGATTCAATTTTTGTTGATTACTAGTTCATATATAATTATGGACTCCAGTGTGCTCTGCTGAATGGCAATTTGCTGCTTGTTGTTGGCCTAACATTAATCATTCTCCTTTTCTGGATCAATTGTGAAAAGTGTTCCCCCCCCCTTTATTTTATGAATGGTTATTTGAGGATTATTTAATAACTTAATCTATTACAATGGATACAAGTGTTTCTATTTCCCCCATAATTTAACAAATGAAGGCTGCAATCCTTAAAAAAAGAAGAGAGGCTGCTACCCTAGCCATGTCTACCCAGAAGCAAGTCCACCCCCAAGCATGCTGATCCTTTCTTCTTATATCTCAGTGGACCTGTTTTGACTCTAAACCTCATCACTAGAGATTGCTGTTTGGAGGTGAACATGTGGTTAGGATGGTACTTGGTGATAGCCATGAACCTGCAACCCAGAAGGCCAAGTGCCTATGGCAAATTCTAATGCTAGCAGAGGGTTTCTGCCTAGGGCCATATAAGTTTTAATAAAATGAGTAAAACATTTCTTAGGGTAGGTGGAAGCAGACTTCTTCTTCTTTTCCTCCTCCTCCTCCTCCTTCTCCTCCTCCTCCTCCTCCTCCTCCTCTCCTCGTTCTTTATCCTAATATGTGGGATATGACATTCCCCCCTGCAGACTAATTCTGTGGAGAAATGTGATTTAGGTTCCAGATAAAATGTGCATATAAATGTGTGTATTAGTGAAAATACCATACAAGCACACATTATATTAAGGGAAATTGTTCTGTAAAAAATGCACATATTAGGAAAAACTGCATTTAAAATGTGTATATTAGGAATAGCTTTGGGGAGTTGGGGCAAGGGCGGATGATTTTGATCATCATAGTGGATTAAGCAATTGTGATATATTGCTTAATATATTGTGATATGTGTAAGATTTATGTATTGGCCGCTTTACACTAATCCCCAGGGTGAGCAGATGCATCTTTCTTTCTTTCTTTCTTTCTTTCTTTCTTTCTTTCTTTCTTTCTTTCTCTCTCTCTCTCTCTCTCTCTCTCTCTCTCTCTCTCTCTCTCTCTCTCTCTCTCTCCTGATCAGAAAACAACCATCTCTTCCAGGGGGCTAAATGTGCTGCTGCGTGTAGCACAAGGGTTCATTTGAGAAAACTTATAATTTTGTTTTCTGTGCCCAGTGTTCTATAGTATTATACAGTTCTTAGTCATTTTGTTGTCATGGTTCTCTACTTTGTTTTGTTTGGTACTTTTTCAAATATTTGCACAAAGTTTCTTTTTGAATACTGGTCATTGGCCATACCAATTTGGTTGATTGATAAATTGATTAATGATCACAGGCATGGATGAAGCACAGGGTCCATCCCTGTTGTGTCAAGATTGTGACACAAGCTGTTATGAAGTACCAGGATACACTGACCACAGATCAGGTTCACTATGTGAAGTTTGGCCCAAACTAGCTTGCTGACTTTCAAAAGCCATCAATATGTCTAGCTTCAACAGATTTGTCCAATGCCTTTTTTAAAAAAACCATCACTTGAAAAACTGAGTAGTGCTTTCAACAGCTGTGTAATTGTGCCTCTTGTCAAGTCCAACCAGTTCATTCAGAAGCGAAGTCTTTAAAAGCCAAGGATGCACCATTTAGATCGTACCCTTAAAGCACAACCTGCCAGCACAGATCTGTGTGAGATGAATGGTGCCAGGCTGACTCCTGGATGTTTCCATTGTGTCGTTCCCCCAACAAGATGTGGATATGGACAGAGGAGGGGGGTGGAAAGTACAGATGTAGTATAAATCTCTAATCGATAACTTTCTTCCTGGAGAGGGTTTTGCATTTTGGTTTGTGGTGCCCATCATTTTAGTCTGCTATAATGCCAGACTAAAATGATACTACCTCATAGAGTGCCATTCACCAAAAAACGGCAGCTATTACAGAATTGCTGTTTTTTAAAGAGGTGGAAATACAGAAGAGCATGAACCAATGCATCAAATCAGGAAGAAAATTGTAGGCTATTTTCAGTTTCAGGGCTCCATCCCTCAATTTGCAGTGTCATCAGCTTGGCCTTACTTATGGTGTTTAGAGTTACAGTAGGAAGGGGAGAAAAAGAGCAGCAGGGAACCTGGCTGAAAAAGCCAGAGAGATCATTAGTTCAATTGGGAGGGGGGAAGCACAGAAAATGAACTGCGGCAAAGAACGATGGGGTGTCCAACGACACACAACTTCTGAAGCCTGCAGAAAGTAGGATATGGTGAGATATTTTCCTAACCCTGCTAACTAAGAGGTTAGAATTATGGAAAATAGGAAGTTGCTTTTATTCTGAGTCAAGCTCTTTGGTCTTTCTAGCTCAGCACTGTCTACACTGACTGGCAGCAGCTGTCCAATGTTTTCTGCCCCTACCTGGAGATGACAGGGCTTGAACTTCTGCATGTCAAGCAGATGCTTAGCCCTTGAGCTATGTACCTTCTGGTGTGGAAGAGAGAGAAAGAGAAAGGTCTAAAGTTTTGCTTGCTTATACCAGGCATAGGCAAACTTCGGCCCTCCAGATGTTTTGGACTACAATTCCCATCATCCCTGACCACTGGTCTTGTTAGCTAGGGATCATGGGAGTCGTAAGCCAAAACACCTGGAGGGCCAAAGTTTGCCTATGCCTGGCTTATAGTCATCCCCATCCTTTTTTCAGTGGATAACGGTGAAACAGAGAGTGCAACTGGAGCCTACTGGAGGTCACAAGAACATAAGGAGAGCCCTGCTGGATCAGACCAAAGGCCCATTGAGTCAGGGATCCTGTTCCCAAAGTGGTCAACCAGTCGCCCATGGAAAGCCCACAAAGAGGCCCATCTGCTCTCCAAACCAACTGGAAATCAGAGATGCACCGCCTCCAATACTGGAGGCAAACATAGCCATCAAATCTCATAGCCACGTATCCCCCATAAATCCTCTGCTGGAGCCATCCAAATTGGTTGCTATCACCACATCTTGCAGGAATGAATTCCATAGTTTAGCTCTGCACTATTATTATGCTTTGATTAGTGGAGATCCAGGTCCCAGAACGTTCTGTTCTGTTACTGGCAAAACGTTTGTGTATGACAGGAGCGGGGGACATTGCTTTATTCCCAATGACAAAAAGTGAATGATGGAGGCTCTGTGCTCTGCTTCATGGTTTCGCCTTGGAAAATATGTGCTTTCCTTTCTGAACCTTTGCTCTTCATTTACTTGTTGATCCTCTCTGAATATTAGGGTTATTGGGTTGACTGTTTATTTTGTGGTCCCTCCTTAGAAGATGAGACTGATCTCAATTATTCAGTCTAGAGAAATTTTCTCCCTGACAAAGTTTTCCCTTGGCACTTGTAAGCATAGACACGTAAAGGAAGAACTTAGCCGACACTGATTTTATCAGTATTCTATGTGGTTTGCATTTCAGCTATTGAGACCTGACTAATATTCTAATGGATATAACAATTTCCAGCTCTTTTGGAGAGTGTTTTGCCTATATGCAGAAATGGCAGCATGCACAAGTTGTGCATCATTTCCTGATATACCCTTTGCTAGTTACATGCAGCACTGTTTCTGGAGGAAGCTTATTTTCTCCAGCTCTGGAAGCTAGGACCTAAATCAATGAATTGAAGTTAAAAGAAAGTAGATTCTGACTAAACATCAGGAATAACTTTCTGACAGCAAGAGGTGGTGGACTCTCCTTCCTTGGAGGTTTCTAAGCTGAGGTTGGCTGGCCATCTGTCATGTATGATCTAGCTGAGGTTCCTTCATTGCAGAGGGTTGGTCTAGATGGCCCTCAGGGTACCTTCCAACTCTACAAATCTTTGATTCTTGATTCATTTGCCATTAAAAGCAGAGTTACTCATCTCACTGACTGCTGTGGCGAAATTACATAACTTGTGTAATTTATGCAATTAGTTGCCTAAATTGCATCATTAATTAATTATGTATGTTACATTATTATTATATTATTCTACCCCATTCAGTTCAGCGCAAAGGAAACATAATGCAAATAAGGTAAACAAAACAAAACCACCTCATAGTGAATTACATCTGCAGACCAAAAACAACAGTTAATACCAATTGTATCCACTGGATTAATTTCCATTCCAGGCATGGGACAAATAAGTAAACATAGGCAATTTCTGCACAGAACAGTTTCCCCTAGTATAATGCATTTCTGTATGCTGTTTTTAACAAATACATAATTTGCATGCACACTTTGCTCCTAATATATGTAATTTTTGTACACGTTGCTTTGTTGGAGAGTCACATTGCAAAATTCAGAGAAGGGTAAATTTCGAAGGATGGCTGTATCTCATTTTGCACGTTGTTTCAGAAAGTGCAAATTAGGTAGGTTCACCTACAAATGCAAAATTAATTGAATTTCTTCCCTGACCCAAGTGAAGAATGAAAGGGCCAAACAGTGTTCAAAGAGCAAGCCACCTCTCCCACCTGTTGTTCTTTGTACCGCCATTCATTCTCTGCTCCTTCCCCTTACATGCTATTCTCATTGTTTCTTTGTTTCCCTCCACTACACCACTCTTTGCTTCTGGTTGAGGCCAAAATTTTGGGGAAGGAACAGTTTGTAGAAGTTTTGCCAGCATCTGCAACTCAGGACTGCTAAGTTGGTGTAGTTTAGATAGCATTTTGCATAAGTGTGTGTTTGGTGCAAGCTTTACTGATAGCTCTCATTAGCTCTCCGGGGGTTGCACTGTCATCACATTATTAATTTGCATAAAACTGCCGTCTTCTGCTGCTGTTCTCCTTCACACATTTGGGGTGGGAAACATGGAACAATGTACTTTCACATTTCTGCAACAGAAATGTGTAAACCACTAGGAAGCTGTAATTTTTTTCTTTAAGCTCTATGTCTGTCTGCCATCTTCCCCCTCTACTACCACCAAGAGTTAAGCTATACCCGATGAAATTATAGCTTTGGGTCTTGAAAAACACCTCCTTTACAACATAGCTACCAGATCTGTGATTTACCATTTCATTAACCAAAAATAAAAAAAATAATAGTCCTTTCTGGACAGCAAAAGAGGGCTGTATTATTGCAATTTACAGCTTTGTCTTAAAATCTTTACAAGGTAAGTCCTCAGCAGGAGAGGCAGATTTTTTTGGTATTCACCTGACCTGCCAGCTATTTTTTAAGGCCCCTCTGTTCATTTCCAAGAAGCCAGACTGCCAAACTCCAAAGAAGAAAACTTTGCAACAGCCTCATGTTTCACAATGTTCAAAGTAGGTATTCACCACGGCTACATAAAAAGTGCCTTGAGGAAGCTTTGGTGCAGCTGCCTATTAAACATTTCTTCTTAGACAATAAGAATGTCGAGGGCAGCTCCTACAAAGCTGGAGTGGTGGAGAAAAAGGTGGAGGCTGGGCAGGGCAGAAGCAAACAAGCACAGGGGCATGATTGCCTTATTTGAGGAGAAGGGCTGTATCTCCGTGATCCTGACAGAGCAACAACTTTACATACGAAAGGTCCTGGGTTCAATCCCCATCCACAGGTGAGGCTGTGAAATGCTCATGTATGAAACATGAAGAGCTACTTCCAGTCTTTGTTGATACTATGGAGCTAGATGGATGGTGGTATAAATGGCACCTCTGTTCCTATGCTTAGAATGGTAAAGAAGCTCAGTCTGAAAGCCTTTGTAGCAATTTGACAATATAGGTGATCCAACTTCTTGGTGTTAAGAGATACACTTGCTGGCCATGCTCATTTCTTTGCAGTTTTCTCCATCAGCAAAAAGCTGATTGATTCCCTGTCTTGCATATCTCCAATTCAAGGACCATCTGCAGATGACAAAATCCACGATGCACCCCCACTATTTGCCCATTAATATTTAGCAAAGAAAGAAAGAAAATTAATTCTCCTCTTGTTTTGGTTTTAAGTGGCAATGAATAAGCTGTCACCTCTTGATTAGGATTTGTTGGCAATCAGTATGAGACCTATTGGTCTTCAGTGAAACTCTGGAAAGGAATCTAAGTCATAGGACCCAGGGCATGGGATGAAGGCACATGAGGCAATAACCTTGGCAAAGCTAAGCAGGTCTGCATCAGTGCCTGGGAGTCCCCATCTGAGAACCCTGTTCTTCCTGCCTTGAGTTCCATCATGGAAGAAACAATGAATACATGAAACCAGTGCCTACCTAGATTTAGAAACACTGCCTCTGAGAAATTCACTAGTCCCATAAAACTATTCTTATCTTCCTTTGAAACTCACACCCATGTGCAGGACCTCCAAATTCCTTTTGAAATTTGCTTTAAGGGATAATGACTTGTTTGTCCAGATGTGTCAGTGTGTGTAGAAACTAGCCCTTGGTACAGAGATCAAATTTGCATTTGTTGCCCCAAATTTGCCTATGACCCTGCCCCCCCTACAAGTGGCGCCCCCATGGGTTGTCCTAAGAATGCGACCCCGGACTGAAAAAGTCCCCCAACTCAACATTACAGGGTGAGTTGCCTTGTAGAGTTATTGTCAGAAACTTGCATATTCTCTGAGTCTTCTGTCCCCTGTCACAATAGCCATGAGGACAAAAGGAACTTGTGTCTGAGCAGCCTGTGGGCACTTAGTGGCCTTGCTGCCATTCATTTTAAACCCTTTCTTTCACGAGGTGCGCCTGCTGTGTTCATCATAATAGGCTAATGCTTTCCTGGTTTTAATTTCGGTCAGTCCCTTGGTCTAATTGAGGTTCTTTGCACTTTCTTTGATTGTAATAATGCAAAGCTTTGCTTAAGCTCAGTTATTCCAGTGATGCCTTGCGACTCAAATTGCGCTCGGCAAGCGTGGCGCGCATGACTGTGGGGAAGGGACAAAAGCGGAATCTTTCCCAAACCCAAGACACATGTTTTTGAATGATAAGCCATGTCCATACTTTTGTTTCTGAATCAAATGATATATTTTGGAGAGAAAGAAAGAAAGAAAAAGGGATTTACAACAACTGAAAATTCTAAGACCTTCATCCTGAGGGAGTGACTGCAGTGAGCACAATTAACTCTGGATAAAGGGTGGCTTTCTATGGCACATCTCAGATGTGAATATTTCCCCCCCCCCATAATTGAAATTGGAACAGGGGGACTTTTTACAGCCCTTGATGGGAAGGCAGAGCAGTGAGAACAAGACACTATTGTTTCAATTTATTGTACCATACAAGTGACTTTTTTGACTTTGGTGTATGCAAAAGTCATGAAAATCTACCCCCCCCTCCAGCTGTATGAAATTCTACTGCTCCCTTAAATGATTCTGCCTTAAAGCGGCTTTAGGCTGCATGAATAGAATCATCGTTTCTGTGTGACAGGGAATAATGATGCCACTTTGTGCTATGCTAGTTACTCCTCAGCTGGAATACTCTGGTCAGTTTGGGGCACTGCACTTTAAGAATGATATAGACCAGATATTAGGAACTTCTGGCCCTCCAGGTGTTGTCTGACTCAGTCATCAGCCCCACCTAGCACAGCCAGTGTTCAGGAATACTGAAAGCTGTCCAGTAACATCCAGAGGTGCCCTCCAGATGTTTTAGACTCCAACTCTCATCAATCCTGATGGTGGCTGGAATAGGAAATGGAATCTGAAACATCTGGCCCTCACTGCCACCAGTCTCATCCAGCATCTCCAATTCTTAAGGGTGATGGGATATGTAGCCCTGAAATATCAGGAAGTTCCCACTGCGATGCAGGGGGGAAATCCCTGGGGAGGAAAAGACACAGGCGGCTGTGGGGAGGCAGGGACTGATCCATGGGGCAAGACCTACCGGGAATGAGTTCCTGTACACATTAGATCTGGGGTTTGGTCAGCGGCTTTCCCCAGCCCTACCTGGAGATGCTGGGGATTGGACCTGAGATGCTCTATGTGGCGAACCAGCCCTGTTTGGAGTTTAGAATGTTGAAGTTTCCCCCAGCGTTTACAAGGTTAAACTTAGAACCTGTTAATTGACAGTTCACTCCAGAGAGGCGGAACCTCCTGGGGGTTTAAAGGGGGGGAACGGCAGTTGGTCAGGAGGAGTTGGTGGTTGGGAGTTGAGAGAGAGAGGTAGAGAAGGGAGGAGATAGATAGATGGACTGAGGGAGGTATATGGGTAGGCATAGGAGTCATCTGAAACTGTAAAGAAACTATGAACTGCATGTGACAAACCCTGAAACCGTTATGCTTGTTAAACAATAAAAACTAGTTCTTGTTCAAACCATCGTAGTATCGTCATCCATTGAGGTCCAACGTGTTATACCAAGGCTCAGTTTAATGATCTTAGAGAGAGGACAACAGTTTGCGTCCTAGAGATTCATTAAGGAGGGGCTAAGGGGATGTAAGCCTTAAGTGCCACAGTGTAGCTAGCAGAGGCTAGCCAGCTGAGACAGCAAAGAGGGGTTCTTGGTGATTAGAACCCAGGGCTGTAGGTTAAAAGGTTTGCATCAGGATAGCCTGGAGCAGGGGGGTATAACTGGACGTGAACACTCTTGTCACCGGGATCTCCAGAGTCATTAAGGAGGTCGGTTTAGTCGAACCTCGGAGGGCAGGGTGCGAGGGGTTTAAAGATAAACCAGGGCACCTGCATTACTGACAAACAGAGTGCGTTGAGGGAGGTTCGCAACACTCTACGGCCCTCCCCCCAGCATCAAGAGGATGGATTGCATTCAGAGCCATTTGTCCACAAACACCTTCTGTAGCCTGGTCACTGACTTCAATCCCCGGTGTTTGAGGTTCCGTTTCAATCTGTGGCCTTTTTATTGAGGTTAGGAATTCAACGTAGTTGTTGTTGTTTAATATTGATGCTAGCAATTAAAAGTAGCTTCCTGTTTCAGGAAGTGGGAAGCACTGATGGAGCAAATGTGTGTTTTAAATAATTCAAAATTGCAGAGTGTGGCACAAAACCAACCCCCTTCCACTTTCAAATGGAAGCTTTTTGTTAAAGGGAGGTGGAAAGGAGGCCCTTGGAATAAAACCCAAATCATTTCATGCCCAGCCATCACAGCCCCCCCCCCCAAACAATTTCTGGGCTGAGCACGGTTGGAGGGACAAAAATGAAAAGAGTGCTTCAGTAATTTTAAATTGCTATGTGTGATTTTTTAAAACAAGTCTTGAAATTACTGGATGTCAGTATGTTTCTCACACATTGCTATTGTTCTTGTTTACAAGTGAAGATGAGTAGATTTTCTCTGTGGTACAGCTTTAAATGTGTCAAATCTACCTATTTACTGGCCAATAATTTTTTCACTTCCGCACAATAAAATTATGGCTGTGCTTGCACTGCCCCTGTAGTCTACATAACAGCAAAGGTTGTCTTACAGAATGGTGCCCACAGTCCCACCATCACCATGTAAATGGGTGGGGGGATTAGACTAAGACTCTTCCCTCCCCCAACCCCCCAGAAACCGCAAAGGAGCCTGAATTGTTGTGTTGGAGACACAAAAACATAAGAAGAGCCTACTGGATCAAGTCAATGGACCATCTAGCCTGGCGTCCCGTTCTCTCAGTTGCCAACAAGATGCCTGTGGGACACCCACAGGGGCAGTCTCCCCTCCTATAGTTCCCAGCAAATGGTTTTCAGAACCATTTCTGCCTCTGACCATGGAAGAAGAACATGAGCAGCATGGTTGGTAGCTATTGATAGTCATGTTTTTAAAATCTTCTTTTAAAGCCATGCAAGTTGGTGGCGATCTTTTCCTCCTGTAGGAGAAAGTTCCATAGTTGCATGCAGAAATGCTTTTATTTTTTATCTGGCCTGAATCTACCAACGTTCATCTTCAATGGATGTCCATGAGTCCTAGTGTTAGGAGAGAGATAGACAAACTTTTCTCCATCTACTTTCTCCATGCCATGAATAATTTTATAAGCTTCAATCATGTCACCTCTTACTTGCCTCTTCTCTAAACTAAAAAGTTCCAAATCTGCAACCTTTCCTCATAGGGGAGTCACCCCCTTGATCATTTTTGGTTGCCTTTTTCTTTATCTCATTCAGGTGTTTCTCATTCTGTTGTATGTGAACACTGAGCTTGGTAAATTCAAGCTTTATCCCACCAGAGCAGGGGTGACAAAGCTGTGGTTCTCTGTATGTTGTTGAACTCCAACCCCCACCAGCAACAGCCAGTATGGCCAATGGTCAAGGATGATGGACACTTTCATTCAGCCACACTTGGAGGCCTACAGCTGCTCCTTGCATGCCTTAGGTTAGTGATACTGTAGAGCAGTGTTTCCCAACCTTGGGTCTCCAGCTGTTTTTGGACTACAATTCCCATCATCCCTGACCACTGGTCTTGCTAGCTAGGGATGATGGGAGTTGTAGTCCAAAAACAGCTGGAGACCCAAGGTTGGGAAACACTGCTGTAGAGCACCCTTCAGTTTAGGGCTTGAGCAGGGATGAGGAATTGAAAAGCTCTCCAGATGTCTCTGGACTTCAACTCCCATCATCCCTGACCACTGGCCATTCTGTCTGGGCCTGAGGGGAGTTGCAATTCACATTTTTACATTTCCTTAACGCCATCCTGAGTTATACAGGTGTGACAGGTATCACAGAACAGTAAGACAAGTGGAATAAAAAGCTGAAAAAGAGTCATGGGCTGTTGGTTTGCCATAACAGATATATATCAGGTGACACTTTTAAGTGGTGGCTGTTTCTTCCTTGAGAAGTAGTTTATTTGGCAGTAAATACATTTGTGGAGAGAAAGAAAGAAAAAATAACAATTTTTGTCCCTAGCAAATATATATTTATAGAAGGTAGCATAATTCCAGCAGAATGTATGCTAAGATTCTATGGATCATTAGGAAGCATTTCAACACACATATAATGTATGGCTGGATGGTGGGAGGCACCAGCTGAGGACTCCCTAGGGAAGAAGATTCAGAGCCAGGGGATTGGTGGTGGGATGACAATGAGTGGTCAGAGGGAGAAGACTGGGAGGAGGAGATGTCAGAAGCAGAAGAGGGGACAGGGTTTAGTGATCAGGAAGAGGCTGTGGCAGAGCACTGTTCAGACTCTGTGGAGAAACCGAGGGTTAGGGAGGAGTGGGGCCAGGTGGCAGAGAGGCTGACTATGGAAGAAGACTATGGAAGAAGTCTTCCTCTCCTACTGCAACTGGCTCCCCTCAACCTGGTCTTATATATATGGTTATTTGTCTCACTGTGTATATAGAATCCTATGAACACTTACATGGGAGTATGCACCATTGGACCTGATCAAACTTTTTAAAAAAACAAACGAACAAATAAAAAACAAAAGCAAAAACAGACATGGAGATGTTTGCGGCACACAGTCTGGGACACAGCTGGATTCAGTTTTAAGAGGTTCCTTCTGGAGGTCCTTCTATGTTTGCAGACTCTGATGTGCTCTACGTTATGCCAGATACTGGTGCTATAATTTTATTTTCCACGTTGCTCCAGAGTGATACTACATTAGCGGGATAGGGGGATGGCATCTAAACCTAGTATCCTGGTACTGCTCAATGTATCAGACCAATTTTTTAAGGGGGGTAGTCATAGGTGGGCGCTGTAAGGATGTGGGGACCTGGCAGCTGCCCGTGGATGTGACCTGTAAGGATGTGGGGACCTGGCAGCTGCCCATGGATGTGACCTGAACATACATCCATACCATAAGCTGGCATCTAAGAGAGAAGATACCAGAGAAACCAGCAACATTAAATCTAGCTTGATTTCAGATTAAACCTCTGAATCACCAAAACAATTTACAGAAATTTTTATCTAACCCTGATTTTTTTCCCAAGCCGGTACATAGAAATTCCATATACATATACAGTTTTGCCACACTACTGATGTGTGGAAGAGCCAAAGTCAGTTTTCTGATAGGGTAGGGATTCATGTTGCTCCAGGAGGAGGGGGAGTTTTCATTGAAAGCACTGCTAAAAATGAGTTTATCCCACTACACGTTAATAGTGCTTTTAATGCAATCTGTTTCCCTATGCTAGAGAAAGATGCACCCCCCCCCCAATCTTCCAGCTATGTCAATCATTCACTGGTCTTTATCCCTGTGTAAAGCAATCGAGGATAATATAATCAGAACTTTTTTTTTTCCATTAGAGTGTCGACTCTAACAGAGCAAGATTTCATTTTTTCACATGCAAAAACTTTCTTGGGAACTCTTAATGCATTTGAGGTCAACAGTAGCTCCTTTGTACATAAAAAATGTTGTGTTCTGCTACTGCTTCTTACTTTTATTTTATTTTTTTAGAATAGGCAAGTAATTACAACAGAGGGTTATGGACCAAGGTCTTGGTTGCATATTTGTGAACTAATTAATTTATGGCAGGTATAGTTCTCTTTCCTTCCTTTTTTTGGTTTGCCTATTAAGTGTTTATCTTTAAGGGTTTGCTTCTACTTCTAATGGGTTTTGCTCCTGCAAAAAGGTCATCCCTGATGCAATGTCATAGTTGCCACTAGGAGATAGTAAGCATTAGAGCTTTTGCTTTATTATAATGTACACACAAAATGTTCAGCTGTTGTGCTGAATGACTTCCCAGGTTCTTTCTGAAGAAGTGCTGGGGTGAGGGGATGAGGGTGATGGTGATGATACTTAATGGTATGCAAATATTAATAAAACCAAATTTAATTTAATAATATTTAAAAATGAGTAAGCGCTGTAGCTCTGTGGCAGAGCATCTGTTTTGCTTGCCGAAGGTCCCAGGTTGAATCCTTGACCTCTCGAGGTAGGGTTGGGAGAGATCCCAGCCTGAAACCCTGGAAAGCAACCACCAGCCATAGAATCATATAATTATAGAGTTGGAAGGCTACTCTGAAGGTCATTCTAGTCCAGTCCCTGAAATGCAGGAATCTGCAGGTGAACAGTATGGGCATTTCCCCCTTTTTTTGCTGAAGTGTAAAGAGTTAAAGGGACGCGGGTGGCACTGTGAGTTAAACCACAGAGCCTAGGGCTTGCCGATCAGAAGGTCGGCGATTTGAATCCCCGCAATGGGGTGAGCTCCCATTGCTTGGTCCCTGCTCCTGCCAACCTAGCAGTTCGAAAGCACGTCAACGTGCAAGTAGATAAATAGGTACCGCTCCGGCGGGAAAGTAAATGGTGTTTCCATGCGCTGCTCTGGTTTGCCAGAAGCGGCTTAGTCATGCTGGCCACATGACCCGGAAGCTGTACGCTGGCTGACTCAGCCAGTAAAGCGAGATGAGCACCGCAACCCCAGAGTCGTCCGCAACTGGATCTAATGGTCAGGGGTCCCTTTACCTAAAGAGTTAAAACATGTTAAAGACTGTAAAATTGAGTCTTAGTTGAGTCTCTATACCAGCTACTTTGTGAAAAAATTTGTAGATGGGAAACTTGATGCTCTGGTGCTGGGAAATGAACTTTCTGGGTTCCCTACAAGACTGCAATTATAGGAAAGGGGATATATAAAAAAAAACCCTGTTAATGTCCCTTTGTGCCATAAAATCCAAAGAGAGTAGTTAGATAGGCCCCATAAAAAGTGTGCGTGTGCGTGTGTGTATTGTAAATGTGATATGCATAATAAATGGTTGGATAAATTCCACTTTCTCTCTTCCAGTTAGGCAGGGTAATATTAAACAATTAAAACCCTTCAGATGTCCATTAGTACGTTAGTCTATTTTTTGTCATTTCAAATAAGTTTTTAATGGTAATAGATGCCTACAGTATTCTCTTCATTATGCATAGATTTCCAGAAAGGTAATACCGGTAATTTTCATCTAAACGTTTTGTGATGGAGCGCAAATTAACTTCTGAGCCAACACAGTTATTTTCAAAGATTGTTGGGTATGATTTTTTAAAATTCCTCTGCAGATTTTGAAAGACCCGCTGGTATGATCTAACGTTAGTAACGTCTCTCTAATACGGTGGCTTTGATTTCAGTGAGATACCTTGGACATATGCAGTTTCAGGGTTATTTTATCAAGTCATGAATGCATGGTATAAACTAATGGTACGCCACTGGATGTTAATACTGCAGAACAGTGCACAGAATAATGTTATTTCAGTTGCTGAAATGTGATGAATGTTTCTCAGGAATTATACCTGGTCATCCTCTGCTGCTGTGCAGTGTTATTCTAACTGCATTCTTTTTGGTGTACATTTCACATTGACTTTTTGTTTTATGTACACTGCTGTTATATTTGTGTGAGCAGCTTATTTTAAATTATTTAAAATAAAATAAATAATACATATATGTGTTCCCATTTCATACATAGGAAATAAGAGCTACTAACTGGCTATGTAGTCTTATCACTACAAAACCAATGATGCAGTCAGCTAAATAGGCAAACTAAAGCATAGAAGGGCCTGCAAATGAAATTCCCTGTAGCAAAGGCACTGTCAGTTGAAACAGATCTATTCAAAATCCAAAATGGCAGGACAAACGTCCCACAAATCTGTCATAATGGGTCTTGCGTTCCAGATGGAGCTCTTTGGGGAATTTTGCACATGTAGTGCAGACACCTGCTTAAAAGTGTGATCCTCACAATGTGCTTCTTATAACTGACTTAAGTTTTAGATGGCTCCTCAAGCATATCTGTCTGTAGCTAAATCACCTTCTTAATGGTCCACTGTCAGGTTTTTCTGTCTTTGACTATCCTATGTGTGATAAAACAAGATTATAATAAACACATCATTTCTTTTATGAGTCCTTTTTCTTATAAAAATTTCCCTGGCGCTATATGGCTCGTCTAAAGAGATTGTCATGTTCCAATTCCAGTTAATGGAAGCCTATTGCTGCCATACCTTTTTAGTGGGAAGAGAGCTTGGAATTCATATGAGCCAATAAAGTTCCCATAATTTGCATTTTCATAACCCACCTTTCAGTGTTCCAAGTGTGACTTTCACTCTTAGGACAGAGCCTGGCTGTAAAAAGGAAAGGAAAGGCCCTTTAAAGGGATATTTGTCATCTCAGAAGGATCTTGCTGCCAAATCTTAATAGCATTTCTCACAAAAATGACTTCAATTCACTATCTGATGTGGAAGCAACACCGTAGAGGTTATGAAGAGAAGTTTCTTGAATTATCACTGGGTTGTTGGGTGTCTTTTTCCTCTCTCTCTCTCTCTCTCTCTCTCTCTCTCTCTCTTTAAAAAAGAAAGGAAATGTGGAAGACGATTAAATTCTGTGCACACAAATCCAACGGCCCACCACAACTCAATGCACACACAGCATTGCAAGGAACTGTTGACTGGTAAAATATGATCACTGCAGCTTTCGTAGCCTGCCATGGCCAGACCTTTAATGCTTTATCACTCAACAGCTGTCCATCAAAACTGGCATAAAAAATGTGGGCAGGTGGGACAGCAGTTGCAGCAAGGCAGATCTATGACTTCTGAGCATGTCCCCCCGGGGTTGCCAATCATGTGGGGAGGAGGGATGAATCCATCTATTTCCATGACAGGGAAGGATGTGTGAGTGTGAAGAAACTGCAAAGCAAAACTCACATTCATTGTCCAGTTTTGCCTCTGGACTTGACCACCACTTGAATGTGGCCCCAGAAGGCTGCTGAGATGATGTCAGGGACTGGCAGAGCTCTGAGGAGTGGGTGGAAGAGGTACCAGGGCCAGAGGTGGATCCATGGGAAGTGGGTTGTTATTTATGGGGTTTTGTGCCTCCTGCGAGGCAGGAGCCAGAACTGGAGGATAGGGAGGGGTCTGAGCAATTGGAGACGGGGAAGGAAGGACATGGCATGGCAGAAGTGGAGGGGGAGACAGTGCCTGAAGGGAGAGAGCTGGCAGAACCCCTCCATCCTCTCCCACATTGTCCCCCAGGACCAGAAGGGCCTTGAAGAGGAAGGCACAACAACAGCTTCCGTGTTAGAGAAGTCACAAGTTGCTTGCAGACAAAGGTACTTAAATTTGTGTGTGGGAATGGTTCCACGATTACTCCAGCAGTCTACCTCAGAGTGCAAGCCCAAGGAGGGGCACCAGCTACAGTACCAAGCCACCAGAAGCGTGTGTGTGCATGCTTAGTGCACCTCAGGAAGTTCATGCTTTGTCAGTAAAGAATTAAAACTGCTGGCCATTTGTGTGCTCAGGACAGACAGCAATGTAGCCCTCAGGCTTAAACAGGCTCCCCAACCATGGAGAAGACAATGCTTGTCTACAGTGGAGGCTGTTCCATATAGGTGAATGGGGCACTGCCCCACCAACCTCCAGTTCACCCTCAGCAAGTCCCCACAGGCCTACCTTCTTACTTACAACCAATCGGGGGTCGGGCACTGCTGGTCAGCTTCCTCCTTCTTAATGTTGCCTTTGGAAAACTCAACAGGAAGGAGGATGGGGACAAAGGTAGAATTAGTTTGCACTGCCTATCATTGGCTTCCTGGCTCCACCTACTTTTGGCCTCTCTGCTTTCTGTATCATGAGTCCCAATGGGCTACAACACACTACTGGTTGGTTAGCTGGGCCTATTTCAGCATACGGCATTTTCTACATTCCTGGCATTAAGGACAGAAAGTTACATAACTTTCTCCATTGACTGTGGCTATGCTCAGGTGTTTGGGTTTTTTTGAACAGTTTCTTCACACAATGAGCCCTGTGTTGCATTAATAATCCCAGCCAAAAATTCATGCTGGCAGATGGCTGGGTGCGCCACTGGAGCCCCGCTTAAGATGATTTTGAGGGCTGAACTGGTGCTTAAGTTATGGGCGGCCATCTAATTGCCACCCGGATGTGCTGAGACACTTTCAGCTTTCGAAATGAAATTAGCAGTCTGGAGCTTATGGCTTTATGATCTAATGCCCCTGAAGGTGATAAATAATGGAGAAGAGTTACAGTGGAACAAGTTGAGAAAATGATTTCTAAACCTGAAATTGCCCAATCTATTTTGATGACATTGAGACCAGCTAGTTGGAAATTAATTTTATGTTCTGTGCAGCAGCTTGTTTCAGAGGCTATCTCCCTGCTGTTAAGAAACTCTCTGCACTGCCTCTGGAGGGGAAAAGAAAGAAGAAAGGAAAGAAAAGAGGAGGAGAAATGAGTCCGTATACTGATTTTTTGATGGACAGGAATTGCTAGCTTTTTCCAGCAAGTGTCTGTCCCTACTTAATACTTGCAGGATCAGAAGAAGTTCAACAAGTGCAGCATGTTGTGTCAACATGATTATCCTGTGACAGAAGGAAGTTTCACTTCCTGAATTTTTGCCATCATTAGATCAACAGTTGCTAGTTATGGCGAGTTATTTCTTCACTTAAAAGCTTAAGAAGAGCTGGTGCAGCAATAAAATGGCTAGCACATTTCCAAAGCTAAGCAGGGTCTGGTATGGTTTCAAATTGGATGGGAAACTGCGTGTTGAGACACCTGCATTGCAGAGGTTGGACTAAATGACCCTTTGGGTCCACAAGTCTATGATTCTATGAAGTCCAGCATCCTATTCTCACAGTAGCCAACCATCTGCCTGTGGGAAACCTGCAAGCAAGATTTGAGCACTCCTGTATTTTCCTAGCAACTGGTATTTAGAAGCATTACTGCCTCTGACCATGAAAGCAGAGCATAGCCATTGATAGTCTTGTCCTCCATGTATTTCTTCAATCCTCTTTTAAAGCCATCCATATTGGTGATCTTTATTGCCTCCTATGGGGGTGAGTTCCATCATTTACTTGTGTGGTGTGTGAAGAAGTACTTTTTAATATCTGGATCTAGCATTCAGCTTCATTGGATGCCCATGAGTTCTAGTGCTATGGGGAGAGGGAGAAAGCACGTCTCTATTGCAAGACGTAGCGATGGTCTCCAACTTGGATGAATTTAGAAGAGGCTCAAACTGTGTGCTAGCCAGTGTTGGAGGCACGAGACTTTCCCTCTGATTGATAAACTGTTTGCAGTGGGGGTGTTGTTAACACATTCAACTGTACTTTGCATGCTGAGTTAATGAAATGCATGTTGTAGGTTAAACAGAGTATGTATCCTCACCCCCTTCAATGTTTTCATGGTAGGTTATTTTCTCAGTTTGTATTTATTCTTTTCTGGGGACTGTGAATTTTTCAAAGCAAAGACCTTTAGCAGACAAGACAGTCATTTAATTTTAATAAAGGCATTTTTCACGGTGTATGTGGGTAAGGAACGCAGAAGCAGGCCTGTGCTTTTAAAAGATAATTAATTAAAAACCTTCTGTGTGCAGGTGAATTTGGCACCTTGCCAAACATCTAGGAGAGAAGAACGTGATGGAAATTGTGCAGCTAGAATGATCTCGTTTTGCAAGAGGGCTGGGCCAGAATCTTGTAATTATTCCCAGGAGAAAGCAGGGCACTTTGGGTCACTAAGATGATCTCACAAATATCTCTTGCAGGATAATTTCTGAAGCCATTCAGGGTACTCATTTCTTTGGTTTGATCTCCACAGTAAGCCAATAACACCTATCTGTTTCTTTGCTGAGAGGTTTGGATAAGAGGTTTTCACTGCAGCTCTCTCCAAATGCTTTAGTTTTCTGTCCCTTTACCATCTCCAGCTCAAGATTCCATTGATAAGATATACTGAGAAAAGCAATCTTGATGTGATTGTATGTATAAGAATGTAAGAACATCGGAAGAGCTCTGCTGAATTTTGGCTTCTCTGTCCCTCTCAAACCTAAGTCCAGTGATCCATATTTCCACATCAGCTTATTATTTATTTATTTATTAAAAAAAATATTCCCATGAAGATTCATCAGCATTGTAGTTGAATTTCTCCAAATGTACACATTTTTGTATGCAATTTTGAATATACACAAAATGATTTCCCAAATTATAATGCACAACCTAATGTTCTTTACCTTAGGATTTGGGGGAAAATATTTTTAGGGGCTTGCAAACTGCATAGCAAAACTCTGGGAAGAGTGAATTTGAGTGATTACAGCGTTTCAGTTGGTGCATTGTTTCAGAAATTGCATATATTGTAAGTTTGCCTTTACATGTGAACTGAATCAAATTTATCCTCCATTCATACCCAGAGAATAAGGTGAGCTACAAGCTACTGCTGTCTGAGCAGTGTAGGATGGACGATGACTTGTTCTTTCTGTCCCACTCCGGGCTCCTTCCAATCTTCTAGTTTATTACTTGAACAAAAGGGCAAAGTTGGTGCACACCATTTAGGATGAGGAATATATCCATCTGCTCTGCCTGAGCTCTGCCAACTTGTCTTGGCGTCAAGCTCTCAGGCTACCGGCTCTTCTTTTACATCCCTACTTAGTTAGTCTCATTCCATTTTCAGCAAGGGTTGTTGCTGCTGCTGCGCAATGATACATTTTAGTTAGAGGAATGCCAGGTGTGTTAAAAAACACCCACAACACAAACCAAATAAGTTATTGGGTTGTATGCATCAGGGTAGTGGCACATTCAGAAGTTCAGGGCTCCTTCACGACAGTCACTCCGTCTCAAAACTGTGGTCCCTCACAGCCACACACCCTTCTAAGATTACACTACCTTCTAAGATTATACTATAAACATTTAATTATACAATAACAATAATTTGTGGTGCATTGCAAAGATCAACGCAGACCTCCGTGAGCTGCCTTTCAACTAGATATATCTATTTTCTGTGAATGTAGATAGGCAAATGATTTAATGTGCTCCAATATGTTCTTTCAGTGTAACTTAAGTTCAGTTTTCCTTGAAGTTCTATTGTGCATAACAGAACTTGCAAACCATTCTCTTGAAACTGAAGCACCTTGTGTTTTCAGTGTTAATGCTTAGCTTTCCAGCATGCAGAATGACTCCTTCTCGGTGCTCTTCCTCACCTGTATTACTCACCTCCTTGCACATTGATTGGCTCCGAACAGCACATAGAAAAATACTTTTCAGTTGCTTAAAGGCTCCACTTTCAAGCTGATTGGGTGGCTCTAAGGTGCTGACACCTCTGGGCCAAGAATGAGTAACCTGTGATGCTCCAGCAGTCATTGTCCCAGACAGCATGGTCAGTAGTCAAAAACAATGGGAGTTATAGTCCAACAGCATATGGAGAGTCACAGGTTAGTCGCCCAAGCTCTACACTTCCTGATGGTTTTTCAGAGCCATGTGCGTGCTCCACTGATCCTTTCAAAATATTGGGCAGTATGTGTTCGGCTTGTTTTGTCTCTAGTTTTCCATCATCGCAAGCTTGTTCTTTATTTAAGATCACCCAGGAAAATAGCCTTATGAGATTTCAGCTGCACTCAGAGGAATCACTTTGGAAGTGGACTTTGACAAATTCCTTTCCTTTTGCCTTTCTCCTCCCTTTCCTTGGCCAAGCGCTCATACAGTGACAAGGCAGATCAGTGATCTCATACAAACACTGACACAAACTGTACTTAACTTTCACCTTCAGATTCACCTTCCAGCATGCTGCAAACATTTCATTTCAAGTCTTCCTCCAGGTAAACATCTTTTGAATGATAGCCAAAACTGGGCAAATTGTGGCTTATGCCGAAGATGGGAAGTAGTGTTCCTCCCGCCTCCTGCAGGCTATGTTTTTGTCTTGCTCCAAAAGACTGAACAATGAAGCTGTGTCCAGCTGAAAACTTTGTTGTCTTCAGGGCTGGAGTAGTCATTCTCCACAGTACCCCATAGAATAGAGGCTCAGTGGTGTTTAGTGTTTTTGCTGTGATGCATTATTCAAGAGTACCACTGTGTTGAAAATGTTCCTATCCTTCCTATGCTGTGCAGTGCAATATATTTTGCTCCCCAATTGCCTGACAGGGAAAGCAATGTCTCCATGGCAGACTGCATCATTTTAAATGTGTGTGTGTTTATTAATTTTTGAGAATGCAAGTGCAAAAATAAAAATAAAAAATGAACAGGATGTACAAATCAATCAAAGGGGAGGGGGAAACCCTGTAACCATGACTGCGACTGAGTGAAGTACAGATATTGTTTACATCATCTTATTCATCCTTTGCATGCAGGTGGTTCCAGGGTTGACCCATGGGAGCTCCAGTTAAAACTATCTCAGGTAGCCATGTTGGATAAAAATAAATAAATCAAACATGCCAACTGACTGGCAGTGGCTCTCAAACAGACAGAGTTTCAGACAAGAATCTTTCCCTATCCTGCCAGGGACTGAACCTCGGACCTCTTGCAGGCAGAATATGTTCTCTACCACTGAGCATCATTAAACTCCCTGTTCGCCATATGCAACATTGGTGGCTGCTTGTGGGGAAGGAAATTGTAAGCTCAATGGTGTCATGGTTGGTAGGTAGCAGCCCATAATGTCCCTGATAATGGCTACTTTGGGCCTTAATTAACAGATTTGCACCATTTACAATTAGTCCCATGGACTCCTCATTGCCTTTCTAAAAGTTTTCTTCCCCCCAGTGCCCACAGATGTTAACATTTCAAAGACATTTAACAGCTTGCTTCTCAGAGACTGCTTCCGCACACACTGAACTTTCATGTCCTGGGAGATTACTGGCACTCAAACACTGAAATCAATGGGCAACCCAATAGGACGCGCACGCGTGCACACACACACACATGCCAAAGATGAGTTCCCTAAAATACCTGTTTGATGTGCTTTGTTAACTGCATTAGATTGACTGCATGGGAAATGTCACTTCCTCTTACAATTTGCATGAAAATCCAGCAGTACACCCTCAAGGCAAGAACTAGCAAACTTAAAGGGAAATTTTTAAAGTAACTAGCAAACTTAAAGGGAAGGTGTGATGTAAGGGAGCATTTTTAATCTCGTGGAAAGTTGAATCCAAACCTGCTATCATTTGCAGAAGCCAGCATGAGCGGTGAACAAGCAGATATGAAAAGTCATTTTCCCCTTTGTTTTCTCAGGTGCTGCTGCATGTGTTCACGGAAGATTTAGAATGCATCCCTGGATTCCAACAAAAGGTTTTTCATATTGAACACCCGTCTGCATTCATGGCGGACCAGCCGATTCTGGATTGTAAGGAAGCTTATTTTCATATGTCATTTCTGCACACGCACACAAATTGTATTAACCACAGCCTGTGTGTTCCTATCATTTTTGGAATATATCAGAAAATTCATTGCCCTTGTGACAGGCTCCCCTCTGTGGTTTCTACAGGAGTGTGATTACTTCTATTTATTTTATTATTATTATTTTGAAAGCGGGAGAGGCTTTTTCTAAACCCGTATTAATACAGACTTTTCTTTGTATTATGGTTCTGTGTTGAGTAGTTCCTGTCCATTAATTAATGGTTGGCTTGAATATTGATGTGGACACTGGGAATAATCACTGTACCCTTTCTCCTGAATTATTTGGTTCTTGAATTAATTTGTTGGTTTTGTGCTGATAACGAGTGACTATGACAGAGAAACTTGAGTTGCAATTGAGTGTGTGTCTTGCAACTTGTCCACAAGATGTTCCTGGTATGTGTTGAACCTTAGAATGTGCTACTTAAACCTTTCCAGACATTTTCTTATGCTCTGCATCTGAACCTCTGGTGACCAACTGCTATTGCCAGTTGGGAGTATGAATGAACTGCATGGCCAAATTCCATTTCCAGTAGACAGGTGTTGCATTAAAGTGCTGGCACTGATGGGAAGAGGCTTTGTGTGCTTGGCAAGAAGATAGCACAAGGCTAAATGGTCCATAAAGTCTTAACTGTGCTTTCTCCACTTGAATTGTTTGATCAAGGTACTAAGGGGGAACTGAAGAACATGTAGTGGTGTTACCATTCATGTTTCTGGAGGTTTCATGACCGATGGATGAGGTGTTGCATCCACAAATGTTTTGGATTTGAGCCAAATTTATCCAAATATAGTGTTGGTGGTATTTCTCATAGAGGAACTGCAGAAAGCCTCAACTGCATAAGACTCTTGATACGTGGTTTGGAAGAGGTTTTTTTCACTTGTCTCTGTGGTGACAATAGTTAATGGTTCCTAATGCCTGGGTGGAGTGGATGAAAGCCAGGAAGCTGAGCTTGAACGGTGAGAAGATGGAGATGCTGTGGGTTGGTGACTCCCATGTGCAGAAGATGGGCCAGTTGCCTGGGCTAGATAGTATTGCACTCTCTCTGAAAGAACAGATTCAGAGTTTGCGGGTGCTCCTGCACCAATATTGGTGGCCCAGGTAGCCTCAGTGACTAGGGATGCCTTTTACCAGCTACAGCTGCTATACCAGCTATGGCCATTTTTGGACAGAGATAGTCTGGCCACCATGATTCATGTTAAGCTAAAGACTCAATTACTGCAATGCACGCTGTGTGGGGCTACCCTTGAGCTGCCCAGAGTGACTGGGGAAACACAGCTCGACGGGCAGGGTATAAATAAGTTGTTGTTGTTGTTTTTGTTGTTGTTATGGTCCAGAGGCTCCTGCTGGTGCAAAATGCTGCAGCTAGATTTTTGATGGGAACAGACTATCGCCAGCATGGAACTCCAGTGCGAAAAGCTTGCACTGGATGCCCATACCCTACCAGGCCAGCTTCAAGGTTCTTATATTAATTAACAAATCCCTTCATAACTTGGGTCCAGGAAACCTCAGGGACTGCCTGATCCAGTATATCCCTGCTTGGTCACTAGGGTCTTTGAGGAAGTCCCTGTTAGTGGTCCCCCATGGCTGGGTTGCATGGCTTGTATCCACAGAGGATACATGTGTTTAGTATTGTGCCACTTGAAATCAGAAAGGCCCTTTCCCTGTTGAACTTTTGACACTTACTGATCGCTTCTTTTTCCTTCAACAGGCCTTTAATTGAATTCTGTTTTTATTGTTTTAATTCATTTTTAACTACAGTGGTACTTCAGGTTACATACACTTCAGGTTACATACACTTCAGGTTAAGAACTCCGCTAACCCAGAAATAATGCTTCAGGTTAAGAACTTTGCTTCAGGATAAGAACAGAAATTGTGCTCTGGCGGCGCAGCGGCAGCAGGAGGCCCCATTAACTAAAGTGGTGCTTCAGGTTAAGAACAGTTTCAGGTTAAGAACAGACCTCCAGAACGAATTAAGTACTTAACCAAAGGTACCACTGTATTTTTAGAATTGCTTTTTTAGTCTCCTGTGCACTGCTTAGAGACAACTGTGATTAAGTGACATACAAATCACTGTAATAAATAAATAGATGCCTGATGACCACCGTTCTCAAGGTGTGTGAAGCAAACCTTGTGGATTCATAGCAGTTTGCTGGGGAATGACCTGACTTGTTCTCTTCCTGTTTTTCATATGTGCCAGAAGGAACAATGCAACTCTTCCATGTTTCCCAGTTAGTGTGATATAGCCATATCTCAGCAATGCATGCTCTCAGTGATACTGGATCTGCATATTGTAGGGGATCTTGAATTCCCAAATAATTCTCCCTGTAAAAGATTAAAGTGAGTCAAAATGATGTGATTTGCAGTGTACACTTCCTTTGAGCAAAAGGGAGCTATAGCTGTCTAGTCGTCATTACTATTGGACATCTTGTTTTGATGTTGAAGAGGCTCTCGTGGATATTCGATCCTTCTAGGTTGTGTGTGTAAAAGGATTATGCCTGTGTTTTGCTGTGCTTGTTTCAAGGATAGTGCACATGTTGTTCTAGAACATGCTCTAACATCATATCCCCCAGGATCCTTTCTTTTAACATATGCTTGATTTTTGAACATCATTCATTCAAAAGAGCTGTGGCTCAGTGATATAGCACATGCTTTGTATAGAGCAGTGTTTCTCAACCAGTGTGCCTCCAGATGTTTTGGGACTACAACTCCCATCATCCCTCGCTAGCAATACCAGTGGTCAGGGATGATGGGAATTGTAGTCCCAACACATCTGGAGGCACACTGGTTGGGAAACACTGGTATAGAGAACCCAGATACAATCCCTGGCATCTCAATGTAGGGACCAGGATGACTCCTGTCTAAAAACTCTGGAGAACAGCTGCTGGTCAGTATAGTCAGTAATGAGCCAGATGAACAAATGGTCCGACTTGGTATAAGGCAGTTCCTTGTGTTCTAATACCCCACCCCAGCCCATGCTCAATAGGCTCTAGGGCTTAATATGACTTCCTGAGAGTAATTTTGGTCATGTAAATCTTAATGCCAAGCTAATAAAGGTACACTCCACCATATCTAATACTACCTGAAGGTAAGTGCTGATAAATTCACTGGAATGTTTCAAAAAATGATGTAGACCCCATAGTTCTGCCAAGCTTTTGAAATTATGGAAACAAGACAAGGATATGCTACCTTGTGAGTTTCCATCATACACTGAAGATGTACCTTTTTACCATGTTTTTTGACAGTTAAGGTCTTCTTGTAGAACTTCCTCTTCTCTTTTGGTTAATATATACTATGTTGTTTCTGCATGGGATATTTTTGTTGTTGTTAAAAATGATCATTCTATATCTACACTATTTTACTTCTCCTCCAGCTTCTCCTTGTCCTCTTTCTGCCTTCCCTTCTTTAATTGTATGGTTGTATTGCTGTAACCAGTCCTGGAAGCTTATGGTGAAGGGTGGGTAAGAAATCTTATCAGTAATTAAATTAAAATTTCCTCAGAAACTGAGGGGGGGGGAGGGAGAGATGGAGGGAGAGAAAGAGGGCTGGTTGTTAATTTGAATGAACATTTTGTCCATAGTTCCCAAGTCAAGTCATGACTCCTCCCCAAAGAATTCTGGGGCCTGTAGTATGTTAAGAGTGCTGAGAGTTGTTAGGAGATCCCTGTCCCCCTCCCAGAGCTCCAGATCCCATGATGGTTTAACAACCAATCCCTCTTCACTGGGAACTTTGGGAATTAAAGCTCTTCAAGGAGAATATCCTAACAAGTCTCTGCACCCTTTATAAACTACAGCTCTCATAATTATTGGGTGCAGCTATATTAGCCTCTCCTCAAAATCTTTGAAGCTCTGGGAATTTGATCCACATATTTACAGTGTGGGATGATAGCAGTGTTCTACTTGAGGGGATTATTTAGCAGAATGAGATAAGAGATAAGGGCAAGCGGGTATAATCAAACCCCAAGATGGATCAGTGTGGAAGAAGTGCCCCTAAACCAGAGGCTTTCCAGCTGACTCATCAATATTTTTTATTGTCTGTTTGACTAGGCTGAGCACTTTTTTTTAATGTTGCCATTACTCAAGAACAATGTAATTTAGTCGTTGCATCTGCATGTGCAGCCCACCATGAGTATGTAAATTAATAGAGCAAATATGCAAAGCAAGTCTAACGGTGATTGCTTTTGTAGTCTTCAATAAACAGAGTACTTTTAATTCTCAGCTGAAGACTGAAAAGAACAGTCATATTTTGTTGTAGGGGAACATCTATCTCCCTCTCCCCATGCTCTGCAAATCCCCTTGATATTTTTAATTTAAACAGAAACATGCCACACATACCATTGCCACTGTTTCCGTCAGTAATTAAGAATGGTTTTGTTTTTTTTTACTTCCTTCATATGTATTTACTACTTAGTTGTAAATGCCCTTGTGTTCATTATCATGAAAGTTACGAGGGGGAAGAAAGAGGCAGAAGTAAAGAGCCCCCCCCTCTCTCTTTATTATCTGCATGCAGGCTGAAGCAATAAAAAAAGTTTGCTTTCCACATTCAACAACCTTTTAAAATGCCTTGTAGTGAGATATAAAACAAAGTGCAATAAAGAAGTTTGAAACAGGGTGGGGAGATGAATGTTCTGCCTATTAATCTATGAAGGAGAAGGCATCATGAGAATGTCGGGAGAGCCTGCTGGATCAAGCCAGTGGCCCATCTAATCCAGCATTCTGTTCTCACAATGGCTGTCCAGATACCTCTGGGGAACCTACAAGCAGGACCTGAGCACAAAAGTGCTGCTGGATTTTCCAGCAGTTGGTATTCAGAAGCATTACTGCTTCCGAACATGGAAGAAAAGTCTCGCCATTATGGCTCGCAGCTGTTGATAGCCTGCTTCGCCATGAATTTGTCTCACCCTTAAAAACCCTCCAAATTGGTGGCTAACACTGCCTACAGTGGGAGCAAGTTCCATAGTTCATGTGCTGCATGAAGAAGTACTTTCTTTTGTTTATCCTGAATCTTCCCATGTTCATCTTCATTGGATGTCCTCAACTTCTAGTATTATAAGACAGGGAGATAAACCTTTCTCTATCTGCTGTCTTGAAGCCATGCATATTTTTGTAAACTTCTATGATGTCAGCTCTTATTTGCATTTTCTCAAAACTAAAATGTCCCAAACACTGCAACCTTTCCCCATCTCCCTGGTCATTTGGGTTGCCATTTTTTGAATCTTTTTCAACCCTACAACATCCCAGCTCAAACCCTCTTCCTTTGTCCGAAATGGGGTAGTGTAATTACCATTGTACAAAGGGTGCCTCTGCAATCTAGCTCACGGGTAAAGAGCCTTATTCAGTCTGAGGGCCTCCCAGAGGCCACATGTCAGGTATGGGAAAGGCCAGAGACAAAAGTAGGCACAATACTAAATTTTATTTTTTACCTTTGCTCCAAAGTCTAGTTCTATACCAACTCACACTCCCCTTCATCCAAGAAACATTATCAGAGTTCAAGGACTCATCCAAACTAGGCAAAAGTACTCAGATAGCAGCATTCCTGATCTAGTGACGCACACATGAGGTGTCCTTGGTCAACTGCTCATGAGAACGAATGAGGTGGACAGACTGCCACTACCTCCCTTTTCACCCATCTTAAGGGCTAGAAAGTTACCTTGGGCTGCGGGAAGGAAGTGGCCAAGATGCTGTGGCATGTGCTCCAACAATCCACTGATGAAAATTGGGACACGACTCAGCCTGCAACACACCTAAAAGCACCCCCTAATCAGGGCTGTCTTAAGCATAGATTTTACTTAAGCATAGATTTGCACCAGGGTGCAAAGATCCGCCCGGTGCTCCCTCCCCAGGTTGCCCAGTCCCAGGAGCGCAGGAGGGCAGAGCCAGCCGGCCGCCTCAGTGTCTCACTGGCTTGGTCGCCCCTGAACTCGCGGCGTAGAGCCGCCCACAGCACAAGAACCTGCCACGGCGCTCCGACCAATGGGCGGGCTCTTCCCCGGAGTCAACTCTCGGGCCCCGGACTCTCGGCCTGGCACCCCTGAGAGCCTGGAGCCCAGGTGCCCTGCACCCCTAGCGCCTATGGGTAAGACGGCCCTGCCTCCAATGTCTCCCTGCCCTCTCCGCAGATACATCCACCCCACTCAGTGATCACCCTTCTCACTGGGCACTTTGATGGAGGCCCCAACCCCTCTCACTTAAGCCCCCTCCCTTGGGGTTCAATACTCCACCCCCTGCACTATCCCATTGATGGTCCCCACACTTGCACATCTTCGCCCACCACACCACTGCTTCACCTCTCTGCCTCTCTGCCCTAACAGTTGCTCACCTGCCCTCTCCCCCACCCCACCCACCACACACATACAAAGGTTTCAGCGACTCCTACCCCTGTGGTTTGCTTTATTTCCTGCTGAAGTTCCTAGCAGAGGGACTCAGGACGTACTTCCAGAAGCCATGTGGGCCATGTGATGCGGAGGAGGAGGAAGAAGGGCACGTGCGGGAGCAAAGTGAGAATGCAGCACCAAAAATTGTGTGTCTTTTGGTGCTCTGGTGGGAGCCAGGCAACTTGTGTCAGAGCAGGAGCCAAAATGGGACATTCCAGGATCCAATCAGAAGCCAAGATGGCTTCTGTAATTCTGTAATGTCCTGCTCAAACCAGGACTCTTTAGGCATGTGGTGTACTCCAGCCCTGGAAATCTGTCTTTTCCTTCTGGATACTAGGATTGGAACAATCCCTGGTGGGAAAAGAGGCTTCTCCAAGACTCAATTATGCCTTCCCCTGCTCTGCCTCAAGACTTACTGATTGTTTGGTTTACAGAATTTATATCTTGCCCTTCCTCTGGGAATGATATCTTCTTGCTTATACATATACGTCAATGCTGCTTTAGTCGTTCTAACAATGACCTCAGAAGCAGATCATCTTTGTATTATGAGCAGGACTGTTATAATAACAACGATAACAATCTTTAAAATATTGTAACAGAATGAATGCTTGCATCCTAATCCTTTGCATGATTCCTCATAAGTGTGGGGAATTTGAAACATGTGGGCCCTCAACCTCTGGTTCTGAGTGTGAAAAATTGTCTTCTTGGTTTGAGTTGACTTGAGTAAGTGTGTGTGTGTGTGTGTGTGTGTGTGTGTGTGATTATGCAAACACAGAGACACAATAAATTACTCAGGTCAACTTGAAACAAGCAGACAATTTTCTACTGAAGTTTCTGAGCATGTTTCATCCGCCGCCCCACAAAAGCAAAGAAAATATGCCTGAGAGCTCAAGAGAATTTCAGATGACAAGTAAAAATGGAACACAGCAGGCAAACTCAGGGTAGCAGCAGTAGAAACATTTCTGTTGGTGCACCTAATTTCTCATTGTTGCTTTCCTCTCTCATTTTTTTAAAAAAACTTTAGCTTTTGACTAACCTACGAAAAGATAGCTAAAATGTTCTGCCCCACCCCCCAGCTTCCAGTGTTTCTAAGGAAATCAGCATGACTTCATCTTAGATCTTCTTGGGTCCCAGAGACACTGGGAAATGTTTCATTGCTATAATCTTTGAAGCAATCCTCTAGATATTTAGCCACCGCTGACATATTTATGTGGCAAATGACACCTTTCTTCATATAGTTTACTGCTGAATTATGGTGTTTGCATCGTGCTCACCTTATTCGTAAAAATATTTATATACCACCAACTTGTATAAAGGAACAAGGCAGTGCACAACAGTATATACTGTAGACACTCACGAGTCTTAAGGTCAGCAGAAGGGACACTCTTGGAAGTTCCACCTCTCTCAGAAGTTCAGAGGGGAAAGGAACTCTCTGTGGCAGCCCCTAAGTTGTGGATTTCCACCCACACAAGATGCTGCTCATTGTTCATATGAAAGGGTTTCTAAAGGTGATTAACCCTGTTCTCGCACTAGATGCCACCTATGGGAAATTTCCATTGACTCCATCATCATGATGCTCCTGGCTGCACGCAGCTCTTTAGCTTCAGTAACCACCCGGGTCGGCAAATTTCTAGCAGTGGCAGTCTTTGCTCATGCAGGGATGATAAAACGTCACCGAGCAACCCTGCTACATGCATAAAAGTAATCATGTTGCATTAATCATGTTTTACTTTTTAACATACATGAGTTGTGGCTTTTTTTGGGGGGGGAGGGTACTTTTCTTAAAATGACAATAAATGAAATGGTATACATGAAAAATGAAGGCAATTAACAAAAAGCATTGCGATGGCGTGCCGTGAATGCAAAGCCAGGAAGAGCATTGCCAATGATTTAAATGTCAAAACAAAGGCAGTTGTGACCCTTACTTGAAAAGCTTTAATTTGGATGTTAATTAATGGCTGACCTCTTCTGTCACTTACGTGATGGATTGCATTTTCTGGGTGTGCAATCCTTCAGATCGGGGTGGGTGGTTGTCTGTCCATTGGCAGGTTCTTGCGTCTGCTGGGTTTTAATGAAGAATTTCCTTCCCAACCCCATTCATTTTGCCCTGGTGCTGTTAGCTTAATTTACTTCCACTGTGTGGGATTTATTAACTGATTAATCACGGGTGCTTTAAGGTGTCTCTGCTGCGTTCCTTGATGAAAGTTGTACTTTTGTTGAGCCTAACAGCAGGGTCCTCTGAAGAGCATCCAGTACTAGAGCAACTCATCGTAGGGGGTGCAGATTGTGTAAACACAACACAACACCAAAGAATATTCCCTAATGCTTTCCTATTAGTGCATGAAAAACATGCATAAGAGAAAGGCATAACTCATTCCTTCTGTGCACACAGCACCTGCTTTCAACCTCTTTCCGATGTTCCTAAAGGGCAGCTTTGGAAATGCAGCATTGGGGAACATCTGTGACCCTCCAGATGTGGTGGGACTCCAGCTTCCATCATTCCCAACCAACATAGCCAATGGTGTGTGATGAGGGGAGCTGTACTGAGCTACAGCTTGAAGGTTCTCCATCCACAGCTTCTCCACCTTTTGCTTCACTTAAGCACTTTTCAACATCTTTTATTTCAGTGAAGCCATGTCCACCTGCCCTACACCTGCCCTGACAGGGATGCTTGGGAAATGCTGCACAAGGGACTCTGCAAGTTTCTACGGAAAGAAAAGAAAAATGCTCATTTTTTAAAGGGAGCATTTTTCTTTCTTTCAAATAGAGCAGTTTGTATTTGAAGCGCTTCTTCCCATTGTTTTGAATACAAGGATTCCCAGGATTCTTTTGATGTTCTCATAACATGCCGTAGACTTGGGGAGGGGGGCAGGCAGGCAGGATTTAATATCTTGGGGGGAAAGTGATTTGAATTCAGCTCTTCTAGGCCAGGCTTTCCACACACAATTTCATACAATTTTAGTGCATGTTTATTCCAACACACTCTTTGTGTGCAATTTTCCCTAATGCAATGCATAATATTTTCATGAATGTATACATTTTTATACTTTTTCCTGTAATGTACATATTTTTTGGAAATCTTATTTGGTTGGAGAATGGCCACATTCACACCCTACATTTAAAGCACCATGAGGAAGCAGTCATGGCTTCCTCCCAAATAATTATGAGAGCTATAGTTTCTTAGGGGTGCTGTTCCCCTCACACAGCAGCAACTCCCAGAGTTCCCTGTGAATAGAGATTGATTGTTAAACTACTCTGGAGAATTGTGACTCTGTGGGCAGCTGTTCCAGCAGTGGGAGAGCTGGGAAGCAGAGCTCACTCCCATACGCGCCAAGCATAGGTCTAGGGAACTCTGGGCATCCCCCCAAATTGTGGGTGATTGGCACCCACAACATGAGGCTACGGCGGTACCTCCCAGACCATGTCGGAAGTCCTGCCAGGCCTCCGAATGCGACTTCTGGTAGAAACCTAACGCAACATGACGTCATGACGTCACAACATCACGGGCCCCATTGGGCAACCATAACCTGGGGCCAAAGTCAGTACCCCTGGTGCCAAGTGTTCTGTAAAAAGGCACAACCTGGATTTTTTGCACGAGATCATGTTTTGGTTGCTGCGTGAGATTGCGCTAACTGTCACCTGGGGACAGCCATTCCATTAGACTGCCTCCGTGTGAGATGTAGGAAACAGGGCTTATTTAATCAGCTTTGCTGGAAGCCTAGCTTCATCAGGGACCTCCTGTCCCTGAACTGTACCGACTAATCATTATAGGGACAACTATGGAGTTTTGATTTTGATTTTCCTCTTTCCTCCCTGCCGCTTTCCCCTTGGTTTGTTTGTTTGTTTGGACTGCAAGCCTGTTGGTAGGGACTGTCTTGCTTTGATTGTATGTAAGTCACTATAGGAGTCCCCCAACAGCTGTCAACGAATTAGAGCTCTTAGGATTTTTTGGGGGGAAGCCATAACTGTTTAAAGCGCTTTCACAGTGCTTTAAATGTATGGTGTGAATGATGGACAATGTTACATGGCACCACTCTCAGAAGTGTGAGTGTCAAAGGACAGCTCTTATTCCGTTGGTCTTTATTAATTTAAACACCGCTTATATGCCAGTATATTAATTTATACACACTTATATATGTGGTTTACAACTAGCAAATCAATACAGAATTAAAATACAGAATAACAATTCCATTGGGAACTAAAACATCCTTAATTAAAATGTACAATGAAATGAGCCATTAAAAGAAAGGCAATTACAACAGTTTTAAAAACAGTTAAAACAATACAGTCAGAAGTTGTGTTCTGGGGAATGTGTGCCTAAGCAAGTGTGTCATCAGGAGATGTCAGAATGGCCAACACTGAGGTAATATTTCAGAGAGTGTGGATTATGTTGGTCCACACTGTACCGTGAACCAAGCTGAATTTCTTCTGCATCCCTGCCCTTATGTGTATTTTGTGCACTTTAAACCACCCCTCATTGAAGGATGTAAAAGACATGTGTGTAGGGGGTATGTATTTGAAACCTCATTGCATATAGGAGAGTGTTGTGCTTGCAAACATCTTCACAGCATGTCTTTCTGAGCCCATCACCGCATTGCACAATTTGTGATGCTTCTTCTTCTTCTTTTTACACATGATCAAAGCTTGCAAAGAGCACAGTAGAGAGCTGCCAGGTGGCCAAAACAGTTGCCTCTTTCCAGCCATCCGTGTCAGCTTTTTAATAGGGCCTGAGGGGGGAAATGAATTCTGAAAAGAGGCTTTGATCTTTATGCATATACTTTTAATTTTAACTTTTAAAAGACATTTCAGATCAGAGCAAGGCTATTATGCTGAACGGTGTGTGAGGGAATTAATTGGTGGCTGAACTACAGTGCCAGGGCCGAGTCCAAGTGGGAGCCAGGCGGAGACGCTAATATTTGCATTTCATTATTTCTGCTGCCAGGATTTGAAAAAAAGAAAATCCACAGAATGAGCTCCACCTATGCTAGAGTGCCCTCATATGCAAGAGATTCTTGGGTGTCTTTTTGTCATGTGTGTTTTACATGTGGCAAACCACTTTTGAAAATGCATTTATTAACATTATTAACAACCCAAAAGTGCAGTAACGGAGCATTACATCATACCATATACAAAGCAAACAAACTAAAATAAGAGAAAGAAATGGTGACACACCAATATAAATCAATACATCCATTTTTCACAACATAGGCACTGACTCCTAGGGGCCGAGGCAGTTTCGGTCCCCTGAATATGTTTTCGAGGGGGCCGGGCCCCTTCAATAATCAGAAGATGTCGCTATAAATTGTTGTGGTGATTTAGAGATTTAATATGAAATCAAGCTGGATTTGAGTTTATTGATGTAGCAACAGTAAAAGTAAAAAAACAAAAACAAAAAACAAACAAACCCCTAGGTATAAAATCAGTTAAAATTTTGGGCAATTTTTTTATTTTTTATTTGGAAAATGTCTAAAACGTGGCTCTCTGGGCAACCCAGTCAACCCATAATTTCTTTTGTTTCTGATGTTTTTGATCTGTTTTATATTTGTTCCTTTTTGTAGGCTATCTTGAAAATCTAGATTAATAATAATAAAAAAGAGTTTGTTGGTGTCTCTGGTAACTTCTCTCTCTTACATCTTGAATGTTGAGAAATTGGATTTTTAAAAGGCAAAAAAAATATTAGAATTGGAGCTGTCAGAGAAGCACAAGGAAAACTGTGTTTTAATGCTCAGGAACTTGGCAAAGTTTTTTTTATATTATGGATTTTTATATTATGGATGTATGCTCTGTATTATTTTATTAATACCATTGCCTAATACAAGTTTGTCATGGCCTTTGGCTAGAACGATAAACTTATGAACTTGAAGGTTTTCCATTGCAGGCTATTGAAATCCTAGCTGCAGCTAACATCCATGTGTCAAACCACATTTGATATTGAGGGAAGTTACACCAGAGGCAGATTTAGGGGAGAGCAACCGCTTTGCTTGCACTGGGCACCAAGTCAAGAGGGAGCCAAAGGGGACACTTCAATCATGACTTAGAACAGAAAGTGAGAGGTGGGGGCAGGCAACAAATTTTGGCATTGCACTAGGACAGGCTTCCTCAAACTCTGCCCTCCAGATGTTTTGAGACTACAATTCCCATCATCCCTGACCACTGGTCCTGCTAGCTAGGGATCATGGGAGTTGTAGGCCAAAAACATCTGGAGGGCAGAGTTTGAGGAAGCCTGCACTAGGGGCTGCTGAAATTTTAAAGCCCAAAGTCTGCCACTGGTTACAGCAGCACTTTGATAAAGCTAGGAAAGTGTGATAGCTTTCCACCCATTTGATGTGACACACATTTTCTACTCTTACTGTCTTCTACATGAGAATGGCTTTTATCGAATGGCAGTAGCTGCCTGTTTGGTGGATAGTGAAGTTCCAGGCTGCACGTTAGTATGAGAAATGCAGAGATACAATTAAGTTAGAAATGAATTTATAAACATATAATTTGTGTTGCTTGTTTGCCCCCCTCTTATTGGCTATCTTTGAACCTAGTGCTGTGGTTCCCAAGGTGAGCAGTACTGCCACCTGGGAGGCAATGGAATTACCTAGGGGATGATAAGAGGCAGGGGACTGGCAGGGGGTGCTGGAGATGCAAATGATTATCCTACTTTGAAAAACTGGTTTCACTGAACCAATGTCAGGTTACCACCGAGTACCCACCAGCTGGCTGACTGGGAGGGCAGCCAAGAGCTGGGAGAGCAAGTTGTCAAGGAGACGGACAGAGATAAGATAGAGGGAAGTGCTCAGTCCTTGGCGAGGCCAAGTTTCTCTGACAGCAGTCTGTCAGAGCCTTTACCTTTAACTTGGGACGAACGCAAGAAGGGTGGGGTGCAAGAGAAAGGGAAATTGTCATTGCAGAGGAGGCGGAAGAGGATGGTGTTCTCGCGAGGTTTAAAAGGGCAGAGGAACCACCCTGACCCTTCAGATGAGTCATCAACAGATTAGTGAAGAGGTCGTTAGAGCATAGAGCTGCAGTCTGTAGGCTTGGTTGTTTTCTTTGTGTATTGAAAATAAACTCAACTTCACTGAGCCAACGTGTACGTGTCGTGTGGCTGCTACAACCAAGATCATCAGTTTTGCTGGCCTTCTTACATTCAACCTGTTGAGAGTTTCCTCCTCCTTAATCTCAGCATTGCCACTGTAGATCTTTGCAAAGAGGATGGGGGCAAAGCTAGAAATAAGTGGTTTTGCCTGTCCTTGACTCTGGTTCCCTCTACTGTTGACCTCCTCTGCCTTCCATCCTACTAGTCAAGGTTGACTTGAATTGGCCCAATTCAGTTTGAGATTCAGCAGAATAAGATGCACAGCCCTAGTGTATATACAGGAACTTGTACATGTTGCTTATCGCGGTGCACATCTTATAGGATACAGTGAATAATTCATGCTGCTCACCATGTCTCATTGGTGAACCTCAGTGACTTTTTTTGGAGGGGGAGGAGCAAATTATACCACTGCGAGCCCAAGAACTTTAGAACAGAGATCCTGGACAGGAGTGGGGGTGGTAATACAAACTGCAAAGTTTGACTTCCTGACATCTTTTGGCATAAAATTGTTTTGTCAAGCATCATTTACTCAAGGCACATTCATGGAAATAGTGGATGCAAAGAATTTTTGCAGCATCAGTTGGTCCCAAATGAGAGAGTGCTAGCATAAATAAAAAGGAAAGGTTTTTCATTTCCTCATCAGGTTTCATAATTGTTCAGAGGTTGGGGGAATCAAAATATAAAGCAAGTGTGTCAGCATCATCTGTTACTGTTTTCTTTTTTTAAAGCCAAACACGCCTTTCCAATGTAACTTGCACATAAATAAAGGTGATGTGATGAAGACAACATGCTCCATTAACCTCTTGGTTGTGAATGGAGGTGATTGAACTGTGGCAACTGAGCTCGATTTGAGATTAGATCTGTTCCTGGAGCTATGCCAGAGACCAGCCTAGTTTACAAATCACACTTTTTTGAAATATGTCTCAGCTTTGGTTGGGTGATGCCAGACAGCTGTTCATCTAATAGCCTAAATCAATGGCCAACTGCTCACAATTAGGAGGTATGTCAGTTGCTCGGTGCAGTGAGAGAAAACCTTACATTATGTTTTCAGAAGAAACTCTTGGTGAAAGAAGGGGCAAAGCCAAACTCTTTCCCCCACCCTTTATTTCCTATGCCCAGTTGGCACATCCAATATTAATCAATATTTTCAGATATAACTCAAATTGACTAGCACTGTTAGGTTAAAAAAACTTTTTTTAAATTACCTTATCAGTATCCTCTTTCTTGTTTATCAGGTAACAAGGATGCTTGTTGATGCCACTTTGAAGGACAAGACTAGGGTGTCTCACCATTCATGATAGTGTCCGGATCACAAGAACTAGCCATTCTATTCTGCAGTGGTTAAGCCATATTTTGAATACTGTGTTGAGTTCCTGATACCACATTAAAAGGAGGACATTGGCAAACTGTTACATGTCCATAGGATAACATCTAGGATGGTGTGGGTCTGGAAACTGAGTCCTGTGAGGAATCCTAGAGAGAGATGGTTATTTTTAGTCCGGAGAAGGGAAGGGAAGGGAATATAGCTGCCTCTGAATATCTGAAGGGTTGTCATGCAGTGGATAGTTGATTGTCACTGATAGCCTTATCCCCAATGGATTGGTCCAATCTTTCAAAGCCATCCAAATTTTTGCCTAACATCACACTTCTGAAAGCAAAACTATGCCCCGTTTGAATAAGTAATTTCTTTTGTTAGTCCTGGATCTTTCAACACTGCAGCTATGCAAAGGCCCTCTTTTTGGCATGGTAGATATAAATGTATGGGGTTGTGTACATTGCTAGTCCCACTCAAAGTTGACCTGTTAGAGTATGGCAGACATAGGTTCATTAATTTCAAGGGGTCTACTCTGAGTTTAAATTCTCTAGATCTGCAGTTGACGTTCGCCCAATGATTATGAACAAAGAAAACAGCTGCTACCAAGTCAAATAATTGGTTCATCTAGTTCAGTATTGTCTGCACCAGCCTTCCCTTAACCTGTTATCCTGTAGGTGTTGTTGGACTACAGTTCCCATAATACATGATCATTAACCATCTGACTGAGGCTGTAGGAAGTTATAGTCATATTGAAGTCATCAAATTGGGGGAAGTTGTTCTGCAATGGTCTCCAGGTTTGAGCCATGAGTCTTTTTTAGCCCTTCCCAAAGATTCTGGGACTCTTCCTATGCAAACCTCAAAATGCTAGCTCTATTCAGAGTAAATACATTGACATCAATGGACATGGCTAACTTAGGTTCATTAATTTCAAATAGTCAACTCTTCCTTAGTTGGTTTTAGTTTTTTGGAAATCATGTCACACCCATATTAGTTGTCTTCAGGCTGCAGAACAACTTAGGTTAGTGACCTAGAGAGCGGGTGTGATGCAGAAAGTGGTGAAGGGCACGAGCTCCAAGCTTGGTTCAAATTGCAGCTCCCCTATAAATTGACGGAGTAGCTTTATGTGAGCCATAGCCTTCTACTTTTAGGGTTTTTTTGGTATAGAATATGGAGGCAAGATTACAAGGTTATCCAGCATTGTTGCAAAGATTACAGAAAATGTACACAGGACATTCTGAGTAGATAGAAAGTAGGGCTATATTATGCTATGTATTAGTTTGCACCAGTACAAATGCTAAGAGTATAGCACTCCTTTCTGGACACCCAGAGGATCAGGCTCTTACGAACTGTCAAAACATAAGAGGCCAATCAAGTTGAATTATTCTCTCTCTCTCTCTCTCTCTCTCTCTCTCTCACACACACACACACACACACACACAGAGAGAGAGAGAGAGAGCAAGAGCAAGAGAGAGCAGTAAGATAAAGTTGTAAACAAATGGCTTTTATATGGAAATAATTTTATATCTTTATACCTGCCATAAAAAACACAATTTGAATGAGACATTTCCTGAATGACAAGAAGATGGGGTTTATAAAAAAAGATCTCAGAAGGTGGATATTTATTGTTCAATTAAAAGTTAAAGGTCACAATCCAGTCCAGAGTTAAGTGTGCTTAAACCTATTGATTTCAATGGGCTGAAGTGCCCTGTCATAAATCTAGGTTGTGCTCCCCCTCCGAACAACAACAAAATAAAGTAAAAAGAATATTGAATGCTAAGGGCGCAGAAGATAAGAAGAATCTTTTTCAATGAGTTATTTTTCAATCATCTCCCACTGGAACTGGCAGGAAGAGAAAAAACCGCATACTTTTATGTTCTCTGGAAATCCCAAGAGACTAAATTATAGCATGACAAATAAACAAGTTGCTGAATTCTGTTACAGGGGAAACGTTTTTGTAAAACAACAGGCATTTGAATAAACTATGTATGCATTTCCTGTTAATGACAACAGCAGGTGAAACACCTAAGCAATGGTAAATTATTAGAAAGCTCTGTGGAGTTTTAGAAGATTAATTGTCTCCTTCTAGGACCAGCAGCAATGAAAAATTAGTGTTCATTGTGAGAAACAATGGCTAACTTAGCCATTGTCACAACCTGGGCTAACAGGCTAGCATTATGCTCTGGTACAAAACATGCCACTACTGCCATGTTGGCAAACATGGTCATTGTTAGATGTGACATGAAACACAACATTGGATTGGATCCAGAGCAAATCCATTGAATTTAGGTCTCATTGAAATCAACTGCACAAGTTAGTCATAGCTTGCTTCAGTGGAAGACTGTAGAAAGAGGAGTCTCCTAAGGATAAGAATTGAGACTTGTGCTGAATACTATTGCTTTGTTGCCTGGTATGACCTCATACCAGATATGATGCCTCTGGGGAGCCAGGCTCATAGGACAACATCTGTGAAGGTCCATGCTCAGGCTCTTCAAGCTCTGGACCACAAGATTACTGTAGGTTACAATTCTCTACAGTGGTACCTCGGGTTACATACGCTTCAGGTTACAGACTCTGCTGACCCAGAAATATTACCTCGGGTTAAGAAATTTGCTTCAGGATGAGAACAAAAATCGGGCAGTGGCGGCACAGCAGCAGCGGGAGGCCACTTTAGCTAAAGTGGTGCTTCAGGTTAAGAACGCTTTCAGGTTAAGAACGGACCTCCGGAACGAATTAAGTACGTAACCACTGTATCTGGAGGCACAGCAAAGAAACCCTGTATTTGGCCAACGCTTCCTCCTCTGATTCTGAACATAACACTATGCAGGATGCTTCCACCTGATTTGCCCAAGTCCACTTACTGAGTTTTATAGGTGGAATTGAACTAGAATCAAAAACAGACATTAGGGCCACTGTACCAGAATATTTGTGCTTATTTTTGTAGGACACTATTGCCTGCCTCACTTGGAAACCTGCTCACATGCAGAGACTCTTGAAATGTTAATGATTTGTCTAATAATGCCGAACACTTGGTTTGGAGAAAAGAAGCAATCTTCTTTTGTCTAATCTTCTTTTAAAGCCATGCAAATTAGTGGCCAACACTGGCTATCATGAGAGTGAGCTCCAAAATTTCACGATGCACTCTGTCAGATTGCCAAAAAAGCCCTTCCATCTGTTGTCTGACACTGTAAGCAGAACCAGGCACACTGCTTGTAGTAATTAACTTTATTGCTCAGTAACCAAGGAGTCAGCACATCCACATGGCACAAGCAAGTAAGTTGCAGAAGCTAAAGTTCTGGCCCCTCTTCCCCCATATTTATACCTCCCTCCTTGCATTTTTCAGCTTTTTTTAATTGTTCTAACCTTTTCTCGGCCCTTCGTTCCTGTGCTGAGAGTGGGGGAGGGGAAGGAGCCCAATCAGGGCTGTATAGCAGAGCAGGAGACACAGCCCCTGCTCCTCCTCTGTCAGCACCTGAGGCTACCTCAAGTCTCTCCTTTTCACCCTCACTCTCTGCTGATGATTCCTTCCTTTCCCACCAGTCTGAACCTGGTTCAGTGTCCCCTTCCCCCTCAGGTGCCTCCTGGATCACTGGCTGCCACCACTTTTTAAAAAAATGTATTTTTATTAAAGTTTTTCTTGGTTTACAAAAGTATGCAATGCGCTCTACGTGGGGCTACCTTTGAAGGTGACCCGGAAACTGCAATTAGTCCAGAATGCGGCAGCTAGACTGGTGACTGGGAGTGTCCGCTGGGACCACATAACACTGGTCCTGAGAGATCTACATTGGCTCCCAGTACGTTTCCGAGCACAATTCAAAGTGTTGGTGCTGACCTTTAAAGCCCTAAACGGCCTCGGTCCTGTATACCTGAAGGAGCGTCTCTGCCCCCACCGTTCAGCCCGGACACTGAGATCCAGCGCCGAGGGCCTTCTGGCGGTTTCTTCACTGCGAGAAGCAAAGCTACAGGGAACCAGGCAGAGGGCCTTCTTGGTAGTGGCGCCCGCCCTGTGGAACGCCCTCCCAGCAGAGGTTAAAAGGATCAACAATTACATGACATTTGGAAAACACCTGATTTGGAAAAAACAACTTCAGGGAAGTTTTTAATCTGTGATATGTTAATGTATTTTAATGTTTGCTGGAAGCCGCCCAGAGTGGCTGGGGAGACCCAGCCAGATGGGCGGGGTACAAATAATAAATTATTATTATTATATGTGGAATGTCTCTCTCTCTCTCTCTGATCATCCAGCCAGTCCCTGACACACTTCATTGGTATCTGAAGAAGTGTGCATGCACACGAAAGCTCATACCAATAACAAACTTAGTTGGTCTCTGGGGTGTTACTGGAAGGATATTTTTTTTATTTTGTTTCACACTTCATGAATAAATTATTTCTCTTTATCTGACCTGAATCTCCCAACGTTTTGCTTCACTGGAGGTCCACAAGTTCTAGTGTTATGAGAGATGGAGAAAAACATTTCTCTATCCACTTTCTCCATGCTGCACATAATTTTATAAACATTTATTATGTCACCTCTGGCCATTGGGATTGCCCTGTAGTTCTCACAATTTCCAAGATGCAAGAGAAAGACAGAACATAGGAAGCTGCCTTAGACTGAGTCAGACCGTTGGTCCATTTATATCAATATTTTCTACATTGACTGGCTGCAGAATTCAGACAAGTGTCTTTCCTAGCCCTACCTGGAGATTTCAGGGATTGCACCTAGGTCCTTCTTCATGCAGGGCAGATACTCTCTCACCAAGATATGGCTCTTCCTCAGATGCATGACTTTGCCCCCAAACACGCATTGCAATGCCTTTAGGATGGCAATAATATTCCAGGTTGTTAAGAGCTAGCAACATGCATAAAATTGTCAGGTGACCTATAGATATATTCTCATTATTACTTACTCAGCAGAGAAATTAGAGGTATGCCTTACTCAAGTTGGTGTAATGGTATTTATTATCTCTCGCTGCTCTAGAAATGATTCCTTGCAGCTTAATTGCTCTCCTGCTCTCCACCTCCTCATTATTTATATTTCGTGGGGGAGGGAGAGGGGAAGAGATTAAATATGAGGAGTGAACGATAAGGGTTTCCCCCCCTTGCTTCGTAAGATAAATAAAAATCAATTTCTCTGTGTGTGTGTGTGTGTGTGTGTGTGTGTGTAGATAGATAGATAGATAGATAGATAGATAGATAGATAGATAGATAGATAGATAGATATAGATATAGATATATGATATATATATATATGAGATAAATGTGTCAGGGTGAAAAATGTCCTCAGGAGGTACTAGGATTATCTTAATAGGATAGACAATTAAAATGATTCCTATGCACTGATCTAGGCAGATGTCATGGCTCAAAACCTTTGTGATTAATTCTAATTTTAATGCCATTTCTCAGCATTTTTTACCCATTCATATGGAACATGTGAGCTTTTTGTGTGTGACTCCCCCCCAAGAATGTGCCCTAGACTGATACTGCACAAAATTACTCACCACCAAGCTAAAGATCATCCAATGAAGCTGAATGCTGAAAGATTCCAGACAGACAATACATAGTTACTGTGGAACTTGCTCCTACAGGAGGCAATGCTCATCGTCAAATTGGATGAACTTTACTGTAAATAGTTTTAAAGTCTGAAGCTTTTCTCTCCCAGACAGTAAAGTTCCCCCTCCAGCTGTAAGTATATGTAGCATGTATATATATGGCATTTCCTTGTGCTCTGGTCCTCCATGCTCCAGAAGTGGTTTAGTCATGCTGGCCACATGACCCAGAAAGCTGTCTGTGGACAAATGCCAGCTCCCTCAGCCTGAAAAGCAAGATGAGTGCTGCACCCCATAGTCGCCTTTGACTGGAATTAACCATCCAGGAGTCCTTTACCTTTTTCCTTTTATATGTAGCACTGGAGGTGAGCAAGGAACCAATTTTTAACAGGCCATCCTAGCTGAATGAGGGGAAGCTGCTGGATCTAACACTGGGAAAGCACCAGTGTATGTGCAACTTAGAGCATCCTCCTAGACAATAAAGTGTTCTGGATATACAGTAGAGTGTCTCCGCAACAGAGAGTTCTGCAGCTTAAGTGCCACCACCAAGAAAGTCCTGTCTGACACATCGGGACTCTCTCTAAATATTGTGGGCAGGTTCATATGGCTGGAGGTGGCCTTTTATGTTTCCAAGCTCCAAATATAGTGTTGGCTGTTTTTAAAACTTTTGTTTTTTAAGGGAGCAGTCAGCTCCCCGAAGAAGAAGAAGAAAAAATGTCACAAAATAGCACATGGGGACTAGTTCTCCACCCATCTAGGCTGGCCATAGCTTCTCCCCAAGGACAATCCAAACTTCATGTTCAGGCTGAGACTTTGCCTGGACAATTGTAGCCTTTACTTACTCTGAGCTTGGTTCAAACTCCCAGCTCTAAACTCTGTCTTGACTTGTGGTTCCCACTCAATGGCTGACATTTTCTCAGCACTGACACTTAGGCCAATAAGAAACATCCATCCTTCACGCTTATGAGGATTGAGCTTGGTTATTCCACACCTTTCCTGCTGACAAATGTAGGTAGCATTTGAACTGGCAATTGCAAGAAAAGTTAGAATTTCCATCTGATTCCAGCTGAGTGGGAACATCGGGGATTGCTGGGACTAGTTTGGGACACTTATCAGGCACTAGGAAGACAGATGTTCTGGTTTGCAGACTTCATGTTTTGACTTTTAAAAGCTGGGTTTCTACAGATAAAATTAGGTTTTGCTTTGTTTTCCTGGCTTTCATCACCGTGTTTTTCAATCTCATTGCTTTTATTACCTGGTTTTATTATTGCCATATAACCCTTATTTTGCATTGTGTCTTTAATGGATCCCCTATTTTTTGTGAGAGTTCCAAAACTAATAAAACTTCAAATTAAACTTTGTGGAAACAGTGTTGACATCAAGGGAAGAGCCAAATATCACAAATAATGATGATTACAATTACATTTTAAAAATCATATTCATTGATTCCTCAAATGATTCTTCAGTACTCTTAAAATATCATTTAAAACATGATTTAAAACTTTACTATAATACTGTACAAGTTTGTTGCAGTACATCCAAAGGAGGCAGTCAAATCCCCAGAGCATTTATCCACCCCCAAAGGCCTTGGCAAAAAGGTGTTTTTTGGCCCATTAATGAAAGCATACAGTGATGGGGCCAGTTGCACCTCAGATGGGAGAGAACACCATAACCTGGGGAACACCAGGGAATATGCCTTCTCATGCTCCACTTCCCCAAGATTAGAACCTCAGAGGGCATTGGCACCATCAATAAGGTCTCTTTTCTTTCCAGGCTTAATGGAGGGAGAGGAGTGGATTATATGTGTTTTCCTCACTTAAAGGATAACCTGTGAATCAGCCATAAGATACATTTATGAGCTGTCCAGGTGCTGTCAGAAGGTTCCCTGAATGGCTACAGCAACTGGGCTTTTTCAGAAGCAAGAGAGAGTGAGCGCAAAATTAACTGCTGGGCTCCTTAATGTTGGCCAATTACAATGATATGCACGGTCTTAACTCGAATAAATATCCTGTGGTTACAACGCACCAAATCCTGTTAATAACGTGGTGACCTTTTAAAAAGAGAGTGAGCACGTTGTGTTATATTACTCCATTAATGGTGTAATTGCTAGAAGTTGTTCTTGGCCAGTCAACCCATTCTGGCACGGTGAAGCAGCTAACAAGAAATGATTTTTTCTTCTTAGAGTAGTCTTTCAGTTTTAGCATGGCACAGGGATACTCAAAATCCATGTGGCAGCATTGGTGGGGAATCTAACAACATCTGGAAGGCTACAGGTTCCCCATTCCTGGTATGTAGGGCATTGAAAGTGCAGGATGTTAAAAAATTGATCCCTGACATGTGCAGATAAAAGGATCTTCGGTTTGGAGGCTGGGACTTTGGAGGGCTACTACCATTTGGGAATGGACTCGATGGATTGATGGTTCCTGTTTTTGTGTAACACAGAGCCTTATTTATTCAGCCTTGTGACCTATAAAAGAGAAAGGAAGTCTTGTGCTGCGTTCTTCCTCCCTTTTATAACTGCTGGTCTACTGTAGGAGAAACAGTGTGATTCAGATTTTCTGGGTTCTTGGGAGAAGTTGGCTGCATTCAAAGAATCTCTGACTATTTGTCAGCCCCACCCTTGCTCTGGTACTGCTGATTACCTTCTAGTGTGATTTTTAGATTTCAGCTGACAGATGGTCAGTTCTTTGTCCTTTTCATTCCTTCACTGTGATCTGCTGAATACAGTCTTGTAGGATTTCCCTCTGGAGAAGAGAGAGAGTATGTTTGTGGCCACTTCCTTTCATGTGTGGGTGGATGCTTACAATTAAAACTTGCCTGGGCAATGATCCAAGTCTTCTTGCAGTGGAAAATCGGACCCATCCACATCCCTTGGTCGGCGTAGTTTCTCTCCTAGTAAAGATGCAAGATCTCCTTTGAAGGAATCACCTGGGTGTTGCACAATAGCTGGGCTTTTAGTTCAGCTTTAGATATGGGACATTGTTGATTGTCTCTGCTCCAGTTTTGAAATGCGAACAAGAGTCACTTGTGGTATTTAATATGTGCATATTTTTGGTCCCTCATTTTATTTTTAACCAGGACAGCTTGACTTGTTTTCCTTTGACAAGCTACATACAGACTCTTCAATAAATTAGAATTTGGCATGGGTGACACATGGCATGCTTAGCTGGTGCTGCTCATTTCCCTGTTCTAATCAAAGAACTACCCTCTATCCTTTGGCTTGCAAATTGAGTAGCAGAACACGGCCCCTCTTTCATCTTAGCTTCAAGTTTACAACAGTTTTCTAAGCTGCACGTCAAAGCGTTTCTCTTTATTATTATGAATTATCTTAGACATGTGACGGCTGTACTGCCAGGCCTTATTGTAACTCTAAAAGTTAACTAGTTCAAGGTCAGCAAAACAGAAGTCAAGAATTTCAGCAAGTCCCTTTTCCTTCGTAATGTGTGGCTTTATTTTAAAATATATATAGGGAAGAACTGCTGACATTGGAAGTCAAGGCATGGGGTATAAAATCAAAGTCTTCCAGAACGTTCTTATCCATCTTTCTTATTTTATTTTTTCAAGACAGTGTGATTGTTATGTATATGGTTGAAGGTAATGCTAAAATGATTAGAGTACCATGACATTTCAAAACAGAGAGAGAGAGAAACAATGTACCGTAAGTTGTATTTTTATGTAGGTGTTTTTTAAACCCACAGTCTAGCATTTTTCTGCCTGTGTCACTACTGGTGATTTTTGAATTTTCTTTTCTGTTCAAGTATTTCTTTACTGTAGAGAATATAGTTGTTCTGAACGTTATTCCACCCTACGTTATTATCACCCTAGTGATATCATGCATGATCAGGTGCACCAAACTCTAGGGTGTTTGTAGAAAGGGGGCTGGCCCCCCTCAATGTTGAAGGAGCCCTGCATGCACCGTGTGCGCAAGATGTCACACGTGGTGTGCAACATTACAATGTGACATTACAATGTGAGCTGGGCCCCCTCAATCTTGGGGGTAACCTGGGGGCAACCCCTTGTGCATGATAAAATGCAGATTGTTTCATGCAGGATTAAGAGTACAACAACCATGATGCATTGTGACCACAAGCAATTATGCATAACATGAATACACCAAGAACTATGGCAGCAGCAAGATATCTCTAATGTAGAGTTTATGGTTGTGTGGACATGGCTTCCTAAATATCTGAAACAGGTCTCTTAAAGAAAAAAGGTATGATAAGTGTGAGTGAGCCCCCTTCTCCATCTATGGCTTGACCTTACACTTTTCCAGCTGCTGTTTGTGCACTCAAAGATGCATCCATATGTGTTTAAATGGAGAAAAGAGATTTGCTGTGCAACTGAGAATGAAAATTGTATGTTCAGTATTATATTGGTAAATGCTAGTACAGTGGTACTTCGGGTTAAGTACTTAATTCGTTCCAGAGGTCCGTTCTTAACCTGAAGCGTACTTAACCTGAAGCACCACTTTAGCTAATGGGACCTCCTGCTGCCGCTGCACCGCCAGAGCACGATTTCTGTTCTTAGCGGAGTTCTTAACCTGAAGCGTACTTAACCCGAGGTACCACTGTATCTTCCTCTGTTTGAGTGAACCTTACTCATAGAGTCATTCTCCACCTCCATTCTTTATGCATTTACATAAAGTACTTTTGTATGGTGTAGGTGTTGAGTAACAGTTGGGTGGGTTCTTATTCTAATTACTAGTAGAAGTTAGCCCGTTGACTAACGGGCTCTAGAGGAAGAGGAGGCAGCAGGCGGCAGAGCGGCTCGCGGGGCGCCGGCGCGCCCTGCTCCCGACCCCCGCTTCTTCCTCCCTCCCTCCCTCCCTCCCTCTGTTCTTCCTTCCTTCCTCCCGGGCTGCAGGCTCGCGGCAGCAGCTCCTCTTCCTGGGGCAAAATCGCCCCTCTCGCAGCCCAGCCTCAGGCTCCCCGCAGGCGGCACGCTTTTGCCGGGCGCCGCTTTCTCCGGGGTTCTCCCCCAGTTCGCCTCGCCGGACTCCGCCGCCCGAGGCGCTGGGAAGCGCGAGGCGCGCGCAGAGCCGCCGAAGCCGCTGGCGGCGGCGGGAGCTGAGGCGCGGAGGCGGCCAGCGGCGGGAGTGGCGCTTCACGCCGCTTCCCCCCCCCCTCTCTGGCCCCGACGCCGCCCCCCCGACCAGCAGAAACCTCAGGGCGGCCGGAGGAGGTGGAGGAGGCTCCGGTCAAGGCGGCGGCGCTGCCCCAAATGACACCGCGCGTGCGCCGCCGCTGACTTCCGGACACGCCCCCCTCTCCAATCCCTGCTCCAATCCCTGCTTTCCTGTGTGACATGCGCAGAACCCACTTCCGTGACACACGGAAAAGCAGGGACAATAGAAGATTATTATATAGGATGTTCCATTAGCTTTTTCCACGTATAACACTAAACCATGGTTTGGCAGTGTAAGAACAGGCTGCAATGAGTCTTGGGCTTACACACTCTCCTCTCTAGTGGATTCGGCTCATTTTAAGCAGTCTAATAATGTCTTGATCACAATATGTCATGCCAGAAAACATAATGACTCACAGCTAACAGCAAAAGTTAAAAGAGGGGAGGTGGCAATTTGAAACCTGTGGCTCATGTACATCACACTAAACTGTGATTTAGCATGATGTATGAACTTGGCCATTGACTTAGCAATAGGCCAGATGGAAATTTAATGCTCATGTCCCCCCCCCCCCATGATGTCAGTTAGATAAAAGTAGTTTCCTTAATCATAGCTAAATGCGAAAAAGATAGAGACTAAACAATGCCACTCTGATTATTTATTCCAAACATCTCATTTACAGGAAGCTCCCCGCTCCTCATTTGGCTTGACTAATCTAAGGCATAGCAGAGGAGAGTAATAAAAACAAGCACTTGCAAACACTTGCTAATTAACTTTGACACAGCATGCTTGTGAAATGCCCTTATATAACAATTGCAAGCTGTTTAACTGAGGTTAAAACATGCCGCTGGACAAATTTGAGCTTAAAGTTGTCTCTATACACAGTGGATATTGACCTGTGTGTGTGTGTGTGCGCGCGCGCATGTGTGTGTTTGCAGAGTCTTTTACGGAAATCCTCAAAACAACACAAGGAAACCACTCACATATATCAACATCTTCTAAAAAGTTGATCTCAGGCAAAAGGTGTAATGCTGGCTGGAACCTCCCTATAATAACTTGTAATTCCAAAACTAAAATATAAATTAGACATCAGACTAGAGGTGGATGCCAATTTCATTTTCTCATTTTTCCAATTTTGAGTTCCATTGGCCAAATCTCCATGTCAGGTTTTTGTTTGTTTTTTTTGAGTGTTTATTTCTCCTCAAAGGTACATTTTTTAAACGTTTTCTGTTACTTGTTTTCTCCCTTTTCTACTGAATTTTAGGTGCAATTTTTGCAAAATTAGAGTTTATGTTGAGTTAATTTTGCTGATAGAATGCATGTATAAAAAACTTTATATATGCCAATTTGATGTTCAGTAATACACACACACACACACACACACACACACACAAACACACACAAACACACACACTCTGCTGCCAGCCATCATAGACCGTGAGCTCATCCTCACTTCCGCTTGTCCAAGCTGTTTTCTAGTCATGGATCTGAGCATTAAATTGGAACAAACAGCAATCCATGGAATAACTAAATAACTCTTTCCTCCGATTAAACTCTATAGAGTGGTTTTCCCAGAGGAAAAGCAGCAGGATAGGAGGAAGTGTGGGTAAGCCCTGTGCTGGACTAGACAGACCATTGGATGCTTGTCAAGATGGCAATATGCTGTCTCCAGGATTGAGATGTATCATGCCTCTGAATGCCAGTTTGTTTCATTTTATTTATTAAATACATATCCTGTCCTTCCTTCCAAAAGGTCCCCAGGGTGGCAAGGGGAGTTCAGTTGCTGGAGAACACTAGTGGGAGGGTGCTAATGCACCCAAGCCCTGCTTGTGGCCTTCCCATAGGACCATCTGATGCCTTATACTCCACCAAGATCCTGTGATGGGGCACTTCTGTGGTTGTGCGTGCTTCTGAGGTCAATTGGCTTTAGCTAGGGACCAACCTTTAGTGTGACAGGCCCTGTCCTATGGAATTCCCTAAAACTAGAGGTTCAGCAGGAACCTTCCCAGACTTCTTTCAGTAATGCCTTATGTAAACTGCACCCGTTTGAGAGACCTTCACAATGTGAACAACTCTTTTCAACCAACCAGTATTTAATTTTGTTTTAATGACATTTTAAATTACCTTTTATGGATATTTATGAACTGGCTTTTTTATTTTTGTTGTTGTTGAAAGCTACCTTGATATACGTTATTACATTGTGGATTATAGATATTTACACAAATAAATAAATTCTAGTGGGGCAATGTAAGAAACAGTCCAGGCATGGGGAATGTATGGCACTTCAGATATTCTTGGACTACAACTCCCATCATCCCTGACTGTTGGGCATGCTGGTCAGGGCTTATGGGAATTATAGTTCAGCAACTATAATTCCACTTCCTTTTAGTGAGCCACTTCCTTTTAGTCTGATTCAAAAGGGCTGTTCTGTATTCTTTATGGCATGAAACAGTTTCCTATATGGCCTGCTTGAGTCATCTGTAATTCAATGCTGTTTGTATTGCCTTCATCAGTAATGAAACTTCTGCAGATGGAACAGAGCTAAGCAATTATGTTGGCAAGACACCCACCAACTAAGGTTCCATCTGCCCCTTGTTTTCATGGAGATATTGTCTGCTCAGTATCAAATTGGAGGTTTCAAAGCAGAGATTGGATGACCATCTGTCATGTATGATCCAGTTGAGATTCCTGCATTGCAGGGGGTTGGACTAAATGACCCTCAGGGTCCTTTCCAACTCTACAATTCTATGATTCTATGATCATTAGAATAATCAAAAAATGCCAGCTTGAGGAGAATAAAAAAGTCTCAGCATCAAATTGATATGAACAGCTAAGACTCTTCCAGTTGGTCCATTGACATGGTGGGAGGCACCAGCTGGGGAACCCCCAAGGAAACCCCCGAGGGAAGAATGCTCAGAGCCAGGGGCATAGGTGCCACCTCCCTGGGGCCCATGAAGGGTCCGGGCACCCACAAATTTCAGTGCTAGAGCCATGGCCCTGGCTGCCCACAGCTGCAGGGCCAAGCTGGCACTCCTGGCCAGGGGATTGGTGGTGGAATGATGATGCATAGTCAAAGGGAGAAGAGTGAGCTGAAGAGGCAACAGGATTTAGTGAGCATGAAGAGGCTGTGTCAGAGAGCAGTCCAGACTCAGAGGCAGGAGAGGAGGTAGGCCAGAAGACAGAGGTGAGACAAGCTGCTGGAGAAGCCAGGGAGTCTCCCCCTCCTGCTGCTACCAGCACCCCTCCACCAGGTATCCCAGAACATGCAGAGAAATGAAAAGGGTGAAGCAATGAGAGACAAGATGACGGGGCCTTAGGCTGCTGGAGAGGGAACCAGGGGTGGAGCCTTAGAGAGCCTTTAGTCCTCGCAACTGCTTGCCTCATTCCAATCCCCAGTGGCCTTCTAATATTGGAATTGCTTCATTTATGGCCCCATCTGTGCTATACATTTTAGGGTTCCCCTAAAGAATCTGGGGACTTGCTGTGTTTGTGGATATATATTTCATCCTCCTTGATACACTTCCTTGTTTTATTCTCGTGGTGTACCCATCCTTACCTTTTCTTCTTTTTCTTTTTTATATTATGCAGATATATCTCCTGCCTTTTTATATACAGTTCAAAGCAGATCTGTATGTTGTAAACTGACTTTGAGCTTGTGAAGCGATTAAACTGTTTCTATAGGAGACATTTCTTTCAATTTGATATGAAAGCAATACGTTTTCACAAAGCTACAAGTAAAAGCTATTGTGTAATTATTTCCTAACAAACATAGCAGTAAGCACACAAAAAAACCCAAAGGAGAGGGAGGAATCACTACTAAAAGGGTCCCCCGCCCCTATAAATTTATTGAATGCCACAAAGCAAATACTGAGAAATGTACCTTTCAAATTCCTCAACAACTACTCCTAAACAAACATCTGATAACTTGGGAAGATTCATGCATGAAAATAAGGGTAAGATTGTGGCAGTTAAAACCAACTCAAGACATTTTACCATCTGAAGTAGAGAACAAGTTGGTACCTCTTTCTCTCATCCCCATTTCATGTAGCTCCAGGTGGTATTGTATTTCAGCACTGGCAGTAGGACAGTATCTTCCACCATATTTGAGTGTGTCAGGTGTGTTGTGGTGACTGACATTTTCAATATTTTCCATAAAAGTCATAGCTCATATATATTGAGATATCCAAGAATTCTACACCAATCAAACATGAGCAGGCAACAGGGCTGCATTACAGCAATTGTTCGATCAGACAGTGAGCATGTAACCAGGCAGAATGGCGAGAAAGTGGTGATAAGGAAATGAAGATCAGAGACAGGCATGCTCCATTGCTTGCACTGTGCCCCATAACTTTTCTATATAATACAGGCAGTCATTTTTCTATACGGAGGATGTGGCAAAAGTTTGTGTGAGTGCCAAACTCTTATGCTGAAATCTTGTGTGAGTGCCAAACTCTTATGCTGAAATCTGGATGGAACTGAATAACTCATGGCTGGAACTGAATAATTCTGGAACTGTAGTCCTCTAAAAATGTAATATGAGCTCTTCTGGATCAGACCAAAGGTCCATCTGATCCAGTATCCTTATTCCCACCATGGCAACTAAATGCCTGTGAAAAGAATCTAATTGAAGGACAGGGTTAGCAATGGTTGCTCGCTATGGTGGCTGCGTTCTCCCACTACTGTTTGAGGAAGTATTACTCTGAATACTAGTTGGTGCAAATCACAAGTGGGAAAAGTACATTTTCACTCAGGTCATGCTTATGGGCTTTCCATAAGTTTCTGCTTAGAAACAGCAATGCTTGTGGGTTTCCCACAGGAATCTATTCAGCCACTGTGAGAAAAAGATGCTGGACTAGATGGGCTTTCGGCCTAATCCAGCAGGACTCTTCTTATGTTCTTTGTTCACAAACAGGGCCTGAAGAAATCATCGTGTTGTCTTCTCCCCACCCCCACCTCAACACATCTGAGGTTATTAGGATGGTATTCATTCATTGATTTATTCATTCATGATTATTAAAAATAAAGCAAGACACCATTGTGATGTTCTCGTCACATATATATATTTTTAATCCAGAAATTAACTTGGGCATGTACGTGATCTCCACATCACAGATCACTCCACACATCCATTTCAGCACCCAACTCTTTCAATATCTGATGTTTGATCCTCAGAAAATTAAGTAAAGCTATGAGAGCAAAATAATGAGCTCAACGAGGGGACTTGACTACATTGACCAGGTATAATCTATCAATGGATTTTCCTGAACTTCAAGCCTTCCCATCCATTCTGAAACTCTGCACTATTCTGGGAGGTATAGATTTTCTTTAGACATCCTTGTACTTCCATGTAGAAAAAAACTGTGTTGTGATTTAAAGAGGAGGAAGGAAGCTATCTAGGATGAGACATCAACTTTTGTGTTAATATCCCTGGGTGTATTGTGTGAACAGAAGATCAATAGGACTGTGCAAATATACCTCCTTTGTTGGATTTTTTCTTCCAATGATGCGGGGGGAAGGAAGAGAAATTCATCAACTTGTATTGGGCTGCAGGAGTGGGCAACAATCATTAGATTTTTGGACCAGTGAGGAATTAGTAAACTGACAATTATAAGGTACTCCAAGGAACTCTTTTCCTCTCCCCACCTTTTAAATGCTTTTTAAATAAAAAAATAAGGTAAAGGCAACGTTAAGTAGCTAGGAGATATGAGTCCCACTGTGTGCATTCAAAATGGAAATACTGGGACAAATGAAGAAGTAGTAATTATCAAAATACAAGAAAAGAGATGCAATAGGTTATGTAATAAATCAGGCATGAATTTATTGTGATTTAATTAAATCTAATTGGTATAGCAGTGGAAGTACCAATTATAACTGGCTGTTGTTTAATTGGTGTGTAAATCTTGAGTGGGCTAATTGTTGACTGTCATACTTAACAATGGCTTTGTCAGCTGCCCCAGGGAATGGAATATGGACTTCATATATTACTCTTTTTTTGGTATATTGCCAAATTAAAATGGGGTTCAGAAATGTGCCTGGGAATGAAACTCAGTGGTGACAAATTCTTGTTTGCAGGTACATCATATAAGTGGGTGGGGGGGTGGATCTGCCCACACACATTGACCTAGGAAATACCTCCTGGCTTGCCATGTAGCAGCTAGAGATTGGGTGGAAAACTTGTCTCATTTTGCACTTAAAGGAGAACCTTCCTAACTGCCCCCTTCCGAAACAATAGAAGAACCACAATTCAGACATCCTTCGAAATCCACATTTCTCCATATTTGTAGTGCACTTATCCAGCCAAGCAACATGTACAAAAAACAAACAAACAACATATACAAGGATAAAGTGTGAATAACAATGGATATATGAGTTAAAATAGGTCACAAAAATGCATTGCATTAGGAGAAATTGCTTTGCAAAAATGTGTAGGCTAAAGTGCATACAAGGCTGTGTATATTAGTAGAAAAATCACACTAAAGATTGGACTAAACCAGGGGTCAGCAACCTTTTTCAGCTGTGGGCCAGCCCATCATCCCTCAGACCATGTGGTTGGCCGGACTATATTGGGGGGGGGGGATGAGCGAATTCCTATGCCCCACAAATAACCCAGAGATGCATTTTAAACAAAAGCACACATTCTACTCATGTAAAAACACACTGATTCCTGGACCGTCCGTGGGACGGATTGAGAAGGTGATTGGGCTGCATCCGGCCCAAGAGCCTTAGGTTGCCTACCCCTGGACTAAACTGAGGATATTGAAAGAATATGTGTGTGTGGAGTGGACTCCACCAAGACATATTTCCCCCCTTTTCTGTTGCTGCTGCCACCTTTTCCACTACCCAGGGACATTGCCTCCATAGGAACATGGGGGCAGCCATCTTGTTCTCCATGGGTCTGAGAGAGTTGAAAGGGGTAAGTTCACTCCAAAGTTCAGAGTGAACCAGAATCCTCACTGCCCTGAACTGTGAGTAAATATTTGCCAGTGACCAGGAGGCACAGGTTGCAGGAAAAGCAACAGACTTAACCAAATAACAGAAAGAAACAAAACTACTGCACACTATTATGGTAGCTATGAAGAAATGGGCTCAATAGCTAGTTCTCTTCTCTTGGCCCCCATTCCCGCACATGTTTTTCTCTTCCAAAGCTGGAACTGAGCCATAGGTTGGCAGCTAGGGGGAGGGGCAGGGGGCTGAAGGGATCACAGTGAGCCCTCAGGCAGCCACTCGCTGATGTCTGTGATTAAGTGGTGTTTATAGTATCAAGATTCAGAGTATATTATCTTATTGTGGCTTTTGATAGCAAGGAAATCCAGGGTGTTTCGGGTCACATTAATACCATACATTTAAAGTGCTATGATGCCATTTTAAAGAGTCATGTGCCTGTTGCTATGCCACTCACAGAGCTACATTTTCCAGAATGGTCTAACAGTCCATCCCTGTCCACAGGGAACTCTGGGAATCATACCTCTCCTAACAACTCTCAGCACCCTTAACAAACTACAGCCCTCATATTTTTATTTTTATTTGGGGGGGGGGGAGAAAGCCATGACTGCTTAAAATGTTATCATAGTGCTTTAAATGTATGGTGTGAACCACATAGCTTCTGCTTCACAGGTGTCTGTGGGTTGCTTTACACTCCACTGTTTTGTACAAGTGAGCTGTCCAGGCTGTCTTTGCACATTCAGGAAGCAGTTGCATGCTATGCTGGGTGGCTGTTTTAACATACTTTCCATCTGGTACCTGTATCTTGTTGCATTTATAAAACCATGGTTGCCATTTGTGCCAGGACCATGATGACCTGCAGATGACTGCCATAGGCACTATAGCACAGTAGCAGAGCCTATTATTTTCCTGCCAATGGTCTTGGGTTCAAACCCTTCAGCACATAAGAAGCTGGATCATACCATTTTTCCATCTAGCATTGACTACAACAGGGACCAGCAAACTTTTTCAGCAGGGGGCCGGTCCACTGTCCCTCAGATCTTGTGGCGGGGAGGACTATATTTTTTTGGGGGGGGTGAATGAATTCCTATGCCCCACAAATAACGCAGAGATTAAATTTAAATAAAAGCACACATTCTACTCATGTAAAAACACACTGATTCCCGGACCATCCGCGGTCCGGATTTAGAAGGTGATTGGGCCAAATCCGGCCCCCGGGCCTTAGTTTGCCTACCCATGGTCAACAATGAGTGGCAATGGTTGTGGTTCTCTCCCAGCCACACCTCGAGATGCTGGGGAATGAACTTGGGGCTGTCCGCATGCAAATCAAATGCTCTACCATCAGGTTCAGCATGTTCAGTTGAAGGGAACCAGTGATGGGAAAGAACTCTGTATGTTATCTTGGAGAATACAGACAGTACTGGACAAAATGGAGAAATAGTTCTGGTTTAAGGACTTAGAATTAATCTTCCCTGCCCTAGGATTAAGCACATGACCTGGGGCAAGAGAAGTAGTTTGTGGGCTCTTCAGTTGAGTTGAAGGTTCCTCCCCCCCCCCAAGGAAAATGATATACACCCATCAAGCCACATTAATCCTTCTATATACAAGTGGGACCTGCAATAAAATTTAGGGATGCATCCTTACCCCCTAACTGTTCTGTTTGAGCAATGAACTCAGCAGCATGGAGTCAAGGCAAGGCTTCTGTGATACCCTGGACAGCTCCAGGCAGGGTTCAGGCCAGAGAATCAGATAAGAGCACAGCCCAAATGTTGTTACAGTAGCAGTCATCCTCAGACTGAGTCTTCCGTAGGAACTGCAGCTGCATCTCGGCTACTAGCTCTGCCATCTGTGACAAGAGCCACAGTCCAAAACTTTTACACTTGTCTGTGAGTATTTTTATTTTTTAAAATTAAGCATACGATCTTGTAGTGCTGGTGGATCACAACTGTGCTGGAGGCACCACTAAAATAATTTTAAAAAGAGCCATCAAGCCACCAATCTTTATTCATTTAGTGCTGATGCAAAATCCCCTTGAAAGCAAAACAATTTTTAACAGAATCATTAGCATATGAACTATTGCTCTTGTTCTGCAATGTGTGTGTTTCCATTTATTTATTTTGAAATGGATTGCTTGAGACATATTCTGTCTTTCAATTCCAGCTGCCTTTTCAGGGTCTTTTTGACCAAGCCTATCTGATGTCCTTTGCAAAGCTCACACCACTTCATTACATTTATGCACTGACACTTTACAAATGTCTGCCCACAAGATTCAATTCCAAGTATCCAAATTAAACACAGCTTTGAGGAAATATTGGCAAGATGGCTCTTTCTCCCCACCCCTTCTATATTTTATTGCCCCATATTTTAACCAGCACAGATAAGATGAAAAGGTATTTTTTATTCAATGTGTAGTCACACATTTCCCCCTATCTTTTTGTTTTATCTACAAATGCTGAAATTAAATACAGCAGAAATGTGTGCTTGCTTTTGCTGTGCCGGGAATCAGATCCCTAAAAATATATTTTAAAATATCTGATTAAAGGCCTTTGATAAACGTGATTGTGGAAGATTCATTAATAGCAAAGCCATGCTGCCACGGATGTTTTCATCGCCGTCTCACGCTGAGATCTTATGATACCAAGGGTTTCATTCCGGAATGATTTCTTGTGGTGCTTTTAACAGCTTAATTATAGCTTTTTGTTCACCATATTTATTTTAAAGCCTCATAATTGTGGATGTTGATATCATAAGTCTGCCTTTTTGATGGTGGCACTATCTACTGGGAGGCACAATTCACAGTAGAAATGTTTGATTAAACTGCTCTGTCATCAGCACACCTGGATGCCTTCATCTGCCCCAGCTGCAACAAAATGTATCTCTCCCATATCTACAGCCACAGCTGTAACTCTCCAATGGTTTAACTTCACCCCCAAAGGTGCACTCTTCCATTGTCTCCCAAGGCAGACAGATGCCAACCTCTCATTTAGATGTTCTACTCCATAGGTGTCAACTCCCTGGGGCGCTGGGTGCCTGAGCACCCACAAAATTCCCCATGAAGGGGCTGGGCACCCACAAATTTTGGTGCCAGGGCCATGCACACTGCATGGCACCCACGGGTCTGGGCACCCATGGTCGCTGGCACTCCTGTTCCACTCTATGTGAGTGTAAATATATGGGAGGGCAAGAGTGGAGCTGTGCTTGCTAATTCCCAGTAGTGGCTGCTAGCCAGGATGGCTATGCTCTATCTCTACAGTCAGAAGCAGTAGTGCTTCTGAACGCCAATTGCTGGAAACTACAGGCGGGTGTCCTGCTTGCGGGTTTCCCAGAGGCCCCTGGTTCGCCACTGTGAAAATCAGAGGCTGCAGTAGATGAGCCATCGGCCTGAACCATTATGTTAATGGCTTGCAGATTGGCAAAGGTGGTGGGGTGTTGCTTATCTGGCTTCACAAAGCACAGGTGAGCCTGTAAAATGGAGCCTCTGGTATGCAAGCAAGCTTCTCCCACAATTAATCACCCTGCATGATCTGTGATCTCAATCAAGGTGGAATCCTGTCCCTTTTATAAACACTTCACTCCATGCATGAACAGCAGTGGAAGGCATTGAGGCTATAGGTCAGTGTTGGGTAATCTACTGTGCTCAATAAATGAATTCTTTGGGGGAGTCAGATAGGTAGCTCATTTCCACAAGGAGCCCTGCTTTCCATAGTGTGGGTCCGATTTTGTGGAACTCCCTTCAAGATGAGGTCAGACAGGCTCCCTTCCTGTTGCTTACCAAAGACTTTTAAAATATTATTCCATCAGGCTTTTTAATTGAATTCTGATGTTATGTTTTAAATTAATTTTTTACTCTTACTGTATTATATCTCCTATACGCCACTTAGAGACAATTGCGATTCAGCAATCTACTCATGGTTGAAATAAATATATCATGAAATAAATAAATCTGTTCTGCATGAAGAAGTACTCAGATTTAATCCCCAACATTTCAAGGTAGGCTAGGAGAAGATTGCTTGAAAACCTGGATAGATGCTGCAAGTCAGTGTTGACATTATTAACCTCAATGGACCAATGATGCCCCTGTGAATGTACAACCCAGAGTCATTTTAGAAGATAGGGAAGTTGTGAGGGGAAATAGCAGTTTCTGGTACTTATGTAAGTAGTGTACTAAAAAGCATAGTAGAAAAGACCAATATGAGATAGTTGCACATTTTCTCTTCTCTTGAGCCACAAGAGAAGATGTAAATGCATGGCCATGCTTTCCCTTTAATAAATAACAATGGGCACCATTTCTTTGCTCCCCAAATATTATTTCCAACAAAGGTCAAGAAGGGTTGTGTGTGTTGTGCTTTTCATGCTCATGAATCGAAATTTGCAAAAATGACTTTCAATCATTTCCAAATGGATTTCAGAAGGAGGGGGAATAGATGGGTTCTCTGCAGTGATGCAAATGGAAAAAAAAACCAAACAACTTAAGATGATTTCCAATCTATCGTAAATCTTGCATCTATTTGCACACATTACATGCTGCCTCTGGGAGTTCTTTGGCAGGACATTATCCATTTCTGTGAGTGGATGTGAGAGAAGGGTCACCATCACCTGGCCTTGAAGATACCTTTGTACTTGTTTAATAGCTTCACAGCATAGGACGCTTTGTGCTGGGTGATGCTTTGCACACTGAATATATTCTTACAATAAGTATTAGGTCAGAAGCAGGGATGTAAGAAGGCGGTGATTTCCAATGTGATCTGTATTTGCCATAATCAGTGCTGTTTAAATTGTACTGCTGTTTGGTTTCTTGTGTGCAAGTTACATATGTTATGCAGCTGTGTAATATACGTAACTGACATTCACTTCATTGTAAAGGGAACTTGAAAGCAATGTTACAGGGGGGGGGGAACTCATTCATTACATATCTATTCCCAATGGGAACATAGGAAGCTGCCTTATTTTGAATTAGACAATTGGCCCATCCAGCTCAGTATTTTCTGCACTGACTGTCAGCAGCTCGCTGGGATTGCAGGTAGAGGGCATACCTAACTTTACCTGGGGATGCCAGAAACTGAAGCTGGGGCCTTCTGCATATAAAACAGAAGTTCTGCTGCTGAGCTATGCCCCCCCCCTTGTTTAAAGAAAGGCCATTTGTTAGTTACATTCTAAGCAGGTGCACCAAATTCTCCACCGCAAACGAGGACACTGTTAAGAAGGGTCCTAAATCCCTAGTTTCTGGAGTCACTAGGGATTCACTTCTTCCACAGTGTAGTCCCTAAATGGGCCTGTTACCTTTCTTCTATATGGTTCTATCACTGCCAGGTTATCCTATGGGAAAAAGTCAAGAGAAGCTGCATTTATGGGGTGCTGTTATGTTGATGGCATGTCCTGCCTGGCCAGCCCTATTGCACAGTACCATTGATTGACTTAAAGGTAAAGGACCCCTGACCGTTAGATCAAGTCACAGACAACTCTGGAGTTGCGGCGCTCATCTTGCTTTATTGGCCGAGGGAGCCGGCGTACAGCTTCCGAGTCATGTGGCCAGCATGACTAAGCCACTTCTGGTGAACCAGAGCAGCGCACAGAAACGCCGTTTACCTTCCTGCCGGATCGGTACCTATTTTATCTACTTGCACTTCGTGCTTTCGAACTGCTAGGTTGGCAGGAGCAGGGACCGAGCAACGGGAGCTCACCCCGTCACGGGGATTCGAACCACCAACCTTCTGGTCGGCAAGCCCTAGGCTCTGTGGTTTAACCCACAGTGCCACCCATGATTGATTAACTTAGCCTCCATGAGTTTATCCAAAACTCTTTTAAAAGCCATCCAAGTTTGTGGCCTGTGTAAGGCAGTATAAACACGATGGGCCAGAGTTTCAATATGCAGTTTGGTTTGACCATTTTGCAATGAAGTATCCCTCCCCCTTCTCTCCCCCTCCTCTGCTAGTCTTCCAGAATCCCTTTGCCCTTTGCATTCATTCCTTAACCAGTGTTTAATTCATTACTGTCATTAGGGTAGAGAATAATACGCTTAGTATCTCAGCACAGGCAATGACAAGTCCTTGCCTCCTCTCCCTTCCCCTACAATGTAGCAACACAGAAACTCTTTGCGGCAATTTCACTTTATCTTAATGCACAGTATCCGGCTACTGCTGCTGCATGAGATATCCTTCTGTATAGCTTTTCAGTGATGAATAGGGGATTATGGTACAACATGCCGGTCGACACTCTATTTCACTCTGAGTTTGAAAAACTGTGCCTCCTCTCTTGGAATCTCTAAAAAGAGAGAGGGGGAGAAAGCTGGAAACAAAGAGAATAACCTATTCAGCTATGTATGGTCTACAGGTAATTTTGAGATAAATGGCTGAGTCAGCTTAGCTTCTAGCTAAGGAGCTCCAGCTATTTGCAGTGCTGGTGTCCACTCATTTTCCCCCTTGTACCTCAATGCAAATTCTAGTTACCCCTTGTTCAGCAATTGCTGATGGACACAAGTGTAGGAAGCTAAGCAATAGCTGCTTTTTCTCAGTGGGGTGATTAAACACTGAAATGACATGTTGCCTCCTTTCTGCTCAACTGCATATTTTTGCATTTATCCAGTGAGTTACTTCTATCCTACTCTTCACCAAAAGTGGTCACATGACAGCCTGAAACGAAAGAAAGCACCAAGGCCATGCAAAATGTAATAAGCCAGGACATTGTAATTAATTCTTATAAAACAAAAATAAGGGAGCAATCCTAGTCCAAGATCTGTCAGGATGAGCTGGGTTAGGATCCAGAGGAGCTCTGGCTGAGCTAAGAGGTTCCAGACACAGTTGGGAAATGTTGGTGTAGCTCCCCATCTTGTCTGAGCCAGGAGGACCCAGCATGCTGAGCAGAGCCCAGTGGATCTTAAAACAGCATAAGCCCAGAAAAGGGGGTGTGGCAGGTGTGTGACTTGGTCAGGACCAGAGAGAGGGGGCTAGGCAAGCTGATGTAATGTAAGCCAGCAAAAAGGGTCGTGTGACTCAAACACTATATTAAAAACTTGCTTTCCTTCTGCTAGGCTGAGGCCAACTCAGCCAGCAGTAGCCCCGCTTTTGAATGGAGTTTGGATCTAAGAACACAGGAAGAGCCAAGTGACTCATCTAGTCCAGCATCCTGTTCTCACAGTGGCCAACCAGATGCCTGTGGGAAACCTACAAGCAGAACTTGAGTGCAAGAACCCTCTCCCCTCCTGCAGTTTCCAGCACATAGTCATAAGCATTGCTGCCTCTGACCATTGAGGCAGAGCATAGCCATCATGGCTAGTAACTGTCAATAGCCCACTCATTGATTAATCTGTCTAATCCTCTTCTGAAACCATCAAAGCAAGGTCCATAGTTTCAGGTGGTTTCATTTTATCTGTCCTGAATCTTCCAACATTCAGCTTCATTGGATGTCTGCAAGTTCTAGTGCTGTAAGAGAGAGATGTACTTGACACTGACTCCAGCTTGTTTAATGCCAGCTTCTTGTGTACAATATTGCTCTTTAACATATTTAACAGCATAATTATCAGAGGAGGAGATCACCTTTAATTTTTGCACAGTTGAATTATTCCAGATCTCCTTTTGTTAATAATAAATAAGGTGGTGGCCCTAGTAAGGATGGACAAAGACACTGGTTTATCCATCCCAAGACATGTTTGTTGCATGCAGCACTGTTTCCATTCTGCCGCAGTTCATCTTTCGACAAACACTATGCTATTTGTCTCACTGTCCACTGTAGTAAAATTTTACAAAATCACTTGCCTAACTAATTATGCTGTTATTGCATTCATTTCACACACCCTTTATTTCAGTGAAAAGGCCATTCATTTCAATGTAAAAGAAACAGTGCAAATGGGGGAGGAAGAAACCATCACCAACTGAGTTTTGTTTGCAGACTGAAAACAACAACAGTAAATACTACTCATATTACCTGGATTGATTTTCATTTGAGACACAGGAGAAATCGGTGAATCTTTGCAGTTTCCTTTCTTGTTTCCAATGGGATACTCTGAAATCACTAGGTCCTGGTTAATTCACCTCTTTATAACTTGCCCCTTTCTTCCTCATGTGGGCAAAAAAATCCTGTAAAAACCCAGGGCAGATGACCTTTTTTGTCTTTGTTCAGATGCAGAAATTAGACTTGTCAGCCATGGATTTAGGGGATTAGCTGGCTGAGTTGCCACATGTTAAAAGGCAACAATTTCACCAGTGCCTTCTATTAAAACTTTGGCACAGTATAGCAGATTCAATGAAGTGTCTGCTTAGAAAGAAAAAGACTGAAGAATGGATTTGTTGCCTGGAGGAAGGGGGGGGGGGAAGCAGAGTAGGACAGTCTGGTTTGCTAGTGCTTGCTTGAAATTTTCCTCTTGGTGTTTAATTAGAATCACAAGTTATTTGCTTTCCTTTTTAAAATTCCAAGTAAATATGTTTTTCAAGCTAGAGCACAAAGGATCAAATTCATTATATAAAATAAATCCTTCAAAACCAGAGGAAAGCTTCACCATGACTATGGGGATGGCATTATAAGAAAGCAAGCCTTAGTAAGAAATGCTGAAAGGACGGGGCAGGTTCTGCTGAATGAACAAAAGTTAAGGAAGAGCTTAAAACTTCAAAATGCTTGAGAGAAAGAAGAATAGGAACAACTGCTCACTCTATCCATTGTCCTAGCAAGACACAAATTTTTGCATCCAATGTTTGTCATACTCAGAGTAGATCCACTGAAATTAATGGGCATGCATAACTCAAGCCCATTAATTTCAATATGTCTACTTCAGACATCGGTGAGGAATCCAAAGGTGCAGTGAAAGCCAATGTGCATTTACTCTGAAATAAGTCCAACTCTACTGAATGGGCTTACTCTCAGGGAAGTGTTTATATGTTGTATCGTAGCCTTAGATACCTGATTAAGAGGCTCATTATAATGGGGAGATGTTGTAATGAGGTTGGGGTAAAAAGAAATTAGGGTTTGGAGTTTGATCCCTCTCTCCAACCATGTGACTGTGGTATAAAAAAATAGACTGCTAAAGAGGTCAGGCAGAGTGGACAGTCTTAGCTTGGCAGATTTCCTTTCATTGGGTCAAAGGGACTTTGTGTAACTAAAAAGCTGACAAAGTGCAGGTGATGTGTTGCCACAGAAACTAAAGAGCTGCACAGCATTCTGGAAGAGGACATTTATCTCTCTTCTCATCACTAGCAAGATATGATGCTATCAAGGTGTCAGGGGATGAAAGATAATAATAGTCTTGAAACTGGGACTGAAGGAGGCACAAATAGTTGGCTGTTTCTCTATAATGAATCCAATGCCGTGGCATTGTGGATTTCCCTAGAAACCTAATGGGGCATCTGCTGGAGTGTTAATGCTGTGAACCTTCCCTCTCATGAACACCATGTGTGTAAATGAAACTGCATTTCACAGAAATGCCTTTAGTCACCAGTTACCTTCATTCAAAGGAAACCCAACTGAAGGTATGTGCCAGGACTCCTGAACCACTTGGAAATTAGGGTTTGCATAACACTGGTGTTAGAAATGGGATTGTGGTCCCTGGAAGAGAAACTGTGAGCCAAGGTTGCTTGAGCTGGAATAAGGGGAGAAACAACAACACTTCAGGACTCAGCAACTTATTGAGGGCCTCATGGCTAGTTTGGAAATGCGGCTGAAGCAGAATCTGGAGTCCTCACAACTGCAAAGAGTTAAGGTGGATCCAGAAGCCCAGTTCCAGGGCTCCCAGTCAAAACTGACAAGGACCATCCATAAAACGGATGATTGGATGACTAGCTAAGACTTGATAAGATATTTAAGTCTGTAGATAAATCCCACATGACTTAGAACTGGTCAATGGAGGTAAAAATGAAAGGCTGAACAAAGATTGGTGGAGACTGGAAAGAAGACTGCAGGAGGTGAAGCAAAAAACAGCCCGCCCTGGGAGGGAATGGCCCAGTAGTCTGTAGTGTTGGGTAAGGAATCCCCGGTTATAGACTCTTCTACTCCATACACTCCCCATAAGGGTCTTTAGAGCAGCGGGCAGGTCCCTCCAGCTGGAATAGTCTAGAACCTCACTCTTATGATGGCAAGAGGTCTTGGAAATTAGAAATAATCTCCCAAATAAATGGTAAGGGAGGTATACAAGAGAGAAGAATTCTGGCAGCTAGCCTTCCCAGCCAGCTGTGATAGTTTTGCTATCTAAATTACCATCCAGATTTAGTAAACATCTTACACCTGCAGTTTGGAGTACTACAGTCCCAGCTAACCAAAAGTCGGTTTGGGAGTCACCAACTAAATTTTACTCAGAGTGGATCTATTGAAATTAATGGACCTACGTGAGTCATATCATTCATTTTAATGGGTCTACTTAGAGTAGGACTGCCATTGAATGCAACTCACATAGATGGAGGGAAACCTGCAAAGCTATTAAGTTTAATCTGAATCTCATTATGATACATTCTGAAATGGAACAAGATGTCTTGAGGTGTTGTGTAATCTTGTTCCTTGTAGGCTAAATCAATGGACCAGCATCTCTTGCCAATGTTGCTGTTATACAATAGCCAGTTTCTAAGAACCAGGAAATTTCCCACATGGTCTAGCTGACATATTTCTGTGAGCTTATGTTGACTGATGGAAGGATATTGCAGAAGATCAGTATGCAAAATGCAGAAGGGCCTGTTCTGATCTTAGATATTGGAGACAGCCTATCCTATACAGTACCAAAGTGCCTTGCATCCTATACATCAACCTAATTTTATGCAGGTGTAGAAGAGCATGCTTATCTGCTTTTGAAATGGGTGGAGGTGGTCAAAGGTAGTTTATCAAATGGCAAGGGAATGCAAACATTCCTACTGGGCATATGCAAGCTATTCTGGCAAATATTGACATTCTGGATCGAGGTCATAAACGTTGCTTAAATATACTTAAACATAATGCAGCACGGAAAAATGGATTGTGAGTTATCTGTTCGGTGAAGCATGTGGTGATAGTGGTGTCAGCGAATGATGTCTAAGATAGTTGGGTTCATTTTTTCTTCTCTTGCTTTGTTCTGTCTTTTAAATATAATTTCCAATTTCTACATAGTTGAAAGACTACATAGGTTTCGTCATGATATATGGCATTATTCTTAATCAAATTTAGTTCTGGGTTTTTGGGTTGGGTTTGTGTGTATGTGTTTCATTAATCACCTACAGACATAGTCACTGAGTTCTGTCAAAACAACTGTGTGATTGTAGCTATTTCGGTGGAGAATCTTGCCAGCTAATTGTGAGATCACATGAGGGAGGGAGAATTTCAAGTTAGACCAAAATACTTCAGTTCTAAAACTTACAATTTATTTGTGGAATTTATATCCTGCCTTTCAAACTTCAAGGTTACAACAACAAAACAACAACTCCCAGTAAAAAGTAAGATTAAAAAATAAAAAATAAAAATCTGTCATACATGCCTAATAGATAAACAATTCAGGCTGCAATCCTGCACCCAGTTTCTTTGGACTATGCCTTACTGATGTCCAATGATATTTTAAAGTAGGATTGCATAGGACTGCACTGTAAGGCTGTGATCTTGTGTGTATTACCTAGGAGTATGTCCCATTGAGCTCTGTGGCATTTACTTTTGAGTTAAAATACATAAGATTGCACAGTTGTTGTTGTTAAAAACAAAAAACAAAACAGCAGCTAAACGGCATTTAAAAGGATCAGAAGTACCACTAAAATATATATAGACTTGGGTGACCAAAAGATAAGATGGTGCCAGAAGAACATTTCTTAGGAGAGACTTCCATCGTTTGGACAGCAAACTCCAGTATCCAAAATCAGGGGGCATTATATCTGAGGAAGATGCCTGATACAGGGTCTCACCATTGGTTCATATCACTCAGAATTATCTTCCTGAGTTTTCCTAGCTTGGTGCCCTCTAAATGCTGTTGGACTCCAGCTCTCATCATCATTGACCATTGGCCAATCTCCCTCAGGCTGTTGGGAGCTGGGATTCAATACATTGGAAGGCACCAGGTTGAGAGACTACCACTTAGCTGTGGCTCTCCAGGGTGTTGGATAGTGTTGGATCTTTCATAATGCTGTGATTCTTTTATAACAGAAGATGTTAGGAATTGAACCTTGAATTCTTAGCATAAAGCTACTTTGAAATGGAAATGCAATTTCTTTAAGTGATGTTTAAAGTATGTTTCCTTGTTTGAATCTATATACAACAATATGGCCTTGATGTATCTTATATTTATTTGAATATCTTTAATGTATTTATCTATTTACTGACATATTTATAATCTCCACATGCATAAAAAGCATAGTAAGGTGTGTATATAACATACAAATTATATATATATTTAAAGATAAGTAAAGGCAGCAGTAAAAGCATAATTTAAAACATCAATAAAATGTCAGTAAGCACTGTTTGGTTAGAAAGAAAAATCACATTGCCCAAGCAGGCACATATCTATTGCTTGTGCGTGTGGTGGATGCAACTAAGACTGGAAGACAGTGTTGGCAGTATGGATTAAACAGTAGGCCCCCAAACCTTGTGGTTGAGGACTTTTAAATCATTTGGCCCCTGTGGGGTGATTCCCATCCTGAAGCATCTCACAAGAGCACAGCAGGGCAGTGTAATCCTGCCTCCCCCGCCGCTCTGGGAGCTCCTGTGCTGCAAGGCAAAGTTGCCACACGACAAGGCATGCTTGGAGTGGGACCTTCAAAGGCCTGTCTAAACAATATGGTTTTCAGATGATGTCTAAAGGAAGGCAGGGGCAATTCCTACCAAACCTCTAGAGCACAGGGCAGGGCCTGCCATTCCACAGGGCAGGGCCTGCCATTCTGAAGACTCAGTCCCTGGTGGAGTTCAACCAAACTTCAGGGATGAGGGGAAATGCCAAAAGTGCCAGATCAGAGGATCTCAGTGACTGAGGTGGAACATAAGGGATTAGAAAGTTCTTCAGGTACTTTGGGTCCAGGTTGTTTCAGGCTTTGTGAAGTAACACAAGTACCTTGAACATTGCTGAGCATCTTTGCATGGTGAACTGTGCATCGCTATCCAAAGGTTTTCAGAACCCCCTGAATACTTAATCAGCTCAACTTCAGCTTTTCAAAAAACAAGCTCTGAATGCTTGCTACCTTGAGGACAATTGTGCTACAAAACCACCACAACTAAATATCATGGGGAATGTATCAGTGTCCTTGTCAGCACATATGTTATGTTCATAATCACCACTGGGAAAATTTCCAGAGATAACAAATTGACTGGTTGCCAAAATGACATGAGCACCAGCTGTTATCCCAGTTTATTAAGCATTATATATATATATATATATATATATATATATATATATATATATATATATAACGCAACACATTTATCTGATCCTCAAGTAAGTCAGATTATATTAACCAACAATGGATATTTCACTTTCCATGGGGAAAGATCCTCAAATACTGGGAAGCTCATGGAGAGACATTGTTTCTTCCAGAGAACCCACTAATGACATCAATTGCTCATACTCCAATTTACTCTGAAGGGCAAGAATAGCCAATATAGTTGTTGCTGGACTACTACTCCCATCGGACCCCAGCCACCATGGCCAATCGCCAAGGATAATGGCATTGTAGTCCTACAACATCTACAGGGTAACCACATTGCCTATCCTGGCTCTAGTCTATTCAGTAGCAGTGTCCTACTTTTAAGCTGTGTTCCTTATTACTTTTGCAAATGATGGAAACATTCCAGTATTGGCAGCATTCTCTGCCATGGGTTCCCAGATATTGTCTCACATCACAACAAAGAACAAGTTCCAGTTGTCTGCATGTTAGACCAGATAACAGTAAACACATGTTGGGACTTAAAAGGCAGGACTCAGGAAGAACTCCAGGGGTATGTTACACTATCTTCCCTGCCCCAGGATTAATCTCTGGCATAACCAGATAGGAGAACTGGGAGAGTCACTGCCATTCAGTGTAGACAATACATTGGCAGATGGACCAATGGTTTGACTCAGAATAAGGCAGCCTTGTACGTTCCTATGGAATACGAGAAGAGAAATTCTTGGAACATATTATACTGAGTCAGATCACTGCTCCATCTGCCTCGGTATTGTCTAAACCAAGGTTGCCAATGTGGTGTCCTTAAGAAGTTATTGGGCACTAACTCCCATAACCAAAACCATAGACCATTCTGACAGGAGCTGATGGTACGTGGAGCCTAATAACTTTTGGAGGGTACCAGGTTGCTTATTCTTCTCTAGATGTTGGTAACTCTTCTCAGCACTGACCACTAGCAGCTTTACAGGATTACAAAGATTGTTTCCTAACCATTCCTATAGATGCCAGAGAATGAGTCTGAGACCTTTTGTGTACAACACAGTAAGCTACAGTTTGTTTGCTGTCTTCAGTACCAAGCTTCTTATTTAGGGATGCCTCAGTAATCCAAAAAGGTTTGATTTTCAGACTAAGTATTGCTGATCAGCATGGGAAATTAATGATACTGAACTCTCTCCGTGATTGATTCTATCCAAGCTACTTTTCTTCAGAGAAAATAAATTATTGATTTATGATTATACCATTTCTTGGGTAAGCTGGCTGAGGGGGGGGGGGATGATGATGAGTTGTGCAAAGGAATTAAGGATAATTATAGAATGGGCATAACAATGTACTGCTGAAAGCAAGTGAGTACGTACTAGATATCGTCCTCATTCCAAAATACATTCAGTATACTAGCGATCCCTTTGAAGTTTTCTGGGCTCAGGCTGGCTTTGAGTTTCAGGACTTGCAATACTCCAAGGTGAGATGAGTTTTGCAAGCCCCATCACTTCCTCCCTGGCTCATATTTTAGAACTCTTGGCTTGCCCACCACCTGCAATTATAGGAGCCCCTGGGAAAAACTACATTCCCCATGGGCTGTGCAGGACTTTATTTCTGGTACTCTACCTGTATGTTAGGGACGCGGGTGGCGCTGTGGTCTAAACCATAGAGCCTAGGGCTTGCCGATCAGAAGGTTGGCAGTTCGAATCCCCGCGACGGGGCGAGCTCCCATTGTTCGGTCCCAGCTCCTGCCAACCTAGCAGTTTGAAAGCACATCAAAGTGCAAGTAGATAAATAGGTACTGCTGCGGTGGGAAGGTAAACAGTGTTTCAATGAGCTCTGGCACTCGTGACGGTGTTCCGTTGTGCCAGAAGCAGTTTAGTCATGCTGGCCACATGACCCGGAAAAGCTGTCTGCAGACAAATGGCAACTCCCATGGCCTGAAAGCAGAGATGAGTGCGGCACCGCATAGTCGAATTCAACTGGACTTAACCGCCCAGGGGTCCTTTACCTTTACATTTACCCTGTCCAAATCAATAGGATGTGACCTATGGAGAAATCATCAATCTGTATAATTTTCCACAGTTGCTTGCAAAAAGTAGGATATCAGAAACATTGCATGAAATTTTCTTAAATATCAAGAACATAAAGCAGAAAGAAGCAAGCCTCAGTATAAACAAAGGATCAAGACATTCTGTATTCCTCTCTTCTTTTTGCAAAGGCTCACAGTATTTGCTAGCAAAACTGTTTTTTAAAAGAGTGTCATTCACTTGCAAATCATTTGAGAGCACATTGAAATTATGCTGTGTTTGAAGAAGAATTTGTAAACTTACAAGAAGCCTGTTAAAACTTTTTCCATCAAATGGTCTGGAAGTCCATTGCAAGGATATTCTCCATGGTCAATTAGAAAGCTAATTTCCATGCCATATTCCCCCCTCCAGCATTGTATTGATTTCTTTTTAAAAACAAACAAACCCCTGTCCATTTGCTGAAACATTGAATTATGTTTTGTTTGGGTTCGAAGTCCAATTCCTGGAGGGGTTTTTTTTTGGTCAACACCAGATGCTGGGTTTATACAGTGGGGAAAAAAGTCGGATACAGATTAAATGTTTGGTATTGGTTATATCTCATTTTCTCTGAGATGCCTGTCTGTTCACAGTTCAGAGATTTTCTTGGAGATAAATCCTCTGGGACAGAATAGGTATTATTTGTATGCAGTTCAATAGTATATGAGATTGTATTTCTTTCTTCTGGGAGGGGGATCTTTGAGGAAACATGGAACCTTGATAGCATTTACTCAAGCAAGAACTGAACAGCCCAGTGTGTGTGGATTTGACTCATTTGCTGAATCCATTTTGGAGGACAAGATCAAGCTATCTGTCTTTGATAGAAGAAAACCTGTTTCCCTCCTTCAGTGAGAAGTGTTGTATTATTATCATTCCTCAAACTTTTGGGATAGTTGGGGGAGGTGTATCTCCATGCTCTGTATTCAGGGTTGCACCCTCTTCAGTTATTCTCAGAGAAGACCCATATTCATTAACTTCAGTAGGGTTACTCTGGGTAGGACAACCTCAGTGATTTGAGGTGGGTAACCCCCTCTCCACCTACCTTCATGAACGTTGACAATGTTGATGGAGAGTTATGGGATTTATTCCCAGTAAGTAGCAGTGGTGAGGAACCTCAGAATCTGGTCCTCCAAGCCTCGTTATCTGGCCCTCAGAACTGTCTCCAGGCCACACCCCTCGTTGGACCCCCTGAAGTGTTTTTTGCCTGGCTGGAGTTTTCCCTTGAACTCCAGTATGTTCCTGGATGGAAAATGGATGAAGATGTGTGAATATGTGTTGAAATGAGCCTACTGTAAAAAAAAAAAAGCTAAAATTTATATCCAGAAATCTACTGTTGCTCCACACACCATTGGCATGTGGCCCCCAGAAAGTTGTCCAGATGGGCATGCACCTCTTGGTCTGAAAGGGGTTCCCCCTCCCTGGGGTGGATGATTGCAACCTGAGTGTAGCAATGCATGAAGAATGGACAGTATTTCACAGGCTTGTTTTGCTGTTCTTGAGAAGATTAAATTTTCCAAGGTATTGGGATTTCAGCTCTTAAAAACAACAACAATGCAGATAATGAGATTTTTCACCCTTGCATGCTGCACGCAGATGTCGAAGTGAAAGAAATCAATTTTGCTTGCATGTGAGCATACTCAAGAGGACGGTAATTCCATTTTAACTATGGAATACTCTGATTTATTAGCATTTTTTGATTATTCCATAAGTTTCACAGATCTTGCAGCATGCCATCATGCACAAACTGAACAACACTCACAACACCTTTTATGGAGGAGTGCCAATTGTTTCTGAAGGTGTGGAGAACTCAAGGAGCTGTCAAGAATACCCAGATATCTCATGGGTAGATAAAATAATGAACTGGGCCAATAGTGCACTTAGGAGTTGTTCAGTCAATGATAAAGCATGAGCCCTCATTGAGCGAAGGGAGGTGGGTAGATGCCCTCATTTTAACTGATCCAGAATGGCCAATCATTTGACCTGATTGAAATGAAGACCCCAAGGTCCAATGAAGAGCCTGAAGTCATGAAGTCTAAACGACTTATAAGGGGGCAGGTGACTTCAGTGCCACCCATGCAGCACTCTAGTAGCAGTGATGGCTGGCCCACTGGCAGCAGAGGCCTGGAGGGACCTGTGAGTGTCATGTGAAAGCATATTCAACTGTGGAACCAGCGGGCAAGACCAAGCTCCCTCTCAGCCCCTGGGAATATCAACATCAGAAGGGGCAAGTGCAGCTACCCAGTGATGGAGCTGGTGCCTCAAGCCCTAAAAGACTAGACTCCCCAGGAGTAAAGGGTACCTAAGAAGCAAATGATTCTTTAAACCAAGGAACCTGGATGGGTGAGCTAACCAGTGGCAGCTGGGGCTGGACAGGGTCTGGGTGACTAGATTCCATAATCTGTCATCTGCAAGCTGTTAGCTGCTGGACCAGGTCTGTAGGTCTGTGCAGCCTAGCTGCTTCATCCTGCTTCCTACACTGGCTGATCTTTTGGCTCCTGCTAACACGTTCCTTTGGAATCCTGCCTACTTTGACTCAGTTTTGTGTCACAACCTTTTTGGACTGCCTCATTGTGCTTAATCTCTGCTTTTCCTCCAGACCCTACACTTCTGGAATGCCTCAACTGCTCCCTGCTATCCCCCTTTCCTGGGGGATCTAGCTTCCCTCTCACCTTTGCCTCAGGTACCAAGCCAGGATAGTCATGAATAAGACCACCTTGGGGGTGACTCCCCGGCAGTGCAATAGCCCATCCAGAGAGGTCACCTGTTGCTGTCTTTATGGGCTTTTCAGCTAACAGGCTTTTTAAATAAACCTTTGTCTCTCACTGTTATAGTATGGCTTTGACTCTGAGTTGAACATTGCTTTAGTCTATCCCTGCTAAGAAGGAAGTTTTATCATTCATTTCTGTTTCTTGTTTAGTGCTGTTTGTTTTGATTCTGTTTTGTAAACCACTCAGGGAATAAATCTTCAGGATTTCAGTGAGAGGTCTTCCTAGTCCAGTGTGCCTGGGGGTTGATCCTGGCACTCTTTGCATACTCTATCACTCAGATTCCCATTTAAGATATCATATCCTTTCCAACCACTGACACTGCTAGAGGACAGTGATATGTTGATGATCCTAGATATATATAAAGAGACACTGCCTTTTTATGGGGGTACTCAATGGTATGCAGTATGGCACTCCCCCCCCCCAAAAAAAGTTAAAAGTGTGGCGCTTACTGTAACAAATTCATGTTGAGTACTGGAATCTTTTTTTCCTGAAAGAGCCCTGAAAAAGTCTACTAAAGAAGTTTTCAAAGTCTGCTGGGCAAAATATGAGAATGCAAAGCAAAGCTGCAATGCCTCATGGAAGGGTGGAGAAGTGTATAAAAATTAATTCTGCCTTGGAGGCCTGTCATATCATCACTATTCTTTGGCCACCAACTATCTTAATTTGCCTTAGTGAGTCCCACAAAGGAACTATAGTGCTCTCCCTCATGACTGGGCACTTAGGAATTATTCCCTGACCCTGCACTAATGGGTCCTATGTTAACAATCTTCACCCAATGCAGACTTCTATCAATGTTAGACAACTTTAATACACTTTAGGCAAGTTCCCCCCCCCCCATTTCGTATGATAATTTGGAAGCCTGTGAGTCCATTTTAAACAAATGATGCTTGAATACACCAGACATGCTGGAGAAATGTGTAATTTGGAGTAAAGATCCTTGGTGGGGATCCTTGCTTTGAAAAGCACACTTGAAGTTCTGTCATACCTGCTAGTGATTTCTATTAGTGGGAGATAAAGAAAAACCCACTAATAGAAAAGCCCACAATAAATAGCAGGCTCTTATTTCAAGGGATGTCAAAAAAGATTTGTTCAGTTGTGTGTCACAAATGTATAGGGTAAATAATCTTGCAGTAAAGCATCTGCCAACAGCTGCATTTAATCCCCCCCCCCACCTTTTCTGGAAAAAGCCTGCTTTGCTAAGCAAATAAGAAATGCTACTTTCAGTTCTTCCTAATTAAGCTTAAGAGCATGCCGGCTCTCAGCCTGACAGCATCTCAGCTAACGTTTTTTAATAGCTCACTCTCTCAATGCATTCCCAATTCACAGCAATCTGTAGTGAAATATGTTCTTTCCATGACTTCATAAATTGGTTTAAAGTATAGGAGCTCCATGGAGTAGCTGAGTTTCATTGCTGTGTCCCTGGTCGTACCGCCTTGTTAACTGCCATTGAGATGGGGAGGAGATCAGGGACAGAACACATGCTTTGCATAGGAAAACACACACACACACACACACACACACACACATCTGGTGGGTTTGTCTGTGTGTATGTGTGTGTGTTAGCCTGTCATTGGGTGCATTCAAATACAGAGCATATTGCATTAACTCTCCTGATTATAATGCGAGCACCTCTACCCCATTTTCTACCGTTCTTTCCATGTTGCAGTACTGTTGTGTTCTGAAACAGCAGCTTTTTGATCAATACAATAATTTTAAACTAGGATGAGAACTCTTTCCCCAGACCCAGCTTTGGCACTCCTATCCTTGGAATGTGGGATCAACTCGTCTATCATGCATAAATCTCTTATGCTCATGCTTCTTGCAGCAGGCAGATTGACATTGGCTGCCCATTGGAAGGCCAAATCACCTCCTTCTCAGGAGGAGTGGCTAGAGAAAGTTTGAGACATTACATTGTCACAACACCTGTCATATTAATGGTTCTTCAAAAATAGATCCTATTTACTTGATATGGTATTGTTATTGTAATTGTTATTATTATTTTATTTATACCCCACCCATCTGGGTTGGTTTCCTCAGCCACTCTGGGCGGCTTCCAGCAAAATATAAAAAATAATAAAATGTCAAACATAAAAAAACTTCCCAATACAGTGGAACCTCGGGTTACAAACTTAATACGTTCCTGAGGTCCGTTCTTAACCCAAAACCGTTCTTAACCCGAGACGCGCTTTTGCTAATGGGGGCTCCTGCTGCCGCCGCGCTGCCGCCATAGTGCGGTTTCTGTTCTCATCCTGGGGCAAAGTTCACAACCCAAGGTACTACTTCCGGGTTAGTGGAGTTTGTAACCCGAAGTGTTTGTAACCTGAAGTGTTTGTAACCCGAGGTACCACTGTACAGGGCTGCCTTCAGCTGTATTCTAAAAATGGTGTAGTTCTTTATCTCCTTGATAGCTGATGGAAGGGTGTTCCACAGGGAAGGTGCCACAGAAAGCCCTCTGGTCCTGGAAGCAAAATTTAGTGGTTCAAAATTTAGGGTGTAGAAATCCCAGGACATTTAAGTACCTTTCTTTGAAATACTGCAATTTCCACACAGAATAACAAGAGCTGAGTAGTCTTGATATGTGAATGAGATGGTGGTGGTGGGAGCACTGGTGGAGGAGGAGGAGTGTGGGGGGGGAGTGCACCGCCCCTGGCAGCGTGATCCCAGCAGGGTGCCATCTCAACTGCCCCCCATGCCCCCAGGACATGTGCCAGCCCCGCCTCCGCCTTCTCTCTACTCCGCCACTGGCTGGGAGCAGTGGTAAGGATTTGCATTAAAATGTGAAGCGGAAGCAAACATGTTTCTCCCCCTTCCCTGCAACCCTTTCAGTTTAAAGTTGTATATATGGCACAAACAGTGGATGCCGTTAGGATGCTTTTCTCTGTGAGTTACTGCATTGTATTTTTTCATTTGATTATTTGCAAGCTTCCTGAAGGCTCGTTGAAGTCAGAGTGGGAGAGTAAGAAAGGAAAGGAAAATACAGTAAGTAAATGCTGTTGCAAACCAGGAGTTATCTACCTTTGTAGGTAAAAGCACAACAGCAATATTTTCAGAACTGAGTGCAAACAGAGTGGCAATGGGGCTTGTAGCATTTTAGGTGGTGAAATGGAATGTTGTGCGATTATACTTAGATGAAATGTGTTTGTTATTTTCTTGCCTTCCCAAATGTAAAAGTATCAGAATTTAAATCAGCTAATAAATATTCCAGCACAAAACACAGACATTAAAATTACCATTCATTAGTGGTCAGCGCCTTTTTCTTTTTACAAAGGGATCACAAAGCTAGAAAGTAATGCTAAAATGTGTACTAAACCATCAATCCAGGGGAGTATAAAATTAATTTTGCCCCATCCTCCTTTTTAAAAGCTCACCATAAAAATCTTTATGAACCCAGCTGTCTATAAAACATGATCAAAATGATAAATTTTATTAAGTGTGTGTGTGTGTGTGTGTGTGTGTGTGTGTGTGTTTTCAACATGGCATGATAACAGGCAAATGTTGATGATTACAACCTTGAGAAATTGTGAGTCTTTCAGGGACAGTGAAGAAACAATCCAGTTCATTTGCATGAATCCATATCCATCTATGAGAGCATTTTTGAAGCAATAGTAACTTTCAGTATACTAATTGTGCAGGTATTTTGCCATTACTTTCCAAAATACACTCACTGTCAATTTTATGGTAAAGACATTGTTCCTGGAGATCTTTCTGTGCCGTTGTTCTTGACTCTTAAGTTTTGATGCAATAAACAAGAATTGCAGATACCAAGCCAAAAGAGACTTTATATCCAAAATGAAAGGGCAACCTCCATAGACTGTTAGGCTGCAGTTTCCATAATCCCTAACCTTTAGCCATGATGGCTTGGGTTGATGGGAACTGGCAACATCGAGAGGTACATGAGATCATATTTGTGAATCCTGTGAGACCAGCTCCCTGCTTTGCTGGCCTATTTCCACCTGGCTTGGGAGGGTGGGGTCCTTACTTATTCTAGGTACAGAAGCTGCTTCTGAAGGCACCACCTTCACCTTTGTCATACCTTCTGGATCCAATGAAAGTGGATCATGTGAGCTCTTATGGTTGCAAAGGGTCATATACTTAGAGGCTGAAAAAGTTAATGACCATTGTTCAGTGGTCTGAAGATCTTACTGTCCATCCTGCATTTGAATTCATATTGCTCAATTCTTAATTTCATTTAGTACTTGAGTTAATGTTGATGGGAGTATCAGATCAGAATTGTTTTGAAATCTTTGTCTTCCCCAATAGTTTTCATCCAGACAAAAGCACTTCTTTCAGAATGTAACTTGTGATGACCCCACCTTTTCTTTTCAAAATTTACAGAGGTCAGTTAAGCTTGAACTGGAATGAGAGGGCTGTGGAGTTGCATTATCGTCTTGAGGCTCAAATTACATTGTCATCTTGATTTATGAATGCAATTTGTCTATGCTTATGGAGGTTGTATGCTTAAACCGTTGAACATTTAATTGATGAAGATACATTGAATCACCAGTGGGTTTTTTTTAAGTGCAGCTGCTCCCATGGTTACAACTGGGTGATTTCTTAAAGCCACTATCTATAATGTACTTTATGCCTACTGTCTATTCTCTCTCTAGACCAGGCATAAGCAAACTCGGCCCTCCAGATGTTTTGGGACTACAACTCCCATCATCCCTAGCTAACAGGACCATTGGTCAGGGATGGTGGGAATTGTAGTCCCAAAACATCTGGAGGGCCGAGTTTGCCTATGCCTGCTCTAGACCATAACAGGCATTATTCTTTGGCATGTGAGGTGTGTGTGGGGGGGTGAAGACTCATGCAGGTGAGATGAGGAACCTTGGCTGCTTCTAGGGCTGGCAGAATATGTCACTCCTCTTCCTCCTCTTGCTTTCTGTCCCTCTTCCTGCTTACTTTAAAAGAACTTTGCTGAAGCCAGCATGGCAAGAGCACCATTGGTCTCTCTGCCTTGCTCTGAGGATGGTGGGGGTCCTTCCTCAGAATGAGGCATTCTGGGTAAGGTGGCCCAGGAGAGTGCCTGTACCATTGCTGCTTTCCACGGTGTCTAGAAATTATCCTTTAAATTTAGTTGGGAGTTGAAAGACACACCTTAATGTGTAGTTTCAGAAGAGGGTTTCTAGACACCATGGAAAAGTGATGGTGGCATAGGTACTCTCCTGGGCCACCTCAAATAAAATGCCTTGCCCTGTGAAAGAGCAAGGCATAAGCTTGGGGTGGGTGATCTGTGGAGTCCCAAAGGAGCTGGATGTGTACATCCGGCAACATGATGGCACCATCACAGCTTGGGTAAAATTCAGTCTCAGAGCAGATGCTTTGCATGTAGAAGGACCCATCTTTAGTTCCATCAACTTCAGGTAAAGTTATCAAAGACTCCTGCTTGAAACCCAAGAGAGCTATTGCCAGTAAGTGGAGACAAACCAGAGTGGATGGACCAATGAGCTGACTGTATAATTCAGCTTGTGAAGGTCCATAGTTCAGTTGTAGAATATTTTCTTTTACATGTGACAGGTCCCAGTGCGCTTTTTTTGTGGCTGCTCTCATACAGTGGAATTTCTTCCCAGGAGAATATAGACGTGACTCCTTCTTTGTTATGCTTCCTCTGACAGAAAGCTTTTGAAAACTAAGGGGTTGATGGTGCTGATCACTGGGTTGCTGCCAGGGCAAACTGTTTTTAATTGCTGGTTTTAAATGCATTATCATTATTGTTTTTAACTACAGTGGAACCTCGACTTACGAATTTAATGCGTTCCGAAAGCACACTCGTAAGTCGAAAATTCCGTAAGTCGAAAAACTGCATTCCCATAGGAATGCATTGAAAACGTAAGTCGAAAAATTCATAAGAAAACCCTATGTAAACCTTCGTAAGTCGAGTAAACCCCATCTAAAACTTCGTAAGTCGAGTAAACCGCATCTAAAATCCAAGCGGATTTCCTTTCGGAAGTCGAAAAATTCGTAGGCGCGCGGCCACTTTTTCCCTTTCGGAAGTCGAAAAATATGGAAGTCGAGTACTTCGTAAATCGAGGTTCCACTGTAGTTTGTTGTATTACTCTGTCTTCTAAAAATGTTGTTTTCTAAATGTTTTATACTATCTTGAATCCCCAAATGGGAAAAAGGTGGGATACAAATATAATAATAATAATAATAATAATAATAATAATAATAATAATAATACCAAGGGTGGGGGGACACTCATCTGAATCTCTGGAGAGGGTTGGTGTATGGAGGGCTAGGTGGACCAGTGCTCTGATAGGGCAGCTTCCTCTTTCCTGAGGCAGTCCTGCAAGGCTGTCCCTCAAAAGCCTGTACTGTTCATTTGGTCTTTATTATTTTGCACGCTGCAGCTGGCTTTGAACTCTCTGGCTCTCGTGGAAGGAACGTGCTGCAGAAATTCCACTGCTCCACTGCTTCTGACAAATAAACGCCTTGAGAATTCCAAGGACTGCAGACGGCAGAGAAAAGAGAGAGGCGCACACACATTCAGGCATGCACACATTCACACACTGGGAGCTTTGCCCATTTTTCATTTCCAGCCAGGCAACTCTTCTGTAAAAGACAATGACATATGGGGTGGCATGGCACAGTGTCTGAGAAAATTACATTTTCTCTGAAGGGGGGGGGGTTGCATACGAAGAAGCCAGCACTTTTCTGCAACTCGCGGTTGCTTCTCACAATATGGCTACCTTGGGAGGAAGAGAGACAGGCTGCTTAGGTTGGGACGGCTGTTCACAAGGATTGTGCTGACATTACCAAGGTTAATGAACAGGCACATGGGGAGGAGTGGGATTGCTGGTCCCTCCTCTCCCCTACCGTGTTCAGTGCTATGCCTACATGCCTGTACAAGCAGCTGCAGACTGTGTGTACAGTTTTTGTATGTTTTTCAGGAGTTGGACTGAACATAGACTGTTGGGACCAGCAACTGTAATCCTTCTTTGTATAGTCTATGACAAGGAGCATAGGAAGTGGCTTTATACCAAGCTAGACCAATGGTCCATCCGGACATTATCTGCATTGGCAGACAGTGACTCTCTAGGACGTCTGGCAGGAGATGCCACAGATTGAACTTGAGATCTTCTGTGTGCTGAGCTATGACCTAACCCATATTTTACCAACATAGGATTCTCCCTATGTAGATAATACTGAGTTAAATGGGTCCATGGGCTGACTTGGTATAACTTGGTATTGTTCACAACAGGGGTGGGGAACCTGTAGCCCTCTAGGTGTTGTTGGACTACAATTCCCATCATCCCTGACCATTAGCTTTGCTGAGCGGGACTCATGGGAGCTGGTGTAATGCAGCATCTGGTTTCCGAGTTCCCCATCTCTGCACTAGCTACGCATCCTGATGCCCACTTGTGTCCTGTCCCAGAATCCTTCTAAGAACAATCACTGAAGGGCTGGGGCTCATCTCACCTGCCTCCCTATTGTAATTCAAGCATTGCTTCACTCTTTCTACTGGATCAAGTTCTGAAATGTTCCACATCCCTTGTCTTGTTTTTCAAAATGTGTATATTACCAAAAAAAACAAACAAACCAGAATGCATACAGACAGGTGCATATTAGGAGAAATTCACACGAAAATGCTGATGAATGTCCATGAGGACTTTAGCAAACAAATGTGGAAATGTGGAAAACTGGGATAAGGTAGGTAAAAAGAGAAATGGAGAGAAACAGAAATTGACAAATTTCCCCATCCCTAGTCTTTTCAGCACTACAGATGCTGTTTTGTTTTTGTTTGTTTGTTTTTGTTTTTGTTTAACCATGCCTGCCTGCAATGCTTGATGGTAACATGGAGACAAACTGTGTGAAAGAAACTTATCTGCATTGCAATAAAACCTTGGAAACTAAGTTCAACATTTGCAAAATTTGGCTTGGTGATCAGCCACATAGAAACAACTTCTCCATGAAGGTTATTCTGTTCATCCATATATGCTGGCCATATTGCTGGTCAAGTACAAAAAATATATATCTCTGTATTTATAGTAGGGATGCGATGAAGACTATCCCCACTGGAAATTTCACTAGACTTTAGCAAAACTTAGTTCACTTCCTTCAGAGCTAGAGGAACCCCAAAGACTGAACTTCTCCATAGGTGGCAACTCTAGTGAATAAGGAAGAAGTAATGGATTCAGCTACAAGGCACACATTTGTCTTTCTTTTCCTTTAAATGTGTGCTGATGTGAGCCTAGCTTGAGTGGATTGTAGAGTAGAGGCCTTTAATTTGCAAGCTCTCCAGCATAAATCTTGTTTTACATAACACTCCCATCCAGACCTTGCCAAATTGACATGCCCCTTCCAAAATAATTCACCATGTAATTAAGTTTAACATAAAGTTTATTTTGTACGACGACGCCTCCTAGCCCCAAAACACTTAACTGAATTAAATTGTACAAAACCAGCTTTTGATGAATGGAAAGAAGTGGTGCTCTGGAGGCACTGAAATGGTGGAGAAATTAAAGCATTCAGTGTTGCAGGTGGGAGAGAGTAATCAAATTGAGAGTAATCAACAAAATACGTGGACTGTGGAAATAGGGGAGGGAGAGTGAAATATTAGTTCAAGGGGAATGGATGTAGATTGGAATCTTCTTCCAGTTGCAACACAGAGGACACCTAAGGCACACTCACACCTTACATTGAAAGTGCTATGATACCACTTTAAAGAGGAATTATGGAAGCTGTAGTTTGTTCAAAGTGCTGAGAGTTGCTAGGAGACCCCTATTCCCCTCACAGAGCTACCTCTCCCAGAGTTCCCAATGAAGGGGGATTGATTGTCAAACCTTTTTGGAAACTGAAGCTCTGGAAGGGGATTAGGGAGTCCCCTAACAACTCTCAGCACCCTGAACAAACTACAGCCCCCATAAATCTTTGGAGGAAGCTATGACAGTTTAAAGTGGTATCATAGTGTTTTAAATGAATGCTGTGAATGTGACCCTAATGTCTTTTTACACATTCAGTGAATACGTGGGTGATTTGAATTGGTGCCTGCTGCCTTTGCTTCTGACCTCCATCTATTCATGTGAAGGTCTGAAAAGTATCTATGCATGTAGCATACATTCTCTCTGTGTGCTCGGGAGCCACGAGAATCAGGGGCCTGATTGCACAAAAAACCTTGATTGTTCACCACCTCAAGCTCCTTGGCGAAAAAATAGGTGGGCAATAAATGCAAGCAACAACAGCAACACAACATGAAGAAAGACAAGGAATTTGAAGGCTGCCAAGTGGCCTTCCTTAGGCTTCTAGACCTTATATGCAGGTCATGCCCAGTGCAAAGATCCTTGGAAAATGTAGTTGGTCAGGACTTCTGGGATGTTAGAAACTGAAAGGCTGGAAATAGAAAGTGTCTGGGAGGACACTTTATTGGCAATGGGCCAGTAAAGTAGGAAAAATCCAGTTCCCAAGCTGCCCAAGACTATCCCAGGCATTGGGCAATCCTATCAGCTGTTCACAGTGAGTGCACAGTTTGATATACAATGAAATCTTTGTCTCATGAGCTCACCAATTTTGCATGCATGGAAGCATGAAAATAAGCTTATAGGGCATGGAAGATATGGTTTGTGTGTGTGTGTGTGAGAGAGAGAGAGAACGAGAACACTGAGTCATGGTGGCTCATGATTCAGGACACTTCCCGGAGAAAGCTCTCTATCATTCTCCATTGCTTCCCTGAAGGCAGCATCTAAATGACTTTGTCAAGAAACATTAGAGGAGTTTCACTGAATGGACTCTGCATAGACTATGTCTATACCCATTCTCAGCAGTTTTCCCTGGAACCTTCCCAATGGTTACCAAGAGCATAAACCATTCAGTGCACTTTATTTTCTCACTATTTTTTTGTCTTGCAAAATTTCAAATGCTTGCATGAATAAGCTCACCAGTAAACCATTGCCAAACTCACTGAGATCCACTCATACGTCAATAAATATTCTCAAGAGTAGCTCAGTAATCTCGGGGCATTAATAACTGGTTGACTTCTTCAATCTGGAATCCGTGTATGCATTCAAGGGGTGATTCAGAGTCCACTGGGCTGAAAGGCAACTTTTAAGAAGACCAGGTGTTCTGGATTCTTCTCTCCCTTGTCCCAGGTAAAACAAGTCAACCAAAGAGTGCCAGGATTACTATCCAGGTTAGAAGTAACAAAAGAGTTTGCAGCACCTTTGAATACTAATTGTAATTATGGCATATATAAACTTTTGTGGATTAGAGAAGAACAGGGGACAGGCTTACATGTTCTTCGGATTTGACCTTCGCTGAGCTTTGGGGAAAGGAATTAAATCAGAGTTTCTCTCTAGTCACTGTCCAACTATGTTTGTCTTCATGATCTAATTGCTCTCTTTTTCTGATATTGATTGTTCTTGCCTAATTGCTTTTGAACACCTTTTAAGTAAAAGGTGTGAATGGATGCAATAATTGTAACTTGGCCAACAAACTGCTCAAGATTGCTTGGAGGCCTTTTATGCAGAGCAAGCAATCAGGAGACTTTGTAACCTGATTTTCCAGGGCAAGAAAGATCTTTGTGTCTGTCAATGATATTCCAGATATTAATACTGCACAGCTGAAAGTGACTGGATGCATAAAAAAAACTTACTCCTTTAGGAATGAAACATTGTCCAGACCCATTAGATACCATTCAAAAACTTTACTTGCAAAACTTTCTTCAAAACAGAACAAAACACCAAAAATAATTCCATGCAATATCGTGTGCTGTTCAGCACAGGCTCAGCATCTTAGAAATAAAATATAATTCCAATACACAGGCATAACCATTTCCCTGTGAATTAAACAATTATACTTAACAAATGACACACAACAGCTAGCAAGAATGTGTGGCTAAAACATTCTGCACTTCCTATGGGCAGACTCAGGTTGGTCATGGTGTTGGCCAAGAACCACCTGAATTTTGCAGTAACAAAAGAATGGGAAAGCCACTGCTATTTGACTCTGATTCCCATCAGTTCCTGCCAACATGGTCAATGTTCAGGGATGATGGAGTCTGGAGGTCAGTGATATCTGGTGAGCCACAGATCCCCCATCCTTGCTAATGTAATCAACAAATGCATTCAATGTTACCTTGTTGCCATCTGTCTGTCTCGAGAGACAATGGAGTGTTCCTCCAGGGGTACTGATTTTTCCTCAGGGTTTACTCCTGAAGCCTTTCTCATGAATGAGTGTAGCCACAAGACAGGATAGGTTTAGAATGAGAGTTTTGCTTCTGCTAGGTGGGCTACCTTCCCAGGTTAACGAGTCCCATCTGTCCCTCATTTCCCTCTACATGCAGTAACTGCCTTCTTGACTGTTGGATCCACTTGCCTAGGAGCAAGCTGGGCTGCGTTGTGAGCAAACATGCATCAGGCTGTGCTGGTAGATGATGCCCTATGAAGTTATCTCTATGAAGTAAGTGGTCCTCTGCTATGACACCGATGACTGAAATTTGTTGTCATGTCACAGACTGCAGTGTAGTAAAAGGCCACTTGTTCAATTTACCTGGCACTTTGAAATAATTTTATCACAAGCTCAAAAGCAATTCTTATTTCTTATGCCTTATAGCTATTTCCCCCCATTTTTTTTCCTCAGATCATATTTCTACCTGTTTCTTCCCCTCAAAGCAAGTTCGGCTGAGTGTCAGAAGTTAAAAAGTAAAGGGTATTGTCATTTACCGTGCATTAACTAGTTGTGACAAGTGAAATAGCTTCAGGGTTGGACAGAGTTGGAACAAGGCGGGGGAGAGACAAACTTACTCTTTGGAACAAGGTGGGGAACAAAGGCAGGGAACAAAGGCAGGGAAAACATTGCCGTTCACATTCCCCACCCATATTATGAAAATAATAATGACACAAAGGGGAACATTTTATACCAGACAAACCAAACCAAATATTGCTTTTATGTAATGTAATTATTTACATGCTATTACTGTATTTGGAAAGTTGATGCTTTAAATGTATCTCTAACCTGGAGACATTTCTTCAAAATAAACCAGATAACCATTTTCATACAGGAGAAGAGGGGATTGCAGTAAGGAGGCTTTGTAAGATGCAGGAAAGAATTCTGGTGAGAATGAGGTTGGGCTGCTTCCTCAGGGGAAGGACTATCTGTACCTTTTGTAGGCTCTGACAGCCACACTACTGACTCAAAATGTGAGTTTGTTGCAGCATTGCTATCTCCCCTGCATTGCCGATCAGAGATTTGCAGAGTAAATCAAAGAGCATTTAAGCACCTATCCAGTTCTTCCAGGGAAGCAAAGCCTGCCACACCTGAGATCTGCCAAAAGGCTTCAGTTGGTTCTACCTCCCTGCTGAGACAATATCTTCCTGTAACTGTCCTAGGTTGGGACAACTAGCAGGATCCCCTGGAGCTGTCCGAGGTCCTTTGCTTATTTGCTTTCTTCTTTGTCCTGATTTCCTTCACCAGACACTACCTGCTTCCCCTGCAAGTCTCAAGCTCTTCACATAACTAGACAGAACCACTATTAACCTGCTGGTTAGTAGTGTCTCCACATGTGCATTCTCTGTGCCAGATTTGGTGTTCCTTCTTTCTAGTGCACTACCTAAAAGTTGTGATGGGCCTAACAAAACCCAGCTTGAGGCTTATGGTAGTCCCTTGCCAATTCAGTGAAACTAACCCGCTATAGTTTTGAGGATCACATACACAATTCCATCAACTGTTCTTCATCAGGCTGGGTTTCCAGACACTTGATCATCTTGATTACCCTCCTCCACACATGTTCTAGCTTGTCCATACCCTTCTTAAATTGTGGTGCACAGAACTGGACACAGTACTCCAGGTGCGGTCTGACTAAGGCAGTACAAAGTGCTAATTTGTCAGTAGGAATTCATATTAGGTTGGGTTGAATAAAATAAGCCATACTATATATGTGCATGGGACACTGGTGGTGCTGTGGTCTAAACTACAGAGTCTAGGGCTTGCCGATCAGAAGGTTGGAGGTTTGAATCCCCGCGACGGGGTGAGCTCCCATTGCATAGTCCCTGCTCCTGCCAACCTAGCAGTTCAAAAGCATGTCAAAGTGCAAGTAGATAAATAGGTACCGCTCTGGTGGGAAGGTAAACGGTGTTTCCATGCACTGCTCTGGTTTCACCAGAAGCAGCTTAGTCATGCTGGCCACATGACCCAGAAGCTGTACACCGGCTCCCTTGGCCCAGGGGTGGAGGAAGCCTCCTCGCTACGCGGGGCGACGAATGGAGGCACCCCTGGGGGCGGGGCGTCGTGACGTTGTGTCGTGACGTCACGATGCAACGTCACAACGGACTGCGCGTGTGCGAAACGACGTGTGCACTCCATTGCCGGGCCGCTGCTGCTCCCGCAGCAACTTTGTGAGCCACTGCGCGAAAAGCAGCAGGGGGGGGCAGCCCCACGAGCCGCCGATCGCGCGCGGCAGCCGCATAGCAGCGCCGGGGGACGGGCCGCAGGGCGGAGCAGCCTCGCTCCACTACTTGCTTGGGGCCCGCCGGCGGGGCGGGGTGAGGCAGGGCCAGCCCAAGTGTCCCCCCCTCCCCTGGAACCCGGGGCGCACTGCCCCCCTGTCCCCTCGCGACGCCACTGCCTTGGCCAATAAAGCGAGATGAGTGCTGCAACCCCAGATTCGTACCTTTACCTTTACCTATATATGTGCATGAACCTAGCACAGGAGTCTGCTTTAAATAACCTTGTGATTCTGTACAGAAGTGTGATTACGCTTTCTTCTGGAGTGGCATAAATATATAGTGTGCATGTCCGTGTGTATGCAAATCGATTGTAACCCAACTTCCTTTTTGCATAGCTCTTATTTTATTTAACGTGTGTTCGCAGTAATTTGCAAAAAAAACCAAAAAGTTTTTATGTAGGTATTATTTGATTCCCTTCCAGATATTTACTGCACAAAAGATATTTGTTTTCCTATTGATATAAAGTGCATCTACCATGGGTAAGTGCTCTTTGGAGACCATTTCCCAGCATTGTATAATAGTGTGACACCCCACCCCACACACACTCATTTTATATATATAAAACCTGGAAAGCTTTTTTCATTCTTTTCCCTTTTGCAAACATGTTATTTTGTTGTTTTACCAGCAGTGCTGTTCTTTGACCAAGCCAGGAAAAACAATACTTGCATTCCAAACTATGCCCCTTACAGGGTGTGGAACTGGGATTGGTCTCCCTAAGTGTAAGGAACATTTATTAGCTGAATGAAACAAAAGATTAGGGCAAACAAATAGCTATTTCTTCTTTCTACATTGCAAGCAATTTTATGAGAGCACAAAACAGAGAGTCAAAGACTGCTTCTTGTTTTTTTGTCCCCATCCAATTTAACCAGTGAAAGTGAAAGACTTATTATACAAACTGGGGGGAAAGAGATATTTGAAACAGTACAAAATTGGGATGGTGAACCCTTCTCTGCATGAGGGCTGGATTCCCTTCTAGGGGCCACATGCTGATGGAAGGTGGAGCCACAGGCAAAAGTGGGTGGAACCATGAATGTTTGTTTTTCCTTGGTACAATAGACTTGTTTCTACGCAGATAAGCAGACATCACTCTCTATCCTCCCTGCAGCCAAGCAAGAAGTATTATCAGAGTCCAAGGACACATTTGAATGTTCTTTAGGTGCTCATAATTCTTTGTAATTGTTTTTAATGTGTTTTGGTTTTAATTGTTTTTACTATGTGGGGAGGGAGGGGAGGATAGAAATGTTGTTCCAGACAGCAAAAAAGCACTCAAGGGGATGGGAAGGTGGGCCCAATGAACATCCAAAAGACCTCTTGTCTTCTGTAATGGCCTAGTTGCCTTTAGGTTTCCATCTACTGCTACCAGTGGCCAGTTCAAATGCCCTTGTTTATTTCTGCAACTGCCTGGAGGTGTAATGCTTGTGGGATTTGCACTGGCTACCAAAGTGCTGGTACTAACCTCTAAGTCCCTAAAAAAGCTCAAGACCAGGTTACTTGAGAGACCACCTTATCCCTTAGGCACCCAACAGATTTATGAGGTCTATGGGGGTTTCTCCTGTAACTTCAAAACATCTCAGAATCCTGCTCTGTAGTAACTTGGAGCAGTGTGACTGTCCCTGTTCCTGTGCCCCCTATCTGCACTTCCCAGAAACAACTGAAGATATTTTTGTTTCCAGCTGGATAAATGGGTAAATCATAGAATTGTAGAGTTTGAAGGGACCTCCAGGGTCATCTAGTCCAACCCTTTGCAATGCAGGAATTCTCCTCTCCAGGTTATCCCTGGGTGGACTCAAGCCCCCAACCTTTTGGTAGTTAGCCACCTAACAACTGGGTGCTAGGACTCGGTGATATATATCAATATATTGCCCAAGACCGGTATGAGGGGCAGACCACAATGACAGTTTCACTCAGCGGTATATCACTGGTGAAACTGCTGCCTTCTGAGTCCCTCTGCTACCAGCGCCAAGGGATAAACAAGCTGCAGCTGGGTGCTGGAGTTTTAATTTTTATATATTTTAATTGTTGATATATCTGTATTGTCCCAGTTATACCTAATTGCAAATTCAAATGTATCCCTATCGTGTTTTATGATTTTCTTGATACTGTATGTGGGTTGGAACTGGTCTGTGACCGTAATAATAAATTTGAATTTGAATTTGACTCAGTGGTGGTTTCACCAGCAATATACCGCTGAGTGAAACCTCCATCGTCTGCCCTCATACTGGCAGAGGGAGAAACAAGCTGCATTGGTGAGGTGCTGATAGAGCTTGTTCCTCCCGCTGCCTCTTTAAACTGCTTGGCTGAGGAGTGTGCCATTGTCCTTGCCTCAGCCAAGCAGTTTTAGAGAGCCCCTGACCCAGCACTAGCTCGCACAAGCCAACAGCGGGGGTGGGAGCTCCATTAAGGTGCTCCCCCTCCGCAGCTGAGAGAGCCCTGATCCATCTCCTGCTTGCACACCAGCAGGATCAGGATGGGGCTGCTCAGCTGGGGAGGGGAGGGGCGGCCTCCGTACACTTCTTCCCAAGGTAGAAGCTTAAAGGATCCCCCACTTCACCTCTGGCTTGCCAAGGCAGCCGCAGCTGAGACAGGCCCATGCACTTGCCTCTGCCACAGAAGCCTTGGCACAGGGCACGGCTTAGCCAGGCGGTGTAAGGGCTCTCTGACGCTGCTGCACCTGTGGCATCCGTCAGCCCTGCCTTGTGGACTTCACCCTGGGAGGGTGGGCTGCGTCTTTCCTCCTGGGTGAATGACCACCCCTGGAGGAAAGAGGCAGCGTGCCCGCACAGATGAAGGTGACACCTGATTCGTGCTGCTCACACATGTGGCAGGGACACTGGGGCTCACTCAGCTGGGGGCAGGAGCCTTTCTGCCACACAGAAGAGCAGCAGCAGGCTAGGTTGTCACCTATATTGACCCCAGCCCGTGAGGCGCTGGGGTGAAAGCGCCTCAGCTGCGGCAGTGAGAGCTGAGGCAGTTTGAGCCTATGCCTTGCCAGCAGGCGCCAATGCAGCTTGTTTCAACATTGCGGTTTCTCACCAAACCACAATGTTTGGTTGGTGATAAATTGCAATGGTGAAAACCCAACATCACCCAGCTCTACTGGATGCACTGACCCATTGTGCCCCAGGAGGTCTTTAATAATAATACTAATAACAACAATAATAACCAACCTTTGACCCTAAGGTCTCAGGGTGAATTACAAAATTGAAACACAATATTAAAAAACAATTTGAAACAACTTTCAATCACAAAAATAAGGTGGGTCCTAAACATCTACACCTCAAGAGGTGTGTCTTCAGCATTTGCCAGAAGGTGTATAATGAACGTATCCGATGCACCTCTGTGAGGAGTCCCACAGCTTAGGGTCCACCACAGAGAATGCCCTTCTTCTGGGCCACTGCTCCTAAGCCTTTGAGGGTGGAGGAACTACCAAGAAGGTACTCTTCCCATGAATATCCACTTGTTAGAGTTTTGGTCTTGTTTTAAGTGTCATCCCTGCAGGCTTTATGGGAGAAATTTCCCTCAGGGGTTCAAGGATAGAGGCTCACACCAAATTCCTAATTGGTCAGACTTTATTCAGTAATGAACTACAGGACAGAGTCCACAGGAGCTTTCCATTATGACACCCTCTGTACAGGAGAAAGATAGGGAAAAACATATCCGCCATCCCATTTCTTCACCATCTCTTCATCCAGCCACAATTCTCGAAATGCAACTTGCTCAAATCATTTTCACTGCAGCTATCAGAGCCCTCCTTGTTAAGTTGTTTTTCACTCTTAACAGTCAGCATTAGGTTCCCCATTAACTGGTTCTTGGCTGTTTTGTGACTCTGGCCTCACTGATAATTTGGTTTTACAGAAATTCTGTGTCAGCTTCAAACTGAGTCAATGTGCTTGCAACCATGGGCAAAGGTAGATGGAGAGAAAGAAAGATGCAGTGCAACCCCCATCTCCTTCCATCGTTAGCCAAATGGGATTTTTAATATAAAACCATTGGTTGTCGCCTGCACATGTCGGTTAGTGTCCTGAAGGGGATTGAACATTTGTTGGAGAATCTGATGTAGGGCTTAATCGTAAAGGCAATGTGGGGTGGGGTGGGGAGGCAAAGTCTGGCTGATTAAATAGGAACTGAAACAGGCCCATTATCTGTTTATAGCTTTCTTTGAAAGGTGAGTCGGTCTCCAAGGCCCCAATTTTCCAAAGCTAATAAGCAGCTTTTCTCTACTAAAAGAAAAAAACCCTGACTAGAAATGGTACTTTTTATGTTCCTCAGCGTTCTCTTCTGTGTTTGGCAGCAACTTGCTCTGATCAATGCTCTTAAAACTTTAAGCATCAGCACTAAAAATAAGAAGAGGTTCCTGGGGTTGGAGGCAGGGAAAGAAAGGTGGACAATAGTGCTTACCAGATTGTTTATGAGTGTTTGGTACCTGCTCCCCCCACCCCGCTTCGTTTTCAAGATCTGGATGACATTTTACACTTTCCTACAGCAATATCTTTTATGGGATAATTGCTGTAGGCAGAACATAATGTACTGCTAAACTTTTCCCTGTTTAAAAAATCTGATTCCTCTCTGCACTGCAGAGTTGCTTCTGCTGTTTGTTTGTCAAAGCACATGCCAAGGCTCAAAGACTCGGGAAAGGTGGAGTGTTTGCTTCGAGCTCTCAAAATTGTGCTTGAGTGCAGGGGGTGGAAGTGGGCTTGCAGGGATCAATTTAAAATAACTTGATCCGCGGCTTTTAAAAAGCCATAGGCCATAGAGGGGAGGCTTGGCTCGGCATCCTCGATCAGTTTAAAGAAGAAGAGGGCCGTCTGCACGGAGACTGGACTCAAAGCTTTTACTTACGCAATAAAAGTTTATTTTATTTCCTATTCTCCTTCCTAATGGCTGCTATTACTCTGAAACTATCCGGCTGTTTTGTAGTCAATAAAAAAGGCCAGAGAAGAGCCTTTCTCTTCCTGAAAATGGTGTAAAAACTAAAGCGTTTGCGAAGACACTTCCTGAAATGGAATGCCCAGGTGTCCTCTCCCTGGGGAAACAGTTGCAACCCATTAATGCACATGCATTAGCGGAGAGGCAGGAAGGCAAGCGTGGCCACAGTATGAACGTACAATTTGTTGGGACATTTCTCTCTTGGGAGTTTGTGGGATGGGGTGGGTGATCTGTCACTTCCTTTCAGTTTCTCAGCTCTTCCAACTAGATGCCTGGCTCCTTCCTTGTCCTGCCAGCAACAGGCTTGTTCCAAAAGGCTTTTGGGAACCGTCTGCTTTTAATGAAAGGGCTGGTGCTGTGCTGTTTGTATTGTAATCAGCATTGGAGCTAGCCACTCGGGCACCCAGAGCGATGCACATGCCATGCACCCAGGGGCGGGGCAAGCTGCCACGGGGGCAGGGCAATTGACGCTGCAGCAATCCGCCCTGGGGGGATTTTGTCACCTCCTTCTGGATTAACACCCAGGGTGTCTCGCCCCCCTTCCTATGCCCCTGATTGTAATTATGTGTGTGTGTGTGTGTGTGTGTGTATAATTTTGTGTGTGTGTGGTTATAATTCTTTAAAAGTTTAATTGTTTTGAATGGATTTCCCCCCTATTCTTTTAGCTGTTCCTATTCCACCCCCTCCTGTAAGTCACTTTGAGTTCTGTCAGGTGGGGTATAAATAAATATATATTAATAACCATTTGCTCACAATATTGACTAATATTTGTATTTTGCATGCAAATTTCCCTTAAAATGGTATGTGTTGTTTTCACTGTGGCAACAGAAAGTATCAAATTCAAAAAAAGTTATGAATTCAGTCAGGAAAGTATGACTCTAGAGCACACTTAACATGTACTCATGAGTCTTCCATTGCAGCCACAGTCTGCAGTTTAAATCATATGCCAGCATGTGATTGACAGGTGGGCAGCCCCTAACCCTCTGGTTGAATCCATTTTTCCCATCCCTGATTTTAGAAGTACAAACAAATTTCTCTCCTGTTCCTAGTGTGGGGTCTGGGCAAACATTCGTAAGTATGGTTATTTTTGGGGTTCAGTATGTAAATGTTCATATTACCAAAGTTTGTTTTCTTTTTCATGCTGGCAATTCCCCCGATGTAGAAGATCTAACATAAGTGCAGTGGGTTGTTTAGGATCTGGTCTAGAGCCATGGGGACATAGGAACACTTAAGGGCATTCAGGTTGAAACATTGAGTGTAAAAGAACAGCTGTGGAAGGAATTCCTATTTTCTAGCTCATGAATGTTTGAAACCACATGCTGGGATTTGCTGGAGCCAAAAGCATTCTGTGCACACTAGCTTTGTGTTATAAGCCATCAGGTCAGGGCTACAGGCTACGCCATCTCTCTAGGTCATCCATTTCCAACCTCATGCCCTCCAGATGTTGGTAACAATAACTCCCATCACCCCTGACCATTGGTCATGCAGGATGGGGCTTATGGGAATTGTAGTCCAAAATGTCTAGAAGGCATGAGATTGGGAAAAGTCAGTTTAATGCCTTGGAACAACCTTTCCAACCCAGTGCCCTCCATATGTTTTGGACTACAATTCCCATCATCCTTGAGAATTTGCAGTGTTGACCCAGGGCTGAAAAGAGTTGCAGTCCAACAACACCTGGAGGCTACTAGGTTTGGAGAAGGCTGCCCTAGGCGATAAAACTTTTCCAGGTAGTGGCCACAGACCAGTGGTGGAACACATGCCTGGCATGTAGAATGTCCCCAACTTGATCCTTAGCACCTCTTGTTTAAAAAAGGCTAGGTAGCAGAGAGGAATGTGAGGAGGCAGTGATTTCTGTCCCATCACGGGCTCATTTCCATCCTGCCGCAGTTTTGCTAAAATCTATGTTATTCATTTTTCTACCTGCTATGCCCAAAATGTACATAATTAATGATGTCATTAATATCAATGCATTTCAATGGAAAAATGACATCAAAACAATGAAGAAAATAACAAATATGTAACACTTGTGGACTAAAAGAAGCAGCTTATATTCACTTGCATCTTTTCCATCCATGACCTCAGATGTACATGTGACTCAGTGGAATTCCCACTCCTGTTTCCCTTTGTGATAAAATTCTCCAGTTCCATCAGACACTGGGTTGGACTGACAAATATACATACCTGGTACCTGATAGTTTCTCTCCTGAGTTTGTTGATTGCTTTATGCTACCCTTAGTTAGATTTCGGTGACAAATGTGGCAACATGTTGTGTTGTTCAGCTTTCTATATAATCTGAGATTGAAATCAGCGAGAGTCATTTGTTCCTTTCAGTTGCCATTAATTAGCAGGATTTATGGGGCTGTTTCTGGAATCTGCTCAGGAACTCCCCCCTTCTCCTCTTCTGGCTTATCCCTAACATTGTTGATAGAATTATATATGGGGAGAAGACTGTTGCCATCCATTTCCCCCAAGTGCCTGCTAATTAACACAGTGAAACAATATTGCTGTGAGCTCTAATGTCCTTGGTTTTATTGCCTCAATGGTCTGATATGCAAATCATCTGAATTTCAAAATAGCAAATGTACAAGGGGGAAAATAAATAAAACCCATATCGCAGCTCTATGGCATGCTTTTGTCTGCAGCCATTTCTCTCAAAGACCCCTTCCTTCCAAATGAATATTTGGGAAGGCTCTAGTGGGATATGCTTGAAAAAGATGCAGAGAGCTTGGAAATGTATGTAATTAGGCTTGGAGCCATTGTTTCCAAGTCAACCACAGTTGTCAGGTCACAGGAAGTAATGGTTCCACTTTCTGCTGTACCAGTTGGAGCTCTACTAGAGTACTATGTTCAGTTACATAGCTTTCCAGTCTCCAAAACTTTCCCTTTACTTTGGTCTGCTCCACATCTTAGAGGAAGTTTCTTCTAAGAGATCTTGGTGATGAAATGTCTGTCAAAGTGTTTTGATACATGCACCCAGAGGAAAAGCCCAAGGGATTCATACATCTTCAAACCTCAGCAGTTCTCATGCTTAGCTGGAACCAGTCATTCTCAGCTATTCCTTATCATTCAGGCTCAGATTCTGTCTCTGGCCCAATTTCTACATACCCTGAACCCAAACCATGGCTTGCCAAGGAAAGGTATGGGCTCCCACAGTGAAGATCATGGCCACTGCATTCCTTCTCTAGTCGTCCTGCTGGAACATTGCTTGGGACTAAGCCATAATTTGACTTAGCATTGTGTCAATGAATAGGAGGAAATGAACCTACCTCAGTATTGTCTATGCTGACTGGCAGCAGCTCTCCTGGATTTTAGACATGAATCTTTTCCAAACCCTACCTCAAGATGCTGGGGATTGAACCTGCGACCTTCTTCATACCAAACATGCTCTGTCAGTGAACTATGGTATGTTCTGGCTGGTTCACTTTCAGAATGGTATTAGAGCACATGGAAGGGATTCAGAGGAGGGCAAGAAGGCGATCTGGATTGAGGAAACATTGAAGCAATTGGGTAAATTTAGCTTAGACCAATGGAAGACATGGAATGAATTCTTCAGTTATCTGGAAGGGGGGAAAACTTGTTCCCTACTGCCCAAGGATTAGATCTAATGGCTTAAAATACAGGAGAATAGATTTTGGTTGAACTTCCATGATGGTGGATGGAGTTCATCAATATAACCAATATAACCAATTATGTCTATTGGAAGTGGGTTCTTTCTTTCAGAGAGACTAAAATGTTTTAGACTACAACTTTTATCAGCCCCATCCTGGATGGGAAATGATCAGGGATGGTGGGAGCTGTAGTCCAAAACAATTGGAGGGCACAAAGTTGCTAAAAATTGCTTTTATCTGCTTATTTTAATTGATTGCATTTATAGTAATTATTTTTGTTTTCATTGCAAAAAAGGGGAAATATGGTATCCTACTCAAGTTACATTTTCATACTTTTATAGAAATATTTTGGCATTATGTTGGTAAGGCTGCAATAATAGGAGCAATTTTATAGCCTTATGTGGTGGTCGTGCCTAGAAGTATCAACATTCTGGGATCAGATAATTGAGGAAATTGACAGAATCACACACCAGCAAGTTGTGAAAACCCCAGAGTTGGCACTATTGGACCTATTTACAAATGAAAATCAGGACTTGACTTTAAATGGATTTCTTCTAGTGGCAGCACATAGGGTCATGAGCAATTTCTGGAAAGGCTTTAAATAGGCTACTTTAAAATCTTGGTGTAGAAGGGTGTGGTGTATAGCCCTCACTGTAAAACCACAACATTATGACTGACAACAGGCATAAAATATATGGACACTGTTACTGCAGAGTGCTGAAACTTTGTCTTTACAAATACATCAGAAAGTGGAAGTCATGATATGGGTTTCATGATAATCAATGTTTTTATTTCTACTTTATATTTATAGAAATATCTTTGATTACTGTGTTGGAATTTTTTATTATCATTACAAGGGTGAAGATATATCCAGAGTGGGGAGTTGTAGTCCTTTGGTTTTCTTGACTTTGATTATGTAACTCAGCTGTAAAATGATTATGTAACTCAGCTGTAAACATTTTTGTAAAATATTTTATTTTTTTATTGTTGCAGTTTCTGTATTTGAGTGGAGATTTGGGGAATTTGTTTTAGTTTGTGACCATGAAGCTTAGGAGTTAGATTCCTAAGAGTTTTCCACTTGGTAAATAAGAATAAGAATAAGAATAATTTGCAAGTCTGACAGTGATGTGATGTGTATAGGGCCCAGTTTTGTAAAAAAAATAAAAAAGTTAATCAAACCTGTAGTCACTCTGTGGGTGGCTTTTTAAATCTCTACCCCACCTTACTCCGATGGGAGTTGGACTATGTTCTGAAGATGAAGCAACCTACATTCACATTTGCTTTTTAAAAAAATAAAACCACAAAGAGCTTCCCCTTTAATTTATTCCATTGGAAACCATGGCAGAATCTAAGTGAAGAGACTTGTCAGCTTTAGCTGGCCGTAACTAGAGCAGGCTGTCACTTTGGTCACTGATAACCAAAATACATGCTCTGAATCATGTTTAGACAGACATACATTGTCTTAATTGATCTGTGTTTCACAGCCTGTGGCAAGGAATAGCTGTGATTGCCAGTTTATTTGACAAACAACTCGTGGGAATGCCTCTTTTGCTGTAATTTCTCTCTCTTTCAAAGAGTGTTAACTGTTCAGCAAGCATGGGGTTTTTTTATTTGGGGGGTGTTGCATGATGCTACAAGCTCTTTTTGATCATACCAGTGGACCTCCACTTGTCAAAAGGGGACTCTATCAAAACATCAGATGAGCCAAATTGCCCCCCCAAATAAAATGGGGGGGTTGCACTTGCATGATGTCACACATGTGCTGCCACCCCCAACTCAGCTAGGCCAACTCGACCCGCCACCCCCACTGCCAGCCACCTTACCTTTTGTTCATTGCCATGAGGCTGAGGCCACCCCTCCCCTCTGTGAGGCCCATTGAGATCACCAGGGTGCCTTCCCTGTGGTGATCGTGAAAGGGATGTGCCTGTGTGAAGAAGCTTTGCCATGGCACATCCATGGAATTTTGTGGGTGGCCTGGGTCCCTCCTTGAAAATATGGAGGGCTATCCCCCAGATGGCAACCATTGCAGAACACAGTGCAGAGTTAGCTGTTGCACCTATGTAAAGGTGCATCTCCCCAATATCCTCCCTTACCAGCAGATTATTCCTATGCCTGTTGGGGGGGGGGCAGTGAGAGAGGTGAAGTAGCTTCCTCCTTGCATGGTTGTGCCTCTCCCCGCTCCCCCATCTTTCTTTAGCCACCTAACAGGAATGGGAATGAATTTTACTCGCATTTGAGACAAGCTTAGTGAATCAAGTTGCTTTTCTCCTTCTTCATAGCAATGACCATAGTTTTTCCAATCATGATGCCCTACCATTTCATAGCAACAGTTTTAGCAGGAGCTGAGGGCATTGAGCTGGGTTGACAGCAGGGATAAGCGGAAGTGGACTCCCTACACCCCTTAAAGGGAACCCTATAAATAAAGGATCTTGGGGTTGTCTGGCCCTGCTTGGGAGTTGGCATGTCAGCCCCAAACGTATGGCTTTTGTTGTTCAGTCGTTCAGTCGTGTCCGACTGCAGTAATGCCATAATATCAGTCCACAGCGTGGTGGGCCTGAGCTTGGATTCCCCCATGGAGGATGATGGCAGGGAGTTGGAGAGAAATTTGGTTCAGCTCTGATTTTAATGTGAATCTGACAAATCTGCACTTTCTGAAGCAACATGTGAACCAAAACACAGCCGTGGAATGGGGAGATCATGCCATCAGTGTCAATAGTACTGAGCAAGATGGACCAATGGTCTGATTGGTTATAAGTCAGTTTCCTAGGTTCCTATGACCCGACTAATTTCTGTGTCTCCGACAGCTGCTTGAAAGCACAGAAGCAAGCTCAGGTTGTGTTTTTTTAAAAAAGAAGAAGACAGGAATGACATGATTTGAGAAGATGGTGGCGGTGGTGTGCCTTTGCCAGCAGACACCAGGACAGTGAAATGTTTTAAGGGATATGCAAATGCCCTGTCAACACAAATAATATTTGTGGATTAAATCCATGAGATTGGGGGATTACTCTAACCTGGTGCAGTAAAGCAATGGGGAAAATGGGAAGGAAAGGGCTTAGTTTACACCCTCTCTCTCTCTCTCTCTCTCTCACACACACACACACACACACACACACAATTTATGCATACATGGGGCTCTGCAGAGATGCCTACAAGCACAAAATGCAGTTGTCATTATTTTAGTTGAAATAACTGAGAAAGACACTTGATGGATTCTCCAAAACTGTGGAGCAGGGTATGCCAACAGCATTATCCTAACCATGTCTACTGAGCAGTAAGATCTACTGACTTCAGTGGTGCTTGCTCCCAGATAAGTGAAGTTCGGTTCTTTTTAAATAGCTTATCATGTTGTCAACAGAAAATCCTGCAAATACTGCAAATGATAGTTTCCCACATCCCTGTAACAATTCATGCACTTCCAAGCACAAAAGAAGCAAGAAAACACACACACACAATGCAGCACAAAATGAAAGGAACATTAATTTGTAATAGCAAAAGTTCCCCTTCGTATATTGCCTTTTGGAATCTCTGAATAGAACATTAATTGGCTAGAAAGGATTCATGGAAGTGGTATGGGACCCAGAGAACTTGACTTAGCATGAGGCATGTAGTTTCTGCTCTTCAGAAGGCAGCACAAAGCACAAGAGCCTCGGAGGGTAGGAGAAATCAATTTTCAGCAATTGCACAGATTTCCAGCTTTGTGCTTTAATTCTCTTTTTTTGTTCTCTGTGATAAAAGACAACAACTACCTCTGTGTTGGGCAGGTCCCCCCATGTTCCAGATTATATTTCCTCAGCATCACAGAGCTGAAAAGTTGTACAGTTAGACAAATCTGGAAATACATCCCATTCCCAAACTCTGAATGAGAATTTATTCAGGGCATCCATCCTCAGTTTCCACTCTATAGCTGCTTCTGTTCAGAATGGGCTGTTTCCAGCAGAGTGGAAGAGTACTGAAACACTGGTTTGAGCAATACAGTTGATCCACTTCTGCTGTTGACTCCAGCATCATTGTTCAGAGAGTGTAAAAAGCTTCACTTGTACCAAGAATCTTACTTCAAGTAAAAGAATCCAACCCATGGGATAGTCCATGCAAATACTAGGAGTGTTGAAAGAGTTTCAGGGGGTTTTTTTTGCATGGGGAATCATACTAAACATCAATGAACCAATGTAAGGGAGACTCCGTATGAATTCACTGCTAAAAGCTTTTGTCATATATCAAACTTTAGCAGCAGCCAGGTGCTAAAGGGAGTTACGAACCAGCTAATGCATGCAATCGCCTCTGTTCCTCCTTGCAAATAGCTATGTTTTGTGAAGCAGCAGTGGCCTTGATGCAGCTTTAGTTAAATTGGCAGATTATACTAATGCTGTTCTGACAGCATTTGTCTTCATGCTTTTCAGCAGCACAATGACTGTTACAAAGCCTTAATTCCAGAAATAAACATGCTTTGCATCATACATAATCTTGCAGCTTTCATGTCTGGTGATGGTATTTATTTCGGGACTCTTCCTTTTCCCACTTCAAGGCTGTGACAGGCTTAGTGTATAGGGTGCTCCTTAGGAGTCCAGCTAAATCACTGTGAATGGATTTGCAGGGGTATAAGCTGTTTAACCTCATTCATCCATGTTCTCACCTGGCCATTATTGAATATTGCTTCTCAGGTGGAGTCCATGGAAAGCCTGAGATTACTGCAGCCACCTATCCTTATCTTTTGCTCTTACACTCTTTCTTTCCTTGTTTCTCTGCAGTTAGAAACTTAAGGTCAACTTAATGGATGAAAATTCTTCCTTTACTTCCATCCCTTCCTGCGCATGCAACAACAAAAAACCAACCATATCCCAACTATAAGAATTTCACTCAAATTTTCTTTCACCTATGACAATTACCAGTTGTAGTTTCTTTCTTGTTAATTCCTTTTTTTCTTGCTGAAGAAAAGAAAAACAAGAATTTTTTGGCACATCACTGATATTTTACCAATGCACAAGAGTCCATTTGCACATCAGTGAACACGCATGTACACACACACACTCAGAGCATCTTGATGAAATCATATGTGAAATCAAGATTGTGGTGTTTGTGTGTGTGGTGTATTTTATTGATGGAGAGGATGCAAATGAATGGAAGCTACTGAAAGCAGCAGCAAACTGAGTGTACAGGCCAGAATTCCAGCATTCACATTGGAAATTCTGAGGAATAACATGGAGTTCAGAAGCAGCAGATCATGCACTGAAGGAAATCTTCGCATCCTTCCACCATGCATGATTTCCTCCTGTTTCATCCTCCAATTTACTCCATGGGTGGTGGTGAACCAGAGGAGTTCTTTGTTCTGTGCAGGATTCTCTGCTCTCTCTTTTCTCCTGACACCTCTGAGTTGCTTAGAGTTCAAAAAGAATTGTGAGGTAGAACAGGATTGTTCCCATTTTACAGGTTCGAAAGGGAGCCTGAAGGCTAGTGACTTGCCTGTACTAAGACGTCTCTTTCTTCCTGCTAAGCAGTGGCCAGGACAGTGGATTCCCACATCATCAAACAGGGGAACTTGCAACCAAGGCTGTCGACAGAGCAAAAATGTTGTATTGTGAATATTTCGAAACACAACTGTTAAAAAGAGGGGGGGGGACATTGACAGACATTCATAAATAATTGAAAGCAAACTGATGCTTCTTAAATAGAAAAGAAAAACCTCATGAATGAACAGTCAGCTTGTTATTGGAAGAAAAAGTAAAACCAAATTAACTAACTGAATGGTTATAAATTATTCACCCAGGCCTGCTGTTTACTAACAAATGTATTTAGGATGACTTGTTCAAGTAACTGTGGAAACAATATCAGAATGTTGCTTAGGTTTCTGGAATATCAGGACTACAAATTGGGGTGGAGAAACTATTTCTATTAAGGAAGGGTTTGTTTTTTTTAAAAGAAGTGTCACTTGACAAATCCAATTCAACAAGAAATAAAGTGTAGCTTTAATGAAAAGTGTTAGATGTTTGGTGCAACATTGAGTTTTGCATAATTATTTTCTTCTAAGCTTTGGGTAAAGCTGCAAGATGTACAGGAGAAGTAACATTTGAAAGAAGTCTCTGATTTCCTGAGGTGCCCTTGGGGAATGTGATGTGCTTTTAGTATGCAAGGAGCAAACATGGGAAGTCAAAAGCCTTTTATGTTCTACATAATGCCAGTATCAAGTTGACTAAACAGTATTTCACACTATGAAACACAGAAGTTGCAAGGCTCTGGTGTGTGTGTGTATATGTGAGGTTCAGAGAGAGAGAGAGAGAGAGAGAGTTTGGTAGTTTGGTATGCTTTGGATTTGTTTAAATCCTATCTTGTTTATAACCCATCCATACTCAGGAAGCAAATAGTTAAAACTATGGAACTCACTCCCATAGGAGGCAGTGATGGTGGCAAACTTGGATGGTTATAAAAAAGGATTGGACAAATTCATGGAGGAGAAGGTTATCAATGGCTACTTGCCACAATGGCTATGCTCTGCTTCCACAATTGGAAATAGTAATTCTTCTGAATACTAGTTGCTGGAAACCACATAAGATTTCCCACTTCTCTTCTTCTCAGGTCCCACTTGTGGGTTTCCTACAGAAATCTGGTTGCTCTCTTTGAGATGAGGATGCCAGACTAGATGGGCCATTGGCCTGATCCAACAAGCTCTTCTTATGCTCTTCTTACCTGCTTAGTAGGTTTAGCCCTTTTAAGTGATTGGGTCTGATGTGATTTCGAATCTAGCAGCATCTGCAAAGCTACAGGTTTGCCTCTCCTGCTGTATATATATGACTATACATATGTAGACTCCGTATTTGTGACACAGACATCTACTTTTTGCAGTGTGCACAGATGCTTATGCAGTGGCTACATGCCAATGTTCTGTCCACAATCCCTATCCAGACATTATGCTCACATTCAATGCATGCATGTAATTGGGGAGATGGTGAATTGAATTCTGATTGCATATTCTGCTTCCAGATCTCTGTGTGTGCTTTGTGAGGTCTACAGATGAAGAAGGACCGTAGCTCAGTAGTGGAGCATCTGTTTTGCATGTGAAAGGTCCTGGATTCAATCTATGGCATCTCCAGGTAGAGTTGGGAGAGACCCAAATTGGAAATACTAGAAAGCCACTGCCAGTCAGTATAGACAATACCAAACTACATGGACCAGTGGCCCGACTCCTATGTTACCCCTGTGTATCCAGAGACCCGGGAAGTTCATGTTCCTATATGTAAAACACATAAAGAGGAGCCATCCACAGGAATGACATCTGCAGCTCCATGCTGGGTGTACAGAGGTTGGGTGGAAGAATACCATGTCTGGTCCCAACTCCCCTCTTCTGCATGATGTGGAACTAACAAATGGTTCAATCATAGCACCCACACCTACCCTTAATTCAGCCCTTATAATGAGGTTCAAAAACAGAGGTCTTGATTGCTGGTTATCAACATGTGTTTTCTTTTTAAATAGTTGTAAGATACAGTCTTGTCAAAGGGGAGTCACGCAGCCTGTATTAATATTGCATGGCTATTGCTCTATAGGCAATGTGCTAATGAGGCTAGGCCAGCAGGATGCCATTTCTGGTTTATTTAAACACAAATTGGAATTGGCCATAAGGCATTTATGCAAAATTATAGATTGCTTGTTGCCTTTTTTTTCCCTCTAGGAGAATTTTTTTGGCAATTAAGTTGAACCGTCATTAGGTAACTGAAAAACTAATCTTAGGAGGATGTCAGAGAACATTTTGCCGATGGGCATGTACAACGTTTTGGGATACACAATGGAGGAAGATCCCTAACTGGGACTGAGTGGAGTTGGGCTATCTTTCATCTGCCTCTGACAAATTAAGAAAAGTGCTGTGTCAGGTTTGTTCGCTTGAGGTTTTTTTACCCAACTTTCCCAAAGCAAATTGGAAAGCGCATCCTGAGCATTTCTGTGAGACTGATTGTCAGACTCTTTGGGGCCTACAAAAGGGGGGGGAAAGGTCACACCGTGTGCAGGGGTGTACCTAGAGGTTGGGCAGGTTACCCCTCGCCAAGGGTGCAGGCCCAACAGGGCGCAAAAATCACACCTTTCCACTCCATCTCGGAGTGGCTAGCAGAGAAGGCAGTGAGTGGAGGGAGGGAGGCAGAAAGGCAGGCAGGTGAACCAATTGAGGAGGAAGAGGGGAGGGGAGGCTGGGGAGGCAGAGCAGATTGACCCCGATGGCCATGGAAGAAGACACTGGTGAAGCACAAAAAGTGACAAAAAGCAACCGATTTGAGTTTCTGGTACATGGTCTCTCCCAGCTTTGGAGGCACTGATACACCAAGGGCACAAGGGATGGCGGGTGGGTGGGGTGGGGTGGCACCAATACAACTCCTTACGAAAGGTGCAAGGGAGCCTCAATATGCCTATGGCCATGTGAAATTAAGGATGCAATCCTAATCCCAGTTAACTAGGATGTGTTGGGGCTTGCTTCTGAGTAAATCTGTGTAGCATTCCACTGTGCCTTATGGAATTTCCTGGCAGGAGATGCAGATTTGGCTTGGATGCCTTTGAAAAGGATGCTGTGATGCCTGTGTGGAAAGTTCAGAGGCAGTACATCTTCAAGTACCTGTTGCTGAGGAACCATGGGAGAGGACTATTGTCTGCATGCCCTGTTTCTGGGCTTCCCAGAGGCATGTGGTTGGACACTGCGTGTTGTTTTTGTCTCATACAACAGGGCTCTTAGAAAAGGTTTGTCAGCAACCCTTAGTCACACTAGCTAAATTGGACCCTTCACGGTCAGAGGCCATATACTCTTGAAAACCAGATGCTGTGGACAAACAAACAAATTCTTTGTTGTGTGCTGTTTTTCCATGTTTGCCAAATTATACAAGCAAAGATACCAGCCCCTGCAACTGCATCCCACCATGATCTCGCTTCTCAAAGCTGTTGGAGAAAGCCTAACAGCACACCCAAATTATCTTTTAAAACCTCAGATTAGCCACTGTCAGTTATTTTTAACAGAAGGTTAAAATGTTCCTGTGGATAATTGATGCTTCACCATTGTGTAGAATAATAAACAGTTAGTGTGTGTATGCACACACTGATTTGAATCCTTAATTGAAGCAAGGATGTAAAAAAAAACCAAAAAAAAAACCAGATGCGGTACATGACACATTGAGAGTGGATGTTTACATGGCCGTTGTCATGGAGCAAGAACCTTTCTGGTAAATTCAGCTCTTTGTAGACTGAGCAGCAATGATTTTCCCCACCCCCAGGTACTGGAATGAAGTCTGCAGTTAACTCCCTTGGATTGTTTTAGGGGTTCTTTTTGAGCCTGATCCACCTGCCGTTAGCTGAACAGTGAAAGGCACCTGATTTTTCACAAGAGGTGTGCTGCAACAAAGCTTTGGGGTCTCCAAACCTTCGGGCAAAGCCTGAGTAGCATCAGTGTTGCTACCGTGTTGCTGGTGCAACACTTGGATCCTGGTTTTGCTTCCTGATGTGGCTTTGCTTTGCTTTGGCTTCATGACAGCACATTTTGCATTGGCTATGTGATGATTCCTGAAGCCTACCCAGAGATGGGATACATGGATGTGTGGTGGTTCCTACCCCAATTCTCATATCTTCTATGTTGTAAGTAGATGTGTTTGTGTGTGGCCCCAAGTAGGAAGGGCAAATGATGCCCTGATAAATAGGTCAAACATTGTGTTCTTGTCTGCATTCCCTCCCCCCTGCAAAAAAACATGTTCTAAAGTGTGCAGGGTAGAAGGCTGTTTGTTGCCTGTAAATTGGGGCATATAGTTGGGGGTATTTCAGCCCAGTCCTACTGTTGCTACAACATGGACATCACTCTTCTCTTCCAAAGAGCTCACGTGAGGTGGATCTGTTGATGGGACTGTTATTGGGATTAAACCAGCTGTGAAAATCTCCCTTTCTGATACAAATGCTCTGACCCTATTTTAGCATCTCTGCAATTCCCAAGAAAACTAAACATCTCCCAGGCTCTACCTTGACTTAGGAAATGCTGGCCCATCACAGAGGCCAAAACTTTCACTCTGCCAATTCCCCAGCTCAGTAAATCTGCCTTCTAGCTTCATAAAACACACACACACACACACACACACACTGCTACCAGGGGCAGATCTACTATAAAACTATTGCAGTTTAGGTTTCAGGGTGTCTAATCCTGGAGGGGCCCCAGAATCAACTTTAGTCCACATTGCTTAAACATTTTTGGTCACACAACTCAAACTCATTAATTTTTGTTGTACCTGTATATATTTCAACAATCTCAGAGTTTGAGAGTCAGTAGCACAGATGCTGTAAAGGTTGTTGTAAACAACCCCATTGAAGGAGCCCCCATAACAGTTCAAGCTTCAGGGCCCCAAAAATGTAGGTCCACCATTGCCCACACCCCACCCTGTACCAAACGTTTGCCTTGGTCCTTCACCACTTCTTGCAACACAGTCTCCCAGAGACTTAACACAGACTCATCACTCGCCCAACAATCTTGTGATTTCTCTCAAAGTTACTCCTTGCATATCTGCCATGTTAAGTTGTGCTCCATCCGATGGGTAGGAGGAAAGGTCATTGTGAAACTGTGTCTTGAATAAATCCCAGCCTAAAAGGCCGACAGAGTTGCTTTGAGGACGCAGATATGCATCAATTAAACATCCCTTCTCAAAAAGAAACTGCTTGCAAGTCCTTATTTACTGTGTGTGTCACTATCATATCTTTAGCTAGTAGCAAAGTGCAACCCAGATGGAGCAAGGCAACAGTATGTAGCAACACCATCACTTGATAATGCCATAAGAGACTAGTGCTTTAGGGAAACAAGAGAAGCTGGTGAAGGGCGGAGGAGTAGGAAGGGGGAGAGTTCTGTTCCAGCGATTCATTCTTTATAATAGGTTTATAACCATGAGCAATGACAAGCCAAGTCAGACTGATTAGTATCTTATCTCTGTAAGCTTCCTTAGCATGATAATCATTAAGATTTTTCTAATGCAGAAGAATAAGAAGCTATTAGTCAAGCAGTTGTCTCTGATAAGGGGGGCTAAATCTTGTTCCTCAATGAGGTCAGAGGCGCAGCTTTGAAGGACTGGTCATGAAATGTGGGCTCTAGCTTCAGTGGGCCCTCGAGCTAAGTTTCCCCATTGGGCCTCTTTCTCGTAGAAGTGGCAAGAAGTGCAGAGTGAAAACTCTGGTCTCCTTGGATGCTTTATGATGCCACTGGGACATTTGCCAATTTGGGGGGGGGGGGCTTCACCGTGTCAGTCACTGAACCAATCTGTAGCATTTCCAGCCAGTCCCATTTGAAACCCCAAAGAGCCTCTGCCAATCAAAGGAGACAATACTAAGCTAGAGGAACCAATGGTCTTACTTGGTATAAGACACCTTTCTATGTTGCTACTAGCTGACCCGGCCACGCTTTGCTGCGGCTGATTTGGTGAAATGGAAAAGTAAGATAGAGTATGAAAGAGAAAGTCAACGGAGTCAGCAGTACCGTTTGCGGCTGGTCTGTCTGTCGATTGGATGGTGGCAGTGACGTCGGGAAAGGAGGAGGAGGGGTCGGAAACGGGTGTGTTGTGGTGTACTGTTTAACGTCCACTGGAGGGTGCTATATTTTTTGCACAAAATCACATTTTTACCTGGGAAATGTGTGGTATTTGTGCAATGTAAGTACATCTGATCACTCCCATATGGCAATGGAACGTTGTGTCCAAATTTGAACGTAATCGATCAAGGGGTTATGGAGATAGGCGATCATTAACAAACATCCAACTTCAACGAATTTATATATATAGATGAGTTCCTCCATTGAGTAAGGGTTGTAGGTCAGTGGCAGAGGATTACCGTTGCGTGCAGAAATTCCCTGATTCAATTCCCGGCATCTCCATATAGGGCTGGTAAAGACTGAAATCCTGGAGAGCCACTGCCAGTCCGTGTAGACAACACTGAGCAAGATGGACCAATGGTGTGACCCAGTATAAGGCACTTCCTATGCTGTTCCTATTACTACTGCATTCTGGAGGCATCTCTGGGCTCACATGTAGTCTGATTTTAACTTCTAGGGGCACTCTTCCTTCCGTTGAGATGCCCTGACTCAGCATAGGATCAAATGGGCTTTATATCTCATGGGTGCCATTGCCAACATACCCATAAAGAAGACTCAGTAAACAAAGCTTGGTTGGGGGAAAATGTTATATTAAGGTAAAATATAACAAACTGGAGGATCTGCAAACAATAAATCAACATGTTTACCCAATCAAAATATAGTGCAGACAAGGATGTCCAACTTCCTCCCCACAACTGGGCGTGTTTACAGGCACATCCTGCAGTCCCATTGTAAGGGATTGGAAGGAATTCTTCCTCCTTTCTGTGAGAACCTTGAGAATGTGAACTCGACGAGTGAATATGGTGATTTTTGGGAAGGAAAAACTACCTAGCAATCGTGTGTTGGGTATAGGATGGGGGGAAAATGTCACTTTCTTTTCGATGGTTCTGACTGGTGAGGTTCCCTTGGCCCCCTGGTGGCTCTTTTGCTGGATAAGCAGAAGCAGTTTTTTGTGCGAGGAGTATCAAAGGCAATGTTTGATGCGAATAGAAGCCATGTTGGGAATGGCTGTGAAAGGCAAGACAACATGGCACAGTTTTAATGAAATTGTTCTCAGCAGCTGCACTTGTCTGAGCCTAAGATGGCAGTCAATGTTAAAAGATAAGTTATGTCACTTTGTAGCTATTAGGCTTAGCTCTGATAGAATCATATGTGGTTTGTTGCAATGCATGGAACACCCCCAGTCAGACACATTTCAACTAACAAGTCTTCTTCAGTGGTAGATCAAGAATACAGAGCACCAATATCAGCATATTTTCAGAAGGTATAATTATTTTTTTATGATGTGCTGCAACATATTTTTTTTGAAATGGATATTAATGTGTATTCAATTAGAAAGTATTTATTTATTTATTTATTTATTTATTTATTTATTTATTTTGCATACCACCCTTCATCCGAAGATCTCAGGGCAGTTCACAGCATATAAATACAAAAATAAAATATAATAACAAAATAAAAACACAAGTTACATAATAAAAACAAGAACAAAAAGCCCCTAACTATGCTATTATTATTTTTATAAAATTATCATTTTAAAGTTGTTTTATGTATGTAATAGATTCATATTTAACTCATAAGCTACTTCCCCCCCCTCTTTTGTATCCATCCATCCATCCATCCATCCATCCATCCCCAAAAAGGATATTGTAGAACTAGCAAAGGTTCAGAAAAGAGGTTCCAAGGGGTTGCAGCAACTCCCCTATGGGGAAAAGTTAGGATTCGGGCGTATGCAATTTTTGCCCCAACTTCTAAAGTTGAGGAGATAGCAACAGAAGTTAGAGTGCTTCTGCTACCCACAAATATTTCACTTTTTATTTCCTTGGGTGCTCTCTGCTGTGTTTTGGATCTACTAGTGGTTACCATGGTCACCATATGCTAACTGTTTCAGACTATATTGATGTTTAAGAGGATTCTTTATCTAAGTGCTCTCTGTTCTGCTCTAAAATGTGGAATGTTTAACTGTATTTTTTGGGGTTCTGGGTTGTATTTAATTTGTGATATTTTAGGAAGCTTGGAGATTTATTTTTTAAAAAAATACAAAGTGGTGTAAAAATTGCCTAAATAAATCAATTACAGTGGTACCTCGGATTAAGTACTTAATTCGTTCCGGAGGTCCGTTCTTAACCTGAAGCGTATTTAACCTGAAGCACCACTTTAGCTAATGGGACCTCCTGCTGCCGCTGCGCTGCCAGAGCACGATTTCTGTTCTTAGCAGAGTTCTTAACCTGATGCGTACTTAACCTGAAGCGTACTTAACCCGAGGTACCACTGTACTAGTGACTGCTATGTGGAGTGTTGACACCACCAGCAAGAATAAGACTTTTAAAAGAGAGAGACAGAGAGTAACAAACTATGGAGAAGCCTGTCAATAGCTACTAGTCATTCTGGCTATGCTCTACTTCCACAGTTGAAAGCAGTGGTTGCTTCTAACTACCATAGAATCATGGAATTGTGGAGATGGAAGGGACCACCACCTGGTCTACCCCCTGAAATTCAAGAATCTTTGACCCAACTTGGGCCTCGAACCCACGACCCTGGGATTATGAGTCTCATGCTCTGCCAGCTAAACTATCCAGCCTCCAGTTGCTGGAAACCACAGGAGTGGAGAGTGTTCTTGTGTTCAGGTTCTGCTTGAGTGTTTCCCACAGGCATCTGGTTGGCCACTGTGAGAACTGGGTGCTGGACTAAAGGGGCCACCGGCCTGATCCAGCAGGCTCTTCTTATGTTCTTATTTCCATTGTTCACCTACATCAGTACGGCCCTCTGAAACCTGCAACATTTTGCCTACTGTAACAATCCTCCACCCCATTTTGGGTGCCCCCGCCGAGCTAAAAGTTCAGCTCAGACCTATTGTACCTGAAACAAATAAAGAAGGGACACATAGGAAAGTTGGGGAGGAGGGAAAATGGGGCCAAATTAAAAGGGAGGAACGCTTATGATCAGAACCGGAGAAATGTATCATTCATTCGTATTTACTAAGACATTTATTTATGTGCTTCCCCCAATTCAGTACAGTTTAAGTTTCTGCAGAGCTGTGAAAATGCAGCTTTATCTACTCAGGGCTTCTGTTGTCACAGGTCTTTAAATATCTTTATTTTTTCCCCTCCTGTTTCAAAAGAAGGAAAATATTGCAGACCAGGCTCCGATTATTACTCACTTTCATTTTGCTTTGCTACATAAACGATGAATCATGTACTATCGCCAAAACAAGCAAGCACTTTGGAAATAATGCTCTGGTATCGCTTACGCCGCAGGTGGTGAGAGACAAAGGCTTTCATTTTTGGTGATGCTTCTTAAGATAAATCTCTTACCCTTTGGAATAAATAGCGTTCCCATTCATTTCGTGCAATTTTTAAAGAATGCTTCCCACCGAGTACCAGCTAATGTTTCTCTGGCTGGTTTGAGTAGTAATGGCAGAGTCAGGCATAAGCAGTTCTTCAGGGAGAGCGAGGAGAAATTATTTCACCCACATGATGCCATTGTGAAGCATCACTAATAGCAGCACTCTCAATTTCACATGAATGGATTACTCAATTTTATCTTCTCCCAGGTTCTTATTTTCAGATCACCACACCAGTTTGCATCAAAATTAGTCAGCATTTTAATGTGCATTTCTATAAATATATACATTTTGTGTGCAATTTTGTCCAATGTACACATTTTTACAAGCCATTTTCCCATATATAATGCCTTTTGCATATTATTTTTGCAAAAGTTTGCAGTTCTGTGCATATTTTTGCCTAACAAGACTCCTTACTGAACACTTTAAAAATGCTAATTTTTATCACAACTTCTGTAGAAGTGTCAATTTTGAAGGTTAGTTGCATTGCAGTTCACTGTTGATGCAGAATGTGTGAATTAGGTATTGTATTAAAATGCAAATTGAACCAACACCCCCTGCCATACCTCATGTCAATGTACATGGTGATGATCCATGGTTGTATCACTGGTTTCACAGAGACACACAAGCAAGAATGATGATTTACCAAGGATGGATGCAAGAAAACAGAAGACCTCCCTTTTGGTCTTGGATCCAGCATCATGTGCCTACCCACTTTCATCCTCCAATGTCTGTGCATTAAGCATTGAAGTTTGAAGAAGGATAGCCTACAAATAACACATGATCTGGAACCCTGCACAATCAGGGTTTCATGTTTTATGGAGAAACATGGTGTATGTCCCCCTAACAGCTTGGGACCAGTTTACTTCTGAGATCACCTTACCCCATCTTTGCCTACTTGACTGCTTCAACTGCTTTACTCTGCAGAGCTGACACTCACTGAACATTATATGTAAATAACCATATGAGTGTATGGCTCAACTATTTGTGAACACAGATTGCACACACGTTGAATGTAATGTGCAAATATTCCTCAAGGGTTGAGTAATCGAATGATGCACATTAATTAGCTCTCTAATATGGTGACCTTGACAGTGACTTAAACTGCAGACCAAAGTTTATGGGAGAGGATTTAAAAAGAAACCCAATGCCTGCCCTAGTGTAAATTACCTGGCAAACAAAACCCAGTTGCTTTTTGTTTTCAGAAAGCTTGGGAAGCATATTAAAAGCTACAAAAAGCTACAGTTTTCTGCAGTGTTGTTTGCAGATATTGTCCAGGTATGCCTGTCCTTACATTTTTGTGATAGGCTGCAGGTGCTAGAGAGGTTCTGGTTCCTTATGCTGATCTAGTTTTAAATTTATTTTAAGCGAAGGTAAATGTAAAATATATAAATAATGAAGAAGCAGCAGATGAGATTATGGGCTCCAGTTTGTTTGCTATGAACCAGTTGCTTCTGCTTTTGCAACACATCCAGCACAATTGGAAGTAAGACTTTCAAAATAAAGTGGAATTGATACCCATAAATTTGGAATAGAGGAAGCTGCCTTATACTGAGTTGGACAATTTGGGCCAAGGACGCTGGTTTCTGGGGTCTTGGACACTGTGGAGGCCTCCTTTTTTTTAAGGGGCCAGAGCCCCTCAATGTTCAGAGGACCGCCCCCCCACATGACATCAGGACATTGCACAGAGTTGCACATGGGCCCCCTCATTCCTCCAGAGAAGGTGGCACCTCTGATATCGGCCGATATCGTTGACAATGCCAGGCAGCTGCCATGAGATTGATGGGATGTAGAAGGCCTTCCCAACACTTAGGGGAGAGACTGGGGATTTAAGCTAGTGCTTCTGCCTACAAACCATGTTTTCTACTGCTGAGCTACACCCCTTCCCCAAGTTTGCTGTGCATCACAGCCTTAATCCTTAGGGAGTTGAATCAATGGGCAAATATCCAATGCTACAAACACAAATCAGTGTTAAAGTGTTCTAACTGCCAGGGACATAGAGCCTTTGAAAATGTTAAGGTTTTATTTTTGCTTGCTTGCTTGAATATTCATTGGAAGTTCTAAAGATGGCTCAGGGTGATGGAACCAAAATTTGCAGTATGTTAGACAAAGTTTCTGACCACCACATCCTCAGCTCATGGCTGACAGTAGCCCATATTTCAAGTCCTTTCCATGAATTGCTGAACAATGATCAGAAAACAAACTACAATGTTTGTGCATCAGCTCTCTGGACCCGAAGAATTGACCTGTATTTGATTTCAACATATCTGTATGTTGTTGCTGCTGCTGTCATGTTTTGTTTTGTTTTTTAATGATTATTTGGGTCAGACGTGGGAAGACTTAGAATTCCCTTTTCTTTTGAGTTTTTCAGCTCCATGAGAGAGCTGTGATTAAATCTGTAGTGCACGTAATGTCAACTGGCAGACAAAAACACATACTACACGCACACACACACACACACACACACACACACACTGTAGAATACAGATATACAAAGTTTCTTGAAGGACCTGACGCCGAACATAATGCCAACAGACTGGTAAAGGAGCAACAGGATGAATGAAATATAGCTTGTTTTTCATTGGAAGATGCTTGGCACAGATTCTGTTCTCCTCATGCTGAGTTTTGGAGCCTATTCTGAGCCATACGGCATATTAAACATAATAAAGATGTTCACTTGGCAGAGGCAGCATGACTAGGGGTATCAGAAGAGCCATACAGAAGATATCAATAAATAAATAACTTTGTCTGCACAGAAATAAAAGTTTGAATATATACACATCAAAGTGTTTTATGGAAGTGAAAAATGAATGGGTGGAATGATGTGATGGTTGTTGAGATGGTTGAGCAATTTTGTTTTTGGGGATTGTGCATTGTTTTAGAGGCATTTATTTAATTGCATTACTTAAACTGTATTACTTAAAATGTGGAATTATCATGATGATTAGCAGTTGTGGGTGGGGGACCATTGTTTGGTTCTGAATATGAACTGTGCATTGTAGCCCTTACATTATTTCCTTTTCATTGGGATTTATAATCTCACTTAGAGGTTTTGGTTGAAATATGACATGGTATATAAATGAACTAAACAGATAGAGTCATCTGGATATGACTGGTAGATTTTTTTAAAATATGTATTTTCATTGGGGGTAATGATGGGAATTGGTAAGAGGATATATTAATTATATTTAATCTTCTAAAGACCCATGTATGTGGGTTAACAACAAAGGGGAAATGGCTAGGTGCCTGGATTCAAAACGTAGGGCTAGCACACAGATAGCCCCAGGAGCAGAGTATTGAGTCCCATCATTAGGCAGATTCATGAAGCATATAAATAGGCTATTGAACCTTATTTATTCCATTCAGATGTGTGAAGCAGCTGACCCCATTTTACCCCCTTTTCAAATTAATGCGAAGTAATTTTAAAATGTTATACTTACAGTTTCTAGGTCTCAGGCATGCATTTTCCTTATGCAACAGCAATGAAATAATAGAAGTAAAATTTTATAGTTGTTAATTGAAGCAAAGTAGCTTCAGATACGTGGGCTGAAGCTGGGAGCTAATGTTTAGGCATGTCCAACTCCTTGGCTTGCACCGAAGAGAGAGACGGAAGAAGAGAGGGAAGAACAGGAAAAGGCTTTACTTCTATTTCAGGAGAAGAGGAGGTGTGATATAACTGAGCCTATTCTAGCAATTAGAACTCTGTGATCCTTAACCCCTTCAAATACTATGCAAATCTCCCATTCACAATGCAATCATTAAGATTCATAAAGTCAGCAGCTGGCATAAGTGAGCATGGCCATGCCTGTTGATGCTGCTATAAAATGTATGTTTAGCAGTGCTTTTTTATTAAAAAAAATGTTTGGTTTACTCTCATTTTCCTACTCATATTGGAATACTGCCGCTCAATGAGGCCAAACTTAGATTCACAAAATGTTTAGGGGTATGCGTACCCCTGCGTACCCCCAGAAAAAAAGCACTGCTGTTTAGCACCAATAATGGGGAAGGGTCAAAGCTCAGTGGCAGAGCATTTACTTTACATGCAGCAAAGCCCAGGTAGGGTTGAGAGCTTCCTCCATCTGAAATCCTTGAGGGTTGCTGCCCATCTGTTTAAACAATACTGAGCTAGATAGATCAGTTGTCTGATCAATAAGGCACTTTCCTATGTTCCCTATACTTTCTTAAATATTCTATAGTGGTGGATGAGCTCCCATTGACCAAACCCAGCTAAAGAATAAGGAAGTAGCTTGCTGTTGTTTCCATGGGCCCAAATTAAGAAATCTAATTGTGTTCTTAGTGTTCTAATCAGTACTGTGATGGGGCCCAAGCCCTCCTTTATATTCCTTTGAACTCTGCTGTGTTTCTTCCTTTCCTCCCCCAAATTCCCTGGTAGGTCATCAAGAACATGATTTTTTCTCAAAACAAAATAAAAAAATTCCTTCCAGTAGCACCTTAGAGACCAACTAAGTTTCTTGGTATGAGCTTTCGTGTGCATGCACACTTCTTCAGATACCTTCAGTGTGCATGCACACGAAAGCTCATACCAAGAACAAACTTACTGGAAGGGATTTTTTTATTTTGTTTTGACTATGACAGACCAACACGGATATATACCTGTAAGGAAAACTTTCCATGAAGCTTTCAAACAGCCATCAACATCCTCTCCCATCAGCGATGGGAGTCTGTATCACCAGCAATCATTTAAATGTCAAAATAGCAACAATACACACATTTAAGTAAGACAATGCAATTAATTCTTTTTTTGTAATTTGACAAGCCTTAACAATGGCATGCTGGAAATGTAATGCCCGTGAGGGAAATTCGCTATTCAGGGAGATGAGGGGATATTGATTAGATAAAGTGGGATTTGCTATTTCTCCACACCTTGTAATTCAATGTCTTTTTTTATTGAACTGGTATTATTCTGGAAAAAATCAATAATGCACATAAAAAATATAAATGGACACCCATTATATCCATATATACACACACACAGTGCAGAGGACCAATTCACCATTCAGGGTGAATGTCTGTGCACCCTTGACATATCATGCCAGTGAGCTGCTTCTGTTGCAGCATTCTAGTCCCCTGTGAGAAAGACCTTATACTGAGAACACCAGAAAAAAATCATTCTCAATCTATGCAAAAACAGCAAGGGGAGCAAAAGACCAGTTATTATTCTTCCAGAAAAGTACCTGTGCATAACACTCCAAATGCATGACTGCTACGTAACTTCTATGCTGCTGCCAACCTTTCAATCTGTCAAGGTGGCATAGGAATGGCGTCCCCAAACTGACAGCTGAATTCCTCCACAGAACCAATGCATGTAGGGGTCTCTCTCTCACACTCTCTCTGTCTCTCTTTCTCTCTGCCAGGAGTGGCTAATATGGTACCCTCCCCAAGTTTTTGGATTACATATCCCATCATCCCTGACAATTCCTGTTGGGGCTGATGGAAGTTGGAGGGCACCAGGTTGAGGAATGGCTGGTTTAGCAGGAAGTGGGTCTTGTTCTTTTATTTCAATAAATGCCCTGAGCTCATAACTTCTGCATTAAAAATATATGTGGTGTATTTGCATCTAATGAAAGAGAGAGCTTCACAGATCAGCAGCCTATTAGAGATGGATCTCAATTCCATAAATATGAAAAGCTTTCCATAAGAAAAAGCCCATGCTGAACATAATTACAGTGGTCTACACAATAACAATTATGGCACTGTTGAAGTGTGGAAATTCATATATTCAGGGAGGCGCTTTGATAGTCAAACCAATCATCCTACAGTAATTTCCATCAAACAAACAGAATTGGTTCTTAATATGAAACAAAATTATTACCCAGCACTGTGTTGTTAGCCTTAAGGATTTTAGATGCCCAGGCCAAGCCCGGGATGATTACTATATCATTATTAACTGAAAACATTTTGTTCTTGCCTGCTGTTTCTCACATTATAAACCTGGGGTAACTGCTCCCAAAGTAGATGCTTATATTACAAGTTTGTTTAACTCTGCTTTTGATTATATTTTGGTGAATAAATTTCACTCTGGACACATGCTAGAAAATAGTTCACTTCATTGGACTTCACTGTGTGAAAGATACCTAGTGTTTTTGTCCTGAGTGCTCATTTGGGAATCTTATAAACCATTAGGGTGACCACTTATGCATCACTCAAAGAGAGGACAAACAACGGCATAAATTTGCATACATTTTGCATATGCTAATAGATGCAACTTGAGGAAAAAAATATTATAATTTAAATATAAATACTGAGCCTACTCATTTTACCATTTAGGTGCCAACTGTTGATGGGTAATTTCAAGGCCCCTATACTCAATTCTTAGGATCCTTTATCTTTAAACCGGACTTGCACTCAACCACCCTTCAAATATAGGACTTTTTCAGATAGCAGATGCAGGAATTGATATTGTTTAGCAAAGTGAGTGCTGTTGGGGAACTTGCTTCTCACTGAAATTAAGGAGCAAGGTGGGAATTAGAAGAAATCTGTGTGGATAAACTTGACATTGAGATTTTCAGAAAATTCTATCCTTTCGTGCAGAGTTCTTTGGATCCTGAAAAAAAGTCCAGAGTCACTTTGACTCCCACAGCCACCCTGCATGAATCATTCGGAAGCTGTTAAGACCTAGCTACCCCAGTGCTCAGAACTTAAACCCTCACTGCAATAGCCCTTTTGACACTCATAAACTTTGTAAATTCAGATTGGATTTCAGTGCCAAAAGTTCCCTCCCTCAAAATTTGGCCCTGTCCACCCCACCCCACCCCATTTTGCTCACTGACACCAGGTACGATAAACCAACCAAATATTATATACCATTAGGTCACAGGTACGATAAACCAACCAAATATTATATACCATTAGGTCACTGCAGTGCACTAAAGAGCATCTCCAAGTTCCAAAGAGCTCGGAATGCTGCTGCAAAGTAACCTGGAGTAGGGCTTTTAAGTGTGGCTGCCCCTTTCCTGCAGAATAGCTGTCCTGTTGAGATAGCTGTGCTTCCCAGAAACAAATGAAGTCATTGTGGTTCTAACAAGCTTTCCCTGCAAACAGGTCTCTGCCAGGGTGATATTGTGCAGGGGTCCTGCTTGAGAGTTCCCACAGGCCACTGTGAGAACAGAATGTTGAAATGAAGGAGCCTTTTGCAGATCCAGCAGGATCTCCTTATATCCTTATGTTCCTGTTGTTTTAAATTTATCTGCTTCTATTTTTTGTGTAGTTTTGAACTGTTTCTTTGCTGTTTTATTGCATTCTGTATATAGCCTTGAGATATGTGTGGAAGGAATGATAATAATAATAATAATAATAATAATAATAATAATAATAATAATAATAATAGATATTTAATGGACACTTATGCTCTTGTTTCTATCTCTTTTTTCCCCTTTTGCCTCTCTCTAGTGGTATTTGATGATTGTCAAGGAAATCACAAATTGAACTTTGAAGTTTCAAACCCTGGCTTCAAGGTGGAACCAAATGGGGTTTTAGTTGCACTGAGAAACTTATCGGACACTGGCAGAGCCTTATTCATTCATGCCCGGTCAGCTCAGGCTGAAGATACAGCACAAGTATTGCTTGTCGACAGAAAAGAGAAACAAGGTTCTTTAAAGGTAAGACTAAAACAAATGTAGATCAAAAGTTTTCCTGCCGCTAGGGCAGATTACTTGGGACTAGCAGTTAGATGGGGATGTCCTTTAGCCATTTTAACAGAGAATAGTCACTCTACCTTGATGTTATTTTCCAAAGACTATTAATAATACTTTATGCTCTGCATTGTGAAAGAACATTTGAAAGGAAAACGGTATAGTTCATATTGCATCCAAGCACTATGAACTCAGAAGTGTTACAGGAGCAGCTGACCCTTGAAAATCAAATAATCGATTTTGGTGTCTGCCCTGTAATGTGTTGAATGCTTCACTGATTTGAGGGGCTGTTCCCCTCCCCCCCCTAATTGTGTTTTTATATGTTGTAACCCATCCTGCAAGAAACAACAATAATTGCTAGATCACATGCATTTTTCTGAACTATGTAGTCAAGAATCTTGTCAAAGGCATCAATCCAGGCCCATACTCCATACTTAACTACTCCAAAGTGGTCTGACTGAATGGACTGAGATTGCCCCAGCGGGTATGTTATTTGGGGATATTCCATGTTTGTGTTGCTTCCAGTTTATCCCTTTCAGGACAGACAAAAGGAACTACTTCTTCAAAGAGTACCGTATATAGTCAAGCCATCCCATTTGCTTCCTTGAGATGCTGTGATAGTCATTGACCTAGATGGCTTTTAAAAAAGAAAAAAGAATTAGACAATCCCTGGCTACTAGTCATGATGGCTATAGTGGCCTTGTTGCTTGTTGCTGGAGAACAAGAGTAGGGAAGGGTCATTGTCATCATGTCCTGATGCTCTTCCCAGAGACAGTTGGTTGCCCATGTCAGGAAACAGGAAATAGATCAACCTTTGGTCTGATCCAGCCGGGCTCTTCTTATGTCCTTTCATATCCAACTCCTTTCATTTTCTGCAATTTCAATCTAAATCCAGCCTTGACACACAATGAAGGAGGTGGCAGAGAATCGAGGTCCTTTTGCAAACTGATCGAAATGTTTACAGCACATGCAACCACATAACAAAGGAATATCCGAGATAGCCTTCATTCTGGTGGTTCCCTCACTGCGAGAAGCAAAGCTACAGGGAACCAGGCAGAGGGCCTTCTCGGTAGTGGCGCCCGCCCTGTGGAACGTCCTCCCTTCAGAGGTCAAAGCGATCAACAACTACATGACCTTTAGAAAACACCTGAAGGCAGCCCTGTTTAGGGAAGTTTTTAATCTGTAATATTTCAATGTATTTTAGTGTTTTTTGGAGGCCGCCCAGAGTGGCTGGGGGGACCCGGTCAGATGGGCGGGGTACAAATAATAAATTATTATTATTATTATTATTCATTTCTGCACCATGGCATTTAGCAAAGAGGCAGTCATGACAATGACTTACAAGACAATTACGCCAGGTACCTCTTTTTACAGACCTATAATTTAGGACGACAAAGAAGCCATAATGAGGAGGTTATAAAGGATGACTGATCCATTGTCTCTCTCCACTATTTAGCTCATCAGGCAGGCGGCAGTTTCATCACATTTCCCGCGGACTTGGTAGTTTGACTTAAATCTTCCATTTAAGAGAAATGTTGGCTGGGAAGAGAAGGCTAAGCCAACTTTTCAAACTCTTTTCTCAGCCCAATGTGTTTTGATCTCAACTTTGATCTGCAGAGTGTCTCATGCAGATTGTGTGGGCAGATATGTGTTTTCTCTTTTGTTATGTGTGAACCTCCTTTGAGGCTATACAGGGGTTGGAATGAATGGATCACTCTTTACAGTGCATGGCAGTTTCACATGTTCTGTTTCCCACATTAATAAGCACTTAAGAAGTGCCATGTTTGATCAGGCCAATGGCCCATCTAGCCCAGCATCCTCTTCTTACAGTGGCCCAACAGATGCTTGTGGGGAAACCCACAAGCAGTACCTGAGTCCAAGGGCACTCCTTATCTCCTGCGGTTTCTAGTAACTGGTATACAAAAGCCTACTGCCTCTGCCCATGTGATATGCAGTGGTATATCCCCATTGGGACTCGTGGGATGCAAAGCAGAGAGTCCAACAGTAGGTGAAGCTACAGCCAATGAGACACAGTGCCAAATAATTATAGTTTTGTCTTCCTCCTCCTTCCTGCTGAAAACTGAGACTAAGGAGGAGGAGGAAGTTTACAGGCAGTGCCACCTCCAGGAATTATTGTACGAAAGAGGGCAGGAAGGTGGGGTCTGGCTGAAGGCAAACTGAGGTTGGTGAGGCAGTGCCCCATTTACTCTAATGGCCCAGTTTTATGTGTCTATCTGGAAATTCATATTTAAGTACATATAAAACCATTGCCATAATATCGTTTTCAGTTATCTGCATAGAGTATATCTCCATTTGACATCTAAGGCCCTCTATTGAGGTTTAGTGGGTGGGCTCAAGGAACAGGGCCTTTTCAGTTGTGGTGCCAATGCACTGAAAAGTTCTCCTCAGAGAGGCCTATATGGCCCATTTCCCGACTTTCAAAAGAGGGGCCTTTGAGTGAGGCCAAACCAATGTAGGGGTTTATAGGTTTTTTTGGTTTTTTTGGTTTTTTTTTTTTTTTTTTTTTTTTTTTGCTGCTACTGAGTTTGCTGCTAAGTTTGCTATCTGCTCTAACTGCTGATTTCTTATTGCTACTGTTTTTATTATTGCTGTTATTGTCACTATTGCTATTGTTGTTGCTTTTATTGTATTGCAAGCATTGTGATTAATTTTGCTTTCTATGATTCACTGATTTGAGTTTTCTAGTGGAAGACAAATGATGTCTAGGCATCAGGCAAAAATGTTTCTCTATAACCAGGCCCTTGCACTGATTAAACAATCTATGGTCTTTTAAATGTGTTGGGGGGGGTGTCTGTTTGTTTTTTGTTATCTATTTTGTGTTCTCATTTTGTATTTTTATGCCCTGTGATCTTTGGATAAAGGGTGGTATACTAATTTAACAGCATATCACCCTAGACCACTTTACTAGGGTACCCCACTTCCTTTGAAGGGGGTGGGGCTAGGGATCCAACCCACTGCCTTATCCACCTACAAGTTGTGACAATTGCTCAGGAGGTAGGCAAAATCCCCAGACAGGGCCAATTTGACTGGAGGAAAAATTCCTGCCAATTCCCAAATACCATGACTGAGTATTTCCATAGCAAGGGCTAAGCATGACCTGCCCGCTCACCTTTGGAGAAAGTCAAATAAACGGTAGAGGGTGGGAGGTTTGGAGATCCAGCTACGACTGAGCTATAGGGTTCAGGCATGGCCTCTTTGAATGTCCAGGGAGCACACCACACTGGAGGCGGTGGCGGGGGGAAGGGTTCTTCAGGCCATGCAAAGTGGCCCACCTGTGAATTAGCTGGTGCCAGGGCAAGCTACAGTAACCACACGCCCAGTGGAGGAAGAAATTTCATCCTCTGCTGGGTGTAATCCTCCCCAGCCTGACAGTAAGCTGCGCCACGCTGCAACCACCACTCCACATGAAAGGTGAGCAGCATGTGTTGAGCTTTGCTATCATCATGTGTGCAGTGTGCACTTTTTTCTTTCTTTGCCTTAAACATTTATCCAGCACCTTGCAGGCTCCCCAGTTGCCCACTCTTCCTGTGTTTTTTTTGTTTGTTTGTTTGTGTGTGTGTGTGGTTTTGTTTTGTTTTGTTGCGGGGGGGAGTTCGTTGAGAGGCATTATCTCATTATGTCCTCCACCTGGCCTGATTTGAAGCACAGACACCTGGCAAGGCTGCAGTGTGCAGACCACTAATGAGATGGGGTGGGGGGCAAGGCTCAGAAACACCACCTCAAAAGTAAGGAAAGTCTGGCAGAAATCCTGCACCGTACCCATGAGAATTTCACCCGAATGTTATCTCCCATGTGATCATTTTCAAATGCAATTCATTTTCTCATTAACTGATGGTTTGTGGCGGGTGGGCGGGGGACAGGGACATGACAGGAAAAAAATCCCCTAATTTTAAGACAGATGTCTCCAGTTGCTGACACTCTAGCTTCTACATCTACAGATTGTTTTCTCTCTAGGCTAAAAGCTTTGCCAGACACACATTCTCGATATGGTCTGTTCCCAGCCTCTCAAACTTCAATCCGGTGTGATTTTACAAGAGGCTTGGCTGCTTTTATTTATGCTTTGTAGCCAGAACATGTCAGCCGGCAAACAGTGCCACGTCTCCATCTGTGGGCAAGATGAATCTTGGCTAAGAATAGCTCTGCTTGGAACCTTAGCTTGTTAGTAAAATTGTGTAGGGTTAAGAATAGGCATATGCTGGTTTGCTGCTTAGCGTTTCAATCTGCAGATGTAGTGGAACCTCATTTAACAAGAGCGTAATTACGCTTTAAAATCTTTCCCCACTGACTGTGACTCTTGCTCCTGTTTGGAATGCTGTAGCTGACACCTGTGAAATCCTGTTGTTAAATTGCCCTATTTGCGGAAAACCTGACATATCTGGGAATGACTGATGGCTCAACGGTCTCTTAATACGTGGGCTGCCATCTGGGGGAAACTTTGCTCTGGAGAACAACACATCAAATGGTCCTGAGGCACATGATACAGGGGTTTTTTTTTTTTTTTTGGTTGAAGCTAAGTGGACTTGATCCTGACAATTGTTTGCATGGCATACTATTTGGAAACCATGGACACAACTGGGTGCAGAGTTAAGCACATGAACAATGCAATTCCATCTTTAAATTGACAGCGTGTGAATCCACTACGGATCAACCACTACTGATGTAATGTGCTTTATGTGGGTCTTGTATCTGATCTGGATCCGGAACTGTTATATTGCCATGATAAATATAATGTTTGGCTCTTGAGCATCTTGGCAGACTGTAAAAGTGGTGTGCAGTGGCCAAACCATTCGCAGGAGTAGATGGCTGTCATCGAGCTACCCCTCTGCTGAGAGATCTTCACAGGTTGCCAGTTAACATCCAGCCAGGTTGCAGGTTCCTGTGTTAATTCGCGATGCCCTAAACAACTGGCCCCAAAGAACCTCAAGGACCACCTAGTTCCTTATGCTCCACCTAGATCACTGAGATCCTGTGATGGAGCACTTCTGCTGGTTTTCCATGCCCCTAAGGTTTGGTTGGCCTTTCCTAGGGACTGAGCCTTTAGTGTGGCCGGCCCAGCCCTGTGTAACTCTCTGCCAGTAGGTATCATCCCTGTTTTACCCCAACAGCAACCATGCTTGAGAGAGAGAGTTCATAATTGATCTAACTATAGGAATGAAGCAGGGCTTGTCCCCCCTCGTAGGGGATTGTCATTCCATCAGAACAGAGGTGAGAAGGGAAGCAGGGCTGTCCCATCTGAGTGACCATTTGCCTTGGTCCCTCCTGAACCGACTCCTAGAGGCCAGCTACCTGAACTGTTTCCATCCCAGCTGCTTAATAGACCTTGCTCCCCCCATTCCTTCTTCCCTCTTCCTCACTTTTTCCTTGTGTGCCATGTCTTGTAAGATTGTAAACACAAACAGCATAAAGTATCACTGTGGTGATAATATGAACCATAAACAACCAAAACCACCACACAATGACTGAAAATGTAATAAAAGATATACTAGAATACTCTTCTGAAACACTAATAGTCCTTCAATCAAGTCACATGATTAACAAAACCATATATAAATCGTATAACAGAATGTATAATGTTCACATAACTGAACCATTCAGCAACAGATTGGGTATAGCAACAAAATCTTGGTGCCAACAAAACGTTCACAATTGGTTGATGGTGAATGGATAGGAGAATTCTTCAACGGATAGAAACAAAAATCTCATAGATGT